>OX336900.1:6315000-7524166 GCA_946959425.1 Argyrosomus regius | reverse complement strand
CATTTTGTTTTTTCATAGCTAACTACTCATCACAGGCTGACATTTGGGCTGGATCCACCTAATCATTCATTAATCTAATCGTTAATCATCTATTTTAATCATATTGGGATTATTTACATTGCATATATGTAGGGCTTTACAATGAGCCTCTTATTCACATTCACACACAAGTGTCAGGCCAGCTACCATGCAAGGTGTTGGCCTGACACTTCTTGCCCAAGGACAATTTGACATGTGGACAGGAGGAGCTGACCCGCTCTACCTACTGAGCCACATCCGCCCCGTGACACCCAATTTAGTTGTACAGCAAAGCAAATTACGGAATCCTTTCTCTCCCACATAGACTTTGAGATACTCGAGCATGCCTGCCGAAAGGTACAGCTAAAGCTTCCAAATTCAGTGTGATGGACATTGAACCATTACTGATTCTGCTTATCGTTACAATTCTTCACTGATCAATTGTGGGCACAAGTGACCTACAAAGGTTTTCAGCATCAATGCAATACAGTATGCTTGCTAATATAGCTCATAATAAAGTAAAGTTTTTATGTCACTTTATGCTACTGAATGGAGAATGAACTTTTAATATTTGGTCACGCAGAATCTAAGTCTGCACGCTGGTAGTAGCTAATTTCCCCACTGCTGCAACACTGGAATGTTCCCTCCGGGTTGGGAGTGAGTTACTGCCCCAAGTGAAGGAGTTTAAGTATCTCGGGGTCTTGTTCATGGAAGAAAAAAAAAAAAAGGAGCACAAGACAACATGCGGATTGGTGAGGTGTAAGCAGTAATGTGGACATTGTACGGTGCCATTACGGGGAAGAGGGAGTTCCAACACTCACCCTATGGTCATGAGCTTTTGGTAGAAAGAATAAGATTGTGGATAGAAGCAGCTGAAATAAGTTTCCTCTATAGGGTGGCTCAGCTTTAGAGATGGTGTCAGGAGCTTGGAAATCAGGTGGAAGCTCTGACTAGAGCCAGTGCTCCTTTGCATCGAAAGGAGCTAGCTGAGTTGGTTCGGACATCTGATCAGGATGCTGTTCCGGTCACCCAGAAGACCCAGAACTCCCCCAGGAGGGTCTGGAATGCGTTGCTGGGGAGCTTGATGTCTGGAACACCCTGCTAAACCTGCTTCCACTGCGACCTGACCCTGAATAAGCGGAAGGGAATGGATGGCTGGCAGCATCTAAGTGAATTTCAAACTTGTAATCCACAAAGTTTTGTTTTTGAACTCCTTCCACTTAACTCAGTTGGAATAAATTGTATTATGCAGCGGTTAAAGAGGGGCAGAGCAAAAACAAAGAAGTGTGTGTGAAAGGAAAAGCCTTCAGATGATTCACTGATACGGTTGAAAGCAGTGTAAAAAGGATCAGCAGATTAAAAGTGTTTCTTCTAACGTCCACTCTGACGTTCAGCAGTTTTATATGCACAGTTCACAGGCAGTCCGGGCCACTGGCAGAGGACAAAGACTACAGAGGATTAATCTGTTGCTTCAGGCAACTAGACCAACTGAATTATTCTTGAGGTCTTTGCAATGGAAAATCATCATGCTAAGCGTCATCTCTTGATCACTGACTCAATTCTCTGTAAGACTACACTAAGAGCTCTGAGGTAAGACTGAGGAGGAGAGGAGAAATATACTGGCCTCAGTGGTAGGGCCAGTAATAGTGAGATTTCCTCTGAGAGTGGCTGCTTGCATGTAAATCCAGGAACTGGTTGGAGGGTTTAAAAAACAAAAAAAACAAACAAAAAAACAACTTCTGAAGTTTGTCAGTCTGAAACTGAAAACATTTATGCAGTTAAGAAGTTATGTGGTTTATAGTAGCTTCAGCATAATGGGAACATGAGTGGCAGGATTTTTTGGTGTCAGCATTGAGACACGGCTATATTCATTAGGGCTCTAACACCGATTTACAGTGACGCATTGCTAGCTTTCAGTAATCTCTGGACACAAACAGATTGAACTCTCAAAGGGAAGCATTGAACATGCTGAAAAGCAGAATGAAATGGTTCCCTTGATCATTCTTATGTGCAGTATGTGCGACTCTCTGGATATAATCTTATACCACTGGTGTCAGACTTGTTGAGGGAATGCAGAATCAGTTGATCTTGTCTATAGAAAGTATCTTGAGGTGGGAATATGATTGGTTTTCTTAAATCTTGCTTTAGGATTGCAAACCAAACGCTGTTTTTACATCTGGAATCACCTGAAGTTGTGTCTAGCTCACTGTAATGTAAAGACTTTGTTGTACCGAGGCTCTGTTTTTCCTTTACGGGCAGTTCTATAGTTCCTTTGTTCTATCAGTCTGCACCACAGCATTGTGTTACATCTCTGAAAGGCACTTGCTCATTGATTTATAAATGACGCAGCACTTAATTTCAGCTGTTCCTGGAGACTATATTCTTGCAATTATTGGCTTAGGTGTCACGCCTTTTCAGTTTGAATTAATAATGTTATAAATACACCATCATCGAGTATAGCTTTCTGGAAAAGCCATAAATGAAAAGTGCCTTAATGAAGGAGGTACTCAAAACAGAAAGGCACTATAGTAGTAGTCCTGCATGAGAAGTGGTAAATTAATCATGGTGTCTTTGTTTTAAGCCGTGCTAGCAGGGTGGCTGTGTAGATCTGTTGATCATCTTTGGTCCAGACTGAAATCTCTGCACAACTATTGGATTGATTGCCATGAATTTTTGACTCCCTTTACCTCTAGTGCCACCAGCACTTGGACATTTTTGACTTTGAGTGAACTATTGAGATTAAAATTTTCACTTATCCTGTTCAAATATGTCAACATTTACATGATGGATGGCACAAAATAGTCAGAAAACAGACATTCATGATTCACAGATGACGAATCATAAAGACTCCACCATGAGGTTGGCATGTGGTTTGTTGGATGGATTACAGACGTTCTTGGCATAAATTGCAGTCACTTTGGTGATCCCCTGACTTCATCTAGCTCCATCTTCATTTGTTCAGAACTTTGTTTATTAACTAAATACTTGCAAAACTAAGGACATTTTCATCAGCCTCAGCTGTTATTGTACTTTGTGTTTAGAGCTAATCAGCAAATGTTGCATGCTAAATTAAGATGGCGTACATACTTGCTTAACGTGCATATTTGCATTGCCATTGTGATCATGTTAACTTTGACGCTGTTAGCATTTAGTTCAAAGAGCTGCATACATATGTATGCATACATAATAAGTCGGTAGGTGGGTGCATGTGCTTATTTCCTATTTCCTGACATCATGTTTTATGAAATGTAACATATTTGGACTCAAAACGGATTAAATGTATATAATAACAAGCATTGATTTTCAGTCATTTGGAGTAGTAAGCATCCTGTCTTAGCAGTTGACCCATGGGATATCGTATGGATCATTGTATGCTGGCTCACATGTGCATTATTCTACACTGAGGATGGCCTCAGGCCTGGTTTAGTTGCAGACAGGAATGAGGTCACTTATAGCAAATGGATTCCTGATATCTAAGCCATTAAGTGATTTATTTCCCCCCCCCATAGCCCCTTTGGCTGTTTACACACTGCTATACATTAAACTGGCTACTCAGCTCCAGCTACATTTCTGAATCCCGATTTATGCTGCTCACATACCAACACACACATTGGTGATTTAATGTAATATAACAGCACCTAATGGTGATAAAAGAACACAGGTTAAATTGCCAAGTCTTCCAGATTGTACATTACGGACTATGATAGAGGAGCACATCAGCGGCAGATTAGATTTTTGAATATATCTTAATCAAGATAAAAACATTTCACATTTGTTCAGTTTGATCTGCTGTCTCATCTCAGCTACATCAAGCAAATTATTTTGCTCTTAAATAATGACCTGTACAGTTCAGGCTGCTTTTTCTTCTGGGCCTTTTTTTTTTTAATAATTCCTGTTTTGTTTTACCAGTAGACCCATTATCTGAAAGCCTCATGAATCCTTAACCACTTTTCCAATTTAAATTTTCTTCCAATTCTTCTTAGTCTTGCATTGCTAGACTTATCTCTGCATTGCATTTGCACTATTCCAGCACAGCAGAGAAATCCAAATTCCAATATATTTTTTTTTCTTCCCTTTACTCTCCTTTTTGAAATACAGTTAACCATTATGTCATCGCATGTGGAGCAGAGCCACTGTGATACGCTAAGTGGATTCAATCACGACGAAAGCCAGAGAGAGGGAGAGCGAGAGCCAAAGAGGGAGAGAGAGAATCAAATGACCATTTTTTCACTGAAATGGTAGCTGGCCAGTGCAGCAGATGCCCTCCTGCCGCCAGAAAGCCCAACACTGAAGAGTGCCAGAGAGTGCTGCACTTGTCACACACACAGCTCTTGTTCTATCAGTTGCTATTGAATGCAGACAGATGGTTAATTGCACCTCTGTGGTATGTGTATGCGTGTGTGATCTCTGCAGATCTAAATCTGAGCCTGTCTAAGGTGTATGCTCCCAAGTCCACCTGCGCTCCATTGGCATTTGAGGACCTGCATGGCATTTTATATTCACAACAACAAACGGAAAGCAACATTTCTGTTCGGGTTTTCTTTCTCTCTTTTTTTTTTTTTAACCAGGCATCCATCCCCGCAAGCTCCTGGAGCCCAAACAACACAGGCTCTACTCTAAAAGGATGATTAATTTCAAAACTAGCTCATAAATGCTATACTTCCAGCACTAGTACTATGATAGTGGGGGAAAAACATGCAGACCTTTCATCGTTGCTTTGAGAGCTGAAAGTGAAAAATACTAAATTACTCTGCTTTGTGTACGGTGGGTCACAGTAGCAGATAAAAGCTTTTGTGATGTATAATGGGCGTTGAAAGCTGCAGCCCTGAAACCAGACAGTGGTAGAAAAGAGTGGTTGTCAAACAGTGACAGATACGTAGCGGTGATAGCAGTGACTTAACTCTGCACAACGTCCAAACTTAAACCTGAGGAATGTCAGAGACGTAAAAGCAGCGTCTTACCAGCTATGATGGGGGCCAGGCGGAAGATATCTGAGAGCCGGCTATTGACTGGTTCGTACGGAGAGTATTCCAGCAAGTCATTACCTGCGTGGGAAACATGTCAACAAATTATGTGCTTTTACGTACAGTACATGTAAACATATTTATTTGGTGTGGGTGGATGTTATTTGATGCTCTTTAACATGATATCAATTATATCAAACGGATGATTATTCATGTTGATACACATACAAGGACTTATTTTGTAAATATGTTGTCATGTAATTACACAGCAGAACGTGTGAAGAAGGTTGACCTTGTGCTCATTTTGTATCATCTCTGTCTGACGCAGGTCTAACACTTCATTACACGTGTCACTGTAATGCATATGTGGGACTACAACATGCATTTGTTATCAGACCGGTAGGCAGCTGAACTGAAACACTAATTTGTAGTACTTATACATTCCTTGAGTATTTTTCTTTCAAGCTGCTGTAGACTTAGTCCACTACTGCACATTTCAGGTGCAAAAATTCAAGATTCTTCCATCATTCTTTTGATAATTAGTACAATTTTCTCATATTTCTGATCATTGTCTTTGACTTTTACTCAAAGGATCTTTATTTTCTCCACCACCA
The DNA here is from genome assembly GCA_946959425.1 of Argyrosomus regius. Taxonomy (NCBI): domain Eukaryota; kingdom Metazoa; phylum Chordata; class Actinopteri; family Sciaenidae; genus Argyrosomus; species Argyrosomus regius. Next base: position 7,518,570 of record OX336900.1, on the reverse strand, counting down.
TGAGTGCATACTTTTATATTACGCTTATTAACCAATTAAATCATGATTTATAGTTTTCTCGGGGTCAGTGCATACCCTGTAAACTCTGATATATGCTCCAAAAGATCCGGAGACAGTTCTTCTCCTTCTTCATGCCTCTTCTACACCTGCAGTTATAGAGGGGGCTCTGCTTCATGGCTTCTATAGCGCTGCGGCACTCGCCCTGCGCCTCGGGACCGGTGACCGCACTGAAGTTGCTCTCCCTCCCCGCCACGCACTGCCTCATGGTCCGGTACTTGGTGCTGCAGCTGTACTCCTTTAGACACTGTTCGCTGGCCTTTACGCAGTCCAGGCGGGCGGCCCGGGAGGGTGAGCTGTTGTCACCCCTCAAGGTGAACACTGAGCCTGGAAGTCAGAAAGATTTGTTTTCACGATGGAAACTAATCGGCCGATATTGTCCTACACACAAGAGGCAATCAGTCACTTAACAGGATTTAATTGGGCGTGTTGTTCGTGGTATTGATGCCAAATGACACACAAAGATGCAGTGAGCATTAGACAAACTTTCTGACAATTTAACATCTGTTTGGTGAGGCGTGTGCCTTTTTATTCTTCACTGAATTCATATCAGCATATATTACAGTTTACATAGAAATTCAACAGATGAATGCGTCACTTACCCAGGAAGGACAACATAATGACAAAAGTTGTTAAAATCATTGCGCTTTTAGAAGATTTCTGCAAGCAAGAGAAGTAAAGGTGAAGTTGTCACAGAGATCCGCTCTCCCTCAGGTTGCACATTCTGTGAGTTCAAGTGATGATGCATCCCGTAGATCCAACAGAGCCCATCCCAACTCCCGACCCGAGTCCAGCACCTAAGAAGAAGAAGACCACATCGTGCGAACCTGCCGGAGTTTTGGACAAACAAGTGAGACGCACAGAGGAGACCATCTCCACTTCACTCCGTGTGTGCGTCCCCGCTGCTCCGTTACGCAGACAAGCGCGGGTGTGTCAGCTCCGACACAGGAGCTTGGAGGACAGAAACTTTTACAGCCGCAATGGAAAAACTCTCAAAACCAAATCAGTTCAACTTAATAAAGGGTTTAGTTTCATAATTAATTGGCCATCACATCCCTGAACGCGCTGAAAAGCGTATTTTTTAAAATTCCAACAGCTGGAAAACAACAAAAATACATCCCGTTTAGCAGGTGGAAAGAGGGAAAGCGTTTGATCCGGACTGTTCTCCACTCTGATGAAAAACTGAGAGGCTCGAGAGGCAACGCGTGAGGCCGTGACGTCACGGCTATGCGCACAATAACCTTAATAGAGCCATTAACAGCCTCACTTTCATATCAAACTGCTAAGAGTCGAAAGAAATGGATAGCCAGAGGCGAGCAGGTTACATCTGTAAGAACATTTCAGCCAGACAGAGCTCACTTATTAACAGTGGGGGGGGAGAAAAATCTACATTAATAATAGCTCATTATATATTTATGTGACCTGCAGGCCTGCAGAACATGAGATTTCAAATATATCTCCAATCGATCAGCTAAATTGCAATGATTTTTAAGTGTCTCAATATCTGACTGAAAGCAGTTTAAGTTTTTTTTTTTTTTTTTTTTTTGTCCTCTCAGCTCTGCTATTAATAGCCTGCAGCACTTTAATTTGAAGGAGTGTTTCTTTGTAGGCTGTTTTAAACGTTTCAAGGTGTTTCAATCGCTCAAATTGAATAGCACAAGAAATTAGGCACAAAAAAATGAATCGTATTGCTTCTTTATCTGAAATTGCAGTTACCATATAAATTGCTACTATACTACTGATGGAACTTTTCCCATCAAAGTTTGTTTTTCTGCACTGATAGAAAATAAAGATATCAGATTTAGAGAATGAGTGGAAAAACGAGACGATAACACTCAATAATTTACCCCGGTGTAGTGTTTTTGGGACGTTGTAGCTTGCTTTGCAGTCCAGAGATTCTGCACAACAAACCATTTAGGCTTGAATGAAGTTAACAGTCTACATATATTGACTAAATTACTACATTTTACCAGCCACTCATTAGATTAGCACTGTTTTTTGGCTGGCGCATTTTACCAGCATTTGAGAGGTACCCGATGCTAATTTTGTGCCCCGGTTGTGATGCCAACATCCAGCTCAACTTTCACTTTGAAACAATGAAAAACCATTACTGCAATAGAAACCCCATTAATGCACAGATTTCCTTTTTCACTTCTGTTTGATTCGGTTCAATTTCATCCATGAGGCCAAATGTAGCTTGTAACAGATGCCAAATGATTTTTTTTTTTTTTTTCCCACACACAGACACACACCGCTCAGCAATGCAAGACATCTGGAATAGATGGCGTCTACATCTGCAGGGCTTTGTGCTGTATTTCATGATGGAAGTGGGCTACCATGAAAAGAGCATCAACAAAGCGCTGCATTTAATATGCGTGCCTATGGTGTAAACCATCGTCTACAAACTAAATTGATCAAAATACAAGACTGATCAAGAGGGTATGTTCGGCTTAAACATTAGAAAATTGTTGATACAGCTATGGCGTGTCATGTTGTTAAATTTATAGAACAAAGTTCTTTCGGTGCCAAACCAGCTTTCATTTATTTACTATCCTTTTTTTTTCTCTCTTTAGTATGCCTCAGGCCACTTTGCTGCCCCCGGGCAGCACCAACATTGACTTCCTCATGTGTAAAAACTTACCAAAGAGTACCAGAGGAGCAGCAGTATCAAGATGAAGCACCGGTTTGTTTATTTATTGGAGAGGAAGGATGAGCAGCAACATCTTGGAAAGAGATATAACTGTCCATAACTATCTCTTGATATAAAAGAACTCTATAAGAAAACTCCGATTAGTGAAAAGATCCTCCCAACCCTGCTTTGGAAGGCTGATGGGTTTGATTTGGCCTGAGGAAACTTCCCATTTACCAAATTGATATTTGTGGGTTGTAATAACAAATTAAGTGATTGCATGATTGGAAAATTATTATATATATTATTGGAAAAAAGTTAAAGCTATCGATTGAGCACTGTATATGAATAGCCTTTACGAAGGAGAAGAATCTAACTGAGTTTGCCAGCAAATTGAATCGATTGGCCCACGACTGATTAATTAATTGTGAGTGCCCAGTGAATTGCATTAGTATCATAATAAAAACTCATCCAGCTAGATGTAATTCACGTCACATTTTCTATCCTAAGTAAAAGGAAGCCTTAAAGACATTGATTTGTCTGTTTATTGTGCGGATGCAAAGACGAGAAGGCTCACACACACTTGACATCACGAAAGCATCAACGCCGTAACATCGACCAGCTCTCATGCTGTCCCAGCAGAGTATTTTTTACTTATGCGATTTATATTCAGTTGTATTGTTAACCACATGGCAATGAAGTGTTTAGACATTATTGGATGGGCTCTTGTAAATGCATTGGGCTATTAGACCAATAAGTCAATATTTCTCTTCAGTGCCTGCACAAGTGCTTTAACTCATAGACAGTGCTAATCATGAAATATTTATTTGCTAGATAGCGGAAGTCTAAAATCTTTGTCCACATTTTTAAAGTTAAAGCAAATATAATTAAATTTTTACAAATCATACGTATTAACTTATGATATCAGTGCCTTGTGCCTCTATCGCTCACTTAAAGCATATTTATTACATAACATATCTAAATAACCACACGATGATATAGTATTATAGCTTTAGGATGTGATTGATTACCGCTCATTAAAGCCCCGGTGGAGGTGAGGAAGCCATCAGTTGTTACGTTTTTACTGACAGTAGCTAATGTTGTTTCCTGCATATGATATGTCCTACTTAAACAAATGAAAAATCTATACAGAGTCAGCAACAGGAGAACGCTCAAGCCCCCCTCGCTCATTCATGCCAGGATTCTTTTATTACCATGCAAAAGCTCTCTCTCAGCATTATCAGTCTCCGATCCTTTATGGTGATCATTCATTTGATGTGTCCCCCAAGAACACTGAAGCCTTCGCTGCACAAGAACACTTGCAGGATGAGATTTATTAGAGGGTAATCGATATCATTGTATATCACAAGATCAACACTAACCAATTACCGGGTCCCTAGGCCAGTCTCTACACCCCTGACAGGATGCTATAACTTACCTAATGTTAAAAGGATTAATCTCTTGTTAAAGCCCCAGTCAGTCATTTTGTTGATGGTATAAATTACAGGTATGTTCATATATAAGTAGGAAACATTACTAATTTAAACATACCTTTTAACAGCATCAGACATTATTAAAGCAGTTGTAAACGTGCATTTGTTCTGATTTTTTATTACTTATGATCAAAAACTAGTGAGCCAAAACTCTTGATTATGCCTAAAAGTCAGTCCAAGGTTTACTCTCATCTGGCAGCCTCTTGCTTGGTCACTCTTCCTTTTTGTCGTCTTAATTCCCCCCATTGTCCCCCTTGCCTCTGCCATTATGTCCACAGAGGTTGCTGAACCAGGTTAAATTGCCTGCTTGCCCCGCTCCAGTTCTGGTACAACACTGGCTCCACTTCCCGTCAGCATTCCCCCATTCCCCACACCTGGAAAATCTTCCCTATGATCCAAAATGCTTTTCTCCCACACTCCTTCGGTGCTTTGAGCTCGCAGTACGGGCAGCCCAGCTAACAAACTGAGCTGGCTTCAGCTAACAGCAGAAAACTCTGTAAATCACTGAGAGTTGATGTGGAGCAGCCAGAGGACATCAGAGGGAAACCAGAAAACATCTTCTCCATAAAATATGATCCAGTTTTTACCAAAATCAGTGACATAGGATAGGATCATACCCAGACCACAAAGTTAAATAATGCAAGAACAGATGTGGGGGGCACAGAGTGGGAATGACAGACATTATTCACCTGATTTAAGTCAGTGTAGCATTAAAATGATTTCAAATCTGTTATTTTATGGTAGAAAAGTTGGACAATATTGCTTTAAAGTAACCAAGTGCAAAGTAAAATTTTAGTATCGTACTCACCCACTGCAAGCTTGAATGTTAGCTGTTAGATGTTTTGTACCTAAAATCTAATAGTCAGCTTGTTTACTTTGTAATGTTTTTGTACTTTTACTACTTTTGAAATCCAATGACCAGAGACTTTTCAAACCTCTCTTGCAGCACAATCCACTCCACTATCCATCTGTATGCTCACTATGTTCCAACGCCCATGGTTGTGCCAAGATATGTCTGAATACTCTACACAATGCACATCTCTGCCAGAACATGTGAATGACATGGACATCCATGGAAGCTGTGTATCTGGTTATGTTTTCGCTCAGTATGGTTCAAACACTGTTTTCACCAAAGCCCCAGAACAGTGTGTTGGGAACATACTGAGCATATGGACAGACAGTATGTGTGGACATACTATGGTATGTATGTTCATTCTTTTCGCCAAATCATGGCAAAATCGGCGCCAAAAGATGGACAATGGATGAGTTGGTTACAGTGCAGGAGTGTTTGCATCCATATAAATTGAGAACTTTGTATTAACTTAAATTAGACTATTGTTCACTCCTGTACATCTGTACTGTACATACAGTAACAGTAAGCAGATTGCCTTTCCCCCTTTGCATTACAAGCCCTGTTAAGGCAGGTACTGATGAAAAGATACTTGGATTTTGCATAGATTTGCCATATTGTAACATATATCAATATACCAACATCCTATTTAATACTGTGATATTTACCATACCACCTATGCTCACCAAAAGCCTATACAGACCAGTGGTTTGTACCAAACCATGCACTTGCAGCTCTTTGTCAATTTCTATGTTGGTTATGAGTAGTGATACCAGCGCCATTATTGATCCTGCTTCTTCATCATCAATTCCCTTTTATTGATTCCTAATTTTCTGTGTAGAATAAAGTAGGCCTACACAGTCTGAACACAGTGTAGAAAATAGGCGAGCATGTGACTCTGGTGTACAAAACCTCAACAGATTCATTTCTTAAGTATACAAAAATTGGCCAAATTATTATTAAGTCATTATTTTAACATTGGATATTTACCCTCAGTAATGGAGGTGCTCTTTGGTTGGGAAGAGTGTCAAACACATGAACATGCATAGAAAGATGTTTCTTTATTTTGGCCAGTGCATTGTAATATTTTAGTTCACTATTATTTTTTTGTTATTAGATCAAATGTCTTTAAACTTGAAAATAAAATTTAGATTTGTGGTTGTAATATTTGCCTCTTAAGTAGATTATGTTGCTTGTTGTTTACAGAACATGTTTCGATTAAATTAAATTGGCTATTTGGGAGGCAAAAAAAAATGTATCATAGAAATCCCCGATCTCATTGGAGGAAGACGAGGGATGGTGTGCGTTTGTGGTAATGGTGAGCCACTAGTGAAAAAAGAGAGACTACAGTACCATCTAGTGGAAAACATAACCCTGTACCTGCTTCTGTGACCTGCTGAATCATTGTGTGCTTGACTTGACTTCAACAATTTCAAACTGATCTCATGATTTTTCTGAGATGCTCTCAGAGAAAAGACATCTTTTCTTTCTTTGGTTTATAGTTTTGGTTCAAGTGCAATAAGTTATTTTATCCGGATCGCCACTAGATTTCAAGAGTTCTTTGGCCTCAATATAAAGGCACTAGATTTTATTATTGAGACATCTAGGACGAGACAAACAACTGACCTGGTCATAAAAACCTGTATAACCTAGGTGGAATCAAATGCAGCAATGGATTTGTTTTCTATTACAGGGATATATTGTTGCTATGGGTAAACTGCCCTCAGCGCTGCCCCTTGCTGGCTTAAATCCAACATACCAATATGAAGCCAACCTCTTTTCACATATTTGCTGTCACAACCATCTCTTCCTTTGTTCTATGTTGTCCGTGGCACTGATTATTTCTGTTTCCGACTACATCTGTCTGTGCTGGGTCACTTGCTGTGCAGCGAACCCACAGGATCCGCCCACTCTTCCTATTCCTCTGTCTTCCTACAGGGAGATGAACACATCATATCACCATAGTCAGTGTGATTTTTCCACATCTAAATGAATATAGAAGTTGGAAAATAACTGATAATAAAACAGATTTAATGTCTGATATTATTACAATGCGCTCTCTCTGTGCCTGTTTTCTCATTCTGTCCGTAGACGCGTGCTTCTGAACACAATAACTCAAAGAACAATTCAGAATAGAAACTCCACACTTTCACCACAGGTTTCCCCTGGAGAACTGATGTTCTGATTAGATTTTGGGAGCACCTTGCTGCATTAATTTGCATATCAGAGATGCACATGGAAAAAAAGAAGAAAAAAGGCAGTCCATTAAGCAGCTCAAATGCCTCATGGTTAACTCAAAGCTTCCCTAAGGCAAGAACAAGGTCAATTTGGTTGTGATTATCATCAGGAAAAGGTTACTTTGATTAAACTAAACTAATGGGAACAACAGAGTTGCTTTGGGGTTGGGGTTTGGCACCAGTGAACGCATCTGTTTCAACAGAACAGGATGAGATGTGAGTCCTAGAGCTCTAAAACTCATCTCTCGTTTCCTCTGTGACCCAGAAAAAAAAGATGTTTGTGCTGCCATGTTTCTCGCTGTGTCGGTAATGGAGGATAGTACAAGTTGCACTTGTCTCACTTATCTGTGACTAAAGAGAGAATATGACAGTGATCTGCGATAAAACATGAAGAAACACAGCAGGGGGACTGTCAGCTCATAGGTGTGAGTGAAAATGTATAATTACAGTCAGCAGTTTCAGGTTAATGTGTGTTTATTCTGAGCTTTGTCTGAACTTAGATCTTCTGTAAGGCATATTGTGGGCTTGTACACGTCCATCCACTCCATAGTAGACATCTATTTTTGATGAGGTTGTGAGTAAACTACCCAAAAGAGCCTCCACTTTCCCCACCTACCTTCCTCTTTACCTACATTCCTCCACTTCAGGTTATTTTCTGGCAGCAGTGGAGTGACTCTTAAGGAAGAGGAGTAGTGAAAAACCTTTGGGATGCAGCCAAGATCTGGTTTGTTCTCCTTCTAAATTGTGATATTTAAATTCATAGTTTGGCTTTTGGTGAAAGGTGGAAAGGATAAATGTTGGCAGGAATAAGCCACTGTTATGTCAACTAGAGCCCAACTGATACATTGATGATTTTATCAGCCAATATTGGCCCATCACAGATATTTTAGTATTGTACTTTCTGCCTCTGTTACATATATTAGCCAATACATTGGAATCATTTACTCTAATTTGAACTCATTTTCATTTTTAATATTCTTTTTGAAAGTGTGCATCGAGAGGTGTTGTATAACCTAAGTCGGTTTAAATGTCAACATTGTCACAGTGACAATGTAGAGAACTTGTGGTGGGTCACGGGGAGGGTTTGTTCAGTACTGACTTGTGGGTGGTGTGGTACAGTTTTTATCTGCCAGTTATAAAATCAGTTATTTATAATTCTCCTATTCCAAGTTTTCAGCTTTAACTTGAAAACAAAAAAGAAATATAGCACTAAAGGTCCAGTGTTGAAGATTTAGGGGGATGTAGTTTAAGAATAATGGCTTTTTCTTATCGGGGTCACGGGGGGATGGTCCAGGTACACACAAGTTGCCAGTTCATCACAGGCCACACATAGAGACATCCATTCACGCTCACATTCACACCTACCAGTTAAGTTATTAAGTGCATGTCTTTGGACTGTGGGAGGAAGCCACCGGAGAACCCACGCAGACACGGGGAGAACGTGCAAGCTCCACACAGAAAACACCCCATCCAGAACCTTCTCGCTGTGAGGCGACAGTGCTAACCAATGCACCGTATCCACACCGCGGGTTCTCTCATACAGTGTCCACTGAGGCTGAGGTGAGGTTATTTCGATCAGCAGCTACACCACTAGATGCCACTGAAACCATGTGAAATTTTAATACATGCAAATCTGCTGCATCTGCTGAGGCTGTTGGGGCTGTGTGTGACTTTTGTGTGAAAAACGTTGCCTGTATTGTTCATGATTTACTGCAAATTATCATGCAACCAGTCGGCATATGGACACACACAAACACACACACACACACACTCACACATAGACACACCCAAAAGTGTGCATTCAGCCAGCTGGCATTTAGGAAAGCAAACAGGCAGACATGATGAGTAAATTGCTTCATGGCACTGCTATGCTCATTTGGCATTAATCTTGTGTCAGCTGTTAGTAAAGGGCATTTTATCATTTAATGCTTTCAAATGGCAAAGAGACGGATCCCTTACTGAGCACAGCTTCCGTATGTACTGTATATGCATGCACACTGTGTAGGTATAATATGTGAGAGAACCATTAGGGGGCAGTGTTGTTCCACCATTTGGTGCAATGCAAAGACTTGGACGTGAAGGCTGCACTGCATTTCATAACACCACCGTGGAGATAATCTTAAAAATAGTGCTGAGTTGTTGCACTGCCATTGTCTCATCTCCTCAGATGCACTGGGAGAATTTAGCCATCATGCAATGATCTTGCAAGCTTGATTTTTATTTATTTATTTTTTATTATTTTGAGCTGCGTTTTCTGTGTCACAGTTACATTAAACTAAATTGACAGTCGAGGTGTCATAGCCGGTCATGTGGAACAGTTAATTTTTTATTATTTTTTTTAAAACCATAAGCTCTGATATTTATGGTTTCCCTTTTACCACTACACACATGCACATAGTCTGTGTGTGGGCAGATTCACAGTCCCAGAGGAACACCAGTACCAGGCTTCATGATAACAGAAACGGGGCTTCACTAACACACTGACAGTTTTGTCATACTGTATATGTTAATTTTAGATGGTCCACTTCCAGGTAGCTCCTGCGCCATAGCAATGCTGCTATTGTTTTAACAGTCCACAAATATCCTGCAGTGCTAATCCTGGTGGGGTGAGAGTCTGTATGTACAATGCAAGGCTTTGGATAGTGGGGGCCTCCAACATTGCTTTCCCTCCCATTATAGAGCCTCGGATGTTTTGGCCTCCAGTAGGTTTTTAAGTGAGCAAGACATATATTTAGGCTCGTTATAAACTAGCTCCGTTCATGTAGAGCAATTATAACGAGCTGCTAGCGGTTGCTCCCATTTGGGATGCCTCCAAAGTAGTTACATAAGATGGTATTTTCTGGGGATTGCATACAATTTCACAGGGATGGTGCAATATTTAAAGATTCTGTTAACATCATTTAATTGATAATCTTTGCAGTATGGGTACCTAAAGCACAGACGGGGAATAATAATTACACGAATAAAAAACCCTACAGCAAAGTGTAGGAAAAAAACAATGGGCACTGACAAGTTTTTAAAATATTAAATTTCCTTTGTCAGCTCTTTGTAAGTTCATCCCGACAATAATACGAGACCAGTAACACACTGTCCTTTTATGTCGACATTCATAATAGTCCAATTTATTCTGAGCTTTCTACCAGTTTTTTTTGATCTTGTCAATGATGTTAACTTACTGCAGCAGATATGAAAATGGCAAAAATAATGACATTAAGTGACTGATCTATTATGTTTGCTTTCAGGATATAAAAACACAATTTAGCTCTTATTAAACAATCATCAGTAAAAAAAAAATATACTAAATATTTATCAAATCTGGATGTGCTTTTTCCTAACGCACCTTTTTGTCATGAGAAGATGAATTCAATCTTAATACACTTTGCAGCAGACCTAAAGACTACACATCTAATGATTATAGCGGGACGGTAATGCTCTTTGGGTTGTGTCTTGTAACATATCGTCACACTCGTGTGCAGTTAGCTTGAATATTGCTCTTGGCTTTCGCTGTTTTCCTTTCGCCGTCATTTTGTCCTCTGTATCCCCGCTTGGTATTCCCCCCCACACTTCCAATTATCCTTGACGTGATAACACACTATAATGTGACACACAAGGGCAAACGGCTACTCTGTCTAGTAACAGATCTCCCCCGGACCAACTCTTCCCTCCCTGCCTGTTGGTTAAAGAAAGTGTCTTGAAAGTCTCACTGTGTCATTAACTGACAGAGCTTCCAATATTTGCACCTTCATTATTTACAGACAACACGCCGTGGTCCTGAAACGCCATTCATTAAGTATTTTGCAAGACAGCAAGAAACTAGCTACTTCTGCACTTCTGATAATAACCTATCACAGGCTATTTGATGTCATTTAAAGGCAGAAAAGTGAAGCGAACCACTCCACCTGCATACAAACTAAAACAGTGGGGAAACAAGAAACTAGCAAATCACTATACGCCCAAGGCAACAATCAGTACTCAGTAGCAGTTCTGCCACCAAAATACCAATAACAAAATATATGGAGCCTATATACTAAAAAACTATAAACAATATTCCAGCAAACAAGCCACTTAACGTACAAATTACAATATCAAGTATGTCAGTGACAGACTGTACGTGCGTCAGTCAACTGGCTGTAAGCAATAGCGGGCACCCGCTGCTCTAACTGCTACCTTTGGACAAACCTTTACTGCTTGCTTTAAGCATTGTCCACAAATGAACAAACACATTGATTTACAAGGTAGAGTTGAAGCTGGGCTTTGCCACCCACTTCAGCATCCACGGCGCAGTCGATCCTTTTACTGTACCTCTGCCGCCTCAGACTCGGTTGGAGGTCTTTTAAGAACCATTTTCATCTGAGGGACGCTTTTTCGTTTCACAGTGATTCCTGTAAAAGGGACTTTCAACAAATAATTTGGTTTAGTTTAGCTGAAACTGTTTCATTCAGTCTGTGTAGTAACAACACTGGACCTTGATTAAACAGCAGGATCAGCTTTCTTCAATTTAAACGAGGCAAACCTGCTTAGACAAGGCTTTCTAGTGGGAATGTCAGTTTAAATCCTGCAAAATGGGCTTTGCTGGCTGACTCTCGGGCTCTTGATTAAGTTCAACCTTTTTTTTTTTCCCCCCCTAGTGTTTTTATTATCTTAATTTGAACAATATCGTGGTAATAGTTGGCTCATTTAAAGTTCAAATCAAAGAGTCAAATTTTGTTATTGTTGTTTGGACTGGCGATGACATGAAACGACTTCACGCTGCTTTTTAAATACTTGTTTTTCTTTGCTGTCAATTCACAAAAACATAAAAGCATTCATTTTTTATTTCAGCAATTTATTGTTTTAAAAACTGTTTACACGAGGCAGTGTTCAGTAACCTCAGAACAATGAACATTAGCGAGGGACAATTGTATATTCTATCCAGTTTTTCTGTTTTTCCACCACTTAATGGACTTTAATGGGGTATTTAATTTACTAACACACTGTAGGCAGTGAACTCTGAACCTTAATGGGGATAATGCTGTGCTCTTGCCAGCTGAGCTGAACAGGCTCCCTACTATATGCTTATGTAGTGTTTTCAGCTGTGCAGCTTCAGCAAGTATAAAGAGCAGCACATACTGTATGGCATAAGTGGCTCCTCAAATAGGGTCCTTACATTTTACTGGTCTTATACTTTAAATATCTTATATCCATCTTATATTTAGCGAAACGGAGGACCGATCGTAGCTTTAGTACAGTTAGGCAAAGTTTTAAAGCCGCGTCACATGATAGACAGCTAATATAAAGACAGATTTCGGTAGATGGATCACAACAGCTCATATATGACTCCGAGCTGGGACTCATAACACTTTAAAGGTGGTTTATTCATTTCACTACCTGCCCGTCTGATGAATTACAGCGTGTAAAATTCAGCATTTTTTTATCATCACATCACTTTCACCACCAAAGAAAATGTCACCACGTCTGGCAGGAAATGTCACCAATCAGAAGCAAATTTTGATCACCGCCACTCGACTGCGCGGACTCAGCAGTCGGATCAGCAAAGGAGAAATGTAATGAAACAAGCAGAACATAACGTGGTGGTGTTGTTGTTGGTTCTTCCACTGAGGTGCCTTCAGGGGTGGTGTGAGGACAGGATTGTTGACTCTGTTGTTATTCCCCCCTTGTGATGTACAGTAACATGCACATCCTGTCATTTCTCAAGGTGTAAGGCCTTTTATGTGGCACATTAAAGGAACATTTGTAGTGTGATTTGAAGTTTCGGTTCACTTCCTGCTTCCCCTTTTATCAGCTTTAATCACTCTGTAAGATGCTGTGTTTCCTTTGTGTGTCCTGAGAGTAAATATATTGAATTGTGTTCTTTATTTCCATTTCATACTCAGACTTGGTTGGCATGAGGAGACTCTTTTAGTATATCCACATTTAGGAGAGGAAAGCCTGGGATTATGAGATTATAAATCAACAATTAATAGTAATCCAAGATTAACCAAGGCACTCACCTCCATTATAGTCGCGTTACTGTGTGTTAATATGAATCTGAGTGGAGCTGAAGTTTATGTCCTTTTTAGTTGTTCTGATACAACTTTGAAAAGTGTGATTTGCAGCCTCCGGTTCACTTTGATGGATTGCTTTGACTGCCTGAATTAGATGTCTCTGGAGTTGTTTTCTCCGGCTTTAGGAATTGAATGAGGCAAAGAGGTATGACAAAACCAATTTTTACAATGCTCTCGGTCATGGTGTGCGCATGTGATTATGTCACAATTGACTTTAGCAAGAGAAAGTGAAAAATCAGCAAAAAGTCATCTTACACCGGAACTGACCTCATAATATAGACCTGAATCTGGCCGTGAAGCCATAAACAATCTTTTTCTCTCTCCTTCTTTTCAGTGTGACTCGCTGAATGTGCGTGGAATATTGTGCTTGTGTTGCTGCTTCAGCTGTTCTGCCGCTTATTCATGGAGCGAAACTTTCCCCCAAAAAATGGCTCTTTCATTTGCTTGTCTCAGTCCTCAGGGTCTCTCCATCTTTATCACTGTTCACCGTGTTCATAAACAACTGATTCGCATTACTTGTTATTTCTACAAACCTGTAATAAAAATGAAATTACTAAACCATTAAAGGTGCCGTGTTGTCAGCCCTACGCCATCTCTTTTTAACTACTTCTGTTTAGCTCTGCAGAAAGATACTATCCCCTAACTCTCTGGTCTTTAGCATTATCTTTAACCTTACCTCATGTAGCTAGATAGACTGAAACTGTGTCCCACTGGATACAAGTTTTATAGTATATCCTAATATTTATACAGCTTTTATGTACTTGAATGTACTAACCATGACTAACTAACGCTCTTTCAGGCTGCAGTTGGCTTCTCCGTCTTCTTTATGTATGATAATAACATTCATCAGTTGCACAGTCAAAATTCCAACAAATTAAATATGTAAATGACATGTTTTTTAGTATACAGTCGCCCCTTTTCTAGGGTGGAAACACCCAGTTAGAATTAGCATATGGTATGAAACTGGGACACAGCTTGTGGGCCACAATCTCTCCCACACAAAGACATACTAAAAGAGATCCTACGCGGGACTCCAAGCCATTTACTAGGACGTAACCACTTTGCTATGCAGTGGATAACTCATACTATCAAGCCCCGAATTAATCAAGGCAACTGAGCAAATCACAGGTACTACAACTCTGACTCGCCTGGAAGGCCTAACCTCTCTGCATTCAGCGCCTTTAACCAGGGACATGCAGAGTTTAGTGGCTATTACAGCTAAAGTCACTGCCCTTTTGCTGCAGGTGGGCGAAATGCCCCTCTGGACCAAATAATGAAATGCGAATTATTAGAATTGTCATAGTATTCTTGTGGCTGCTGATTGATCCAGTTAGTGAGAACTAACATCATCATCTTAAGTGTCTGCTGAGGCCTAATTTCCTTTTTCCTTTCTTTGTGTGTAAATGAACACCATGAGCTGTTCTTCATTTTAATACTAAGTGATTAAACACAAACATTTATGGTCGGTTTGAATGGTTGCCTAAAATTAAGGTTAGCAGGTTATTAAGTAGCCTAAAGAGCCCAACGTGAAGGCTTTATTTTGTTGGGATTTGTGGTCATTGTTTTGTAGCTGTTAGTTTCCTTTTGTAATGCAGATTTAGGGACTTTTTAGCGTTCCTATAATACTTCCCCTTCATCATTTCATACATGTATTTAGGTCGTTTGGTTGATTTGGTAACCATTTGGTACGCAGTTCTTAAATTATTCATACTCTTCACAAATAGCAGTGGTGGTGGTGGTAAAGCACAATCCTCCCTGCAGCCTTTCCCTACCTAACCAGACACTTTGATGCTCTTTGATAAGCTCAAGAGCTCAAAGGCTAAAGGGGAAACTGTGCTCCATCTCATTGTGGTTATTTTCATATCATGCTGTAGTGCAGCTGTAAAGCATATCTCAGTATCTCATAAATATGACAGACGTGTATGCGCATGATGGTTGGAGCCCTGAATGTTAGATTCTCATGTCTTATCACCCTTGTCCACATGGTCTTTTCTTCAGGCTTGGTGTACATTATACATTACAGCTAGCTTACATACTCTCTGAGCTGTCATGAGTTTACACAACACTATCTTTTATTGAACAGTCAGTATATGTCAGCTTGTATGCATTAGGATAAGGCATGACGGCGCATAATTTCAGATAACTCTGTGTATCAAATAAGTAACAACAGCTGATACTAATCACCATCCTCCTGCCTGCTTTTACTGTTGTTGGTTTAAACTCAGCTTGAGCTGCATTTGGGCTTTACATCACAGATTTAAGTTGGATTCATTTTTAATTCATAAGCATGTTGTAATCTTTGCTGCCTTAAGACAAAGACTGTAACTACAGAAACAGCATGATTCTGCACTCTGTCAGTATCTACAAAACAAGTTCTTGTTTCTTCTTCAGCTTTCTTGTGTGCGTGAATAGCGTCCAGCATCCACAGTGTGTCCTGAACAAACCGCCGCAGCAGACACGATGGATGTAATCACTGTACAGGAAATAAGTGAGAACCCATTTCCTCAACCATCCAAGTACAATCAAGGTCCTAACCTATCCATTATACACATTCTTACAAATGAAAAAGGCAGTTTGAGCCATGAGAGTGACACACTGATGTAGGCAAAGGTTTCTGGACTGTTCCTTCCTTTGGATATGTAGCTAGGTGACAAGAATACTGAATTACAGCACAAGACGGGTGAAACTAAATATGGGCAAAGTCCCCTAAGAGAATTGATACAAAAAAACAAACAAGAATTTGCACCAAGAGCTCAAAAAGCTTACTGTATATTTAAACCGCACAGACTATACATAATGTGAACCAAAGTATAACTACTAAAAAGAAAGCCAGCCCAAAAAAATATCCATAATATGTGAATATGTCTAAAAGTAGTTTAATGACATGAAATCCTCTGGAGCCAGAGGCTGCAGAGACGATAGTTAGATAACACGCTTCACTAGCTTAACAGCCTCTAAAGTAGCAGTTAGAGCAGTGAGTGTCTAGTCCAACAAGACTAGCTACTTTTCCCCCCATTATTATATTTAGCTACTGCCTTATTAATAAGGCTGCAACAAATAATTTCATTGATTAATCAGTTGTATTCATTGGTCGATTAGTTGGTGGTGGAAAAAATGTTGATCACTGTTTCCCAAAGCAAAAGGTGACAAATGTGTTGTTCTGTCTAAAACCCAAAGATATTCAGTTTACTGTCATAGAGGACTAAAGAAACCAGAAAATATTCACATGTGGGAAGCAGAAATCAGATGATCTGGACCTTTTTTTCTTCAAAAAATGACTCAACATGATTAATGAGTTGTCGGAGTAGTTGCTGATTCATTTAAAAGTTGGCAACTAATCAATTAAGTGACTAGTCGTTGAGGCTCTACTTATTAATGCAGCATAACAAACTCGTTGGACCATCAAAATCGATTTTCCAATTCCAGGAAACTGTAAAAAAAAAAAAAAAACGTGTCAACTTTAGTTGAGGCTATATCACCATTGACTTGCTGGAGTGTAGTCACTGCAGCTTTTTATAAACCATTTTTCACCCCAGACTTGCACATTTTTATGGCATAATAAAAAGGTAAAACAGATGTCAAAAATATCTATTTTCATCTCAGTTTTGCCCTTCTATGGAGATACTGCAGTATTGATTTAAAGTCAACAAGAAATCAACTGAATTCATTTGGATTATGCTGATTTTTAATAGAGATACGCAGACTGTGACAAGGTGTCGGTCACAAACAACTTCCACACAGACATGAGACACCGTCTGACTGAACGGATATCTTTTCACAAATAATACAATACTCATCAATCAAGCCGCTACGATACTATAGCTGAACCCATAGCAGTTGAAGTGATACAATGCATATTGTAATCTCTGATTACATAGGGAAAATGCTCAGGGCGTCTCAACAGATTCATCATTCAACATTCAAATAGTATCTCTCTGGCTGTAATCTCATCTCTTAACAGCTCCCCTCTGCATGAATCCTCAATTTCTAAGAATACCCCAAAGATTCCCAATATAGAGATCCCATTAAAATATGCAACAATTGCTCTTTGTCTTAATCTACATCTGTGTCTGTGATGTGTAAACAGAGTAGTGTATGTTTTGTATATCTACTGTGCATACATATTGGGCACTGCATGCTTATGGGTATGCCTATAAATCTGTATAAACCTATAAATCATTTGCCATCCATCACCATGCCATCTTTTGCATCTACAGGTGTGAGACAGGATTATAGCTGCACAACAGAAACAGAGATGTAGCAGAGAGATGGGTGTTTTTTTTTTTGTTTTTTTTTTTCCATTTCGCCACATTTTCTCGTTTCTGTTTCACAGAATGTTGAAGAAACTGTCAGTTTTCCAATTATTGAATTGTGTATGCAAATCTTGCTATTCAGTACATTGGCAGGTGTTAATAAATAAACACTTCAGATGCTAGCACAGCTTGTGATTAAAATAAATAAATAAAAATAGTAAAAATCTCAAACCCTTAATTAAGGATGAATTTAAATCTGCTAGTCTTAATGTTTCGATAATTATCATCCCAGTCCATACTGTGCAAGTGCCTCTAAGCATCTAGGCGACCCCAGGCTTTTTAGTTTAGTTTAAATTTGAGTGGTCAGTGACGCAAATGAAGGCCAAAGCAGAAAATGTAGACTGATCATTACTAATCACTAATGATCCATTATAATGATGCTTAATTCAGGGTGTGTTACTGCTCTAAACATGAAGGAGGTTTAAGAATCAATCTATATATACATACATTCATCTGTCTTTATCCTTAAGTGCCATTTTTGCCACAGAGTTTGCATGAAGCAGTGGGAGGATGAAATAAAAAAGCCAACAATAGAGAGGCTCAGCATGAAGTCAAATCTGTAGGTGGACTTCCCCGTTGCTTTTTGCTAGTCTTGCACAGTGCCTGTGTGCATATGTGTTGGCTTTACAGATGGCGGTTAGTTGAGCCTCAGGCGGCACACCATCTCAAGAAAGATGGCTCATCAATATGACTGACAAGGGGCTGCAGAAGAACTCCGCTGAGGAGGAAGAAGCTGAGACCAGACAGGTGTAACACAGATAGTAACTTCAATGCTACTTCTATCCACACTGAGATACCACTGGGTAGATTAGGGTACTTCAGTTTTGGCTGAGAGTCAGTGATAGTGTTTCACACCTTCTTGTTTGCAGGAAGCGACAGTTGTTGACTCTAGAATATTGCAAGAGGGATCCCCTGCCTCTAAGCATTTCCACTTTTGCAGACAAGGATTCCTACAGGGTGGAATAACAGCATGTGAAGTACATTCCCTTGTTCTTCAGTCAGTTATCATTGGCAAGACTAATAATGCTCTTCCAGCATCAAAGCGGAAAGTTCCTAAATTTGCCTTAACTGTTGGTTGAAACAAGAATCCAAGGAGCTACAGAAGTCCTAGAAGAAAAGACTGAAATCTGGAGTGAGCTTCTCCGTATTTACTTCTTTATTTATGGGGGTTTTCTTTGAGGCATTTAATTTATTTTCTCCAAATTATCATAACTGAGAGCTAGTAGTATTGCCAGTTGTAAATTCCTAGGGCAACCCCTAGGGCAGCTACTATTTATGGTGATATGTCGTCTGTATTTTCAATAGTAAACTACCAAGAAAATAATTGTATGGTTAATCTTTAAATTTAAGTATTATGACTGACACTACGTCTATCTGCAGTGCCAACAATCGTGGTGATTATATTATAATCTAAAAGCTGTTTAAGGCTGAAATAATTAAGTGTTATTAGATATAACAGTAATTTTTAAACTATTCTATTTGTTGAAGTTTTTTTTCACTTTCTCTCGGCATGAAATTCAAATGAGCGTGCCTGGCAGCCCAAATGTCAACCCCCTCAACATTACGTGATCCCAGAGGCATTCACAAAAAACTGATTAATTCAACGAGAACAATCTCTTTTTGTTTTGGCATCATTCAAAGCAACTGGGACAACATTTCAACACTTTCAGACTTGACTAATGGAACAAAGCAAAGTGACGTTTTGGAGTGATAGTCAGGTGAAGCGTTCTCAAAAGAGAGAGCAACTACATGCAGCATGTGAGCTCAGTAAAAGCATGTAGATGAGTGCCATGCGATGGTTTGTGCTGCTGCAGATGTTAAGGCGGTAGGATGGCTCTGATGTGCTTTTGATAAAAGATAAGAAACGCAGTACAGCAGTGTAGTAGGTACATAAATCAAATGACAGATAGCCGATATGAGGCGCTGCCAGTTCAGCAGATGACACTTGCTACTTGTTTAGACTTGCGTTACACCGGATACAATATTGTTAAAAGGTGGCATATTTACATGCACTCTTAAATCGCACACTCACTGGGCTCTGACCAAAAATGTGGGACTAAAATATTGGCTCTCATAGCGAGAGGATAGAATGCTGCTTCAAAACATTGGCTTTATATTTAAATCATGCTAATTAAATTAAACAAAGAGTATTGCCAAGCAAACCTCAATGGTTCCCACACACCTGTTCAGTTTGGATGGAACGTTTGGTTAATTTTAAATTTGGCTTCGCAGGCATGTCTGTGAATGGCATTTTCGTAACATTGTGTGTCAGTTTTCAGCGTTTACAATAACAGCAAAGCCAAATCAGACTCTTCAAGATGAGCACAGGTGATATTACAAGTCGTGATGAACTATTTTGCATGCAAGGAATAACTGTCATTTAAAGATAGACAAAAAAAAAAATAAAAAAATCATGCGGTGTCTATTGTGGATAAAATGTAAGATTCTGTTTTCCGGCACACTGAACATGAGGCTCAACCTGGGATCAAAGTTATAGTGGAGTAGTGCTTTGGGTTATATCACGCAGACAGAGTTCAGCCCTGTTCATTTCTCCTAGACAATGTTTGAGCGGCCTGTTGAGCATTCCTCCAACACCAACCATAGATTCAAGCAAGTATAGACTGATTTGCTACAGCATATACTCTAATTTCAGTCTCTGTGAGCGTGTGCAGTATCTGCACATGCTTCACCACTCATTGTCTCTCCATCCGCCTCGGCAATATCTTTCCCTAGGGAAGCTGCTCGACTCGTAGCGGCAGATCCTTCTTGCCTTCTTTGCAGAATCTCCTCAGCAGTATATTCACACAGAAATGCCTTAAGTGAAGGCGCAGATAAAATGTGGTTGAATATGTCATCATCCATTTCATCTTTAACAGTGGGATTCCTTTCTGCAGCAATATGCAGCACTTACAGTAGCTTAGCTTCAGGAAAAGCCAGCTATGTTTAAGATTTCACGCTGTGCCACAACTAATCAACCCCATTCATACAAAGGTAAAATCTTCGAACATTTACTGCACATCCCATTTTGGGTTTTATTGGCTGGAGTGGATCCACTGTTTACTGAGCGGAAGGCAGTGAAACACAAAGCCAAACTATCAACGAGCCAACACAGGCAGGCAGTTTAGAGTCTCCTGTGCCTTGCTTGTCAGAACGTGGAAAGAAACTCATCAAGGCTCGCTATCCTCACAGAAGCCACCAGGTTACCCGTCCAATTTAGATTAGTTGTGTAATTATGATGTCGTGAACACTGAAACCCAGAGATTGGAAGATGGCAACTGTAAATAATTGCAAGTAATTGATTGCCTCAGGTAGGGCTTGGTACTGAACTTCGATACTTTTATGGCACGACTGATTTGCTACGATAATAGTACGCATTAAAAAAAAAAAAGGGGGGGTAATCTCATTAGCATGGGCGTGCAGCATGCTTGCACACAGATCTAATAATTCTGGTAATTTACATTTCACCATGCAGAAAACAAAACACTAGCTTACAACAAGAGACTGGGCTCACAGCTGGAACCCTGGCCTCAGCAGCTCTTTCCCACTGCTTTGCTCTGTTCTTTACGTCTACGTTATGTGGACTGAGGGCAGACTAAACGCTACAGTGACTCACTATCGCTTCTAGGCTTAATTGTGCTTGTTTAATTATTCCATATGGTCACGCTATTATTAATATATGTAAGCGATTTTAATACAAAGTGGTAATCGCTGCATGTGAGTGCATGAAGAGGCTTGTGCTCCAAAGAAGAGTGTTCTCCGTACAGTATCTCCCACTGGATTTGTAATGAACCACAATAACACTCGATTTAGCCTTAGCCTCTTCCGTTTCATAACTCCCAGACGTATTTCTCAGTTACTTTAGTCAGAATAAAGCAAAAGTAGTGTATCACATTGCTTACACACTTAGTAATTTCTTATATGAAAGTAACTAGTAGTGTGTAATTTATTTCATTTTGAAAGTAACTTGCCTGATACCGGTTGTCAGACCCAGGCTAGCTGTTGCGACACAAATGCCAGACCTATCACTGCACTTCGTTCTAGCACCCTAGCTGACATTAAGTCACACAATCTTCTTCTTTGTCTTCCTCTTCATTGTCTTCTTCTTCTCCTATTCTCCGATTCTATTCTATTCATTCTATTCTCCGTTGTCTTCGTTGAACAGACTAGTTACTACAGTGGCGTATTTCTGCCACACAGTTTATCAAGGTTCCTTTTGAACATTGCACATCTTTGCGGGGAGCCTGTAAAATGATCCCATTATTAAAATGAACCTGCATTTTTTTTTTTTTTGAATGTCAGCGAACAATTGTTAGCAATGATGCTAGAAAACAGTTAATCTTTTGATCATCTTCTAGACAAAGCGATCACTGCTTTCAAACGTGCTTTCAGACCTGTGTCAAAAATATCACCAGGCAGCAAAAAACCTCCTGTGCATGGCATGCTCCAGAATCCAAGAAGCTCCCACGTTAATGGAGACCCACAATGTAGCAAATCATAAAGAAAAACCTGAAGCATTTTAAACATTTCAAGTTGAAAGTTAGCATTTTTCAAAGCCAGACGATGAGACATTCCATTGATCTTCATCCTCTGTAACTCCAGCCTGTTTGTCAAGATGTTCAGAGTTTTTGACAACTGCTACAATCCTGCAGCTATGCCTGCTGCACATCAAACACTATTCTCAACAATGAGCAGACTGCTTAAGATTCAACTAATGTTTATCCAGGCATCAGATACATGCATTCTAATCATATCTTGTGGGAAGAGATGAGACCTCCAAACAATCAAAGGTTAAAATCCTGCACTCCTCTTCTACTTATTCAAAGCAATATTAAGCATTCTTTCACCGAATATAGTATGCTAAGATGCAATAAACAAGTTTTTATGAGCGCATAACTTCATCATGCGGAATTTGCAAAACAGAATCATATTTGTATTTTATAATATAATTGAATGAAAGTGTAGTATTTAATGAATAAAATGAGGGCGCAGCCCTAGAAAAGCTGTAATTTAAGATTTCTTTGCTCATCTGAAGTAAACTTTTGGCCTTGTGACCTTTTAACAAGCTGCGTGTTACTTTGATTTTTGGACGGACAAAAAGACCCCTAACAGCTTCGAGCTAGCACTGAGTCACACACACACACACACACACACCGACAGCGACAGATAACAATGAACACAGACAGGCGCCAGCACAGAAAGATGCTCACAGCAAGAGACAAACTGAGACTGACGTGTGCGGACAAACTGACTGAGAACAACCCACACAGACAGACGCAGACTGAGAGTGACCCACACAGATACTGCAGGACTGTGACAACGGGTGGAGTTGGTCCTAAAAAGGTGTTAATCTTAGGTGGGTGTTCACGACGCGGGTAAGTGCATTAGTATTTCATGTTAAGTAACACACTGCGTCCCCGGTGCCTTCTAAAAAACTGCTGTCTCTTGCTGATTGTATCTAAAACTTTTCTCATATCACTTCAAATTTATACTCATGACATATTCTTCAACATCCAACACACCCTGCTGTTCATATAGCATTTTGGAAGTCGCACCTCCACCCCTGCATCCACCTGTAGGCTCTCAGTCTACTTTCCTCTTGGCAGAAAGTTATTGCCGTCACTCCCGACTCCCTGCTGCGCTCAGCTTGGTGCTTCTCAGTAGGGAGTGACAAGGTCAGTGCCTAGATGGCATGAATCAGTGCCGTATATATTCTATATTCATATAATGAACCATTCCGTGTACTGTAAGTGGCTGACTCAAAATTTTGAATCCGTTTCAGCTGGAACAGGAGATGATTTCAGGGTAGTAGTGAAAAGAATTGTCAATCTGTCACATTTATCTGATATTACATGTGAAATGTTTTCAGCATTCGGGGGTTAAAATTTACATTTCATATGAAAATGTAACGGCACAGTGGTGCAGTGATTGGCACTGTTGCCTTACAGCAAGAAGGTTCCTTGTTCGAACCTCAGCTGGGGCCTTTCTGGGTGGAGTTTGCATGTTCTCCCCGTGTCTGCGTGGGTTCTCTCCGGCTTCCTCCCACAGTCCAAAGACATGCACTCAATAGTTTAATTTGTGACTCTAAATTACTAATTACTAGTAACTTGACCAGGATGTACCCTGCCTCTCGCCCAAAGTCAGCTGGGACAGGCTCCAGCCCCACCGTGACCCTGATGAGGATAAGCGGTTTCAGATAATGGATGGATGAAAATGTAACGCGTCACATTTGATAAATCATGTGGCTTTTATTTTTATTTTTGAGAAATGAAGGCAACATTGGAAATTTGTTTAATGAACCACTGTGTTAAGGGTTTGCGATAAAACATATGAAAGTCTGAAATTAGAACAGAGACACGCCATAGCTTACAGCTTCTGTATATGCAAAGCAAAGAGGGAATTGTTTCAGGCATTACAATATAAACGGAACATATTGCACTCTTGAAAACTCGTGAAACTGGGTTTAAATATCTATAGAGCAAAGTGAAGCGGTGAAGTGTACTGCCAAAAGATATTACCTATAACGCCATCAATCTTTTCAACAAAAACAGTTAATAACATTTCTCAGTGGGAGTTCATTGTGCGGTGCAGTATGTGCTCCTCGATATGAAGCAGGTAATTCAGATTAGTGGCAATATATTAAGAAAAAAAGATCAAACTGATTTCTCATTGTGTGGTATCTAACTTATCTCTGCACAGCAGGAATGACATCCTGTAGGAGATGATCCTCTGGCTCTTTACTTTTAATGCTACAGAGCTTATAACATAATGTGGACCAAAGGTGCTCAAATGTTCCCTCTGTGAGAGATAAGTCCTGAAGTCTATAAATTGATAAACGCCTTTATCACGTTGGCACTCAACTGTTAGGCTGTTGTTGCGATTCCTGCTCGGGATTAATACAGTTTCTCATCCGGCAGCAGCGACTGAAACGTATACTGTAGATACAAAGAGAGCCAGTTAACCCGGGAGTCACTGCTTTCCAACCAGCACTCAATCCCCACCTGCTTGTCAAAGATAGCAGCAAACATTAAGAACTGTAAAATGTTATCGACGCGTAATTACATCAGCCTCAAAGCAGTGTTAAAATTCCTAATTAACCTGCGCTTATAATCAGAAGACAGTGAAGAGATTTCTTTTATTGTGTGTACAATAAGAATACATGTTTTATTGAATGTCGGATGATGCCAGATGCCACTCAGCCTTCCTAAAAAAGCCACTTACGGCCTGTTGCTCTACTGTAATTTGAATTAAAAGACCATTTGATCATCTGTATTTACTTTCACTTCAGATTAGACTTGAAGATTTCAGCCTGTGAGGTCACTTTGTCATCAGTATTCTCTTCTGTTCATGGCCTGTGACAACCTCCGTCCTGCAAATTACACCCTCTGATGCTTCAAAGAGCACAGTGACAAGCCTCCGCCTGACTCCGACCAACTGCCAGTATTTCTGGTCTTGGATTGACACCTTAAATGAAATAACCATTGATCATGTAGAGAGGAGGCCATCTTTTTTCTGCGCAGAGGCATCTGTACCCGCTGAGTGTTAGACAACAAAGAGCCATAGGGGGCCTACTTGGGTGTCGATGGGGATTTTGGTGGTGTGGGGGAGTAGGACGCTCTGCTCAGAAATGTCACGTCTATGATTGTCTCTGCTGCTTTATGCCAGAGATGCAACCTTTACATCTCGGAGTGCTGTCAGCAGATGAGACGCCTCTGGTCGTGAGCTTTTCCCGATGTGTTCAGCTCTTAGTAGCAAAGGAAGTCAGAGGAGCGTAGTGTGTATGCTTCACTGTCGAGATAACCGCGATAGAACAGATTTACAGCAGACTGGTTTAGAGCTGTAACGCTGAAAGTGCTATTTGTGAACCTGCAGATATCGTTCCATCTAAAAATACAGCCTCAAATGCAAAGATACATATTGTAACTAATACTATACAATTATAGTATGGCTGAAGACTGTAATCAAGTCATTGACCTTTAGACATCATACAGCACCCGTTCGAACTGTTTCCTCACATACCCAAGTCATCAGTAGCTGTATTGAGATCATATTTTTTGCCATGCACATGTTGTCACAGTGCAGTTTTATCTTGGTAAATGTGCATTATGTTTTCCACTTATCACTTTGTGGGAAATGTATCAGCAGGATATTTATACCACACACTGTCATGAGCAAATTCAATCTGCAGCCAACTGATTGAGCAATTTGCTCAGCAATTGAGCACAATAGGCCATCAGCGCGCAGGAATACTAATGTATATCACAGACCCAGGAGTAACAAGGAGTTGCAAGAGAAAGGAAACTGAAGTGAGAGGTTGTATATTATCACTGATGATGCAGTGGGTTGGCAAACACTGTCAAAAGGGCACCTAAGGCTTCGTTTTCCGAACAGTGCGTGTTTTGCTTCGATTGTTGTTTTTCGAAAGCTCTGTGTACCCAAAATCACATGAAACCAAAACTAGTTGTTAACTTTTTGATTTATGAGTTTCGACTGGTTTATTTTCGTGACACAGACTTGGTATCCAGAAGTAGGCTGAGGAGGCAAACAAAGGCTGATGCAGGCAGGCAGGCAGATCAGAATAAAAAGGGTGTTTAGGAAAGTGATAGTAGTGTATGCCATCCTTTACAGGTGACAGATAGCTGTCGTCTTTACGCTGACTCTGAGGGTCAGGTGATGAACTGAGGAGGGAAGCTCGATAGTGATGGCGTGTGGACAGGTGTGGGAAGGCAGGCTTGGAAGTGACAGGAGAGGATTAGCATCACGCGTGCTGAAAAGTCAGAAATGAAAAGAAGAGGGGAAAGGTTCAGTGGCTGTCGCCGTGACAATTTAAACTTGTTTTATGAATGCAAACTGCATGTAAAACCTGCATAGCATCTGTTCTTGGGAACTCCAATTGCATTTTCAATACGAGGATTTCACTCTCAGAACTTCTAAATAAGTTTAAACCACGACTGTGGAAGATTGGTTTGGGAATATGTATGAGATGACACCCAGGAAAAGTTTGAATTTTGCTGAAAATTACTTTTAATGTATAAATCACATAGCCTCGAAATGCTATACTTAGTCACTGTAAAACAAATGAAAACAAATTACTCCTTGCATCCTTCTTGCAAATGGTAAACATGACTTTTTGAAACAGAAGATGGCATTGTACATTAAACGTGATTAAACTCTCCAGAAATATACAGTATTTTCATGCTAGAATAATCTCAATGAAAAGAAGAAGGTTAGAAATAATGGATTTAATGCATATTATGGTTTCTGATTCCTTATCTAATATTCATCACCATCAGAGACAAGCTGATGGGTGTATTAAGTACCCTTATAAGTATACAAATGCACACACATATGGTGAACAGTACATCTTACACATATGGCATAAAGGAGGGCATATTGTGAAACCTGCAGTAGAATATTATTTAAAAACGCCATCCATCTGGGCGTCTGAGTTTGTGTCCTCAGTCTGAGCAAAGTCAGACACAAGGCGCAAATGGATTTTTACTTACACTGCAGTGTCCACCGGGAGGGTAAAGGGTTTTGATATGAATACTGAGTGGAAAAACAAGAAACAAGACATCCAGGACTCAAACACTGGGAGTTAAAATAGGTTATTGGGCGTAAACATACCCGCTGAATGGATGAATTATGTAAAATAGGCTGGTTAGTTGTCAAAAGAAACTCCTCGTGGATTTTGAGTTACAGCAATCTGCTTAGTAAAACTGACTTTCCTCTCATTAACGGTTCAAGGCAGGCTACCTATTCATGAGCTCCCATTAATTTGCAGCATAGTTTCTTTATTCCTCTTATTTTTTATTTTTTTTAATCTCTTCCTTCTTTTATTAGCCCCAATTTCAGATGGACAAGAAATAAGAGAGAATCATTTTTGCATGAAGGCTGACCTACATGTCAGGAGAGAAAAACTAAACTAGGTTATGCTTTGATGCAGACAAGTACTGGCTTGGCTCCATGTTATTGTATTATTAAACTGTTTCGAGCATCTGCTGAAGTGACCACTGACATGGAGTGCTAGGTGATGCTGTTGCCAGAAATGTGTTCGCATAAATATGGGACAAGCTGGTAGCAGGTTACAGATGTATCTTGTATTAGTGTGACCTAATGGAGAGAGAGAGAGAGGGAGAGAGCAGGGATTGCAAAAGAAATGATGCAGACGTAGAAGTAAAGATTATGAAACTACTGTTTGATCACGCTATTGAAAGAAAAGAAGAAAAAAAAAAAGGTCTGGCACTCATAAGTTCTACACGGCAAATATAAAGACATAACAGATTGTAGAAAAGCAAACATCTCTCTGCGAGGGGAATCTCGAGATGCTGAATACCATATTTTCTCACTCAAAAAGACAAACTTTTTTTTCCAGGAAAAAAAAGGAGAACATAATTTTACACTGGTCATGCGATGCCTGCAGTAAAAGGCTGGCAGAGACACCCTGGGTTATAACGGCTGCAAAATGAGCTTGACATTAATTTGGGTGACCATGATGGGGGCACCTTGGAGTCCAGGGCAGGTGGGTGGGGGGGAGAAAAAAAAATCTGCGTTGTGGCTTGTTCCTGTAGCCCACCATCACTCTCTATCAAATTAAGAGGCCAGAATCTATGTTCACCTTCCAGAGTGTCAGCCCCTCTTGTCAAAACCTAACAAGTAATTTGCTGAGGGTTATTGTTATTGTGTGACATTTAATCCAAGTCGTGATATTAGCATAATTTTCTGACCGGTCTTCTTAACCTCTAGTCACCTTTAATTGGTCAGAGATTTTTTAATGGCCTTATTTCAAATTGCAAATTGAGTGTATTTCTTATAATTATCATGTCTGCTGGACATTTCTGCCGGACATTTTGTAGATAGATGGTAACTGTGAGGTGAAACCCAAATGAAAAATATTCTCCTGGATTTCTAGGTGTTCTTGCACTTGCTCTAGCAGACTAACCTCCATTGCTTATTATTATCTATTGATGTCAGAGCTGATGTTGATTCTTGAAAAGTAGTTCTGGTTAGTGTGCACACTGCAGCAGCAGCACACAGGCACAAAAACAAGCCATCAAGTGTGCAACCATCAGGGTTCAGATGCGATCGCTGACAGATATGTGGACCCTGCAGCACCTTGCCATGTGTGAGATGTGTGCTCCTGTCTTCTCTCAGTAATGCTCTATTGGAGATGCGTTAACCCCTTGGTGGCATGCGCATTGTCAGGTGTGCTGTCATGACACAACATGTCTCTTGAGAAGAGTGATTAGTTCTTTCACCACGTGCAATAGCCACACATGCACTGAAAGATCTCAGAGTGTACTGAGAGAGTGACAAATACATGTGGATTTCATGCACTCTCTGTAAAAATTAGTGTCCAGTCATGAATCTCAGACAGAGGGAGCACAACCCAGCAAATGTGTGGTCTATTTTTCAGTTTTCAATGGAAACTAATTCAGAAAATCTGTTATATTTTATTGCCTATTCTCTTTGTCCTCCTTGCTTCTATATTCAATTTTCTTAATGAGACACACGGCCGCAAAATTGATGAAATACCGTCTAATAGTCGATGAAAAATAGATAGCAATAATGGCTACATTCATATCACAAGTCTTAATGTTCAAATCTGATATAATGCTCCTTTCTACCAAAGATGTAACACTCAAGAACCTCATGCTAAAATATACACTGTCACTTGTATTGAAGCAAATCTGTAACTTACTGGACCTCATTCACTATTTGCAAGTAGCATACTGCCACGCCTCCATTTCTCCATATGAGGTCATAAGTTTGCCTTGAGGTGAATCATGAAGAAAGCGCTAAATCAAACTGAATTTATATGGCACCTTTCAACACAATGACAACAAGATTGATTAAAGAAATGATTAAGCGACTGATGCTCGCCAAAACATTCAGAAAAGTTAAATAAGACAACTATAAAAGATAGTTAGAATGGTAGTTGAGATAATAAAAGATGGCAATAAAAGCAATAACAATAAAAAAAAAAGATTTATGAAATACTCACAAAATGATGGTAAAATGGTAAAATGCTGGTAGAACTAAATACAATTAAAGAAATAATACTGATAATAAAATAAAAACAAAACAAGTATTTATTAAAACCATAAAATTATAAAGCGCTACATAAAAGCCAGACAGAATAAATGGGTTTACATAGCATGGGCCCTGAAGCAAAAAACAAAAAGAATTTTATGACTGAAAAACTGAAACAATACTGTCCGAGGTAAAAACCAGAAAGTGTTTACTCTGGAGTGACGATAGTAAAAGAAATCCAAAGCAAGGCCTCAAGCAAGGCTAGATATGGCGTCTAAACACTATGCAACATATGGCTACACATGTACAATTTCATGGCATGAGTGATGGGAGTAGCAAATATTTATACGATTAAAAACAATTAAAACCACCACCGTTACATTTCAGTATGCACATTTTCACATACTCTCTAGTAAGCTAGGGCTCTTTTCAGACACTCTGTCTAGTTGAATATTTTCAAATATGACAATTGATGAGGATGAAAGACCGTAAAGTTCATGGTTATTTAATACGTTTGGCCAATCTATTAGTGAATTGACAGTTTTGGATATTCTTGTCTATTGGAGCCTTTTTTAATTAATACTTTCAATATGCCATGAAATTAGTTAAAAGATGTGTTTGTTTATGTTTTCTGTGATGTCCATATGCATGATCGGAGACGTCTGAGATGTTTCAGGAAAGAAAATATCAATAAGTCACAGAGTTTAACATGCACACACACCGGTTTAAGCATCCTCCCACTAACAAAAGGTGAATGAAATGAGATGTGACTTGACCACGGCTAGCAAATCTCCAGATTGAATAGTCATTCAACTTTGAGATTCAATCTGATCCAAGACCTGAGAAACAAGATGGTCTGTACATGTCCTGTACTCAGCCATGTTTGTGCTCCAAGGTTAGCACATGTCCTTGTGTAAAGCCTTTCACACTGCAACCTCAGTAAATAAAAAATAGACTGTATGCTATACATTCATATAACTCTAGCAGTTGATTTCTTCCTGTGCATGAATCTGCTGTTTACATGAAACAAGAGTACATCTGCAGAGCTGTCAAAACTCCTACAGGCAACAAACTAACACATGCACAGTATATCTTTCAGCCCTTTTGGCACGTAGGTTACTGCACAGGTACACTCATTAATCCCATCATCAGGGCCTGTTTGTAGTTCCAATTTAGCTAGCAACAGATTCTTTACTTTACTGCATACTAAACATTAAATTCCCTCCAAAATTATTGAGCCAAATTGTGGTTTCTCCGTTGTCTCTTTTCCTCATTTGCCAGACAGCCTGCGACTATCCAGTCCCTTCATCATCTCATTGTTCTCAGAGAAGTGGTCAGCTGTAGTCTGGCCTCAAGGATGTCACAAAGGAGATTCATCCTACTCCTCAGAAGCAATTTCTGATGTTGTTCAGTCAGATTTGTTTTTATTTTCTTTCTTTCATTTCCTTCCATCCATAAATTACCCAACCATTGACCACCGCATCTTAATTCAATATTCATTGCTGTGTGAGCAGTGGTTGACTGCACCTTGTTACGCTGGAAACGTGCTGTAAAATATATTTTAAGTTTGATATATGACAGGTGTATTTGAATGGACGCTTGTGAGTACAATTTTAGAATACAAAATAATTCAATTGAAATTAAAAGTGAGATTTTTGACCAATTATTCTTTGAAAGCACTTTTCATTTATCGTACAAAAGGTTTGGCCACATAACAGGAAACATGCCCTTGGCTAGAGGGTAATGGTGACATCTTTTGAATAAACAATGGTCTGCAAAATTTCCATTAGCTTTCTTGTGAAGGAAAAAACATTTTAAACACTCTCCACCTGTAAGTGGAAAAATTTAGCTGAAAGAGTCAGAGTTTGTGCTCCAATTTCTTTCTCCTTCAGCCTGGTGCTTCGATCGTAATGTTATATCTTTCCTTGCATTCTCTTTTATTTGGTGGTGACAGTAACGATGTTTGAACATTTCTATAAACCGTGAAGACCATTGAGGGAAGCTTTCTTTTGCAAGGATGCCCTGATTGCGGTACATAACAAAAAATGCAAAGAAAATCACAGTATACATCAAATATATAACAGGCAGCATTATGCAACAGACAATACAGCAAATAGACCGATGACTTCCACAACTGCTCTGTCAGCTAAAAGGGATTTAAATTGATTAAAAGGGATCAGCTTGTCTAATTTTATAAGCTTCTGTAGATGGTTACACGTGTGGTGCAAAGTATATAAAACCTAATTTTCCAAATCAATATTGATATTATGATTTTCGAGGACCAAATAGTTTTGCAACCTAGTGCAGTGTGAAATTGATCTAAAGTTAAAAAGTCATGTAAGATACCCAGGAAATTTGCCCAGAAGTGTGTTGTAAATAAATGCAGTGCTGTTTCCTTTTCGCTGCCAACGACTGCCACCCATCTTTCTCATAAAGTAAACAGCAATGCGTTCTAAAGCCACAGCCAGTTATGAACCTAAGAGTGGAATGATAGACTATATCAAGGCATTTCAGGGTAGAGGCAGGAGAGTGCATATACATTACATTGCCAAAGTCCATAACAGATAAGAAGGGTGGTAAAACATGCCTTTTTCTATAAAGAAAAGCCAGAATGGTATGTCTTTGGATGATATTTATAAGACATTCTTTCAATTGGTGTCCCATTAAGAGTGGCAATATTCACTTCAGAGGAAATGTCAGTTTTCTAGAAATCAGCATTATTTTATGAGTTAAATGCTACTTTAAAGGACCAGTGTTTAGAATTTAGTGGCATCTAGTAGTGTAACTTTTCTAATTGCAACAACCTCGCCTTATCCTTATCTAAGAGTGAAGCCAGTGTTGTCTGTTCTAGGATAGTGTAGAAACATGGTGGTTCAACATGGCAGACTCTTTAGAACCGGCTCGTTTTAAGGTAACAAAAACATTCTTATTTTCTGATCATTATACACTGATGAAAACATTGCTATGCAAATTATTATATTCATTTTCTGTGTTGTTGACACTTATTTGATTTGAAATTGTGAATAAAAGTGGTCTTACAGTAGAACCCTGTGGCACGCCATTGTTAACATTGAAGCTCCGACAGTTAGCACTGAGATAATTTGCAAGCTAATTATGCAATTTATCAATTCCAATAGATTCCAGGCATTTAACAAAATGATGGTCAACGGTGTTAAAAGCCTTGGATAATTCAATAAAATGTATATCTAAAATCTAAAACCTGATTGATGTTTTGGCTCAGTACGGACCTCAGCCACATTTGGACGAGTTTGATAAAGAAAGTCCACAGTGAATACTTAACAGCCTGTTTGAGTCTGTCCTTGTATGATACAGCAAGAAAGAACCAGAAAGAGGTGGGCTGGGCAAGCTGGTGTGTGTGTGTGTGCAGTGAGAGACAGAGGCATAGTCGAATATAGTCTGAGTGGTCGAATATTTGGGCCCAGCCCTAATTCACAGCGATCCTATTCCCAGGAGAACATGGTTTTAATTGGTGGTGGTTTTATTCCCCACGCTGTTGTCATGGCAATGTTAACTGTGAGAATGTGTGTCTTTGCTGCTGAGTTCATGCATCAACGTATGGGAGAATTTGCTATCTGCACTTAAATCACAGATACACAGAGAGTGTCTCGTTTTTTCTTGTACTAAATCGAGAACACAAAGTTGTAAATGCAGGTGATTGGGTGGGGGTGCTTTTGATATCCCAAATCAATCCAGACCTCTGACCTGGATTTTATGCAGACCTTTGAGTAAAAAATATAAGAACCTTCCAAAAGCCAGGCATGGTTTCAGTTACCACAGACAGATTAAAAATATAAGTTAAGCACTCGACTAAAAATGGAGCAGCTAATAATAACAGCCCTGGCTCTAACTGATCAGCCACAAGTGGCCTTTTCTGGATCAATAGTACAAATAGTGTTAAACACACACAAGATTTATACAATTCCTCAATGTCAAATTTGTTTGCCCAGCAAGGTGTTATGTGGTCAGAGACGGTGGGAGGAAATCTGGTCATTTCAAATAGCCTGATGAAATAAATGGTTCACAGGCAGGTTAAGGAGGAAGTAGAATTACGTCGTAACGATTTTACCGTTTTACAAAACTTTGCTGGGTTTCTACTGTTGTCGTGACACATTTAGTTTTTTAGTCAGCATCTTGTATTTCTGCAATTTGTGAACAAAAACAAAGATTGTTGTTTCTGACTCTGAATTTCTCAAGGGATGCATGCTTTTATTTTGGAATGGAATTCAATGTTTTCTTGGATAAGGGCTTGCCATTGTAAACCCAATATTAGTGTGTAGTACTGTAGTGCAAATCAGACAAAAATGCTTGAGAAAAGTTCATTTTGGCAGTGTTAAATGGTTTGGATCTTTGTAATTCTGTCTCACAAATGCATGCTGTTGGACAGTGGTCATATAAGT
Organism: Argyrosomus regius; assembly: GCA_946959425.1. Classification (NCBI taxonomy): domain Eukaryota; kingdom Metazoa; phylum Chordata; class Actinopteri; family Sciaenidae; genus Argyrosomus; species Argyrosomus regius. Next base: position 7,484,499 of record OX336900.1, on the reverse strand, counting down.
CGAGAGGAAAACTACGCCCGGATTCATAATGCTGAGGTCTGCTGGTTCATATCTAAATACATAATATCTAAAAGTGTGGCATTTTCTGCATTATTTGGATTCAGCTGACTTAGGGAGGAAAAAAAGCTGCAGCAATCTTTTTTAAACAATTATAAGTGTCATCATCCAGGATAACAAGTTCTGAATTAACATAGTTGGATATTATCATAGTCAGAAGTCAAATAAATCATTTATTGCCCCTGCAGGTGCAGAGGGTGAACGATTAAACCCAGTAACTAGTACATTTTTCTATATTATTTTTCTCCAGACAAACGCTGACAGCCAGAATTTCCACACATGACAGTGACAGCAACACCACTTTTAACAATAACGGTAACACGTCCTCCCTTGGTATGTTAATCCTATTGAAACATAATATAGTACAAGGCCCAGAATTTTCTAAATCCCGGAGAATGTCAGTGAGACATATAAAATCATTCTTAAGCCTCTTGGATTGGCTGTACAGGGACGGTTTTTATCATCGAATGTTCAAGGAGCAATGACATTCTCCATTAGCTCATAAGTCAGGAAGATGAAAGGTGATCATTTTCTGGTCAGCATCAATAATATTTTTACTGTACACTGAAATTAATCCCATTATGAAACTCTGACCCCATTTACACCTCGTCACCTCATGCCTCTTGGGCAGATTGTATAGATAGAAAAGGTGTAAATGCATTCATGCAGCATTTGAGATTGATTGAAAGCACTTCATGAGATGGTTTGAGACCCATTCTGGCCAGATGTTGAAAAGGTGCGAATGGATCCATCTCTACAAGATGAATATACGAGCTTTACTTGTCCTGAGTGCAACTATGTCAGTAAATGGTCTGTGAAAGTAGCCTTTACCAGGTCTGCCCCCTGTGATAACGGCAGCTAAAGTTACCCTGAAATTAGCTGTCCCCCTCTCTGCTTCACCAGTGACAGGAGAAAGTCTCCAGCTATTTCAACACACATGTGGTTCAACACACAGGTGCACTGTGCTGTTGTAGCTGCTAAAAAATCTATGTGGGTGAAAGAGTGATGTAAATGATAACGAGTGAGGTGTTTTTTTTGGGTGTTTTTAGCTAGCTAGGTAGCCAGGCAAATTGATATTTTTCCAGTTTCTAAATAGCTCCGGGTGCATCACCACCATCCTCTGGATTGGAGTAGTTTTTACTAATTTGCATTTTGTTCAGAAAAGCTAAGATGTGTTGCAGTCACATTTATGATCTGGCTAAAGGTGGAAGTAAGTGTGTATACAATCCCTTCAGGATTTTATTTACATGAAACACTTACGCTCACAAGTTTAAAGAGGATTGTTGACACCAAAGTTATCATTTGGTGCCATCCAGTCCAGACAGCTGCCTGACCATGTCCAGTCTTATCCAGATAATAACCCGCTCTGAAACTTGTGGAAGACAAAACTAATTCAAATGAATGTTTTTGCAAATTCACTACCAACTAGGCAGCAAAAGTGTCTGTCAGATGTTGCAAGCTAGGAGCGATGGATTTAAAAAATGAGAATATAAAATGTTTCAAGTCACGTGGTCAGCAGCAGTATTTTTATGTTGCACAAACTAGTAAAGTTAAATTGCAAAATGTGCGCTTTAAAAGAAAGAACAGACAGTGCTGCCTGCGGGCCTGACTGAAAGGTGAATCAGATCATACAGGGGTCTGGAGGAAAAAAATAATAAAGCTTGAAAACATGGAGTCCAAGGAATACCAATGAGTCACCTCAAAGGTATTTGTCATTGGCAGGAAATAACCCATCTGTTAGCTAAGCAGGTATAAAGACTTCACTTGTGAATTTGCTCCTTTTCATGGTTGTAGAAGCGGAATATACTTAAGAAAATGGCTACGCCATAACATATCGAGTCATTTTCTTACAGAATCCCTTGCTGCCCAGTTGCCTGCACTATTGTTGTAATACGTTTCGAATGATTTCATGAGGATCCTTTCAATGCTTGCATCTTGTGTGTGTGCAGTGTGGCGGCAAAATAATCATTTGGATGTCATTACCTTGTGCTGAAAAGATAATGGCATTATAGCCTTATGATCCCCATCCAAGGCTGCCGTATACCCAGCATAAGTCAGACAGAACTTCATCCATTGTGATTTACTTCAACAAATGAGATTATTTCTGCCTCTTGAACATTTTTGAGTAACGCCCACATCTATGAGGCAAGAAGAAAGAGAGGTGAAGCAGTGCTACTGAATGGTCTCTGAACGAACCAAAGACTGTAGGCTTAAGGGTTTCAGAAGCAGTTATTGACTGTAGAGGTTAGGGAACCCTGAGTACAGGTCACTTGAGCTTATTTGAGATGGTTTCCACCGAGCCCTTCTACCTCTGGCGAAAGGTTGCACTAGGAGGGCTGCCTATATTGTTTGTGCTGCGTGCATGCATTCAGTTCTCAGTCTGTTTGTCTTTCCTACGGCTCCATTTCTCTCCTCCCACACAACCTCTCATCTCCTACCAGGAAGTATAGCTCTAATGAGGGGAGGAAAATTCATTACAGGAGTTGTGTGCAAAACTGGAATGAGACTTTAAAAAAAAAAAAAAAAAGTATCATCGCAAATATTTGTCGATAACACATCAAGTGGTAAGGCAGTCGCTAGGCTTAATCATGTTTAATCATACCCAGCTGATTTTAAAGTGCACAAGGCGACTTTCTTTTAAACAGTGTGTCATTAAATCCGGTTTTAATTGCCATTTTTTACAAGATATTACACAGCAGCAAAAACAGCCGTATGTAGGAGTTTAGGATTAAGCCTGTACACTCACGTACATATTTTCTAGGACAGACACATCATTGAAATGTATTACCCAAAAAATAACCCTAACCCTAAAAAAAAACTTTCAAACTAATATTTTCTGGCAGCTATGGATCTTTTTGCTACACTAATGTCACTTGAAAGCACAGTGTACTGTATGTAGGTCAAGCAGCTTGTGGTGAGGGGCATCGCTTGTGAAGATACTTACTGAAAAGTTACTTCCATGCTTCCTCTGACAAAACTGCCATGACGGATGTCAAAATATTGGGACAGTCACTCTGATTGTAGGCAAACATCAGTCTCCTAGGTCCCAAAGGAAAGACAGAGGTAGAGATGATGGAAGGACACTGTTGGGGAAGCAGCTGGATATGTCTGAAATTAAAAATGGTCAAAACTGATACCTGCATAAAAATGTGCCTTTCTAGGGCAACACTATTGTCTACGCACATCAGCATGAATGCAGATGTGTCCACATCTACACCGCAGGACCATCCTGCGTTTTCCATAATAACAACACCTGAAATTATCAGTATTTTAGTGCCACTGCAGGAAATGTCACCTCAACAGTTCTTCCTTCCTCAGCAAAAAATAAATCCCCACCAGTGGTTCCATTCGCTCCTCATTCAGCCAAACATTAACACACTCACACTTATTTTATTTTTCTAAAGTTTTAGACATTGGCTGACTTCACCCTTGACTGCCGCATGCAACCAATATACAAACCATTTCTCTTCCTCACTGAAAACAATCAAGTGTTCTCTGTGATTTCTGCCGGGAGGAAGCAGAGATTGAGAGATGTGGAATTATTAGCCAAGCGCTGAGGTCTGAAGAGAGAAAAAGGAAAACAGTAATTCAGAAGGACTTACTTTTTGCCTCGCATAAATTGGTGAAAAGCCTTGATGATTTGCCAATAAATGGCTGTGGTGAGCTTTGCTTTATAGTATGTCTAATTCCTAACGGTTCCCCCAATCAAAAGGGACACAGAGCCATTTATATTTAGTTTAATATAATTGCAAGACTGGTATTGCAGTTCATCTTGCCATGATAAAACAGGCACATTAATAACCAATTTGGATGTAATATAGATCTGCTGCGAGAATAGAAAAAGCCAAAGCATAATAGCTCTTTTGTGTGAGGTGATGTTGCTGCCATAGCAACTGCTACCTGTTTCCACTCTTTGATCTTGTTGATTGGTTAAGTAGCTCCCCACCCCCCCACCTTAAATCCTCTGTAAAGTTGGTTACTTATTCACCTCTGTTATCAACGTGTTGTTTTTTCTTTCCTTTCTAACCCGATCCAAATGAATACAAATGTCGAAAAGATGCAAGAAATTCATGAGGAGCTGCATCCATCCGAACAGCGTGAGACGAAGCAGGTCAGACAGTGTTTTGCAGGGAAATAAGCAGATAGCAGCAGCGGTGGTGGAGAGAAGGAGGGTTTCTGTTGGTGTCTAGCACAGATAATGAGAGCCTGTGCTCTTAGATCTTAAGGTCAACACTGATCAGACATCTTTATTTTGGATCTTGGATCTACTGTGGCAAACAAGTGTGGTTCATATCTTCTCTTTTATACATGCATGTACTGTTTGTGTTTCTACTTCATTAAATCATGTGCTGGGAAACATACAGTACTTTTTTTTTACTTTCTGAGATTTGTGGAGTTGGAGATAGAACATGATTACCCTAGTTTAGCATAATAACTGAATGCAGGGAACTATGGCAAAACCTGGTTCTGACAAAGTAAAAAATATACCTAACAACACCTCTGCCAGCACAGCATTTACTAGATTTCTTTTGGTGCTTTAAACACTTCTGTGAGGAGCATCTCTGGCTCCCTCACTGAGACTCTGCCAAGACATAGTTACAGCATATACATTTCCCTAAAATAGTCACAAATTGTCATTTTTACATTTTCTGTTTGTGTACAAACAAACAAACAAACGAGAGAGAGAGGGAGAGAGAGGCTAACTCTTTCCCCGTTCCCAGTTTTTATCCTAAACTAACCCAGTTGCCTCAGGGCTCAGGGCCTCTGCTCCATACTTAATGTTCAGATGTGAGATTGACTCATCTAACTCTGGGGAAGAAAGCAAATAAGCACATTTCGCTGTTGAACCATCCTTTTTAAGATCAAGAAACTTCATACTGAACAGTATCCTGACGACTAGCTAGCATTAGCAGTAATGTGTGTGTATTCGTTCGAACTGCTCAGTACAGGATCTTCAGTTCTGAACGCCCTGTGACCCAAACAATTACTGTCAATAGTCTATTCATGTCTACTACACACACACACATTTAGAATAGAAATTACTGAGTGTGAGTTTTACTCAGAAAGTTTTGGCAGTGGGCCAATTGTTGTCTATCAGCTGTAGCATGACCCCATCTGGGGCCGTGGCTGGTGCCCAGAGGTGTCAACTTCAACTTCAGTGTTGTTCTAACCATTATCTGCTGCCCTCACACTCCTTTACACACATAATTAATTTACAACGGCGTCACCTGAAAGACGATTGGAAGGTGAATCCTTTTCTCGACGGTGTTCAGGCTCTCAATGCGGATTCAGACCAATAGAGTGTTTATCACTGCAGATATGTGGCCAAACTTGTAGAGAATACAGGGTTGCTGCAGGTGTTGCAACAGAACATTAGAGCCAATAAGCAACCGATGAATGTTCACATGTTTTCATAATAAATGACACGTTATCTACATTTTTTTGGTTCCCCGATGTATTGAAAATAGTCCAGACTGTGACCCCAAAACTGATGTGCATATCCACCTGTGAATTTTATGTACCGTTACACCCTTATTAGATGGGCATTGCCATTCAAATGTGACATATTCAAAGACCTGCTGGTTACAGCTTGTTACTGAACTAAGAATTAGCCAGCAGAGGAGGGTGAAGTTTGTGGTAATAATTACAGAATTAAAGTCATCCAACACACAGCTTGATATTCAACAGTTGCTACTCTTGCCCTTTTTGTCTCACACTCTACTTCTCCGATTCACACAGAGTTCACACAAGGCTTAAACAGAGCCTGTCCATTCAAATTTTACATGCAGTCATTTAAAAGAAGATTAAATTACGATCACTTTATACGCTGGCATGCCACTCCTGTACATTGCTACCACCTACCTGTATGCAAAATGGAGACGCACTGAGGTTATAAGTGTTGTAATGCGGGTGGCGTGCTGGGTTTGAATCTTGGCCCTGCTTCTTCTTGTTTGGAGGCAGGTTCGCCTCTTGTTTGTGTGGGTTTTCCTCCAGCTGCTGTGGATTCCTCCCACCATTCGATCACATGCGGGTCAGGTCAACATGAATCTTTGAATTGTCCGAAAGTGCAAATGGGTTGCTTTTGATTTGTAAAATCTTTTTCCTACTGCTGCTACCTCAGTTCATGATGGGGCTGACTTACAGACCCCCGTGACTTAAAGTAGGAACAGTCAGTCATTAAAAATCAAGGAAAGTATAAATCAGAGAAGGATATGAAATTGTGGAAGGAAAAGTGAGTATGTAAAATTTACAGAATTGCATTTAAATTGAATAAGGTGTTTTGTTACTGTCTATTAAATTATAAGTATAACCTGTAAATTTCTTTTCTTTCAGTTGAGCTGAAAAGGCTGAAAGCTGCATAAATGCATGATTTTTATCCGTGTGAAGGATTCTTTTAGTTCCTGAAAATATGAAGATATACACGCGTTGACTAACTGATAAAATCCTGCAGCCCTCACTAGTCAACACCAGAAATACTAGTCGGCTACATTCATTTGAATATTTTATTAATGTACCATGCTGGTTAACAGTTGTGTCTTTATGCAGCCACCTGTCCTTAGCTGGGACTGCCACCCACCAGGCGTTAGCCACCTCCCCCTGCACCTTATGTTCTTACGAGATATTATCCTTGTCCTGCTTTAAAACTTAAGTTATAGTCACAACATTTCATTACAGCAGCCTGCTTTAAGATTCTACCAGCCAATTTCACTCTCTACCCATCCAACCGCCACAACAAATCTGTTGGAGATGGCACTATTCACGGGAAAGAGGATAATGGAACTGGTGCTGAAAAGAAAATGCCAGAGTATGGTGAGTTATGATGACATTAAGCATTGAGAAACTAGCAATCACATTATAAAATACCTCGAAAAACATTGTGTATTAACAGCTCTGCAGCACATTCTGGCTGGTGTCTTTGCGCCCATTGTAAACAGTGTTTGTGATTTCACCAGAAACGCTGCGACGCATGTCAGAAGCATCCCTGAAGCGTCTCTCTGATCTGCTTCGCGGAAAATACGCGGCTGGTCTATTTTTGACAACTACTGCGACCAGCCACATCAAACTGCACAAAGCAGACCAAGATTGACACTGTGCAGACTTTCAATTGTAGAAATATGACAGAGGAAACAATTCTACTATTCTTCTAGTCTACTTACTCATGGTAGAAGCACATAAACCAAGGAAAGACGACCAAACCTGAGCAAATTAACAAGACAATATATGGTGGAGTATCTAACTTAGCAGAGTAACTTGTAAAGCCTGGCTGTATGTGTGGTTTGTGTGTTTAGAGTCTTTAACACAGTTTGACTGTTTTCTTATTTTCAGACTAATCGACCAGTCTACATTTAAAATTTGATCACAGAATTGGTTGTCAGGAACATCCGTATTCTCACCTAACTACAGTTATGTATCATATATATATAATAATACCATGAGAGATATACAGCTGTGTGATATGTGTGCTATGCACTTGAATCCAAAGATGATGTATAACCCATCTACTGCACACAGAACTGCCTCATACATTTATATGAATGAAAAAAAAGTATGTGTGTGCATGTAAATCAGATCACTGTTAGACACATTTAGAGTGAAATATTAAGGCTCTGCTTCACTGGGACACTTTTATGATGCATCTGATATATTCACTTATAAGTTTCAAAAAAAGGTCATTGAACGTCTAAGATAAATGCTTTTGTAGATTGAATTATGAAGGAATCGCATTAGCAATGTTCAGATGCAATTTTTAAGTTCTTTTAAGTCTCTTGAACTTGGGATTTTACATAATTTAACAAGAAAAAACCAAGTGGGATCTGCACGTCAAAGCTTTTCTTTTGCAGAAGCAGGCACGGATGGACTTGATGATCTAAGATGTCTTTGTCCCACTACATTTCCTCGCTCTTGTCCACAAGGCAGTCCATATGCTCTTCCACCCAGCCATCCGTTCTCTCACCAACAAAACCATTACATATATTACTTTACCAAATGATCATGTGCATATATGCTTAAAATAGGCATGAATCGTCCATACTGGGAATCAGATTTGTGGATTAGTCCTTCTTGCACTGTCTCCAGGGTGCAATCATGTCATTCGCAGTAGCGCTAATAAATACCTGGCTCATTTCACACCACGTTTCACTTCGATGTTGATGATATCGGAGGCATAATCCATTTCTGCCATGTGCATTATGAGCCGTAAGGAGAGTGCCCACGTTAGTTGATACATCAGCTATGTGTTTTTCTGCATATTCGAGAAGAGGCGGAGGCAGGTGGGTTAAACTGTGAAGTCCATAACAAATAGGTGATAAATTGAAACAGAAACCAGAAGTGGAGGTTAGGATGCTGGTGGTGTGACAGAAAAAACACTGGCGTAAGAAAAAGAGACATTATGGAAAACAGCTGAATGGATGAAGTGGGAATGGTTTGGGTCATGTCGTTTAAGGTTTTAAATAAAATCACTCAACTGTCAAGGAGTTTTATGTGGTAAATTACCTGGAATCTTGCCGAATTATCTTTTTTTTCTCCATGTAGTGGCTGACAATTTAACTACTCATGCCTGATTGCAGAGGAGCTATTTCATTTTGGCAGCAAGCCAAATGGAAGAATTGCTAATTAATACAACAGGTTAACCGCTAAAGCAGTGTATGTGCTCGAACCATCGGTGCAGTGGCTTTGCTCTCATCTAGATCAATATGGAATTATCATTGAAATGGGCTATCAGAACAAAAAAAAAAAGCTTTGTTCTGCTTTGAACAGAAAAGTTGGCTGGCATTAAAAGAAAAGCTGCATGTTTGAAATGGCTCAAAGTAGTTTGAAAGTATGTTTTTCCATCCTGTCTGTCAAACAGTGTAGGTCAGGGCTGTCAAACTCAATATCTGAGAGGGTCACTCTGAGGAATTAGAGAACAACAAATTAATGTCTGCCTCCAGGAATCTGTTTTGTTAGATAGAACATGAGGAACATACCCTTGTATGACCTGCTAAGCTATTACAGTGCTTTAGAGTTATCATCCTTGAGATTTTTAAACTCTTTATGCTGTTTGAATTTTTCCGCATTATCTATTCAGTGTAAGTGCATCCTGTAATTACCTCTCCTTGTAGAGGAGATGTTACTGGCGGAGTCCGCCATTCCCGCATAGTATTGAAATTGCCTACCTGCACGCTGGGGATTCGCAGTGATGCGCACATGTAATTTAGCGATACTGTTTGTAATTCTATCTCTATTACATCAGCTGCACTGTTTACTGTTCACTCTCCCAAAGCTGTACCAGAGATGTATTAAGTTCCTGCTACTGCAAAGCGATAATTTCCTGCTGCTACTTCACATTAAAAGCATCCAACTGGTGAAAACACGAGGTGGATTTTATTGTGGAAGCAGTCACAGGAGGGGAGGCTCTCGTCCACTTTAAAATACAGTGTGTAAAACTACTCGTGTCGTGCGCAGCATGAAATCAGATAGCTGTTGCTCATGTCATGATATAAAGAGGCCAATTATCAAACTTTTTGGTTAAAACAGTGTGTTTGATAGATACATCTTCTGTTATATTTCAGAATAGCTGTTTTAGGAGTGTTTGTTGCTCCTAGACCTGTAGTATTAAACTATACTTGCCAATTCCACCAGTAACGACAGGTGTCTGACAATCAACTTGAACTGAATCCATTCTAACTTTATGGCATACTTTAATTCTCTGTATTTTAAAGTGTTTTTCTGAGTTGCACAGAGTCAGTAAGGTGTAGAGTACCAGAATGAGCCTCTAAATTAATTACTTTCCCATCTATAAAGCCATTTGTAATAATATTCAGCTAATTATTTTGAGTTTGGTTAAAGTTATTTAATATAGGCAGAAACAAAGATGGCAGACTAATCAATCTACCCACGTTTAAATAGAAATAATTGTCACCACTCATATTCCTTCACACGAGGCTTTACTGGCAGTAGATTTGCACATCGTGTCACTCGATTTGTTGAGAAGCTCATTATGACCAAGGGTGACAAATAGGAAGCATGACCAATCATTGCAATCTGCAGGGGGTCAGTGCCTGCTAATGAGTGGTGACCATTTTTCAGACTTCATTAATCGCGCGTTGCAGTGAGTAATAAATGCTCTTCGCAGCAGTGTTATTGGCTGGTGGGCAGAGCAAACAGCCACAGCCATTGATCAGATTCGGAGGACGCACATCTGCTGTGTTTGTTTGCATGGCTGCTCTCTGCCTCGTCTCTGCGGCCCTGCCTCGATTTCTTTGACCTTGGGGATTCTGTGTGTCCCGGTGTCTGTAATGGTTTCTTTTCCAGCCGCCTCGTATTCATAAAGCAGTTGTTATTATTAGGAAAGGGTTTTCCAGGTGGCTCAAACACTGAAATAAATGGCCTCTCTGTGCCTGCAACTATATAATGAAAGGTAAAATGTCCTTAAAATCATCTTTACATTCCAGTGTTGACAATGTAGTTAAATCGCTATAGACTCAAAAATGCAGGCAATGCTGTTTGAATCTCAATGTAGAGTGAGCACTATTGCCCACTCTATAATGAGAACTGTGCGGATGCATGATGGTGACAGGTGGCTAATGGGACACCGTACACCAATCATGGATGGAAGCGTCAACATAAAATGCCACTTGCTTCAACAAATAATAACACTCTCATCCAAAAACTCTTATTACAAAAACATCAAAAGCATAATTGAAAAGCACTACCTCTTCAAGGACAACTCAACGATGTAATAGGTGTTTAAAACTGGCTGGAGCTGATTATTACAGTGTATTCTCACCAGGTTTCTCATGGACGTCACATGCAGCTTCCCCTCTTAAAACAATGTTCAAATCCAGAGCTCAATTATCCCCCTTACAGAGTCACATCTGTACGAAGTGTCAAATGTGGGTGGCATCCACCAGACTTGTAGACTGCTGTCTGCATATGAAAGACTTATACAACTCCCACATAAGATTTAAATATGCAGAATGTAAACATTTTTTGAACTTGCTGCTGCTTTTCTCAGCATCACTGCTCAGCTTAGAAACCCCGCCACTCCTGCTGCTCCACTTAATGTAAGTTTTTAGCCTGATGCTATCAGATCTGTCATTACACTTTCTGTTCTCTTGCTAATCCCCCTGGCCGAAAGGCTAAGCTTATTAAACCCCTCGATAACAATTAATAGGAGAACCTCTTGGCTATCAGTCCTGCCCCCTAGATATTACTGCCACCAGATTTCTCAGAGACGTGATGGAGAGTTTAGCCTCTAGCTTCTGTTATAATTATAACTGTATTCCAATTGCTTGCTTGCAAACATGGAAAGCATTCAGTCTCTCCCAAAACACTTGTCCCTTGATACATGCATAAATTCTGTATAATTACAAAATGTACAAGTTGATATTAACATTTTTATCACCTTGTCTTTCTAATTCCGCTTGAAAGGAGTGATATTAGTGGAAATGTATCTAAGTACTGTCACGTTACTGCATCAGACGAGGTCGTATTGAACTGTTGGATATATATATAAATGTATCCAGATGTATCTGGTTGCTGATTTTGTACTGAGATGTGAACTCAATCAGTCTCAGTGGGTGAGTTGCACACCTCTTATAAGTGGTTCTCAACCATGTGGTGTAGTGGCACTAAAGCCTGTAGATTTTTTTTGCACCTATTCTACTGATTAGTTGCCCCCTGTTAAAGATGCTAATTAGTGAAAGTATCCTATAGACAGCTGCTGGGTCGTGATCTGTCCAGCCCTATTGTCTATTGTACACGTTTGCGTGTGTGTGTGTGTGTGTGTGTGATGGAGCAGGAAGTATTGCTGACATGTTTGTTGAAAACATTTTTCAAAGTTGCAAATCCAGATGAGATGGCCTAAAGCTACATTTTTAAAATTGCATGCCGTCTGACAGAGCTGTGCAACAACTGACAAAATTCCATCGGTTTTGATCAACATTTATTATCAGAATTATCAATCAGGCATTTTCAAAATGTCACGGGCTGCAATTCACACTTGGATGTGAAATAAGAATGTTTGAACTTTAAGAGTGTTTGAGAGAGCAGAGCCACAAGACAGAGGAGCTAAACACACAGACACAACAGCCAATGGCCGAACAAAGGAATATTCTGACTGGCCAAATCAGTCATCCGACCTTAGTCCAATTGATCATGCATTTCATTTGCTGAAGAACAGACTGAAAGCCCTTGGAGCAAGAAAGGAGAGAAGATGTTGGCTATACAGGCCTGGAAGAACAGCTGCACACAAGACAGCCGTGTCTGCTGATGTCTGTAGCCTGTAGAGCAGAGCTTTTCAGTTGGACCAGATTTTGAAACCAAGAAATGCAGATGGGCCAGACATTTTCAGCAGCCTATTTTAAACAAATAGCAATGTCTATTGCTTTAGCTTTTAAATAATAGTTGAAATGTCAGACAGAAGTACATTTTTAATAGCTGATGCCGCACTAGTTCTAATTTTGTCATTATTTACCACCTCATCCACGATGGCCAGCATGCATTCTTTCACGGTTGATGAGTTTGTGATTGGCCTTTTCTTCTTTGCCAAGATACACAAAGGGAAGCTGCTGTAGCTCTCACTTAGTCCATGCACGACTGCATCAGGCAAATCGGCTCCAATCGTGAGATGCAATCAAACTCTGCTGCTCTTTAGCATCTCGCTCTTGTGATCCTTTGGGAAAGTTTGTCCAGAAAGTTTTGTGTTGTGCCTGCAAATATTCTATTCTACCACAAAACGCTCATTGCAAATGAAACACATTGTTTTGGTGTTTAAAGATGGCAGTTAAGGTACTTGCCAGTAGGGATGGCTATGAATGCTCAAGCAGGATGTCAGTATTTGTTCAGTGTATCGAGTACCTGCATCTAGATCTAGAATGCGCTGATGCATATAATTTTCAGGCACACATCACTCATGTAACATTACAGCAGAATGACAACCAAGCAATAAAGTGATGTTTGGAAGTATTTTCAAAATATAGATAAAATGAATGTGTAGTGCAAGTTATGTAACTTTTGTATCATAAAAGAACCAGAGTGATGTTTAATCGCAAGCACAAGGAGAAACAGCAGATACAGAGGTATGGTTAACAGGCAACCTTTCAACACTTCACTTGCTAATGTTCCCAGTGAAGCAAGTGCCATTGTAATGCTACCAGGGCAGAGAAGATTAGCCGGCTTAAAGCAAGAAATGGTGATTGGAAATATGCTCCCAGTAACAATGTGGGGCATTGGCAAGCTGATGCCATTTGTTGAGCCAGAGCACAAGCTACCATTTCTGCCATCAACAACTACAGGGGTGGAGAAGATGCATGAGGGAAGTGCCAGGAAATTGAAGGCTGGTGCCTAACAAAATTAACTTTAAAAAAATAACAAGACGGATTATTTAAATAATTGTAACATTTTAATGTTTGTGGACATTTTATTTATGCAGACTTATCTCTGCAGTGCAGCAAGATAGGATAACCCTATCCCCACCTGCATTTTCGATTAATTAAGGACCCTGCCATTCCAAGCAGGGTTGAACTGATGGTTTTCATTGTTAGTTTTATTTCTCAGGTTTGACAAAGACACATTTTCAGAATGTTTCTCTACTTGTGACTGTCAATAGCCAGATGTTTTGAAATGCTACTAAACATGGTTGGAAGTCATATTAGAAAACGATGACTGGCGGTGTCACTAAATCTAAGGTTTCTCCTGTGTCAGATGTGGCCTGTGGGCGGCCAGTTGAATAGACTGGCTGTACACTGTAAAGGATTTGCAACCAAATTTTCAGCATGATGCCAAGTTTGTTTACTTGTCCAATTACTTTCTGTCCCCTAAAATGTTGTGTAAAAAAGACCCACTCCTCCCTACACTATTCATGTGATATAAACATCCTCAAATTAAAGCTGAAAGTTAACACTGTCCTCTAAAAGTAATTGTTTCCTGTCAAATTAAATGTGCTGGTTTACATGCCCAAAACAACAAAAACACAGTATAAGACCGTATAAGTTTTAACAAGCATAGCTTTATTATAAAGTTTGGGATTTTTGTCCTGCATGCTGAGTACCTGTACATGTAGCACAAGAATTATAAAGCTGGAACTTTCCCTCCTTATGCAGACAGAGTATATTTTGTAGCATCATACAGCATCAGATGAGTACTGAATGAGGAAAAAAAAAAGTTTTTAAAGCAAACCTGGACATCAGCGTTACATTCCTAGCCATTTACCACAACATGTCTACTGGGCAAAATGTTAACTATAGATGCAGTAACCTTGGATTAAATGATGAACAAAATGAAGCCCTGTGACATCACCACCCCCTTTTAATTTCTATATAAGTAAGCGTATCAGAGTTAACAGTGCAACGGTCAACCAGCCAAGCTTTGCGTTTCCTTGAAGAGCAAAGGAAAGGTGGAGACTACTGATAAGGCTTAGAAATTACATGCTTTATATTAAAATCCTTTTAGCTTTTAAAAAGTATTACGGCCACTCGTGGACCTTGGATGAACCTTTTGCACTGAGATAATGACGGAGAAAACTTCCCCTGAATGTTGGAAACTCAAAGTACAGGTAGTGGATAGTATTTTACTGTATTGTTTTAGGTCACCTGTTCTTATCCGGGTTAATCCAATTAAGATTTCTGAAGATAGATAAGATATTGAACGGGAAGAATCAGAACCTTTTTAATAACCAATGGATATCAAAATTATTATTGAGGAAACTTCCAGAAAAAAGGGAAAGAAGCAGTTAGGGGTTCATTTCAGGAGATAATGTTACATTGCAAACCAGGGTCCAAAATTAGCACCATACACCACCTAAATGCTGATAAAATCACCAGCCAACAAAACAACAAGTAGCTGGTAAAATTTGGCCATTGGACAAAAAAGTAAATTTAGCAAACAGCGACTGATCTACTTCATGGCAGGTGGTGATTTTGACATACTAGATACACCACTGACTCCTTTGGAAATATTTGTAATTCACAGCCAGAAATACACCAAGGTCAAGGTATTGTTTCTCAGATACTGTTACTAAGGATTTGTATTGAGGAGACAGGAGACAAACACGATGACATCTAATGGAGGTGCGTAGTCACATAGTTGTTGTTATCATTTGCGAAAATAGCAAGTACCAAAATACACCAAGGTCATGTCTGCTCCATTTGTTGGTATATATGTGCAGCTGTGGAAAAGTGGTTGCAAAGTACAATAAATCACAGCTGGCCATGGATGTATACCCACCTGTCATTGCTTAATGCGCACATCTGTTAATCCTGGAGTATAGCAAACTTTTCAAAGGTAGTTTGACTCACTATTGCGTGCACTGTTAAGAAATCCTTTTCATATATATATATATATATATATATATATATATATATATATATATATATATATATATATATATATATATATATATATATATATATATATATATATATATATATATATATATATATATATATATATATATATATATATATATATATATATATTATATATTTACACTGTCAACCAAATGTCATTGAAATGTCCTAACAAGTACCTAACAAAACAAAAAAAACATAAACCTCCTTGTGCAATAGAATTAATGTGAAATGAGTGTGAGTGCCCCTGACAGCTACTAGAGCTCAGGCAGCTGGCTTCGACTTCTCCATCGCCAATTTAATAGATTACTTCTTGGGTTTGGATATCCAAATATGGCAGAGTTGATTCTTCAGTTGGTTTTTCTTAATTGGTATGTAGAACTTTTCAAATTAGGGAAAGAGCCTTTGAAACTTAATTTTAACATGAAGCCAAGAGGAGTCCAACCATCTTAAAGAGCTGTCTGGATCTCAGCCAGTCCTCTTTGGAATGCTTAGATTTAAAGAATCTAAATTATAAAACATATTTGGCTTTGTTTACACACCATATATTTCCATATGAGTTAAGAAAAATCATTAAATGAGAAGGTGTGTCCAAACTTTCACTGGTAATGTGTGTATGTGTGTATATACACTTACACATAATTATAAGTGTATAATAATATATATATAATATAACATAATTATATTAGTGTTGTTTTATTTTCCCTGAATATTACTAGAACAAATTGAGGCCACATGTTCACCTCAGAATTCAAAGGCATTATTTATTATCCTGCTTGAAAAAGGCTCATTCATATTTTCAGGCTTTTGGTATTCAAGGTTGAAACTTTCTATTGTCAACTCCTCGCGTTTCCCTGGTAACACTGAGGAATCTCACTAATGTATGGATCAAAGTCTTTGCCATTTCATAGTTATCACCCAATTCTTGTCTAGTGAAAACCTCTTTAAAATATAGACCTCACTATTTTCCAGCACACAGCAAACTAACTTTAGTAAGGACCTGGCATGCAGTCAAACTTTTATTTTCTCGCTCTATAGGGCTGGTACAGTATACAGCATATTGCATAAAATTATCTGCAGCTCAACTGGGATGTAATTATACTGCTGAATCAACCAAACGGTAGACTGTTGCGATGTTTCTGTTTATTTTCTAAATTACACAGTACCTGAGCATCCTCCTACATAATGTTATGACATTATGGAAATAAAGTAGTTGAGCCTCTTGCCACTTCTATGCTGCCTTGGGCAGATGCCTCTTGTTCTGATGCTATCATCAGCTTTGCCACATATTTGGCCAGTGTCTCCTTCCCAGGAGCTTTAGATGTCCCCTGCAGCTGCCCACCTCACCCATTGCCATCCTCAGCCTGGCCTCTTTTCATGCTCTGGGTTTGAAGCATTGCTCAGTTCCCCCCTGGCCCTCCTCCACCAGAATACTTCTAGCACACAGCCTGAGGACAAGTCTGAGGTCAGGAACTCGGCAGAGAGAACTCTCAGCCTTAGCACTGAGATGAAATTCAAATCACACTTCATCTCCCCTCATTGCTCTGGTTTTATTTGAGAGTTAAGAGCCCATCATATCAGCCCACTGCATCCTGCGAACTTTCATGCTTACTTTTTTTGTGTTTTTAGTTTTAACCAGTTGTTGAGGGAAGCAGAAAAATGCTGATGATGATGTTTCAATTTCTGCAAGATTGTAAAATAAGTTACAAACTTTAACCTTATCTATTCTATGGTCATTGTTGCATTTTATCAGAATTTATATATGTATATACTACTTATCTACCCATTTCACACTCATTGTATATAACAGGCAACAGTTGGCCCATTTAGCTCTGAAGATGCTTGATTATGTCATGTCTCTCAACCCCAGCATGCACCAGAATGACAAACACGCTCTGTGTTGTAGCTCTGCAATGCAGTGTCTCATTCATGCGGATTTATGCAGGTTCACACGAGGCCACGCGGTTTTAAAAACTCAGATCAGATCCTCGCGAGAGGCATTAACTGCTCCAGCTCCAGTAGAGCCCAACAGGTCCCCCGAGGGGGCTCTTGAAGAACAAACTAAACTAAAATTTGGCGAACAAAAGGTCTGCGCTTCAGTCGGGTGCGTGGACGCGTCACACTTCACTTCGCTGAGTTAAAAGTGTGCTTGGCATGCTGGAGAAGGCCAAAAGACAAGAGAGAATTGCCACGAGCAATTAAGATGAGTCAGAGTGTGTTATTTCTGCTATCCTTTTGCACTGAATAGTCGTTAGTCAATACATTCATGGTGTGAAAACACAGAAATCAATATCCAGATAGTTATGTAGCTAGGAAGAGATGCATGACAGACAGGCTGCTAGAGAGAGAGAGAGAAACAGATAGCATATGAATAGGTAGTCCATTATTCAGGCAGCTCTGGACTTTCTCTGACTATATATATACACGTATATATAAATAAAATATATGTAAAATTTGAAATGTACCAAACAGTATGTCTTCTTGCATGAATGCATGTGTGCATGTTTACATAGCAAACTTACCTGCTCTTCTGTTTCTCGCACTTATGCTTCCTGCTGAGATCATTTTCATGTCAAAATCCCTCTAGACAAGGGTTTATGTTGTACCACGTTTTCTATCCCATGTTAATATTTTTAGCACCATTTCTAATTCTTACATCTTGTTTTGACTGTGATTCCAGGAACTGTGGACTGGAGGAGTGGATCTGAAAAAAAGAAAGAAAAAAAAAAACATGACATATGGGTGTGAATATTAATGTACTGTAAATGTGCTCTGAATATTTTCTGTCTTTTAAAGAAATCTGCTGTCTAAGGCTTTTGACATTCCTGAACCACTGGTGTGCATTCTCGGTTAAAAACCTCGAAGTAGCGACTTGACAGTTTGGCAAAATGATGCTCTACTTAACATGAGAGGATAAAAAAAAAAAATCTGAACAGATAGTAAGAAAATTATGAAATAATGATGCTTTCTAAGTAATTACTTGGTATAATGGGCCACTTTAATTGAGAAGAATAAGAACTGTAACAGGTAGGGCAACTTGTGTCTGGAACAGTCTGTCTGACAGGAACCTATTTTAAAATACCTCTCACATATTCTTATCGAAAGTCTTTTTCACAACTTTAGGTCATAAGCTGGTTAACTTGCATATGTGTATTTATAGATATATAAGGTAGTTTGTTGGAGGAAATGGGTGCACTTTTCCAAATAAAGTACAGGTTTTTATTACATAAATCAATTATTGTTTGGCTGTTTTTGGTTCCAGTTGAGGTTAATAACCTGGCAACTTACTAAAGTTTCCACTTATGGTTTTCAAGCTTCTTATGAGAGTCAAGTGCATCTCTAATATTTGGAGCACAGTGATAAGAACTTTGTTACTTTTTCAAGCGTTGTTTCTGTTCGCAGTAGACGTCGATGTTGTCAGAGCAGTTTGTTGAAGTTACCGCTCTGCTTTTTTTTTGGGAATAGTTTGTCCCAGGAGATTTTCTTTGCTTTATTTGGAAACTTACTGAGGTTGAAACGTTTTCACTGTAGACCTGACAGCTGCCCTTTGGGAATGTTGTTCTTCAGCCGGTGTGGATGATGATTGCTTTGAGCATGTAAAATTGTGTTGCGATCGCATTTTTAGATAAATGGCACTGCAGTCGGAAAGAAGGTTGTTTTCATCTTTGATCATTTCTAGGTGTAAAAGATTGATTCAGTCTGTACAAGTATTGTTATTTAGCTTAAGTCAGACATATAAATATAAGGTAATACATAAATGTTTGTATGTTTGACTTGAACTAAACTTTTAGCGTTTAACGCTATGATCATATGATTGTGTGCATTTTTTTTTCTCCTGTGTAAAGCATACGTTATATAAATAAACTTTGTTATCATTATATAATATGATGGCATGACACCCATATGATTATTGGTTTTGTGCCATTTGGCTGTTTTATTCAGAGTTGATCAGGAATGAGTCATTTAGTAAGTAGTCAGTATGAAGATTCATACAGAACTAATCATAAGAGGTTGGCTCATCCAGTTACTTGAGAACAGACTGCAAGATAATTTCTTAATTACTTAATTACTTGTATGAGAGTTACTCAGGAAGTACTGGTTAGTTATTCATAAAACAGATGTTTCTGACTTTATTCAGTAACTTGTGAAATAGGATTTTTATATGTTAGTGCAAAGTGTTGAGCAAACATTTTAACAGACTGGTAATCTAAAGCATTATCCAGAGGATGAAGCTACACAGTGAGATAAACATGACTAATACCTAATGAACTCTGAAATAACTTCATTGCGACTTTGTGAGTCACATCTAATATATGTTTGAACCTCATCAGACGCATCCATTTGATGCATTTAGTGACATTTCTGAATGCACTCCCACTGGTCTGTCTATGACTATGTTTATGAGGTCACAGTTAACCAGTGTGCATGCTGAATCACTGCCGGCAATTAGGTGATGCTTTTGATCGTCTTTGTACATTTGAAAGTACACAGGAGATGATCTTAATTTCAAATGAAGACCCTGTCAAGAGAGATTACATTTCGAATGAATGGTTTCTTACTTTAAAAAAACATTTTTACAAAATAAAGACATGAAGCCACATCTCTTCTTGTTCTCGCCAAATAAAGACTGAACACATTAATGTCTTTAGCAGCTTGTTTTGAATGCCCCACATCCATTTCGGGCACCTTTTTTCCATTTTAAAAAATAGGAATTAATGAACAGAAATGCACAACAGAAATGAAGTGGATATGTTAAAAAATTAAAAGGACAGAACAGACCAGAGTGTGCACCTTCCCCACGGCATTAAAGCCTCCATGGAGAAAAATCACAAAGCTCCAGAAGAACAATAACAGAAAATAGCGAGTTAACAGAGGCATTCTTCTTTCTAAATTATAAGGAGTGCTTCTGAACAGAGATATAACTAAGACTGGTTGTTATTCAGCATGTAGAAATATAGGACATAACATATAAACAAAAAAGAATTACAATAAGCTTTCAGATTGTGGAGACCATGTATCGTGAATTATGTAAAGCAGGGATTTCTTGATAGATGGATGGAAACAGAGAGAAGGACACAGACAGCTTGGCACCTTTTCTCCTCAAAGACACAAAGATTAGAGAATAGCCCTCTCTGTTTTAACTGTGGCTGCAGTTCCATTCACGTGTGCACGTTGTGGCCGCATGCCGTTAAGCCTTCATCCCCAGCAGCCGCGGGGCATTGTCCTGGAGTTTCCTGTAATGTGAAAAACAGAAGAGTGTTGTGGGATTTAGAGTGAAATTGAATGTTGTCTTTTGTACCCAGCTCAGTTACTTGGTGTGGTGTTTGAAATGAGAGATCAAACAAGGAAATCGCCCAGCAGGCATTGAGCAATGATTTTCTCATCTATCACCACGAGAGATCATTTCATTCCAATTTATGGATGGAAGGGGGAAATAAAAGCATGTAATCACCTCAAAGGCCTTCTTTTGGCTTTACAAAACATTTTTTGTTGTCTGGAAGATAAACGATAAATATGGGTGGCCATTTGCAATGTTTACACAGTGGTCTTCTGCATCCTGCGGCACTAAATACCTTTGTGGAGTCCTTCAAATATAAGACAAAGTACCATTAAAATAAATCATGAATTGGGAGCCAGTTAATAGGATTTAAAACTGGGGCTCCTTATGTGATATTTCAGTGAAGACAAGCGGGACAGGTTTGGAAAATGGACAAACAATATAATATTGAGGCTGCAGTAAACTAGGCAACCATATAAGTTGTATAAATCATATTAATGAACATTTATTCGCTATTCTTGAAAAGGACCTTCACCTTTTTTTTTGTTCATTTTTTATCAAGAAAGCACTTTCTGTTGGATGTTTTAGTGAATTAGGCCTATCACACATCCTGAGGGCTTTTTCCTCTTTCTACACTGATAAAATTATCAATTAAAAAAAACACAGAGTGCAGTGAGAATGTGCCGGCTTTAGTCTGCAGACGTAGAACTCTGGGAGGGCTAAATCATGACAAATTCATTCACACTCACAGACTGCTAAAGTAGTCTGTGAAAAACTGCATGGTTACGACTCTTTGAATGACATCGTGATATGCACCTGATGTCCCGAAGTGGGTATGGGTGACTACCAGTATCTTAAAGACGGAGATAAGACAACCAGGCACAATTAACAATTATTTTCATGATTGATTAATCTATTGATTTTTATTTGATTTGATTGTCTAGAAAATGTCACAAAATAATCAAAAATGTACATTTTCCCTTGATTTCTCAGTTTTCGTTTACACGTAATAATTCTGATAATTTTGTCCACAAAATATCATTTATATAATATAATACATTATATTTTATTTGATAATATATCATGATAACATATTATATAGAGATATTTACAGCCCAGGGGGATGTTTTAGATTTCTTGCTTTTGGATTATCAAAATAGTTGCAGCTCTATTTTTCTCCCATTTTATCTCGCAAAATGTTATGACAAATTGATTTGTTAGTAGTATTGTTATTAAAAATGGCAGTTACAATTTCCCAGTAATCCAAGACGATGTCTTCTAACTGCTTGTTCAAAACACAAAGACATTTCACTTACAATGACATAACAGAGAGAAACACAGCAAATCGTCTCATTTGAGAAGCTGGAATCAGTTCATGTTAGGCATCTTTTGCCATTAATAAATGTAACGTGCATTTCAATTCCCGTCAACCAACCAGATGTTTAATCAACTAACGCATGATTTAAGCTGTTTGTATCCATCCAACGGGTGGTCCAGGTATTGTCTACATTCAGCACTGTGCACTATATTTAGCATTCTTCTGTATGTACTGTATGTGAAGAGAGAAAGCATTTGAAGTCACATTTTATGTAAGTATATCACAGCCTGATGGATGTATTCACCGTTCTTTAAATACTCTCTGAAGCTTCTGAAGTCACTGTCCTTTCTTCTACAGTACACTTTAACATTGCTATGGTTACAGGCAGTGTGCACAGCTATGTGGAACGAGAAAATGGACTCTGCCGACTGCTCCATATGCAAAGTTCTCATTTTAGTCGGCTCAGCTGTAACATGTACATTACAAATCTACATTCGCTTTCCCAGTAATTATTGTTTTCAATCCCAAACACTGAGAGTTTGATCATAGTCTGTGACTCAGCTTGTGTAATGATACAGTGATTGCTTTACTGCTGTTCTGTGGGTGTTTGCCAATGCAGCACAAAAGATAAAATGAATCGAGAATATTGGGAATAAAGAACAAGATGAATTGTTTGGCCTGTGACATAAACATTGTGCCCAAACCTCATTAAATAGGAGAGTGTTGAAATTCATTAATTATTAACTGTACCCATACCTCTATTTTTATCAAGAATGTGCTACTTTCCGGCTGATTTGGTAACCAGTTTTGATAGCAAACTGTTACTTTGGGAGTTATTACATGTCAGCGAACCAGGCAACCCATTTCAGGAGGCATTTGTGTCACAAGTACACTGAAGTGAGTTTCACAATGTTGTTCTGTCTCAGCGTTTACATCACACCCTAGAATTAATCCGCTCTAAAGGTGTTGATGTTGACAACTTAGCTATCTTCAGAAACTGACCACGTGTCTATGACTTTCTCTTACTATTTATGTCTCAGTGTGACATCCTTCGTCACTTTCATTCAATCAGCTCTGATACTGCTCATATATTCTTGTTCCCTTTGACTCCTATTTGCTGCATAACTGTCTGATATGCTGATTGAAGAAATTGTTTTGCTTCCCCATTTAGAATATGAGCAAAAATGATTGGAGTCAAATACAAGCACTTAATTCATTACTGAGCACACGGTAAAGGCTGTTTAGGGTAAGCCATCAATCAGCTTGCCAAACTTTAGCTAAATCCTCGCCTGGTAGCAGTCCCTGCATCACTATTGACAAAACCATGAACAAATTTTCGGTTTGTGTCTAGATCTGCTTCCTGTGTTCGTGATGAGGGTGCCATTCAAGGCAAAAAAGTGTCCATTATGAATAGAATTGTACCATGGGTATGCCTTCCAAGCCAAACACAATGACAGTTTACAAGAATATGCTGTGAGTAATGGCAGAAGGGAACTAAAGGTTCTGAATAAACCAAGGTAATTTTGCAATTTTGTGCACTGAAAACTGCCTTAAATACATGTTTTTGGGCGACTTTCTGTGCGATTCAGAAAAAGTTGGAAAAGAAGGAAATAAGTGGAACAGATGTAGTTATTTGAAACATGGAGGAACATGTTGGAATCCAATATTATAACTGCTTTTAAATTAGGTATTATACCTAACAGTGAATTTAGTTTCCTACCATAGCTGTCGTCTGAAATAATTCAGTATTACTCAGCAATATCAGATACAGTTTCTCAGTGCCTGCAGCAAGTCCTCTGATTTAATTGGTCAAGCTGTAAATACTGAAAGATTGAACAATTAAGTGTGAAATAAACAAATGACAATTCAACATCTAAATATGACAATATCAGAAAATAATGCCTACCATACTAATGTGATTGTAGGAAACACAAACAACCTTATTTTCCTTATCAGTACCATTGCGAATCTCGCCAAATAGCATTTTACCGCTTCTTTAGCACCATGCAAATCAGCTGTGATATTCTGACAATTTATAGTGGAAACGCAAACCGAAAACACAATACTTCCATAGATAAGACTCAACAGTTTTAAAGTAAACAATGTGCAACAGTGTCATCTGAATGAGAAGCCACAGTATGCCATGTAATTTATCAATCTTGAAAAATTGATCTGCCTGCCTCAGAGTTGGCTCCTGTTATGCATACACCCACTCCAACTCCACACACACACACACACACACAAATATCCAATCTAATCAAATCTCAGCCACAGTACGTATGCAAACCAGAAAATAAAACCTCCACCTTCTGTCTATGTTTGTGCGTTTTCACTGGCTCCCTATAAAACCCTGCTTCAAACGTACGAGATATTACCCGTCCCTGCTCCTCAATATACTGTATGACTTATTGACTCACTCTCTGTAAGCCCAACTGCACTGTTCCCTCTCAGGTTGCAGGACTGCAAGGAAATCTATATATCAGAAAGAAAACCGGTGGGTGGGCAGAGTATTTTCTTGTAGGGCCTCCTACCTCTGGAACAAGCTTCTTGTCCTTGTCAATGATTCAGACTCGACAGTTTTCAAATCCACACTCAAGAGCTGAAATTCAGCACAGCTTGCAACCTGCAGTCACTTTCTTCTCCTGCAGACTGTGCTGGTATTGTTGGCTGACTGGATGTGATTAGTGGATATGCTGGTGTGTGTGTGTGCACGTGTGTGTATGTGTGTGTGTGTGTGTGTGTGGGCATACGCAGGCAGTGATCTACTGTACACATGCGCAATCACAATTGCACACACTCTCCCTCTGTCTCTCTCTCATGCAAATTAGGTCTGTCTTTACTGCAGTTTGCGTTTGCCCTATATCTTATTTTGAATATATATCCTCTGTGTTTGTCTTTACATCAATATTTTCTTTGCGTATCAAACGTTAATGGTATTTTTGAAATATACTTAACATGACTTGACCCATTGTTTCCTCTTTGACCTCATCACACTGAATAATTACAACACCATTTCAGGAAAACTGGGCTATTTTTCAACTCTATCACTAGACATTGGTAGGTTGCTCAATCTACCATTATAGTCTGGACTGAAATATCAACAACAACTAGACGGACTATCATGACTTGTGAATTTTCATTCAGTCTGGTGTAGATGTTTTCCAAGCAATGTGTTTTGATTACTTGGTGACCTCCTGACTTTTCCTGAGAGACTGAGATGTGTTGTTTCATGTTTAATGCCTAGATAACAAGTGAATGGATTGGACATCAGACTCTCCTCAGATTGACTCACAGTAAATTTGGTGATTTGGAGCTCCATCGTTGGATCAAAACTTGACTTTGTTCAATACTTTGGTTTATGAAGAAATACCTGCAAGCTATTGACATTCACATTAGCCACTTTGTGTTTACAGCTAATATAAATCTTAGGCTAAACATTCAGTGCCAACATTTGAAGAATTCACTCTGCCTTTTTTAAGTTTAGGCATAGATTATTTGGTTGTGGCAAATGGCCTATGGTTAGGGATTCAGGTTAGACACCTAAAAGTCTTGGTAAAGGTAAATGAAAGCTTGTAGTTATGCTTTCAAGAGAAGAAATGTATCACAGGTCTGTGATGGGACACCAATTGTGACCTCCTACTGTATGTGTAAAAACATATGGGACCATGCACCACCCCAACCTCTACACCCTTTCTCGCCACCTTGTTCCATAAAGGGCACACTATTTCCTGCAGTGGCACCGGACATAAATTGGAATGGTTCAACATAAACATAAGTGCACACATATGGATACTAGTTGGGCTAACAATCTTGATGCAGGATTGTGATAAAATTTGATGATAATGATGATAAACTTTGGACATTTTTATTCGATATGGGTAGAACAGCCTATCGCACAACGCAACAACAACATCCAGTCAGACTGCAGTGTTTGGCTTGCACACACATTTGCTACCACAAACCAGTGTTTGTGCTGCCCATGAAGGAAGTTAATATAAAAATAAAGGAAAAATAATGATCGGAACCCATGGACTCAAGACTGACTTTTGCCTCTCTTCATCTGCTCCACTGCTTGTTTGCATCAAAGTGGGGCTGAACTCCACACATACAGATTGGAGAAGCCATTGATGAAAGTCAGCAATGACAATGCGCATTATCCATAAGTGCAACAAAAGGAAGAAAGTATGGATAATTTATCAAACTCAAATGTGAAATCTTAGTAACTTGCTGTCCCCTCCTAATCTGCATACAGTTTGTTATAGACGGCCATACTGAGCTTGTTATAAGTGAACTTTTGTCATCTTCCAAAACTGAGGAAACTGTTTACAAAAAGTATGTTTATGGAAGTGTTGCATCATATTTAGGGCTGGGTGATATGGCAATATTTTCCCGGTGTTGGGCATTGTTCGATCCCCGATTCGACCCCCTCCAGTCTGCATGTCAAAGTGTCCTTGGGCAAGATACTGAACCCCAAATTGCTCCCGAAGGCTGTGCCATCGGTGTGTAAATGTGTATGAATGGTTAGCTCCTCAAACTGCTCCTCAAACTGCACCTTGCATGGCAGCTAAAGCCATCTGTGTATGAATGTGTGTGAATGAGATACGTACTGTAAGGCGCTTTGAGTTGTCGGAAGACTAGAAAGGCGCTATATAAGTACAGTCCATTTACCATTCCATTTAGCTGCAGGTGGCCTTATTTGTTCCACCTGCAAGGAGGCACCTTTGTTCACGCACAATAAGTGGGTTAGTGAGTTTTTATGAACGCTTCCTTTATATCTAACGCACTGTTGCCTTTTCACCTCTGTGTACAGCAGGTGAAATTGTTTACTTTATCCACCCGTATATGAAGTACATTGGGATTTAAGTTGTAAAATTATTTTTAAGTGATTATTTGCCGCCCTTAGGCCTTTTTAACAGTAGGTGGGCTTCTGATTGCTTCTGCCTTTCCTATTACATGCATACTGTGGAGGTTTTGCACGTGTTACATTTATTTCACCTTATTTTAGTGTAAGTGATTGTGTCCAGCTGTGTACAGCCTGATTATTGGTTTTCCACTTTTAGCTATTCATAGCTGTTGGGCACTGTATTTCACAAAGAAATGGCCTTAGACATGTTGTTTTTGCTGGTGGTGTCAAGGGCCTTGTGATAGCCATTGTGAATGTCCTTCTCGTTTGAACATGGCACATTTATTTTGGGATATTGAGAACATGTGTGGGTTAGTAGTTTAACTGCCTGTGGAGGAGGGCATTCAAAGAATGTTTGTGCTGGGACAGTTCAGCCTTCACCCACCTAACTAAGTGTTCATGTTTCTCTGAAACATTACTGAAAGTGCAGACGGGTGAAATTCGCCCCTTATCGTAGCCACGTAAAAGACACAACAGACACTTGAAATTTTGGATGAAGCTTTATGCCCATGGAGGGACATGGCAATTTTGCTCTGGGGAGTCCTTCCTGGGAAAATTATATCGAGAAGGATATTGTCGCCACAGATGCTTCCCAGACAGGTTGGGGAGCAGGCTGGGAAGGCAGTATGGTGCACTGTGTGTGGAAGCCTCCTTGCAAACACTTCAGCAACAACATCTTCGAATTGAGTGTGGTTCACCTTGCTCTGAGGGCTCTCCTCCCCTCCATCCAGGGCAGGCATGTCTTTATAACAGCAGACAGGTCCTCCACTGTGTATTGTGTAAATTACCAGGGAGGCACCAGGTCCCTGCATTGACTACAAGTGGCACAAAACTCCTGTTTTGGGCCTTTCAGAATCTGGCTTCACTCAGGGCTTTATAGTCCAGGGGTTGTAAATCTGGCAGTGGACCTCCTGTCCTGGACCGGTCCTCTTCTGGGAGAGCGGAGGGTTCATCCAAAGGTGGTAGCCCTCAGATGGGACTTATGGTTTGACATAAGACAACTCATTGCAGGATGTGGCTCTCCCTGAAGGGCCCATTGGATTTAGATGCACTGTCTCAAGGTTGGCTGGAAAGATTTTTGTGCGCTCTTTCTTGATTTTCTCTGATTCTTCAGGTACTCAACCGGATTGCCCTGGACCATTACAAAATTGTATTAATTCAGGGAGGCATTATTTTCTAATACTCCTTTGCTTGGTTCGCAGTCAACCAACTCTCTCAGGGAGGGGATCAGATATGGCACCCCAATCCAGCGTTCCCACAGCTCTAGGCAATGCCCTTTCTCAGTCCCTCTATCAAGGGTTCGATGAGGCTGTTGTGAAGACCATGGGCAATGCTAGGGCTCTCTCCACTCATGCTAACTACTGTATAACCAAGTTAAGTATAACCAGTAGAAGCCGAGAATGTGTAGTGTGTATGGGGTCAGAATAGGCAGGAAGATCCAGCCACTTGCCTCATTGAGCTGCTTCTCTGCATTCTTCTGTCACTCTTGGGCCCATATAGGATGACTAACACTATTATGGTGTACAGTGCTATATGTCTTCCATGAGGCAGTGTCTCCGTTTATTAATGGAGCATCTGAGACTGGGTAGGGCTCTCAGTGCTCCATTGGTGCTAAGATTTCTAAATTGAGTCTATTACAAACTCTTGTTCAACCCCGTCTTGAAAAACAGCTTCCCCTTCGGCTACATGTTCTGCCAAGAGACTGAGTGAGTGAGTTACATGCTGTAAGTAAATAAAGTGGTAAATCCTCACAGAGTAAACTAAGTGGTAGGCCTGCTTACTTTACCAGCGAGGGCACTAAGGACTTAAATGGCACACACTCTGGTAGCTCAGTCTACAAGAAGTGTAACCATTTCCTGAGCCGCTTTAAAAGGATTTCCTCTTTCAGAAATATGTGCCACAGCAACCTGGATAGCTCCTTGTACATTTTCCAGATTTTACTGAGTCAATGTGGCATCCCCTGCACTGTTGGGTTCCACCGTTCTGTCCTCAGCTGCTGGGCAAAAATGTGTGGGTGTGTTCCTTGTGACGCTGATGGTACTAGTCATCCAGAGTATAGATCATGGTGACTTTCTGACTAACGTCGAAATACATTGCGAGTTACGACTATAAATATGGATCTATAAGACTGAACGAAATACTTCTATGGGTAGTGAGCAATGACAGTATAAAGAATGGAGAGGGCATTAGTGATGTCACCCACAGGTTTCCGAAGCGCAGTTTTGAAGCTGAAAAAAAGCGACGCTGGCCGGTGCCATGTTGGCTCTACTGCCTAATCTAAATATCAGCAAAGACATGGATCATCAGCAGACCTGAGGCGGGCCGAATGACTCCTGGGTGCTCTAATAAATCATCCGTAATGGCACCTACCTGTCAATCCAAGCGTTAATTATGCATAACTTTATACCTTAATATTATAGGAACGGGTGAGTGAGAAAAAAAAAGTTATGAACGATAAAATTAACAGTGAAATTGGTTATAGATTTTTGTATCAGGCTGTAAACATGTTAATTTCCGCTGTGAATTTGGGCATTTTAGTACAAACGCTTATGGAGGTTGAAATGTTCTGTAGCCAGCCTCAATTTCGTCAATTCCACCTAGGCTTCATTTCCCAGCCATGGAGGTTGCTGCTTGGTGGTGAGCCAAGCCTCCTAAGGTCAGCCACATGACTTTGTTGATATATGGTTGCAAGGATAGATGGATGAAGGCATCATTCAAGGTAAAGACCATGGTGATGGTCAGATCAATAGTTGCAGTCATAACTTCACGTTACGTATTTACATTACCGTGATATCATGGAATAAAATAACAATTATTTCTGTGAGCTCCCACTATACATTCATAAGTCATAATATTATAATAACAATAGGAAATAAATGATCCTAGGCAATGTTCTCATTTAAGATCATCATGGCTTTAGAGTAGAAGCTCTGTCTGAGCCTCTCAGTACTGGCCTGGTGTATCTGGAACTTATTCTTTCTGATGATAGCAGGGATAAAAGGTTGTAATCCTGGTGGTAGGATCCTTAATAATTCTCCTAGCCTTATTGTTGTAGCCTCTGGTATTCTGTAGATGTCTTTTAGGCAGGGTAGAGCACCATCTATTGTATGTTTAACTGAACAAATTCTTTGCAGGGCCCGGTCTTGTTCTGTGCTATATTTCCATACCAGACAGTGATGTTCCACATCAGGGTGCTCTCAATGGTGCGGTTGCAGGAGTATAACATTCCTCAGTATTTGAGGTGATACCTTATTGATGTTTGCCGTATAAATAAAATAGTAATATTTACACAAGGCGTTGATAAAGTGTGTGACTATAAATTACCTCAGCTATGCTATCATGCGGTTCCTAGAATAGTCATGAAGCAGATTTCCATATTTTACATTCCAGCTGGTGTCTTTTCTTTTCATTCACTCACTGCTCTTCTTGGCTGCTTCAGAAGAACGTCTGTGTGCTGCTGTAATCCCAAACCACAAATCCCTGTAGACGCACGCTGCTGCTAGGCCACCATGATGAGCCTACAGTTCATGAGGTCCAGGATTTTTCTAGAAAACCAGAGCTCTCAATTAAAGTTTAAAATATGGTTGCTGCAGAGTATGTATGATGATAATGGCGCTTCTGAGACTTGTCTGAATTGGTCTATTTTGTGCGTGGGTGTCTCTTGGCTGATGAGGCCCAGTTATCTGCATTAAATGAATTACTGGTCTTAAACTGCAACTCAAAAAGTGGATTTACTAAGCATATTAAATACATAATAATAAGGAGACGTGATAATTTGTGCTTGTTTAGCTCACAAAACAATTATAATAAATTAATTATAAATAGTAAATTAAGCTCACTCTTAGAGATAGGGTAAGGAGCTCAGAGAAGAACCGCTGCTGCTTCAAACTGCAGGGAGCTAGTTGAGGTGATTTGGGCATCTGATCATGATGTCTCATGGGTGCCTTTTTTGGAGCGATTTAATTATGAGTGTCTCATTATTTCACAAGCTGAAGTAACTTAATACTATTATGTAATCACAAATATTGAAGTTGTGTTTCCATTATTCTCTCTGAAAATGAAAGATAAATGTCTTCGGTACAAGTTCATGGTAAAGCAAGGCATGTAAAATAACTCCATCTATGTTCTGTCCAGCTTTCCATATGACTGTTGCTGAGTTAAAACTTCTAGGTATAGTTTAGAGAGATTCACTTGGCAGTGTTTCAGTGTATTATTTTGATTTATAGCCATACTGGAGGCTAAATGTTAGAAAGTCTAAATCTAGGCTTGTTTTGTCGGACACGAATTTGGGCTGAAATACTGGTGCCCTGAGAGAGCACTGCCACAATATTTGAAAGATTAAATTTTGACCTTTTTCAAGGTGTTTGAGCATTATTGTCCTAATCCTTTTGGTAGTTCGACTCATGGGTTCTCATGTTAAATTTTAGGAGGCCATCTGTGAAAGGAACAAATCCTTGGGCTGCTCAACGCTTATAGTATCAAGTTTGACAAAGACTTTTTGTCTGTGAATAATTATAGACTTAGTCTTAGAGAGTTGTACAGTACACCGTGGTTATATGACACCTTATCTTCTCAGTGATGAACTGTTTGGGGTCTATTTCTGATTTTTGACAACATTTTAGAAGATATGACAGCATGAACTATGTAATATGTAACCTAATTTTTAGAGTCATTGCAACAAGCTGAATAACAAATCTGTAGCCTTATATTTAGAAGATATGAGAGTGGAGTCGATCTTCTCATCCAACCCTTGGCAAGAAAGCACATTTCCAAAAATGTTGGATGGATGAATAACAGCAGTTAATTCACATTTTGAATCATGCGAGTGTGTTTGATTCAGAATGTGTTCCTGACCTGAGATAGACTGGCAACATCATACAGGAAGGTAATGAAGTACTTTACATAATGCATAATATACAATGAATAAGAAATACAGTACAAGACAAGCTGGGATAACTTTGGAGCCTCCAGCATTCATGCGGCCTCAAATTAGCCAGTAAATAAAATACTGGAAATAATGGAAATATTTTAGTAATATTAAAGTTAGAAATTATATCACAAATTACAAATAACATATTTAATTTAATCAGGTTCTCTTTTTTTAACTGAAAGGCCAGTTGTCATTCAGTTTCTGTACTCCAATGTCCCCAACAAACCATAATTCTGGTGTTGCATCAGCAGGAAGATATGAAAAGAAACAATCCACAGTGTACTTTTCCACTGTGCTAACAGGCCACAGAGGTTTTAAATAAACCTCCGCTCAAGGAAAGGAACGCCTCAAGTCATCTCTATGTATCATCAATTAGCCTATAGGATAGAAACATTCCAGAGGTGCCGGTATCAGTCTGCCTGGACCCAGGTGAGTGATGAGTCAATCTACCACAGAAAACTGTCCAGACCGAAGTTTTGATGACTCCAATTTGATGTTCCAACCAAAGCATTGACTTTGACTTTAACTTTGACGATAAAGGAAATGAGAATTGATCCCTGTTTAGTCATTCAAATGCCAGGGGACGGTGATCTGCTACACCCTCAGTTAAGATAACATCTAATATTGATGCATTTAATAATAAAGGCGTAGAAGAAGATGTTCTTCCTGCACTTTACAGATTACAAATCCTTTGACATGCATCATGTGTGTCCATAATAAAGTCTGTAATTAGCTTGTGTTATGCGAGCGCCAAGTAATAGGTCAAATTCTGTGAGCATTCCTTTTATGAGGCTCTAACGCTTGTAAGAGGGGTTGCTGCATATACATTCACTTCATGAGGCGCACGGTGATCCAATACATCAGCTCTGCTATAAAATCTACCTTTACAAAGATAATGACGTTCAGCTTTGATTGACACTGGCAGAGTGGTATTCATTTCGCTATATGTTTATTGTTGCGGTTGTAGTTTGCAGTGGTGTTGAGCTGGACTGCATTATATTGAGAGGTGTTTTTAATATTTTGCCCGTCCCATTTAAATAAATGAGGGGACAATAAAAACTTTCAATATGATGCATTCCAGTACAACATCACCACCCACTAAAACTTCAATAGTAAACAGAAAGTAGAATTATTACCTTTCTGACAGTGTCAACAAGAACACTACCTGTTCCCAGCTGACACATCCACTGTGTGGGATTCAAGATGTTACTGTATCAGCGTACAGAACAATATTGGCTATGTCCAGCTCTTTATTTAGTTTGGGGAATTTACACTTGAGCAGCTCCAGCCAAACTTGTGTTAGATATTTTTATTTTTTTTTGCTGAACTCATATTCCTCATCCTCAAATCCATGTCTCCTGTAAAATTGAAGTCTACTGTTTTGAAAGTACAAACTTTATAGCATAAATTGTACTGCTTTATTGCTTGTCTGGGTATGTTTTTTTTTCCTATCCTGACACCACTTTTACTTTGAAAAGCAGAAGGCTAGGTGCAGATCAACCAGGTGTTTATTTCAGCCACAATAAAAACAGACTTTTCCACGTGTTATACTGTGAACCACAGGTAACTTGTGGCTCTAATAGCAGCACTAGCACTTGCTCTGATCAGCAGATTTAAGTAACACCCCTACACTAATTACCACATGGTATGTCCCAGAACCTTTTAAAACCTTGGGGACTCTTTTAGCCGGAACACCTTGGAGAGGAGACACAACTGAGGTGAGTGACCTGAACACAAACATTACAACTTTATAAAACTGCACAATCAAGCCTGAGTTCACACTCATCATTTTGGTTTCATTTGACCACAATAAGAACATTATGTTGAGGTCACCAAACTAGCCGAACAACAGCGTCCGTCAGTCATTCCCAGCTGAGAGGCAGCTACAACTACAAAACGCACACACTGACAATCTCAATTAAACCTTCAACCCTTTAGTTTGTGCATTATTTTTAAACAGAACTGTATATACATTGCGTATATACATTGTGAATACAATGTGTTACTGAATCACCACTCACCTTCAGTAAGTAGAAGCTTTAAGACAACTTTTTAGCGTCACAGCACAGAAAGAAAAGTGCTTATGTGTGAGAAACGCTGCTGATACAGTCTTCTTTTCTGTGTGTCTGAAGTCTGAGCGCTCTTGTAATTTCAGGGTGAATGAGGGCTTGCCGTTAAAATCTCACCTTGATGATTACACTTCTGAATTCCCTGCATGAGGAAAATAACAAAATTATACCTCTATACTTGTATCTCAGTATGGGGATATGCTCTTTACAGAGAAACTAGCAGGTGGAGTGTCGGCCTATGTATGTAAGATGAGCCGTGGAAGTGTTTTGATTAGTATATTTGTTGGCGATGCATGATTTTATCCTGAATGATATATGTTGACAACATTTATGGAACAAAGTGAGGTGCCTAAGGTGTGCACGATGCATTATACTGTTCAATTTCGATCTATTGCTGAGGTCAGGAAAACAACCATAACATTTCTGCCATGACTTTATTGTATTTAAAGTAAATGCATCTCACGTATGAACCTTTATGGAAAAGTGGGAATTAGCAAATCAAAATGTTAAAGGTTACAAAAGGATTAGTCACTACTCGAAAGCACTTGAATGCTTGAAGCACAGTTATGGTAAAATAATGTTTTTGCATAGGGCAGGCAGAGATCAGCAAAACACTCATGCAGATAAGAAAAACTTCATCCCGAATAGCTGTAACTCAGATAATTAGGTCCACAGAAAACAATGTTTTCTGGTGGTTCAATGCGAGGCATGTCTATCAGCAGTGAAAAATGCTGTTGGCGTCGAATGATTCCTTGTCCAATCTGAGGAAACATCTACCTCTTTTGAGGCAAATTTATAGTTTCCGTGACTGTGCAGCGTTTGCATTGTTCCATTTACCATATATGGTATCTGCAGCAGCAGCGCAGTTCATCAACTGAGGATGAATGGTTCACAAGAGACTATTAAATATTTTGAAAAATAACTTGCACTGCAATGAGGTATTTTTTTTTTTTTTTTTTTTTTTAAAGCTTTGCCTCACCAGACAGGCTCATCTTAAGCCAAAACATTTGCTTTTATTGAAATTGTATTCAAATTGGATCTTTTTTTTCTGTTTTTACATTTAACGCAGATACTAATGTACTAATAGTTTGTTCCACTCAGAGTATAAATTGAATATTTGTGTGGACAAACAGCTTTACAAAACTATTTAAGAAATGTTTAAGTAGCATTTTCTGCATTCATTTTGAATTATTTGGATGCCATGTGGAAAAAAAGCCCTTTTGAAGCTTCCGCCTTAATATTACCCGGTGCTATCTATCTTCATGCTGTGGTGGATATCAATTAGGTGAGTCAGCCATGTAATTGATTTCCACCCTGTTACCTTTAGCTCTGGTATTTGTGATGTTCAGACAGCGCTACCCTTGCCTGTCTTTTTCTGCTGCCTTGTGTCAACACCTCCACACGTACATGCACTTTATTACAATCATGAGAATAAATATGATCTATGTAATCCATTTAGACCACATGATCCGCTGCTCATTGCGATTTTATTAAGTTAAGCTGCACACGGGTGCAAGATGGACACCAGGTCATTACCAAGTCACTATTACAGCTATTACAGTAAAATCAGATACAAGAACAAATTACATTTTTGTCCAATCTAAGTGACTGTCTGATCTGGAGTGACTGCTACCTGACCAGACATTCCTCTCACGTAACAGGAAAAGGTTGTATGCACCTCTTGCTCTCGGCAATTTGAATAATTCACTTAGATGTGTGGATGCGATTGGTCCTGCGACCTGTGTCTGTGCGGTCTACCTCACTGTATGCACCAGAGAGATAAGAACGTGAATCAGAGACAAGAGACACCTCAGGGAGGCTTGACGAGCGGAGCAGAGGGGCAACCTGGGGTCAACTACCTGCCCAAGAATGACAACTCCTGCCAAGGAGATGTGGGAGACTTACAAGATAAGTCTATTTTTTGGGGTTTTATTTTATTTTATTTTATTTTGATAAGTCGAGTTTTGAGACAATATGATAAACTGGGATTTTAAGGTTTTCTACATTCATCTAACACTACAGGTTGAAAAGAAACCATCCGTAAACTGTGTCATAACAAATCTGAGCCAAGAATGAAGAGAACAAGTCAGAAATAGAAATGCTTATAAGGAGTAATTTCAGAGCTATGATTACTTTCACCGGTGAGATATTTGCACAGTGCATTAGGGGGCTGAATTGTTTAATTTCAGGTATCCTTATTAAACTCAATCTAGTCGATTCATGACTGAGTCTATGATATAAATATCAGCAGCTGCTTAATTTCGATCACATTATGTGAAATTAGCCAAATATCTCATTTCTTGCCTGCGTTTTGTGCACCACTTGTCTTTTCAAGTTTTCTATTTTACAGCACTGGTAATATTTTAGCCCAAGACCACCTCAAGTTCTTAACTCTGTAATAAAAACCCATAGTGATGCTCAATGGAATTTTATTCCATAACAGCTCATGCTGGTAAGATATTTATTTTTTATCTCTCAGTATAAACTGTGAGTATCTTTGTATTCCCCGTAACGCTGCAATCCATAAAATTAGATCGAAGGAAAGGGAGAGGAAGCTGCAGCAGCACAATAGAAAACACCAGTGTGTTTTTCCACTGATAACCGCGATAGAGGAAAACATGTTCTGTTAAAGATCATACTTTTGATGGCAAGTCACCTTGTTCTCTGCATGTACACTGTGTTGAGATGAAATTTCTGGGGAAAGATAAGTGTGAATCTGTTCACAGAGAAAGGAAAATACACTCTGATTAGACGATGGAGTGATGAATGTACCCTTTGTCTATCCTCTTTCACCATCCTCTTTAATATTCTGTCAACATAAACTATGAAGGGTTACTTATGGAAATAAAAAGGCATAAAGGGAGGTAATTTTACTTGCAGCCTGCAGGTCCTATAATTTGTTTTGTGGTCCTTTTGGGTTCTCACGTACTCTAAAGGCAGCACTGCTCAATGCTTCAAGGTTAACACTGAAGTGCTGTTTTCATCCACACATTCCTGGAAAAGCAGAGTGCCTCAGTCACTAAAAGCTCCTGTCTCTGTCTGCTGCTCTATATGTGTACGGGTATGCACATGCAGATGAGTGTGTGTGCGCGCCTTTTCTTTCTGCCTACACACATGCACCATCTATCAAAAGAGCTCCTGTGTTACCTGAAGTGGAAAAAGGAATGTTTTTCCACCGCTAACTGTTGCGAATACAAACACATCCCCAGCATCAGGCTAAGTTATGTTAAATCTCAGTCATGCTATCAGAGAGCGGTTACCTTAAAGGACCTCTGTGCCGCGTGTGCCTTCGGAAAAATAGATATCTTGACTCTCAAACTGAACGCTATAATCCGCAATATGTCTTTATGATGATTTCAGATGGAATAACTCCTGTGTCATAGATCATGCACTGATACTGACTTTCTGCATGTTGTTACCACCTGATGTGAAGCTGACAAGATTACAGCGGGGAGGAAAGCCTCTTACAATAGCCCAAAGTAAACATCAAGGCGAACTTGAGATGTGTGGAAGTGCTATCACACCCTACCAATAGCAGGTCTACCTTACATGACAACTTTTGAATTTCTGTCTGTATGAGTAGATGCTGCTGGAAGTAGTTTGATCATTACTGAAAAGAAACGTGTGGGCAAAGAAAGTCAGCAGTGGGAGTTACCTTGATGTTATCAACGACAGGGAGTCTGGAGATTCTAACATCATACGCGAGTAATATAGCTTTTTTTTTTTTTTTGCTTTCTGGTGCATCTTTTGTTTCCCCGGCATCCATCACGGTGGCTGACTGATCTGAGGGTTTCTGCTCTTTGAATGGAGGTATTGAAATGTTTAAATCCCACTTCAGTTGAGAGTACTTTATTTGTCCCTCAAGAGGCAATTCAAGGCAGGCGGATGTGCAAACAGAAGTACATATAAGCAGCATGTAAAAAATGCAAATGTGACATATGTTAGAAGAACTACACAAGGATTGGCACAAGGTCGATGGGTGCATTCATCAGTCTATACACAAAGTTCACAAGTTTAATGGCTTCTGGAAGAAAACCCGACTTCTTTCTATTTGTTTCACATAAAAGGCAATCTAAAACACATTCCTGGTGGCAGTATCTTAACGTAGTCATAGAGAATATGTGTGGAGTCATTGATAATCTCATGCTTTTGAGGACTGAAGCTGTACTGAGGATCTTGTTTTGCTATTAATTTTCGAGCTGATCTCAACAACACCTTTCGGTTGGTTCTTGTCCTCTTTACAAAGGGATGTAAGCCAGCAAAATGAATGAAAAAGTCAACAAAAGAAGAATAAATCATTGTCAATATTCTTTGATCTACTCCAAATGGGTTTGGGTTACGAAGACAGGAGAGACGGCACAGAGTCGTTTTCACATCTGTATTTTTAGATTGATCTGAGAGGAGACCTAACACTCATCAGCAAATTTTTACCATTTTTTATATTTACCATTTGTACAGGATAAAAATAGGGGAGAAGAGACAAAACTCTGCAGTGAGCCGGTGGAAGCACAGATTGATTTAGAAGGTCGACCATTTATAACTATTGTCTGAGCTTAGTGAGAAAACTGATAATCCATCTGATGAGCTAATGATCTAAGTGGAAATAAGATGTAAGCTTTTTTACTTGATGACAAGCTCCTCTTTGATTGACCATTTCCCTTCAATTCTACACTCCTCAGATACAGAGTCTTGAGCAAATTAGCTTTGCTGCCTGTCATCCCACCTATCAGAACAATAGGAGGTAGGTAAGCCTTGTGTCAGTGATGTTGTATGTGACAGTTTGACAGCCAAAAATGCTATTACCAGTGTGCCAGTTTTCCCTCCATCTGCACTGTTATCCTCTAGCTACTCTAGCTACTATGTGCTATGTTTTTCTTACCACAGTCGTCATCTACTTTGCATTGATTATGTTTCTGCTTGTGTGCAAACTCATTGTTTCAGGTGAATTAGTATTCAGCAATTGTGTGGCCAACATACTTTATATTAAACTTCCTTACTGCATTTTTCTAAAGTTTTCAATATTTTTCCCAGATCCTTTTTGACCATACTCAGGCCATGTGATGATAACTAAGCTATCTCCATGACAACTGACTGAACTTCATCTTCTGCGGAAGACCAAGAAATACCATTGACAGCTTTGGAAAAAGCAAGTAGGTGGATTTTTTTTTTCTTTCTTTCACACTGTATAATGTGACAATTTTTCTTTTTTTTTTTGAGATGCCAGGCCTCAAAAAAAAAGAAAGAAAAAAACCCTTCATACCTAACGTATCAAATATATCATTTTTATATAGCACAAATCTGTTTAATATTTCAATGTTGTGTCAGCGAACAACATTGATAAGACAAACAATTTCAGATATACTGTAACTGCACAGAATAATGACTCATATCTTACTTGTCTCTCTCTGCATGTGTGCTTTTATATCAAACTGATGCTTGTCTGGACATGTAGGGGAATCACAGCATGCATAATTACATTTTATTGGCAATTTACTGCAGATGTAGTAGTGAGATGTGCCAATAACCTAATGATGAGCATCAGACCAGTGCTCCTCAAAAGATCTAAACTGTGCTGCACAGATTGAAAAGGTGGTTCAAGTCTCAAGTCTTACTGTTTCTATTATCTATATGTATCTATATCTGACGAGATGGGTTTCATCAAGGGCTGTGCTAGGTCAGTCCAAACTGCTTTGCTTTCAGTTGATATTTCAGGGAGTATGAAAATCCCTGACTGCAGAAATTTGCACAGAACAGTGCTCCTAGCAACAGTTCCATCTGGGTGTTTTTTAAATGTATATTTTCCATTCACCCAGCCAAGCAATGTTTTGTCTTCAGCTCCCATCATGTTTACAATGCTACTGTGGATGGTCAACGGGAATCATTGAAATTAATGTTATTTTGATAACCCCTAATATTTGAGAAAAGTTTGTTGTCCAGATCAGTGGTTGGTCTTTTGTTTTGGCAAAAGAAATCCTATCCTGAATCCAGATTTCGAGTGCGTGCTGCCTTTGTCTGTTTTACATAATTGTACACTGAATATCTATGAGTTTTGACTCTTATCAGACAAAAACAGACATCTAAGAGTTCTGAATTGTGAAGACAGATGAAATAATCATTAATTGCAGCTAGGGCTGCAATAATTATTTTGCTTTGACTGAATGTCAGAAAATAGTTGAAAAATTAAATTAAAACCCATTAAAATCCACACGTAGCTCGTTTTAACCAAACCCAAAAGATATTAAGTTTGCTGTCGACAAAGAAAAGTATCAAATCCTCACATTTGAGAAACTAGAACCAGGAAATATTTGGCGTTTTGGCTGAAAAATAAAAATGATTAATCGATTTATTAAAATGGTAGAGATTCATTTTTCATTGAATGACCAATCAGGTACCTGGTGCAGATGCACATGCAGCAAAGGGTTAAGATATATGATGATGCATGATAAGTATAATGATCAATTTACCATGGTGTCTAGCCCTGTAAAAGTTCTGGTTGGATTAGGTTATTACGGCCAGTGTTGTGAATCAGCAAGCATGTTGACTTCTCAGGTATTTAATTGACTAGACTGGCAAAAAACAGACATTATCTGGGATTGATTTTCTAGAAAATGTATGGAAGATTTAAACTAAATGTATACTGTATCAATTTCTTTCTTAAAAATATTATGAAACTGATTCGGAGTTACACATTCTTGTTCGTGGCGATGGCTAAGGATTATCGTTCAAAAAAGTATATTTAGCACTTTTGAATAGTCTGCTACACTGAAATAAGGAAAAAGTTTGGAACGTATGACAAAAAGCTGTACTAGTTCAGCTAAGAAATGCATTTAGATGGACTGAAAGAGCTGATGCACAAAAAGATAGGAGTCTATCTAATATTACCCAACATTATTCCATTAAAATTCCAATATTCCATTCATTATTATCATTCTCTGTGCCTCTTTATCATTGATATTGTGACACATTTATAGACTTGTCTGTCGAATTTCCATGTAGTAAAATTCTTTCCATTATACTTAATGTTTGTTAAAGAAGTTCCATCTAAAGATGACCTTGCACCCAGCATAGCAACATGTAAGTCCATATCTCCTGGTTAATACGACAGTGTGCATCGCTGTTGCCTTCCCTCTGTGTATGTCAGTGAGAGACACTGTGAACCAGGTTGGAGTTTGTAAGTGTGAAATGTCACTTTGAATCAGCCAAGTCAATTATATTTATATATTACATTTCAACTTGCCTCAAGGGCTTTTACAATCTGTGTGGCAAAAGACACCCTGTATCCTGAGACCTTGATTCAGATAAGGAAGAAATAAAAAGGAAAGAGAAAAAAAAAAGAATGAAAATGTGAAAATCAGTAGACTTTCAGTAGCAGCATTACGTCATTATATAGCTTCTCTTTGTGGAGATGTATGCAGAAGGAAGGACAAATTCTTTTTGTGAGTGTACTGAGTGAGAGGTGTCTTTGACAGTGTTGAAAAGCCAGTCATGTGTAGTGTTTGATTCTGCTTGTATAAAAATT
Organism: Argyrosomus regius; assembly: GCA_946959425.1. NCBI lineage: Eukaryota > Metazoa > Chordata > Actinopteri > Sciaenidae > Argyrosomus > Argyrosomus regius. The sequence goes on along the minus strand of OX336900.1, from coordinate 7,443,096 downwards.
TCAATTAAGAAAATGAAAGCTTTTTTGCTCATGTTACATTACATTATATTCCATGTCTTACAAAGTGGATTTTGAATGATTAAAATTTAAACTTTTGGGTTATGGCAGTGTCATGCTTTAAAAAAGTGCAGACCATGACAACTTCTGGATGTAACTATGAAATTTGTATCCCAGACTATTAAGTGTCATCATGAGTTCACATTTGTGGCTTTAAGTAATTTGTGTTCCTGACCGAAACATATTTTATTAACTTAACTATTTACAAAATTGTCTTATACTTTGCTTTATAACTAAATACCTTCAAAACTAATGGCCTCTGTTGTACTTTGAGTTAAGAGCCAATTAGAAAATGTTAACACACTGTACTAAGAGGGTAAACTTACTAAACATTAGTGTGTTTGCATTGTGTTATGATGCTAAAATGAGCTTTTAGCAGGCACTGCTGTGCCTAAGTGCAGCCTCACAGAAATCCAAAAACCACAAATCAAAACAGGTGAACCATGGTGGTGCTGCCTGTCATTTAAAACCACATCACTATTCTGCAAAAGGACATCTGTCCAAGATCTGTTACACCCATTGTAGATATGCTGTACGCTGTATTTGTTAACATGAGAGTTGTTAGGGACAAGGACCTGCACAGTAACAAGCATTGCATTCGTATTGTCAAGGCAGGTCGACCACATATTCTTTATGTTAATGTTCAGCTCTTTGAGTCTCTGGTGGCATGACTTCTAACATTTCCATGGTTGAAACTGGAACAAACTGGATCAAACCCAACATTTTAAAACACTGTTTTAGTCTAGTTATATGCAGCACCCCTCTGTTTTACCTTCCATTGCATGTGTGTTTCTCATTATCTACCTAGGTTGTGACACCGGTCAGGGAGCTACATCCTCAAGCCAATTTAAAAAAATCCATGACAAACACACACATACGCGCACACACACACTAAACACACTATCTAATCATGCAATATATCATGCATTATTAAGCAGGGCTTTGAATAAAACATAAAGGTTAGTGTTACCCAGATTATTCTCTCAGGAAAAAAAGGGGGGAAAACTGTTAACATATTTGTATTGTGCTGTCCTGCAGCTTCAATCAATTGTACTTAGGATATCATGTTGTACTTTCAGTTGTAAACCCGTTTTTTGATGGTCATCTGCTACATACATAACATATTAGATTCATTTTTTGGTTCCTATTCCAAAAAGGGGGAAAGATTTCACAAACATCTCCATAAGTCACTTCTTAAGATTAGTATTTCTTTGTGACTGTGACTCAGGAGATTTGGAAACATTTGATTTAAAGCCCCCTTGCTATCAAAGTAAAATATGATGTTCGGAATTGCTCTTTCCATTAACCATGGGGTACGATAAAGGCAGTAGGAAAACAGCAGAGGACAGAGGCTAATACCACCTCTAGGAAATATAGTTGTTTCACAGTTTAACAGAGATTTACCATCCAATGATTATGCTCCCCAGAGACAGGCCCACCCTTTGAGTAAAACACAAAATGGTGCTAGATAGAGCTCTCATCAATAAGTCATTGGAGATCAGCTTAGTGTTTGTTAGTGGGGAAACTGGTTGCTAATCAAGTAAAGGGCGTCAAAGTATTGGCTGTTTAAAGAAAACAAATGATGTGTGAAGGACACGGTGATGACCATTACAGATGTGAGACATGCAGATGTATCCGTGCTTAAACTGACTTTAAAAATTCATGGGAGGCTGTTCACTCCACTGTAATTGAATTCTTTTTGGTTGACATTGTCTATTTATTCAACCAAACCCAAACATGAATTTGAGAAATAACCAAAGTATGCAAATGTTTGAAGAAAATATTGCATGAAAAAGCAAACATTTTGTCCTCAAGACTGTATAGAATGACACATTAGTCTTTTCTAATGAAATGTTAATGGAATGGTTTCTTTATGTTTGTGGGTGTGTGTGGTAAACGCTTTTCAATGACAATTAAAGGTGGGGTCAATCATCCATACTACTAGAAATATAGTGGATTGTTGAGTCTTATTCCCAGATTGACAAATACAGATGGTGCTGGGTTGGGTTTTAGGAAATGGGAAACAAAGAAACTGGCTCGGAGAGAGCCACACAACACAACAGGTGGTCCAATAAAGGTCCAGTATTACTGACCCAACCTTTAACATTAACAGTATTGAAACAACTCAACCAAAGAAGATGTTTGTTAACATTGGGGAGAATGTATTAGCTTTGATGCCGGGTCAGAATCACTGTTAAGTCGTGTTGCCAGTCTATTCAGCCATTGCATTGTGCTGGAAATACAGACATACACAGCTTGAATAAAAATCCATCCTCTCTGGTGAAACCCAAATAGCTGCTCTGTAGACAGAGTTGAATTTCAATATGGGCAAAACATATCACAGTTGACACAAGCAAATTGAAAGTATAGGTTCTAGTGCATGTGCGACACTGTCCCCAGCTGGGGTAACCAAATGATTCCTTTCTTCCCTGGCTCAGGAGTGGAGAAGACATCTCATAAATGGATAATGCAATGTGCCCTCTGGCGGCCATGTTGGAGGTCCACTGCTGTTGGCAACAACAGCTGAGAACAGCTGATCCCATTTGTAAGCTTATGACTTGGCTGCCTCAACAATATGGAATAGACATGGCTAATTTGTGTGATGTTTCTAGTTGGGACTGATGATTTAATTACTGCTACATCTGTAATATTGTGTGTCTGCTGCATCCCAATACTAAGATGGCTCCCGACTAACTTTGTAAAATGCATTTAGAAAGAACTTTGACGCCTTAAGCAAGACTATTGTTATTATACTATGATGATGTTGTTTTTAATCACTATATGAAAACATTCATGCATCATTAACATGTAATATAATGAGGGTAATTAAGAAAAATAGCACTTGAGGGCATGTATTATCTTATGGAGATATTCATTAGGAATGACTTTTGGTAGTTATTTGCTACACAATGGAATTCTAAAATGAGTTCTATGATAGATGAAAGTTTTATCTATTTTCTTAACCTGTTTTGCTTTGAACTTGAGCCTCGAAGCACCTTTGCTGTATCAACTACAGGCTCAAGTTCAACAGCATTTCCCTACACTCTCCTGTTGAGCAAGTGCACTAGTTATATTTTATTATGTTTGAGTTTCATTATGCAGCCTATGGGGTTATATTTTCCATCCTATTCGTTTGTCTGACGGTTCACAGGTCTTCTCAAAAACTATTTAGACAATTTCAATGAAACTGGAGTTAGGTCATGAGTTAAGGAGGAAATTAAAAGTTTTCAGTGTGAATAACAACATCAAGTGACCTATATGGATATACTGTATGTGTTGGCCCACAGAATTCAGGTAATAATTGGGTTTGTACGTATTGCAATTGAGGAGTTATGAACAGTTGTAATGGGTGGCAAATCTGTTGAGAGGCTTGGACAACCTCAGACAATTGAAGTGCTTTTTGTTCTCTACTGGATGCTGCTGCATTTTCCCTGTTGTCCTTTCACTTGGCTTTAAATGAACAGATAGAAATGACAATAGTCAGGTTTCCATCCAAATTGCTCGAATTTTAACAGGATTTTCAGATTACCATTGCAGAATGAGGCACAATTAAAATTTAACTCCTCATCACTCAACATGATCTAATATTTTCATTTGCAGCTATTTTTCTTCTCCAGTGGAGCAGACGTTTGAGTGGACATTTTAGTCACATGAACCATTCATAATTCAGTTGTTTGTCTCATTTTGATTTTATTGATAACACTGGGTGATTAACCAACCTCGATGCAGGATTATGATAAAATTTATATCAATAAAGATTTTAATCTTTGGACATTTTTATTCCATAGATAGATCTAACAGCTTATCACACAGCAGAAATAACACAACAACAGCCGGTCAGTCTGCGGTTTTTGGCTTGCGCGTCAAGCATGCCCATCTCCTACTGCAAAGCATTGTTTGACTTACTGCTGAAGAAAGTAGATGTGAAAGTGGATGTTCTGGAAAAGAAAAAATGATTGGAACCGAGGGGCTCGAAAGTGACTTTAGCCTCTCTGCCTCTGCTCCACTGCTGTGCAGTGTCGCTGCCTGTTTGCGCGAAGGCAGGACTGAACACCACACACACAGAGCGGACGGCAGAGGAAACGAAACAGACTTTTGGATGTATTTTACTGGAGTCAGTGACAACAATGCTTATTATCCACAAGTGTAACAAAAGGGAGAGGATGTGATCAATTTACCTATTGAACAAGTGATCATATGTTATCCTACAAAGCTAAAGAAATTGTTGACACAAAGGTAACACCTCAATTATATAGAACTGGTTTGAAAGCACTTTTCCATCACATGGAAATGGACGAAACAAAGTGACCACACCATTAATATAATAAGTTACTATGCAACTGTCTCTAACTCTGGTACACGAACAATTATGATGAGCCCCGAAACTCCCAAATGGTCCCTTCAGTATTCTTTGTTGTACATGCTACAATGTGGAACAACAGGTGTCGAAGGCAGGAACTGGTAGCAGCAGCAACCAAGTCGAGTAGTTCGGTTTATAATACTAAACAGTCTTAACAGTGAGCACATATAGTTGTGGTAAGCCCCAAGGGGAAAACATGTCGGTCATCATGTGCACTACTTAACCCTCTGGGGTCAGAACAATCACCCATGATTGAAGGGCAATTGAAAACAATTGATAGGACCCCAGAGAGTTAAAGCAAGCTTAACTTTGTCACATAATACTGTTGACAGAATTTGAAGCACTATTTTACAGTAGGTTGTGTATATACTGCCATTTATATGGCTGGCAGTTAGTTTGTTAACAATGCAAAGTAGGAGAAAGTGAAAGCTTGTGTCCTGTTGGACTGGAGGCAGTACAGTAGCAGACCCAGTATCTTTTAAACTTGCAAATGTAGCAATAAAAAAAAAAAGTTTGATTTATGTGAAAAAGCGTACACTTGTATTTCTATGATAAAGCAGGGTCCAAGCAGAGCACTATTCTTTCTAGTCTAGCAATAACAGACGATTAGAGATCTTGGCGCTTACCAGTTGTCTGGGGATTTCTAAATGTAAAGTAGTTGTGTGAACTGCTGCTTATAAACATATGTCCCTTACTTCAAGGACACGCCTTTCTTAAAATAGTGCTCCCCTCCATACTGAGGCAAACTGGAGATGGAGTAAATCACTTTGTAACACAGAGAGAGCTTTTTAAAACTTTGGAAATGGATCTCCCGAACATCATACGGCATAGCATTGTTTATAAGCACACAACTTCGACATATCACTGTCGTAAAGGCTTTGGATTTGCTCTGCAGTGCAGTTTTGTTTTTTTCTTTAACTCTAATTGTTTCTACCCAGTCTTAGCAACAAAAGCTAGGAGAAATTCCCCAGTCTCTAATGAGTATTTAGAGACTTTGTTTTGGCATTAGGTACATCTTGTGCTATATAAAAAAAAACTTGTCTTTTCTATCGTGAGATAAGTTTTCCTATTAACAGGGGTCTTGCCTTTGGTTATAACGTGACACCGATTCCATCTACTGCATGTTAGTCTGCAGAGGAACACCCCCTGCCTAGATTTCAATTACCTCTCTGAAGAACAAAACGTCTAGGAAGAGAAGTCAGATCTCATTCACTGTTGTTTACGCAGAATTGAAGTACATCATAATAAAGTCCCGGTTCGCCTCACTGGATATTCTGTCAAGAATGTGTGGACCTGGCATTCAACAGGGCAGCTCTGGCTCTTCTTCAGAAGTAGACATATTGCCTAACAAGAGCCTCTGCTCTCCTGCAGCAAGTACCCGCACATCTTGGTTCTGCTCTGACAGGTAACCCATCTGACATTCAAATTGAGACTTCCCTGTGAACAAGACCTGCAGGGTATTTGCAAGTGCATTGATCCCACAAGAGCTGGGATTTCCAAGTGAATGGATTGGATGCAGCCAGGCAGTGCAACGTGGTTTCTCCTGATTACTCCTCTCCATCTGCTCATTTAACTAGAGAGTAGAAGGCCAAAGAGAAAAATGCAGCGACAGTTGCAAGAGAAGAGAAAGCTTAGAAATTTGAGATGAACTCAGGGCCAATATAAAGATGGCATCCTGTCTAGCCCCATCCAAGTAGGTCATTAGTGCTGCTGCATCATGAAGAAGACAGGAGCTTGACAACAAAATTTCTAGTTTTGGAGAAGCTATCACACTGACCACCATGACTTTTCCTGGCTGATATAAGAAGAACAGAAATAAAAGTAATGTGAGAAAAACTAATCATTCTCTGGAAAGCTCAGTCTGTGCTCTGTGAGGGTCTGGTATGCTTCTAGAGTTCAACGGCAGCAGGAGGGGATCTCAGTAAATGTATTAATGGAAGCTGCAATGGTGCTAAGCTTCCCACTGAACCACTGGTAGAAACTGGTGAACCCCATTAAGCACTAATCCTATTTTACAGAGTTGGATTGGGGCCATTCCAAGACTGCATTCACCTTTTCTGGCTCCACATACAGTCAGGAAGCCAGGAGAATGTATCACAGGAAGAAGCAGTATAAAAATCTTTCAACCACTTTGGCCTGAGGAATAGTTGTTGTCCTAAAGTCTTTTGAGCACTGGACCGATGCTAAACATGCTTGTGTTTGTTCTGGGAATATGCCCGAACGATGCCCGAGAACACAAATACAAACCTTGGCATTTGCCATGCTGGGGAAAAAAGGAGTATTTACAGTGACAACAGGAGTAATATGTCTCTCCCTGGATGTACATCCAGGAAGGTTGTGCTGATCAGGCTTGGTAAATAGTGGTTCCCCAGAGATGCTCAAATGCATACACCAGCAGTGGGAGAAGACATTGATTTTTAATATTATGCATGAGGCTATAATCAATACAGTGGTGGACATTGCCATCGTTTATGCCTACAACGTGAGCTAGGTGAGCAAAAGCAACATACACCAGTAGCTTTTTTGTTGTGTTGCATATGTTCTTAAGTTTCTGCTATTTTGGGGGATAGTGGAGTCACAGGGAGGATGCACAGTGTAAGAAGTCACCCATTACTGAAAACCTCTTTGTGTTTTGGAGGCAGACTGGTCTAGCTGACAGCCTTAGGGTGCAAAGACCATGGGAATCCTCCTGGACATATATATTAGAGAGGATAACTGACACAATGGACACTGCTGCAGTTGCCTAACAACATCAAAGCCATACATAACCCTGGACCAGGAGACACCTAGCAGGGTGGACCAGATGAAGTAATATCTCCTCCTGGTAGCAACCCTCCTGGACCAGGATAAGTGAGAAAGCAATAAGATGAACTTTAACTGACACCAGTGGACAAATTTCTCCCTTCAGGCAGTAGAAGTGACTTCTCCTCTCAGGAATACAAGGCATTATGGGCACCTGACCCAGTCAAGTATTAAGGTACATGAATTACATTGACATTATATGGTATATCATCAATAGTTTGGTTCCTGCACCAACAGAACCCTGAGAAAATTACATTTTGTAACTTTTCTGCCTTCTACCATTTGTTAACAATCTTTGGTCCCTCTTTGGGGAAACTTCAACCCATCCAGGCAACACTGAGGGGGGTTCACAAAGTCAAACTGCTAGTCTGGCCCACTTTTTCTCCACAGACGTTGGTTGAAAAGTTGAAAAAATGGCAGAGGTTGGAACAAAGTGGTGAGGATGAAATGGCCACACTGAATGTGTGACCAACCATTCTGACCCAATCAGAACCAAAACCCAACCCTCCAAAAAACGTGTTCTGATCTGGTTTAGGATTGGAAATTTCTTTTTTGTAAAAAGTAAAGATTCAAGATAATCTACTGTCAAATTTCTGACAAGATGCTTATTGCTAACGTAGCCAGAAAAAGACTGTAGAATTTAAACAATTCTGTGTTAGCTTATAAACTACAAAACTCATTTTGATACTTTTACTTTAATTGACATGTAATCAGGCGGATGGTGCCTCTGTCATTCCCACTCTGCACCTCGTAAACCCGTTCTCACACTTTGTAATGTAATTATGCTCTGGGTACAATCACCCATGAGAAGTGGGAAATAGTTGGTGTGTGACTTTGTGTCACAAACATTTCACTGATTTTGGTGGAACTGCTTATGAAAGGTTGTCGACTCACTATTGTTTGATCATAAGTAATATTATCATAAGAAATGCATGTAAGCAACAGTCCATATGTACAAAAGTGGTATTGCGCTCTGAAACTGGGGGTGCTAAATCTCTTAAGTAACTGCGCAATGCTGCTTTGTCTATATTAGGAATTATTTTGGGTTTATACTGTATGTGTCAGTTTAGTTTGATGATTAATAGTCAAGGTTACATATTTTGTATGGCATTTTTTTTCACTTATTCTTTATTTGAGAATCATTTATATTCCAGGGCAAAATCTCATAGAAACTTTCCATTCTAAGCTCTTATTCATAAAACAGTGTTACACAACTGAAACCAATATTTCAATGATTTTAATAAATTCCTCTCCTGGTAATCCTCAGATTATTTTTTCCTTGTGAATCTTCAAATGCATGTGAGGGCTAAAAAGAGCACAGCGAATTCCTGGGAGGGAATGGCTGTCGACAGCCTGTCAAGTTCAAAGGCATTTTCAGAGCGGGACATTACCTCTACTCCTGAAAGAGTAAACAATGCAGTCAGTCTCATCATACGCATTAGCCATCGTGCTAATGAAAGATGTGATCTATACAGAAATATGAATAAGCATGGAGATGTCACAATGCTTCAGTTGTGTCAGTCATTTTCTTTTATTTATGAAAATCAATTGAGAGACCAACCTCAGGGTAATGCAAATTGTTATTGTGGAAACAATGCCTTCAAAATGGCATAATTTTAGAGTCATTCTGGGAATGTGAAGAGTTTGAAATGGATCTAATTTTTTTTGCTTTGAGCCATAAGCAGTTTAAACAGTAATGAATCTTGTTGTTTGGGGTTTTGTAAATAGTGATTGGGAGGTTTTGGATCCTGAACCATGTGTTGCAGATGCTCATAGTCACGTGAAAAAAGCAGCCGACATTTTCCTCATTTTGCCATCTCTCCTGTTTTTTTTTTCCCACCCCTCTATCTCACCTCCCTCTTTTGTTCTCACTCTCTCTCTCTTACTCTCTTTCATGCTCACACAGAGGTGCGCACACACACATAAGACACACACCAATTTTCCAGGGTTATTATTACAGTATCCACCCACATTTTCAATGATGAATGATTTTCTTGAACTTGTCGATTACTCCAGTTTTACTGTTAAAACGAATCAATGGCGGCAGCGTTAAAAACTGTAATGTCACAACCCCACTTGTCTCCAAGCAATAATGAACGAGAAACCAAAGAGTATCTCTGTATTGGTAGGTTGTCTTCTGCTCGCAAACAAAAGAGGCTACATTCAGTACCACTTTAAGAAAACTGGAGACTGTCAGATCTGTAGACATTGAAAAATTGCTATTTTTTTGATTAATGACATTACAGCAACGGGAATTTAATCGAGGAAAACACTTTATTAAAAGCACTGATGCGTCTTTCACAATGAAGTAAATAGAAAACTGATGTTACAAGTTACAACTAACACATTTTTTCCCCGCTTGCTCACAATATTGCATGAATATAGAGTGACTTATGCTCTTGATGGTATTGAATGGGCATACTTTTGTGCACTTCAAATCTCATTTGTGATGAGCATACATTTAAAAGGGTAAACTCATCAGCGATTATGGTTCTAACTAAATTCACCTCATATTGTAATACACATGTGCATGCAGTAATTTGTCTATCCTGTTGACTGGATTGCTTCTATATCTTTCCTTACCAAAATGCCAAATCTGGCTTGATTACACTACCTTGAGTGTGTTTTTCCACTCATATCACTAAGTCATGTTGCCCATAAAACCTGTTTGGCTGTGCGCCTAAAGCACTACTGTCCCCTGTGAACTGTAAAATAAAGGATTCATCTACTGCCCATGGTAGTATCAAGTTGAAGTAGTGCTCTAACTCGCCCATAAATTATGAGCCAGGTGTTTGGTTTGTTTGCTCTTGTGTGCCGCCGGTGGAAGACATCGGGGTGGCGCCTCCCTCCACCTCCTCCCATCCCTTCCCTCCCTCCCACCATCTCACCGCTCCCTGGGGTGTGTCTGTGGCATCGCCTCTCCTCTCCACACCGTGTGTGTATGTGTGTGTGTGTGTGTGTGTGTGTGTGGCGTGCGCTGCTGTTGCTGCCGCCTCCTCCCTCTGCCTCCTATCTGCATCTGCTGCAGAGCTTAGCCAACACGCATCTATGCTCTGTCTCTCTCTTGTTTTCCCACTACCTACCTATTTCTACCCACCAGAATCTTTCTTTTCTCTTCTTTCTCTCTTCTTCTTTTTTTTTTTTTTGCTGATGAGGGAGTCAGCGCACACCTACAGCCGCGGAGTCTTAAGGTGGGGAGAGATGGGGCAGTCACAAGTCGTCACTTTGGAGTATTGAGGACGGCGGTGAACCGGAGAAGAGAGCCGGATGGGTTAGGAGCCGTGAAACCCACATCACTCACCGCGGATTGAGCAAGCCTCCCCCTCCTCTCCTCCTCCCCCCACTCTCTCGCTCTCTCTCACCCTCTCTCTCTCTCTCGGTCTCTCCCTAGTCTGCAGCCTCCAAGAACAGCCGCCGCATCATTTTTTTCAGAGCAGCAGCCCCCCTCCCTCCCTCCATCCTCTCTCTTCTCTCCATCTCCCTTTCTGCTGCTTGCACCACTGTGGGAATGCAGCGAAGGTAAACGAATCGCTTCTTCTTCTTTTAAAAAAAAAAAAAAACCACCCCACACAGTACCAACACCGGATCTATCTATCCATCATCATCATCACAGTGGCGGACTGCAGACGGACAGCTCTGGAGACGCACGACTGTCACTCCGGGAAAATCAGAGTGGGGTGGTCGGCGTAGGGATTGGACCAGTTGGATTTAGCCCACTACCTCCGGACACCAGGACTACCAACACCACCCATCTCACTGCTGGCAGATCCCGTCTGCCTCTGCCTGCGTTTCAGTTTCAGTCGCTCTCTCCTCCACCGGATTACCGGCAGCTGGAGAGACCAGAGGGAAAAAAAAAAAAAAAGGGTGGCCGGGCATTGGAAAACTGAGAGGCTATTAGAGGGAAAACTTGAAGTAGCCGACAAAGACATCTGCAAAAGAAAAAGGGAAGCTCTCTAATGTGTTTATAGAAGCTCAAATGAACTCAGATGAAACCTGAGAGAATAAAGGAATTAAGGAACAATCGCTGGTTTGTATGTTAAGGACCTTATGCGGCCGATAATCAACCAACTGAGAGTGAAGAAGGGTGCTGCCGGAGCCTGGGTTGTTGATGTACGCACGCACACACGCACATGGATTTACAGCTCCAGTCTGAAGCGGATCGATATCCTTCTTCGTTCTTTTTATTTTTTATTTTTTTTAACCCCGGCTTTTTTAACAAAGGAGTGAAGAATCCTGGGATTTATCACCGCTTCGTTAGCGCTGAAGTGCAGTGACGCGCCCCCTCGCCCTGCTCCTCTCACCTGTCCATAACCTGTGTGCTCGCGTGGAAGTGTGTGTTTTCTTGTGCATATTTGTGTGTGTGGGTGGGTGTGTGTGCGTGCGTGCGTATGTGTGTGTGTATGTGGGGCTTGTTGTCCGCCAGAGGGAGTGTAGGTTATACTGCTTGTGTATGCATCTGAGTGCTGTGCCAGCTTTTAATTAGTTGTACGTGACTGTGTGTGATTGTGTCTGCTCTTGCTCGTGTATTAGTTCATGTTTTAGGTTTGTGCATGTAGATATATAGGCTAAGCATTGTGTGGGTACTTACTTAAGATGCCCAACGTTTCTTCTGCACCACACCCCCTTCCTCGTGTATGCCCTTGTACCATTTGGCCACCTGTTTGACCTCCTGAACACCTCAAAAGACAAAAAAAAAAAAAAAAAAGCTCCAGCACGATGAGTGAGCGCTCTGGTGCAAGCACTCTAGCGGCCATGACGCTGGAGGAGCCAGGGGCTGAACAGGCATCTCCCCGAGCCCCGGGCCCTCTCCGCTGTGGCCCCTGTGCAGTCTGGCCTCGCCAGCAAACGTGGCTGTGTGCTGTGCCCCTAGTAATGGGCTTTGTGGGACTGGGACTAAGTCTCATGTTGCTGAAATGGATTGTGGTGGGATCTGTCCAAGACTATGTCCCCACTGATCTAGTGGATCCTAAAGGTAGCATTGGACAGGACCCTATATTTCTCTCTAAACCCAGTGCCATGCCCAAGGGGCCCGACATTTCCACGGCCACCACTACTTCATCTGCCTCGACCACAGCAATGGTGTCGACTACCACGCCGCTAGCCGCAGATGGTACCGCCCCAGCGCCAAGAACTCGATCGGGGCATCCAGCAAACCACTCGGCCAATGGCAGCACTGCCAATGGAGACGGCAACCGCGCCCCACACCTTCACAACCGTGTTGGCACCCGCATTAGTGGGACTGTGGTTACCACCTCCACTACTCGCGCCACCCGACTTACCCCGCCACCCAGTGGTAAGGAGGTCACCCCTCGCAGCACTGTCCGAAAAGGAAGCAGCACTAGTAATGGACGTAATGGAGCCGCAAAGCCTGGACAGACTTCTGATACCATTACTACCACAGCATCCACCACAACTACAGCTACTGTGAAGACCACGGTCAAGGTGCAGCCGACTACCTCCCAGCCGGCAGCCCCAGTCAAGCCCACATCACGCTGGAATCATGGGCGCCCAGGAAAGGGCCCAGCCACACGCCCACACCACCGTTTCCGAACACGTAAGTTCACCTTTTGGGTTTATAGAGGAGTGTGGTTGTATGAAGTTATCTGTGGAACTTGAAATAAGTGCTTCACAAGAGCTCTTTTCTGGGTCTTTACAGCAGTAATAATGGTATGTCACTATAGCTACCAGTTATCACAAATATCCCTGGTCAAAAGAAAAAGACCTGTGTCTGATAGCCTGATATGCTTTGATATGACTCATGGTCTGAGAATATAAATTATTTCCTTTTATATCCACATGGAAAGTGGATATTCCAGCAGCTTAACATTAATCGTATTCATTAGCACAGACAGATACCAGGGGATGCTGTCAGTATTTTCACCCTTCTTGTCTTTATCTATCACTTGTGCATTAATCCGATATGAATCTTACCTCCCGAGGAGTGTTTTTTTCCTACCCACTGGTTTAAGCACCATTTAAGGCAGGGCTCCATCTAGTAGAATTTATTTTGATTTGTCTGCTCGAGTTGGGATGTTATAGCTTTGTGATATATGCTGTGACTAAGGACAGCATATTTGTGTTATGAAAACAAATAACAGGGAGCTGGTGAGGTGTCGAAGTGGGAGATAGGTTAGCTCTCACCTCCTGTCTAGAGGAATCAGATATAGCAAGGCCACACATCTCATTTAGATGAGAGGATACTGGGAGCAGAGTGTCGCAGGTACTGCTTTCACACTGCAGGGAGATACTGAGGGAGGGGGTGGGGGGGCAAGAGAGAACGAGGCTCAGAGTAGAAAATAGATGGATAGAGGGATGAGAAAAAGGTTGCAAAGGACAAGTGGATATATATGAGATAAGAAATGGAAGGAAAAGAGGAAAGATACTTTGAAAACAACATAAAAACGAAGAGGGTGGCAAAGGGAGAGAATGCAGGAAGCACAACAAAGCAGGAGAATGAAGAGTGGGAGCTGTGAGTAGAGAGATGGCAGATGGAGTGGGCTAAGTGAGGGAAAGGCTTGAGGGGAGATAGAGGATATAAAGCAGGGGAGCTGTGAATTTTGCATATTTAGCATTGTGTAAAGAAGGAAGGCTTCCTGATTATTCATTCCACAAGGGGCATGTTTTTAACATCACAAGGTATATTTTTCAGATGTGGGTGGGGCAGGATACGAGTGTAACCATAAGAACTATGTAAATTTTACCTCTCAAACTCTAGACGCTCTGCAAATTCTGTTGGAACAAGGGATTTAAGCAGTGGCAGCTTTGATTCACAACTCCCTTTTGGCTCATGATCATCTGTATTAGTTGCATATTCACTTTAGCTTCCTATTGTAACAATGAAGTGACAAACAACTACTGTGATAAACCTCGCACAGTCAAAAATATGAACTAAATGGATTTACCATGGGAGTGAATTGAGAAAGTCATTTTCATGTTCTTATTTGGCCAAGTGCTATAGAGGGCAATGACAAAATGCTAATATGAAAACTGAAACCTTGATTTCTCCACATTTCTGGTATGGGTCATATGTTTGGACAGCAGTTCCGGTTGACCACATAGTATCCTCTCGTTTATCAGTTGGATGCGTCAATGGCATCGATTCCACAGGCAAACAGTGATCAAGTGACACAATTTTCTTCTTCTTTACCTCAGGGCAAAAATATTTTCAGCATAGCAGGTTGGACATTGGATATTAAACCATTTGTACTCTGCAGCTTTGCAGAAAATAACATTCCCAATTGACTAAGAACATTGGCCGTGGTCAGCTTGAGTTCACCCAGTAACAATGGATTCCAGTGGTGACAAAAGTATAGAAATGCCCTTAGAAGGCCCTCTGACTCCTCCTGCAGCATTATCCTCTGCTCCAGAGTCAATTACGTCATTCAACAAAGAGCTGCCAAACGGCTGAATACTGCCAAACCGGGCAGCTCTCTTGTGTAACCGTCAGGATGCATCTGTTTGTACTGTATACTATTAAAGGGCACTGCCTTCAAAAGCTAAAACATCCTTAGTAAAGCTGTGGGAAATTAATGAAAGCTTTCACATTTGGAAGTAATTTTCAGTGAATCCCAGTGCTGATAAGTCTCCAGCTTATACTGTATATTGACAGCGCAACTAGTGGACTGACATTTGGTCCACTTGTGGGATCTTTATCCCTGTATTTAGTAAATATCCGTCAGGCAACAGGTGGCACTTTACAGGCGCCAAAACACACCTCTGCTATACTCACAGAGTTTAAAATCAATGGGGACAGACTTTTGCTGATATTTTAGTAAACGTACCCAACAGATCTTAAAAAATGGGGGGCCTTTCTGCAAATCCTTTCAACCTAGAATATAGAAAAGCTAATGAAAGCTGTAAAGCTCTCAGTCTATTTTGTGTTTGCCAAAAAACATCACCATGGCAGCAAGCGCTATTAAAGCTCTTTGGTAACCATTGGTAATAACTGCTGATGTCAACGCTCAGTGTCAGTGACAAAAATGTGATATTTGTAGAAACAGATCCTGTGGGTTTGCACCTGTCTGCTCCTTTCTGAAAAAGACTATTGTGATCTTTGTAGCAACTCAAAATTCTGACTTTTTTGTTAGAGAGAACTTGGGGAGCATTTTGTATGGAATGGCACGTGGGAAGTAACTCACATAGCATATCATACTGTGTGTATTATATCATATCATGATATTTTTAATATCTATGGTACAATTATACAGTAATCTGACAGGATCTGATTTTCTTTTTCAGTTGACATTTCACTAATTTGATTTATTGATATCTCTCCGTGTAGTAAAATTGCTGTTCTTACTCAGTACAGTCTACTCTCATGGCCCAGCATCTGTGAATAAATGATTTGCTGTCATTGATGACTGCAGGCTGAGACATCTGTGGCAGAAATCAGGTTTAATTAGTTACTTCTTACTTATCAGGAAGGAGTAGAAAAACCTGTTAAGTCAGCAGGTTTCATGATAAATAATTTGTCTTTTGATACTGCAGAAGAAGCACGGTCTTGTAGCACGCCATGTTAACGAGTCATGTTTGTAGAGGTCTTGTTTTTTTATTTGTGCAAAATAACAGCTGTAAATCCACTGATTGATATGAAATATGTTCTTAATGTACACAGACCATTAAACTATCATGATATTTATATTTGGTCTGTCTACTAGATCTTTTCTGGATATTTTTATATTCACATAACCCTTTTTGTATTCCACTTATATGCCATAATATATTCACAACGCTAACACTAATAATTCTGCCTTTTAAGGAGCTAATTCCAGAGTTTTGGCCACGCAACTTCTTCTAAAGCTTGGCTGTATCAAGCTCACAGTAGATAGTATGTAGAGTTATGCAATGCAGCATGTTTAAGGGGTAATCATACACAAAAAATGTCGGCTGATGATGAAACGCTCTGTAAAACATGGCTTCAGGTGCATTTGTCTTAACCCACAGCTAAGTGATCTCATATTTTGTTTTATGTTGCGTGCTAATGCAGTTATGCTGTAGGATCTCGAGTTTCAGATAATCTGGACTGCATGCATAGAGCCAGTAACATGATTTTATTCTCCACTCCTCGACTCGTTGCTATTGCTGCTGCTGTTTGGTGAAGATCTAAATGAATCTCTTTGTCCTGGAAGAAAGATGGGCTCTGTCCACTGGGGATAATGACATATTTTGCCAACTCCTTTTTGTCTTTTTTTTTTCTTTCTCTTTCTCCCTCCTTCCCATGGTTATTTGTGTCGACTTGCCATGCCATTGTATTCCTCCCTATCTATTTTTTGCTTGGCTTTTGTGTTTTCTTTCTCCTTTCACGTGCCTAGCTCACACTTATGAGCATATGGACAGATGCAGGAATAAATGGCACACTTCTGAACACAAAGACACGCATGTAGCGTGTGTGTGCCCATACCCATGAATCTATCATCTTGTTTTTTTTGTATCTGTGGCTATTATGTACTGACTCGACTCTCTACATGCAAGCCCCATTGGCTCAGAAGTAGGGAAAAAACAGGCGAATGGAGCACTGCACAATGAATGCCTGTTGGGGAAACCATGGTACGCGGTTTTGGCTCAGGGCCCATTGCACTCTCTTCTTAGTTGCAAGAAATCGTCCTTAGTGAAGTGTGGTTATAATTCCGTGCACATCTCTCTAGCTTGATTCCAGACTTGAAAATCGCCAGCCACATTTAAATTTTTGTCAAGCGATTCAAAAGGTCTGGTGTTGCTCTTCATTTGAATCAATAGCTGGTTCCCCAGTTGGGGAAACAACCGAGTCAGTCAGGGGCCTTTTTATAGGTGGGACTCATTTGGGAACGTCATCTGTGTGAGAGCCAGACGCAGCTATCAAGGCTTCTCTAAATCAACTGACTGAAACAACGGCCATTAAATCAGAACAGCTGTGCACTGAAGGCATTTTTAAAAAAAAAAAAAAGAAAGAATAAGTGTTGTTGCTGTTATTCCCATGGGTTTAATTTATCAGCTAGCTCCTTTGGCACTCAACATATCTGGAGGATTCAGTGCTTATTGTTAGTCTTACATCTTGGATCCACTTGTACAAAGGTTTTCCTGAATTCTTGACTTTATTGTCACTTCTTTGCTATGAAATAATTTGGCATGAATGACTTAGATCACCATAAGCTGACTTCAGCCACCACTAAAACATATTTCTGATGTCAAGTGATGTCAAGAAGATGGATACTTCAGCTGCAGTGATTGGTTTGGGTAAAAATAAATTCCTTCTCAAACAGAAAACGGTTTAACAAGAGGCTAATGTCAAACTGAGTGCTGGGCCGGTAACAAAATGGAATTTGTGCCAGAATAAGAGGTTAGCATCATACATTTATGAAGTCAAAAGCCAGTTAGATATTGTCCCACAGCGGATTTATTTTTTTTAACATAGGGAAAACACAGGAGAGCGACCGTTTTTCTCTGATGTCACAGAAAAAAAACAACAGAAATGGATGTTTTTCCTGACACGCAAGCCCCTGTATTTTTTTTATTTATTTATTTATTTGTTTTTGTTTTTTTCTGACTATACATGAAGCCAGCACAAAGTACTACTGTAGGACCAGTGGACCGTGTAAGGGGGATTAAAAACAAAGATATAAATCCAGTTTGCCTCCCTCTCTCTCTCCAGGGAGGTCAGGCTCAGATTTGCCAGGCTGCCTCTGAGGCCCCTCTGTCTCTCCTGAGACACGCTCTGCTTGTTCGTTGAGGCTGGCCCAAGCGGGGCTGCTTCTGCACAGTGTGTGTGTGCAGCTGCACTGATTTACAAATATCTTCCTAGTTGGAGAGTAAGCTCTCATGCCTCAACTTCTGTTATATTTTAGACTCTAAGTTATTAAAGAACATTTTAACCCAAACTGTTTCTTGGTCTCAGTATGTGTCTTGCAGCTCTACAGTTACACAAACCTTGTTGTAGGTCTCAGAAGAGTAGCTCGATGGTGCAATTTGATGTTAACATACTCCGTAATAGTTTCAAAGACATCTTTTTTCTTTCTTTGGCGGTAGCGGTGGAGCTGGTGCTTAGGGGCGTCAGTCACAATGAATGTGATTTTGCTCTTAGAAAATACCTGTTTGACATGACTGCAGTACAGATGTGAAGTTGTATTGTCTATGGTGGCCTCTGTACCTCAAAGTCTCATTTAAGTGGTTTTAAAGAAGCTTAATCATAATCAATAAAATGAATGGGGAATTGTTTCAGTATCCATAAAGTGCTTGCATGAATGTTACGATGCCAAAAATAGAAATTATTCATATTAGCTGGAGGAGGCATTAGCAGAACTTTGCCTTCAGACTCCTTCTGACACTGTGATCCACATGGCTTCCATTAGCGTTTCTATTAAATGTAAATATAAAACCTTAAAACAAGCTGTTCTGCCCGAATTAATAAGACACAAAAAGGCACAAACTATCCTCATAATATTGCCACATTTGACATTCATCAGACAGTAAAAAAATGTGTGCATATATTTTACACATGCAAATGAATGAAACTATGCAGCCCTCTGCAGTGTTTGCCCTGAATGTCTAGCTAGCAGAGACACTTGACACTGATGGGCACCAATTACAAAGCAGAATACATCAGTGTATTCTATGGGGTAAGCCTGCAGACAAATTATCCTAGAGTGACAGCTCCGCTTGAAATTTTTGTGGGAATTGATCCCATGCCCTTTCCATTGCTAGTGCCGTGCTCTACCCACTGAACCTCACAGAATCAATAAGAAAGAGGGAGGGAGAGAGACCCCTGAGGAAGGAGGACTGCGAGACACAGAGAGCAGTAGGACAGAAATAGGGTATGTTTGATACAAAAGAAAAAAATGAATTTATTTGGGGCGAGGACTGTCAAAAACCATGAGAGCGTGCTTCAGAAGTAAGGATCCAGCTGCAAGGTAAAGGCATATTATCATCACAGCTGAGTGGATGAGTCTTGGCCAGACATTTTACATATCTCAAACCACCATTCTACTCGTTCTATTGTTATCTCTCATTTTTATGCAGATTGCCCTCAAGGTATTATCCATATTTGAATTTTCAAGTATTTCACTTCAATCCTGTCACCACAATGTCTGCATGATGTATCCTATATAGAGCTGAATGAGCAGGTCTGGGTATATCAGTGGAGGTTATCATTGTATTATATCATATTATATGTTATACATACATTTTATGGTACCATGGGCATGTGTGTGTGTGTGTGTCTGTGGAATTTTGTGCAATGCGTCACTTTTAGTAAGAGTAAGAATACTGCCATAGGGCTGAATAGATTAGTTACTAAACAGGAAAATGTTTGGCTTTCATAATCGATTAATCATAAGTGGTGGTGTTCAGTGTCCGGTTCCACCCTCTTAAATGTGAGCGTTTAATTTGTATTTGTTGTATATGATATTAAATTCAGTAAAGTTTTAGTTGGAAAATCAACAATCAGCAAACCAATGAGTATGTCATTGGGTTCTGGGAAAATTATAGAGGATTTTTTATATAAAACAGTTTTCAATTAAATCAAAATCACTGTGCCAAAAGGAAACCAGTGCTGCCTCTGCTCTTTATTTATCTAATACTCATACAGCTCCACAATGCATAATCCTGTTTCTAGATGCTAGAGAGAAACAAGCTAGCATTGACAGGTGAGCAGTATTTTAATGGCATGTACACACAAAGGTGAAAGTGCTACCAAAATGTGTCGTGTTGGCTTAGCAGTCCAATGCAGAGCCTAGTTTATAACATCCGGAATTGGAGCCTTGGAGTTTTGTTGTATGCCATCCTCCCTTACACAACCAGACATTTGATCCTTGAGTTGAGCCTCTTAGGCAACACTTCCTCCCAGGCTGTGTACATACAGTATTTTGTCTCCTTCAGTTGACAGACCTTAACCACGACTGTGCCCGTGAACCCAACATTAACCTTTTACAACTTAAACCATGCAGAGCTTGTTGGGGGTGCTAAAAGCCGTGGGACCAAGTGCCTCCTGGGGGACTTTGGCTTGACTAAACAGAAAAAATCTCTGGCTACTCACGCTCTGTCCTTGTGTTGTTGTTGCTCTTCAGTGTTTACTCTGCAAAACAGGCAAGACCTTGAAGATAGACGAAAAAAGCAAGCTCAAACAGCATATTTTATTTTAAATTCACCTGCAGTCTTAGATAATTTGTTGTTCAGCTAATTCTCTCTAACATTACAATTAATTTGTCCATTAGATCTCATGCATTGTATTCATGTGATGCGCATGCAGCCATACCAGTAAAACTTTGTGTTGCTGCTGTAATAGATATCTTGTGAAGTTTATTTAATGCTTTTAAGCATCATTTGGCTCTCAGGCAGCAGTCAGGGGACCCATAGATTGGAGAAGCTTGCCTACTGTAAGTACTGACTGAGGCCATCTTAGGGCTTCTTAATGTCACTTTGTGATTTATGTAGACAAAATGTCCACTGGGAGGTGGCAGAGAGAGGAATACTTTGGATGGGTGGGTGGAGGATGGGCGGGGGGGGCTGAAATATTAATGTATGGGAAGAGAAACATGTGGAATGTGTGTTGCTGGAAGTGTGAATAATTGATGATGCTTCCCATTTATAAAGTGCTTGAGATGTCCCATACTCAGTGGTCTAATGGCAGAAACATGGTATGGGATTTTACTGTACAGTAGTTGGTCTCCACAAGCTGTCTTCCAGAGGCGAAGGCACCAATAGGCATAAGTGACTTTTCATAATATTAAAGGTCCCTGGAAACAAAATCAGTGAAACTTTACTACGTTTGGCTTCTTTTTGCTCATCTCTTTTCATAAATGCAGCCTAGAGTTAATGGTTACTAATGTTTCCACAGAGAAATAAAGGTGTTCTTGGCCTAAGGAAAGAAATAATCCTAATTGAAAGTAAACAGTGGGATCATTATTGTCTCTGAACATGACTCCCTCACTTTATATCTTTTCAAATTGGAAGAAATGGAGAGTAGAGAACAATTTTAAAGACCGGGTTTAGTGGTGCTGGTTGTGATGTGTGCGTGCTGGGGGAGTACTCACTAATTCACTCATTTTAATCACACGCTGTCATGGCTACTTACCCACAAGTCTGCCACAGTGTTTTTTTTATTTTTTTTAAAAAAAGCATTTTTCTGGATTGGTTACTTAGTATTAGCCTACTTCTATAACACCCAGGTCATTCACTCTTTCTTTCATTCTTTCATTCATTCATTCATTCATTCATAGGCACTGAAGACAGTAACTTGCTGGTAGCTCAAGGGGCACTGATATATAGTAGTGAATGTGGCTGTGGCAGTGCAGAGAGGATTACAGTCCATCATATCTGATCTGAGACTGTTAGATCCCAATATTGAATTACGGACCCTGCGGGGTCTCTGGTTCCGTTATCAATTTGCAAACGAATAATGTGGAAAGGAAGGGGATGGGGGGCTGTATGGCTTTGAGGCAGGTTTTGGTGGGATGCGATGAATCTAATAACAGCTTTTTTTTTTTTTTTTTTTTTTCCAAGGGACCGCAAGTGGCAACACAACTATGGTGCCATGTGTGATTTAGGTATTATGGAGCTTGGGTTCTTCCCCTATTCAGTTGAATATATGGTCCCATTTTGGAGGGATTACAGCTGTAGTGGCCGCATAAAGCCTTCATTAACCATTATAAAAACATATTTATGGCCCATATATCCTTTAAAGCAACATTTTAAAAGCTGCATGAGGGGTTATAAAAGGAGGCCACTGTGGGTAAGACTTTAAGATGCACATGATATATGATTTTTTTTTTTTTTCATTGATGTTAAATGACCTTTAACTTTTTAAGTAGCTCCTCAAGCAACTCAGTCACTGTCTGCCATATTGTTAATTTCAAACTTATGTCTTATCCTTGGGATGAAAACAAGCCTCCATTTGCATTCAGTTCCTACAAACTTCTCTGATTCTAAACTGCCTAGTCTGTATAGTCACGACTTCAAACTGAGGTGCGCGCGGCATGTGGAACATGATTTCTCACTAGCCCTGCTTCGCACATAGCATCTGGGAACATGACGAGCCTGCAGGGAAGTGTGGATTGCGGAGGTTGCAGCAGTCGGATTGATTCACTGCAATGTGTGGCCTGCTGCCACCCCCAGTGACGGGAAATGTGCCATGGTGCCCCGGTTGAGATGGAGAGGCTTGTTGTGGTGTGTGGAGGTGGAGATGGAGGTCACCTCTTTCTCTCTTTCTCTCTCTCTCTCACCTCACTCCCACTATCGTTCATGTCTCTATACTTAGTTTCTCCTTTTTTTATACTTATCCTCCTGTCCTCTATTTTAAGGCATTCACCTCACATCGCTGACGACACCAGCCAATGAGAGCCCTTATCTTAGGAGTGTACCGGAAGAGATAAGAGTATCATTCATCATTCCATATTAGCTACTGTCATGGCTTTCTACAAAGAATTCCCAAGGAAATTGTGGTATGGAACACAGATTATTTCATTATTATATACTCTTTCATAGAGGCCTCTGAAGTTCTTCGGTTCTCCATTTTATATATAACCTTACAGCAGCATATATGTAACATGCTTAGTCATTTCTTTCCACGACAGATCAGTGCATAATCATTTTCATTCACACCTTTTTGCACGTAGATGTCAGATAGGATGGCAAATAAGACTATCCAATTCATCCGTCATCTGTTAGGCATTACATAATGGTTCTGTCTCAAATGCATATGTGGAGGAATTAGTTAATCTTTCTAACAATACAATTCTAAGAGCTGGTATTTTCACAAAAAAATGACAGCCCTCTGTACCCACTACTTCAAAAGCAAAAATGTCTGAATTAATTTTCCTACCTCAGAACTATTCTTCTTGTTTATAAATGAAAGAATTCCTCGGTGTGCTGTCTTCCCGCTAGATGTTCTTAGCATGACATGAAAATTAAAAACGCATCCTTTTGAGAATGTTATTTCCTGACTCTTTGAAAAGCACTTTTGTCAAGACTCCAACAGACAGCGAGGTCCAAAGGAACACTTTCCAATTTCAAGCATTTCTTTTATGAGAAAGAAAACCTTATCTGAGACTTACTGTAAAACCATTTCCAATAACATTTCAGTTCTGTTGGAAGTCTGTCTGAATTATTTTTTGTATACATCTCATGGTGGACATTTTATGCCAAGGAGGCTTGCTAACATGCTCCTCTGCCGTCTTTAAAAATCTATTAAGAGGCTGCGGAATATTCAACATCCTGCTGCTAGACTAAAAAGAGAGAGCGTTTCATTCCAGTTGAAGTGGAGTGATAAGCTATTTTAACACAGCACGGTGTGTTTTTTGAAGAACACTGGCTCCATGTATCATTAGGACGCAACTTTAAAGTACTTTTGATTGTACATAAAGCTTTAAGTGGCTGACGCACAGCCTACACCGTAGATCCCGTGTGGTTTCATGTTTGTCCACGATCCGTCTGATCCTCCACTGTGGATTTGTTAGATGTCGGGAAGTGGATAACGAAAATTGAAGATGCAGCTTTTTAAACTCTGCTCAACACTGTGGAATACTACTCCCAAGGATATTAGGAAGGCAACTTCAGTGAGAAAGCTTAAACAGATGTCTTTTTCACTTGCCTTTCAACTATTCTTTTAACTCGCAAGATTTCCATGTCTCTGCACCTTTTTTTTGTGTTGTATTACTTTTACTGATGTTAGCTTATGTCCCCTTTCTCAGCCACTTTCCAACCATTATTTTTCTAAAGGCTGCTATGTGCAAATGTAATGTATTGTCGTGGGTTGGACCTGGCTTTAAATATTAAGCAACATCTTGTTTGTCTTCTTGAAATATTTGTGTTCCCGATTATTCAACTAACAGATGACCCAATGCCCCATGTGAAGTTACAGCAGATGCCATTATTTTGAAACACTCTGTCAGAAGCCCCAGGTGTGCTGATCATGGCGTTGATGAATAGCGAGAGAGGGCAGAGCCTGAGTGGAGAGGGAGATAGAGTCAGAGATCGGCTAAGGTCCTCTCATGTTATTTTCCTGAGGGCGCACACAGCTTGTCTCATGTGGTAATCCATGCATGGTAAAACCTTATCCATGGGGATAATGTCAACTCACTCCCAAAGATAACAAGACAAAAGCCCTTGCCTAGTGCTCACTCCAGTGTGTGTTTCATATTCCCCTAATCTGCCATCTTACATGGCTCTGTTCTATGGATTTGTTGCCTGAGCTCGCCGATTAACACAAACATACACACACACTGTGGCTTTGCACAGTTGCCTTCTATCAAAAAGGACGGTGTCCAGAACTGACATTTATTTCATTTCAACTACATCAGGCGCCCTTTTCTGTTTGAGTAAACACAATTGCAAATATGTGGTTCAAGCACAAAGGCTGCATTAGAGAACAGTGAGTAGTCTCTGGAGCTACAGCTGTTAGTGTACAGTACATCGCCGATAGAATCAGTGTGGAGTAAACACATTTATCAGCCGTCATGCTTCCTAGTATTAAACATTATTTTAGCCTCGGATTTAAGTGCGCCAGGTGTTTTTATTACTCATGGCACTCATGGACGCTTGATTACAAGTTGATTGAGCAGGCGTAAGTGGAGCCTTACTGTATATAGCCTGCTGTGCTGCTAAGTTAAATGGAGGAGCCGGTTGTCAATTATCGTTGTGTAAGTGCGTGAGTGCGACCTACCTACCTGTTGTGAGTCCTTGTGTGCGTATGTGCATTTTTGCAGTTCTCCAATAGCACAGTCCTAAGGATCAAAAGATCATAAAAGGACATCGGCAGTGTAGTTCATGCTCAAAGTGGCCTAAGAGATCCAAGGTTTAAGAACACTAAATCTTCACCAGACTGAAAGAGCATCCATCACATTAACACCAAAACCCGTCAGACAACTCAGTGAATTATATATTGAAAGTTCCCCCCGAACATCCAGGCAGAGACATCTTTCTCTCTGTCTCTGCCTTCCATCTGATGCGCAGCATTGAATCATTGATAGGACATCCACAACAACAGCTCTCCTCCCTATAAAACACCTGTCACAGACAGCCTGAAAGGAATACAACCAGAGCAAGATGTGGAATCTGTTTTGAGCTTTTGAATAGTGAGTATGCGGCAAAATGATGCATATTGGACCATGTGTACAAATGCAGGTACGGTTAAGCTGTTTACTGCAGTACCAATCTTGGAACCCATCAGCTATTGTCTGACGATGATGTAACCTCTGGGGGCAATGCTTTGAGGCTTCCGGTGCAGCCAGCAGATATCTGGGCCAAGACTTCCTCTGCAGTCTGATTAGCAACTTGATATGTGAGAATGACGAGAAAGACACATTTCTCCTTATACTCTACAAACATTCATATGAATGCAGGCGATAGCTGATGGTTTCCGAGACCGCATTTGGGCAAGTGCATTCTCTCTTTTGGCACGTGAGTGACATCCATTCATTCCTTCAGTGTCTTCTCCTGTTTCCTATCTATCCTTATTGAGGAAATGGAAACACCAAACCCTATTATGTGTTTTCCATGATGGCTGTTAATGGACGGGAATCAAGGGTTCAATGCTAGTGACACACTGTTGTTGTAGGCACTAATATGCACTCCTCTCTTAGTCATAAGTATACTCTTTGATCCCAGCTGGAGTCAGGGATGCTTCAGGGATGTGATGGAATATTTTATTGCTGTTGTGGGAAAGCAATTGGTGGGGTTGCCTCAGTCAGTTGCTTTCACCCTCTCCTTCTCATATTAAGTTAAGCTTTAAAGCCTCAGCTGGGCACCCAAGTGACTGTTTTGCATGTTGTTACTCCTAAACCGTCTGTTTTACAAATTCACACAAATACACACTCTGAATTTTCAGAGTGTGTATGTATGTGTGTGTGTGTGTGTGTGTGTGTGTCTGGTAAGGGTGGTATCTGACTAAGGGGGGTTGGGAGGGTTAGTTAAGATGAGGCTGACACTCTTGCCAGAAAGAGAGTCTGTGGCATTACAGAGAATAATGAAGATTAAGCTGAGATCTGGTAGTGGGAAGATTGGAGGGTCAGTGTGTAAGATCAATGTATGGAGGGAAGTAAAGATAGATGAAAGTGAGGGCAGACACATTTGCTGTTTCTCTGAAGTGGAAACGGTCTTGATTAAAAGAACCCACATTTCTCTGAGTGGCCACGTCAAGGCGTGATCAGATAAGAAAATAAAGCACAAGGCATAATTCATGCCCTCCTTCTTGGCAGAGGGTTTGGGAGGGTTTTAAGTAGTCCTATTTTGGACCACAAACAGAGCATCACTCAACACAATTATGATATTTTTGGACCTTTTGGACTTAATGTGCAGCCAATGCTCACCTGCCTTTCATCACAATTGACTTTAAGAGCATTTTCTTTCCATTTATACTCACTGGTGGACATCTAAAGCAAAGCATAGAGTATTATGGGATGTAATAAAAAGCAAGCTGGTGCTTTTGTGTTGGGTCACATCCAGGGCAAGACCATCAAACACTGAGAATAAGTCAGAAAATAGAACCACACTTGTTCTTTGGTAATCCACAACAGCTGGTGTGTGTGTTTGAGTGTGTGTATGGTGGATATCATGTGTGTCCATATGTGCATGTGTGTGTGTGTATGTGCGGGAGACACAGAGGGTAGATAGCAAGGCCAGATGGATCCAGCTGTGGATCTGGTGGCCTAGATAAAGGCTAGATGGGCGCCACCACCTTCACGAGGTGCCAGCAGAACATTTAGAGTAGGTGTTAAAAGCTTGAAGGCTTTGATGGACCCAGACATCCGGCTGAGAGAGCGCTCATTAAAGGCTACATGCTTTTTTAATGAAGTCTATAGAGAATGATGTTAAAAAATTGATCATCTCATTGGGGCGTCTGTGTCCGTTAAAGGTTGAAATTACCATGTAAACTTTGATGTACCAATAAGGAAACATTTTATAGTGGTAACTTAGTCTGACTGACCATTACATTTTCCAAGATGAAGCTCCAAGATATTCAATTTGCATCAACATTAGTTGTTTTTTTGTCATTGTCAATCATTTTCTGATTATTTTTAAATGAATTGTTCATGAAAAGTCAAAAAATGCTCATCACAACCTTCCAAAACCCTGAGTCAGAAGTCCAAAAATGAAGAGGTGTTTGGTTTTTAAGGTTCTCGAGTGTGAGGACTTGCTGTTTTTGGTCCATCCATCATTGAAAACTAGAGAATGTGTCGCAGTTGTTCTCTGTTTTTGCTTTGAAAGAACTGAAACAATCAATCAGCAAAGTAATTGCTGATTTATTTACAGCTGATCAACTAATGTTGATTTACTGACCATTACAGCTCTAAATAATCTGCAAATTCTCACATTTTCGCAGCTTAAACCAGCAAGCGTTTACTCGATAAATGACTATAAATTAATCAAATATCAAAATTATCATCCGTTAATTTTCTGTAGGACAACTAATTGATTAATCGACTAATCATTTCTCAAGTCAGGGTTGTAAAATGCAGAAAAATCTAGAAAATTTAAGCAACTTAAAATTTGACCAGACGGTAGTTGCAGCCTGTAGCGGCCATTTCAGAAAGCCTCAGTGCACAGCCCACTCCCACACAAACACTTAAATGGCCATTATGAGAGGAGAGGTGGAGAGCCTGTGCTGGCTTGTGGAGAAGGAAAAGGTGAGGTAGCCAGCCTCTGTCCTTTTTCCAGGGAACTCTAGGACAGCGAGAGCCTTCACCAGCACCCCAGGGAGAGGGAAGACAGATTAATGCAGAGGCTTTAATATTTCAGATGAAAACGTATTACTGCTCTCTTGCTCTTTCTTCTCCCTCCCTCTCTCGCTCTCTCTCTTTCCTCTCTGGCTCAGAGAAGTGGGCCTGAATTTTCTCCCCTGCTCTCTTCTCATGTATTCCTCTTTGTCTAGAAGCATGAATGTGTTTAGCTGAGGGGTAGATTTCCTCGTCCAAAGCTTCTCTGTCTACTCATTGTGACAGGAAGTGGTAGATCAGTGAGAGACAAATCTAAATGAATGGAGTGGAGTGTGTGTTTTTGTGTGTGTCAGGCTGGCTGTCTGTCTGGCTGTACAACAAAAACTCTCGCAACCATCCCTCACTGTCTATCTATGGTAACATGTCATATCTGTACATCCTCTTTGATGAGATATACTATGGTTCTGTCCACTTATGTCTTATCTCATGCCATGAAAACCTATCACATCCAACGACGCTTTGTAGGTCAGACAGGAACTGACTTCAAGTGTCAGAAAAATCCATTGTGGTCACATTTTCTACCTGATCCGATGGCTTCTATCCTGGCTTAGGACTAGAGATTCAACATATCATATATTACAGCATGCATAGGTTTTCCAACATGTCTACTGGCAAGAAAATCCACCCTAAGAAGATTAGAACAGACAAACCCTCTCCACATGTGTGTGTGATCAGGCCACATAAAAGAGCTTGATGAGCAGGGTATGTCATAAGGCTTCCCCTGGGGAACTCGTGGACTATCCACCAAGCTTTTAGAGAGTGATGGGAAAAATCTATAGAATCTTATTGTCTTATTAATGACACTAATGTTTATAGATACTCCAATCTTTGTCTAATGCTCAAGTTGTTCTCCATTACAGATTTGTCAAAACAGATGACAAAAATAAAGATTAATGCATGCATTTATTAAAAGACTAGCGTTTAGGGTTTAGTGGCATCCAGCGGTGTAGTTCTGGATTTCAAACATCTCTCCATTCTCCCTCACATTTCAAGCAAGAGGAAGAGAAACTGTTGTGACCACGAAAACTGCAAAATGCTCTGTGGAGAGCAAGTGTTTGGTTTGGAAACATCACAGACTCGTGGGTGAGGACATCTATAGCTATAAAAGGGTCACTCTAAGCTAACAAAAACAGCACAATTCTTATTTTCAGGTGATTGTACACCGATGAGAACACAGTTATGCATATTATAGTCAATTTCTGCCATATGCTGCAAGTAGAGCCCCTCTTTTTTTAAAAAAAAACAAGAACTGGATGTTTTCCAGGTAAACAGTTTTTCAATAGTCCTGGACCCAAAGCCAAAGCCTTAGAGGTGTCAGTGCAGGCAACAATCCCGGGTTACCTCCAGTGATGTCCAATTAAAATTCTTTCTTTTTATAATAACTGAGCATGGCAGCTACAGAAAGGAAAAGGTTAAGGACAGATAGTGGTCATGGCAAATATGGCTGTGACTGTGATGAAAAAATAATGAAAAATGGCTGGGTGTTCATTATAGATTCATCTGTCTATAGTTACTTGTTTGGTCAATGGTGATAAATGATCACTGTTTCCCGAAACCCAAATGTCCTGTCACACACGCGAGGAGCTGAATTGTATTTTCTTTAGAAAAGACATTTGATTTATTATCAAAATAGTTGGCAATTAGTTCAAAACTAATTGATTATTCAACTAATCACTGGAGCTGTATCGATTAATCTGTGGAATGAAATGTAAATACAAATGGTAATTGCAGGTCTGACTGGAAGCGAACACAACACTTCCTGCTCTGACACTAAACATTGGCACTCAATGTAAATCGTGCATTGCATTAATATAGATTTTAATTCCATGTGATACTGATACTGCTCCACTCACATGAATGATACAAAAATAATGTACTAATATGGCTCTATTTTATCGATGCTGGACCTACTAATGCTACATATTGTGATAATTCAAATCATTTCTCAACGTGTCTCATGGTCAATACATTTTAGCCGTTGTATTTGTGATGGTTTTGCAGGGGAAAAGGACAAACGTGCCACATGATCGCAATCATGATTGCAGATCTGCAGATCCCTGCACTGTTCCCGAGGGCTTGGTTTGATGTTATACCTGATAAGTCCACACTGAGCGATTGCAAAAGAGGATATTAGCAGGTTGGATGGTTGCTGACACACAACAGGGATCACCCTGTTCTTCACTGTATCATTTTAGCAGCCATCCATTACCTTACTACATGTGAAGGTCAGGGTCACCGTGACAACATGCAAACAGAGCAGCCCCACACATGCTATTCTCCAGTCAGTACCTGGTGGAGTGTGTAGCTCCTGGTCCTGCAGGGAAATGTATTCCCCGCAGTGTAACTTAGGTCAGACCCTGGGCCTCCTCCTCCTGGCCCGGTAAACCTCCAAAGGGAGATCTTCCAGGTGCACCCCTGCTTCTCAAATGTTTTTTCAATCAGGAGCTTGTCTCGGTAGGTTCATTTTGTTCTTTTTGTTTGTTGTTCTTTTTCCTCTCATGGTGTTGGGTTGTTGCATACTATTTGAGACACCTTTTCTCATTTATCTCTGCTTTCAAGGCCTGAGGCTTGTTTGATGGGGAATGAAGTTCTCTTCCTCCTCGCTTCCAGAGCTGCGCATGTCACACGCACAAAAGCACACCTAGGCACACCGAAAGACACATGCTCACACTCTTGTAACACACACTTGCTCACACATGCATTAAATAAAATTAATAAATAAAGGGTTTTTTTTCCCCCTCTCTTGCCCTCGCTCTTCGCCTCTACACCTCTGCAATTCATCTCCCCAGAGGCCTCCTGCCTTTCCAAGCCAAACAGTGTGCTAATGTGCTTATGCGTTTGACACACGCCCTCCCCCTTGTTTCCCCTATTTCTTCTCTCTCTCTCTCCTTCTTCTTCCCCTCCTTCATTTTTTTTTTTTCACAGTTCCCTTTGTGATCCCTCACATCCTTGTGAACACAGACTAAAGACCCATGCACACACACATATATGCTAATCTGTGGTGCCAAAGCAGAACTGATATTTTTTGTATAATTAAATGTTGGCCACGACAATTGCGGTAATGAACATAATGAAAAAGTAATGAAGATACTTCTAACAGCGACTGGAACAAGAGTGCTAGGTGCAATCTGAATTGCCAGTGCTTTCATTGGATTCAAGATTTAGAGAGTCTGTAAAGTGAGCTCAGATTTGTAAGCAGATACTAGGTGCTACTTTGATGCTCAGCTATTTGGTACTTTGTCTTTATAGTGTTTTAAAGGTGAAGGTAGTAAAACTTTTAATTGCCAGTGTTTTTTTTTTTTTAAAATATCACTGTGCTGTGTGGTTTTATAGTATGAATCCATCAAGACAAATAATCACAAAACTCCTCGATCCACTGATTCAAGATAGGAAATGATTGATTATCACATCACCAAGTATTTTATTAATCTATTGATCATTTAGTATCAGTAATTCTCTGGTTCCAGTGCCTCAAATCTGAGAATTTGCTGCTTCCTTTCATTTGATGTAACTGCAATATTACCATCTTTGAGTTTTGGGCTTAATTGGTTGAACAAAATGAGCAATTTGAAAACGTAACCTGAGGATCTGGGGACATGTGATGGGTCTAAAAATCATTAGCTGTAGCCCTAATCAGGTCAAGTCAATTTAGTTGCTCAATATCACAAATTTGCCTCAAGGGGCTTTATTCATAGGATGTCACTAATAAGTCAATTGCTCTATACATGGAAATGCCATGCAACATCACAAAAAGTCCTCCAAATTAAACAACAAAATCTGTCACGTGTAACTGCCCTTTTGAGTAACAAAGAGCATTTTTCTTTCGGCTGGATGATATAATTTGTCAGCGCGTTTCAAAAATGTTCCAAATCACTGTTTGAGAATAAATCAGTTTTATGAAACATATGGTGTTCTGGGGCACTTGCTGAAATGACTGATGCAGACATTTTTTTCTTGGCAGGACAGTGTCCAATATCGCTAATGAAAAACAATCAAATATGGAAACGGGAGTCAAGCATTGAGAAATGATGAGGATTAATCTTGAAACTGCACAGACATAAAGGGATATATTTTAAAGAATCTGGTGCCTGAACCACCATAATTATAAAGATGGAAAGGAGGAGGACGTTTTTAATGTCACCTTTTGCCAGATGTCACCCTCGTTGTAATGGCTTTTAGCTTTTGTCACTTATGCTACTATTCCAGCTTCTACTTATTCCTATTTATATTCTTGTTACGGTGCTTGGTATAATGTTTTACTGTGGACAGATTCACCTTCCATACAATGGCTGCTCCTTCTGACGCAGCATTACTTACAGAACCGCTGCTCCACAGCCGCCTTTATCCTGCTCTCCTCTTGAAAATAAACTCCGCCTGTCCAGTCAAGGAGCTGTCCAGTGCTGAAAGTGGTAACACAGGCAGCTACAGTACTGAGCTTTTAGAGGTCAGCAGAAGACAGGGTGCAACAGGAACACGATGTTGAGAGGCAGAGACACACTGAGAGCAGCTGGCCAGGAAAGAGAGGAGGGGAAAGGGAGGGGAGCAAGAGGTGAAGCCAGAAATGTAGAGAAATGCAAGGGTAGCGGGACGGAGGACAAAATGGGGAATGGAGCAACGGGAGTATCATTCTCAGTTACACTGTTTCACATGGTGGAGCCCCTCTTTAAAAGGCCAATTACTCTGTAATAGTCCTAGACTGACTAGGTGATTTCTCACTGTGCTGAGTGGAATGGCAGTGCAGGAGTGGAGTCAGTCCAGTGGAGAGACCCAATCATCATTGCACTGGAGTGAAGGGAGTCGAGGGACACACACATTTGCTGTGTGCATGTGTGCTTTGTGTAGGTGTGGATAATTGTCTCTATTCCACTGAATTCATTATTGAATGTGACCTTCAAGCACCGCAAGTTATGTACGTGTGTGCTTACATGCCTGTGTATGTAAGTCCTCAGCAGGGACAAAGTATATGTGGCCTACCCCTCTGAGTTAGTTTAATACAGGAAGGTTGTGAGATGACACCAGTGGCTGAAATCGCTTTAAAATCAAATTGAATTGGAATTCTTTTTCGATATATGTTTCCGTTTTAGTTTCGGTGTTGAATTGACTTAATTGGAAGTGAATTCAATTTTAAAAAGCTTAGCAACCATTAATTGACAGCCATGATAAATGGTTGTTCACTGCCACCTTTTCCCCGCTGAATCTCGCCTCTGCCCACACTCAAATCCCTTTTATTTCTCTCCGTGTCACTTATTTATTTTTCTAGCGCCCGATCCTTTCCTGCTGTCATCCTTATCCAATATGGTGGGCTTAACACACATATTCACACAATATTCCATACTAATTAGTTGCTTATAATTTTAGTGATGTAGGGATTTAAACTTGTTTCAGTGTCGCTGTCACGTCACTTTGGATAAATACATCGGTTGTGCCGAAGTATAAATGGACAAGTCTGAGAGGATTTTAGGTGCTGTACAACTTGGCAGGAACCCATCCTGACAATGAAAAGATTATAGTCATATAATATGTAAGATAATGTTCTGTCCACTGGTTCAACTATGAATTGCATTGCCAGTTGAAAGAATACTGTAATCTAATTCGCTCTCACGCATCTCAGTGTGGTTTCAGGATCATTAATTACTCAGGAAAGGGCAGCAGCTTAGTGACATGGCCAAAAGATAGGATACTCAGCAGTCCGATGTACCTTCAATACATATAGATGAAAAGAAGCAAATATGTTTTTAGAAGATTTTAGAATGGGACAGTAGGTCTTCAGGGAGAGGGATTGGGTTTAAAAGCACCATTTACTGAAAGTAAATATCAATGAATGTGTGATTTGAACAAGTCAAAGAAGATTTGCTTTATTAATCCCCCAATGGGGAAGCCACACACACACGGCTTATAGACATGCAAATATGGAGAGATAGTGGAGCGATGGGTTGCCACACAGCAGCACTCTGGGAGCAGTCAGGGGTTCGGTGCCTCGCTCAAGTGCACTATGGAAGTGACCAAGTGAACTGGCACCTCTCCAGCTACTTCCTTTATTTTTAATTTACCTTTTTAGTTTGAAAATGTCTGGATCTAGCTTGCATTCATTTGGCTGTAGTTTTTTTTTGCATGACAGAAGTTATTCAGTCATTAATTCATAAAACAGTATACATTTGACTCATTCACTGACTGACTTCCTGTCAGATTACAACAATAAAAGACTCCTCAGTTTGTGACGAACCATCACTCGCTTCAATGTGACAGTGAATTCAGTAGATGAAAGCAAACATTTTTCAAATGTTTGAGAAAGAATGGTGGACTGCATCCTGAAACAGCTAATCAGGAAGGTGAAATGAACTTAACTCACGTCTATGCAATTTGGAAAAGCCGTAGAGGATCACAGATCAGTACTGTCCATCACAAAAAGAGGGAAGAACTTAAACTGACCTTCCGGAGCTTCTGCTATCATAAAAAAATTCGACTCTTCGTGTTATACACGAATGTTTATCACAATAGACCAACATCTCTCATAATGAAGGGGAAACAGTGCAGCATGCATACATAAATAAACGTGCACTTACTTTTTGAGTGTCTTGAAGAGGCAGGCATCAAAACTGTCAGAATCTAATCTAATCTTGATGGTTTCTGGGAAATAAACTAGGACATGCTCAAAGCACAAGACAGAGTATTCCCTGACCTACCAGACTGGTTCCTCCTTTGCGGTTCCCTTTAAAAGCCAACTTACCACAAGCTAATGGTTGCGTATGAATGTTTAAACACATATGGATGGGATCAAAGATTTTTAGATGTGCGTGACAGCAGCCATTTCTTCCCTTGTGGCCTTTGCTGGCCTCAACTAAATATCCTTGTGTGAAGTCATGCTGAAAGGACCAGATGACACTGCTGCTGCATTAGTATACTGTGTGTGTGTGTGTGTGTGTTTTTTGTGTGTTTTGTGTATTCACAAGGGGAGTGTACAGAGTGGTATGATGGAGGTGGAGGAGAAGCTGTTTTCACACCCAACAATCTGCCAAGATTGTGATTTAAAATGATACAAATACCTTGCATGTGGAGAGATGCGGTGGGATGGCTTCTAGTCCAAGATTGAGAGGTTTAGAGCTGCCAAAATGGATTCCTCCCAAAACATACAGGCTTCTGCAAATATTAGAAAATATTCAAAAAGATATTCTTCTACTAATACATGACATATCTGAGCATCCCTTTTCTGTCACCATGTCACCACTGATTCTTTTTTTTTTTTTTTTTTTTTTACTGGTCAGGCATGAGTATGTGTGCTTAGCGTGACCTTGTATGCTGAGTAAGATGTTTGTGCATGTGGACCAGATTGCAAATGCACCGGAGTGGTTTGTAATATATTTATGTTGACTCCTTTCACTCATTTCAAAGTTGACAAGATTTTTTAGGGCACAGGAATGACAAGAGACAGGCGACTTTTCAGCAGAGGCAAAAAGGAAAGATGTCACATGTCTAACAAGACACAGCATACAGTTTACTGACTGCTGGAAAGTGGGAAGTTAATATTCTCTAACTCTGACAGCACAGACCAACTTACAACCCGTAGACAATGGAACTTCAAATTATTAAATAAAAATGGTGTTATTTATTTTGTAGTTTTACACTGCTAAATCTGGCTGATATTAAGTTATTGCCAATATTTTGGTGTCAGATTGATTATTTACAATAAATGTGAGTAACGGTAAAATGCTCATCTGGTTATAGATCTTGGTCACAATTCTTAATGAAGGTTAAAAATGTCTGTTTATGTTTTGTGTTCATGCAAAAAGAAAAAAAAAAGAAGATTGTTTTGAAATCCAGTATTTTAGTGCAAAGTTGTATTGCTAGAAGTTCTTTCTTTGCCAACTTTCTCTCTAAACTGTTTTTCTCACTTGCCTTGCACAAATACTAATTTTGCGTTCCCATGGCGTGAACAGTGCTGACAGCAACACATATCAAAAATGAAACGTTTCTCCCTCATTAAAATGACTGAGATATATGGCGCAGCAATGTCATTGTTACTGGACACTATTATTTGGCATTATTTGGGAATATGTTGTCATATGTTGCACATAGCTGACAAGTAAGACAGTCAGTTAATGTGTCCAGATGTAAGGAAAACCGTTAACACCTATGAGCATCTTTTGTCGTCGTCATAATGTGACATTTGGTGCAGCGAATGCTCGAAGTTGTCAAAACAGATCAGTGCAGTGGACCAACTCCATTTCACAAGTCAAATCAAGCTCCTTTAATGCATCAGTTACATGTCCTTGTTGCCAAGTCTGGGGGCAGCGAAGTAGAAGAAATGCATTGCACCTATTTCTCTGTTTCTGCCTCTTTCCAGCAAGTCAATAATATTCCAATTTCTCAAAGTAAATGCAAAACGAATGATGTCGATCGGAGCCGTGAGTCAGGGCAGCCCTGTCTGGGCCCTTTTTAAATCGAATCTTTCCAGATCGGGCATCACTTTTTGCCTCAGCGTTGTAAACAAAGACCAGTTGCATATTGTCTAATCCAGGATTAGATTCACCTGTAATTGGGCCTAGGCGGAGTGAGTTAACTGTTAAATTGCTCTTCAGTTAGGGGATGCCACCTGATAAGCCTGGGCCAACCGTCTGGGGAACACAGTGATGACTCTCTAACAAGACAGCCAGACAAAGACTGATGGGCTAAGAAACAAAAGCCTCTCTCAGTCCTATAGGCAGTTTTGCAACATACACAGTTGATTCAGTAATGCAGTCGACATCACGGGTAAGACCATAATTATCTCTGTCCACTAAACTCCTCATTGGCTCACCACAAAGACAGTGGACAACAGACTTTAAATGAGGAAGTTGTGACCACATTAACTGCATCCATCGGTGCATTTGGGGGCAATTCCATAATGATGTAGAGTGGCAGCCATTACGGTTGTGGTGTGGTAATGGTAATAGACCAGCTATTGCGGCAGGTGATTACAGGGGTTATGAGCCTATTCAGGTCTCATCATTATGGAGCAGTTAAGAATTGAAAGAGGATTCACTTAAATCTAAATGCGAGGCAATTTAACACGTGTGCTTCATGTGTTGTCGGCTGCAGTGTTTGCTTCTAATTCCATGGATGTTGTTGATGTGTGCTGTTACCAACAGCAAACGGCTTCCTGATGTTTTTCCTCTCTCTGTGAACAAAATAATTAAAACCTCAACACTTACTGTATGTGAAAAATCTATACCATGCTTTCCATGGTTAATGTCTTAAATCTAACGTATGTGCCTAACGGGTCTATTGTATGGGATCCTATTGTATTCCTCTGCTCTGAGCTGCTCCCATTTGCATGGGATTATTATTCCAGAGGGACGTGGGTGATAAAATATTAGCCATGCTCCTCGGCAACCATCCTCATCATCCAGGACAGCATTTTAACCAGTGACGTATTACAGATGGTGCTTTGCAATAGACAACATTACTCAGACTGACAACACATAACACCAGCTATAAGGCGGTCCATAGCCAAGACATTACGTCAGCCCATTTGAAGAGCTGCTGGAGTCTCCTAATGGCTTTACTGTTTTTTTTTCATAACTATATGGGCTCACAAGACAGTCTGGACATTGGTGTAAATGTGTTTGTATCTCTCATCTTTAGCCAAAACCTTTCCAAATTACCCCATTACACTCCTCTAAACTCAAATGGTGCGCACAGCTGATGAAACAAAGAAACAGAAAACAAAACTCCTCATGTGCAGAAATACTCGGGGACTTAAAAATAAAAAAAAAGTGTTTAGTTTAGGTGCAATAGGCCGATAACGCCCCGTCTTCAGGCTTTCACTCTGGCACAGTGGGAGGTCTCGAACAGTACTGTTTCATTGGGTATGACGATCCTGATGTAGGTGTGTTATTCATATTCCACCTGTGGACAGATAGCACAGAACAAATGTGCTACTGTGCAATTTAAATAGCCCCTATAATATAAAACATATAACATATAATGACACAAACAGTACCTAAATGTTTTGATATAATAAATAAATTTAAAAAAAACAGAAGAAGGGCATGTTAGCCATGCTTCGTTCATATTTGCTGACTGAACATGAAACTCTGTCCTGCTCACTGAACACAGCTGAGCCGTAGCTAATATCTGCCCAGAAAGATGTTCAATTGTTCCCTAGGCTCTTTTGTAAATATATAACTGGACGTTTTAAAAAAATCACCCCACATCTGGGGTGCTAAGTTAACATCGGGTTTTATTTGAAGTGGTGGGAAGTGCACAGAAGGAGCCTTTTTATTGCAGACAGGCAACAATAACTGACAGAAAACATTGAAAATGCATTTTATTAAGACGAAATCACAAAGAGTGACACTACACAATAAATATCTGCATACAGGAAGCAGTGTTCCCGGCTCATTAATGGTCCGCAGCACTGTTTGATAACAATATATACTGTAGTATTATTATTATATACTGTTTAGTTACTGTTTAGTTACAATAACATTACCATCATATCATCAGTACTACTACCATCATCTGTCACTGCACCTTATCTACCTATTTATCTTTTATTTTTTTAAGTGTCCTTGTCCTATTCTGTGTTTTGTTCTTAATTTTTCTACCTCAGTACTTTATTCTATTGTATTTTATTGTATTCAAATACCTGACTGCTATGACAACCTAATTTCCCTTCGGGGATGAATAAAGTAATCTATCTATCTATCTATGATCAAATCATCACACTTAACTTGAATCTACTGTTATTTTTGCATGTAAACTACTATTATTGCACGTAGAATACAAGAAATAAAACCTGCAAGATGTGAATTTTTCCCTGTTATGAATAAATAATATGCTGCCGTGGGCCTGATTACTGGCGATACAAGTGGGTCAAGAGTTTTAGTGGGTCCTTCTGTTTGTACTTGAGAGTAGATAGTATGTTTTACAAAAGGACATGTTTGGGAGTGTTACGTCCTGGCTCTTGAGGTGAAGGAAGCAACTTAAAACCAGCTGTTTGGTAAAAACAAAGTTATTTATTGATTGAAATTTGGATTAATTATAACAAAACGATGAGAGGTAAACTATAAGGGAACAAAGGGTGAGTAGATGCTGTTTAAAAAAAAAAAATTAATACTCTCTAAAGCAGAGGCTACGCTAATCTTAACGAAATTAAAACGAGAAAGGAAAACCTCACTGTCTTAGCTATTATTTATTGACCAAAAAACACAATAAAACAGCACCCGTAAACCTCGTGACTCAAATCAGTGAAATAAACTAAACTTATCCCAGTCCCCCGAGGAGCAACGCATCTCGAACAGGCAAGTTAACAGACTTGACATACTTCATTTACAAGTACAACGAGGCGAGCTCAACACAACCAAACCAAGCCGCGCGTTCGGCTCTTGTTTAAATAAGATTCTAATGCCAATCGTGTCCCATGGATCTATGTGGCGCTCCATTCAGGGTCCCCCAGATCTGTGGTGGGTGATGCAGGTGGCCATTCCTCCTTCAGCTAGGGCCAATCAGGGGTTGGAGACTACACACCTAGATTTACATACGCCAAAAACACTACAAGCAAACTTAGACTTAGTATAGATTTCCTGGTTCCCGAGCAACTAAAAATGGCATTGAAAGGGTTTCATCACAGTAGCTACTAACACCAGACATGCCATCTAACAAATATTCTAATTAGCACAAGTAATCATACAAAAACTAGCACACATGTATGCAATGATAAACATTTATACCACATGAAGTATATACTTGAGAAATCCTCTTTTAACAACTCGACTTTTAGGAATCTCCCACCAAAAGACAAAGCTGTAACACTAGCTGACATCTTATATACCTCGTCACCACTCAGCCCTGCTATTTTACATCGGCTGTCACCTTGTCTAACACCATTAATTTTCATTTACCACAGCTCGGAATACAGTGCACCGCTGATTAGATTTTCTCTCACCTTCACTGCAAACACCTTAACAACATCCTGATGTGGTTTATGAGAGGGCTTATGATGGAGATTTTTTTTTCTAATTATTCCTTCTGCTCCTCTTTGATTGCTGTGTCTGCATGATGTGCTCTTTGCTTAGCCTGCAGATTGGGAGTGGTCCTATAAATCCTATCAATTATACCCCATTTCCATTCTGAAGTAGTCCTGCACATCTTAATTTGACATCACACATGGACACTTATCCTCCCACACCTCTAGGGAAAGAGCACACATCATCTCTGAGCTTTGCCACCCTGGATTTCTCGCTATTGCTGCGGTGTGAAGAACCAAAAGACAAATTGCTGCTGTCGTCGTGGACATATTCTGGGTGGTGAGGATCTCTGAGGCTCTTCAGCTAGTGTCAATATCTTTGATCTTATTAACACAGAGATGTGGGATATGATCAATGTATTTCTGTCATGCAGCCATAGTTTTCCTGATGTCTCAATTACAACTAGTTATCATTTTAATATGGCCATTTGGCATAGCATTGGTAATTGTCCTTCTGTCACTGTTCATTTGTCTCCATTTCTCAATATTAGAATATAGGCAGAACACTAAATGAAGACCATGCTTTAAATGACATACTCCAAAGCACTTTCATATCAATTTTCTTAAATGAAAACAAGAGGATCAGTACAAGTCAAGTTAAATGACATTAAATCATATATATCACAGTAACAGACAGTAGATTACAATGCTGTGCAGTTATTAATAGTCAAAATATTGTGTAGCAGTATTGAAAGGGAGTCGTGCTCTGCACAGTCATCCAGCAAGACATTTGTCAAAAAGATACTGTGTGCTCCTAGGAAAATAAAGCCAGCACATCTAATCTTTGAAGGGGGCTCTTTTCAAATCACAGCTATTGAGAAATGTGTGAATGTGTGCTTGCTTTCATTTTTTATGGGTAATATTTGGTGACTTGAGGAGCCGGATTGTCTTATTGACTTCAAAGCTTTGGGTAGAAATGTGAAGGATTAATCTATCACCGTTTTGGAAGAGTGGTTTTGTTTTTAATGCATGACTGTCTGAGATGATGGTGTTGATGGAACTGCTCCACACTACTGTTTTATAAAACTGCACCTGCAGATAAAGGCATTGTAATAGACCTATTTCATACAATGTGCTAGAAATATACTTTAACTGCATCTTAAGGTTGGGTTACGATGCTGAGGAATGAGGAATGAGCTTCATGTTAATGTAACTGATGTAAATTTAGTTTTTTTCTGCCTGGTTTTAACATCATGCTTCGATACATACATATGTCAGTGTCATTATTTTCCAGAAATGGTTGAGC
This sequence comes from Argyrosomus regius, assembly GCA_946959425.1. Taxonomy (NCBI): domain Eukaryota; kingdom Metazoa; phylum Chordata; class Actinopteri; family Sciaenidae; genus Argyrosomus; species Argyrosomus regius. The sequence goes on along the minus strand of OX336900.1, from coordinate 7,401,943 downwards.
ACTGCAGTCGGTTTGTGTTAGTGCATATTTTTAAAAGCCCCAAAACAAAATTATGTGACTAATATAAGACAGTTTGTCATTTATTACATCAAATTCAATTTTGTTTGGCTTGGATGTCATTTTAACCAAATAGCTTTTAGCTTGTTAGCCTGCTTACATTTGCTCAGCTAACTAAAAGCTAATGAAACACTTCATCATCCTCTGAAGACCTTTAATGTCTGTACTGAATTTAAGAGAAACCCCCCCAGTATTTTATTCAAAAACAAATAAATCTAAACCTCATGATGCCGCTAGAGAAAAAGTCATGGGATCACCAAAGTTATTATGATTCATCCACTGGAAAGCATAAACATCACTACCAGATTTCATGGCGATCCATCCAATAGTTGTCTAATAGTATTTTATTTTGGACCAAGGTGATGGTTCGACCAACATTGGCATCACTGGAGCCACTGGCTGTGAGCTGGCTAACATGTCTAGCGTGGCTAAAAGCACTCACAATCAGACTGTATCCAATGACTGATGCACTAATTACTGAAATTCAAATAGCCTTTATAATACTTCTATCCTACCAGCTAGTTAATTGCATTCACCTGGCATCCCGCATGTAATCTAATCCCAGCTGATCACATCCCTAGAATACAAAGCAGCAGAGGACTAAGATGAAAAAGCATTTAAACACATCTGTGGAGAACAGATACGCTGTTTCCAGATATATTCTCATTGTCCCAACCCTGACTAATGTGGAATAAAGAATGCACTCTGTCTGCCGTTGCCAATTCAGCCATAAGATCGCTTGAAGCCATGGAGCTCTCATGTCACCTTCATTAATTAGCCATATTAACAACAGTCCTGTCTGAGTATTCTGTTGAGACGAGGACACTCACAACATCACAATGCAGTGCCGGCACATGCTACGCAATCTTCTCTCGTTTTTCCATCATCTGGAGCTGGGGAATAACAATAAATAAATACATGGAATTTGTCAAAGAGGCAGAGATCTGAGGGAACAATATCTTGGAATAAACCTATGACTTGGTGCTGAATGTTTTTTCTTGTGCCGGTGATGGCTTGACCTTTAAGAAGGTGATCCATAATGGCCTGCTCAGAGAGAGACTGAAGGTGATCAGATTCGGGCATGGCATTCCTGCAGGCAAGGTCTTAATCGTCCCCTGGCCTTTACTCCTGAGAGGCTGTCAACACCTTGTATTTTTCCTCTTGCCCGTATGACACAACAAACAGCCATATGTTTGCATCTAAATCATTCGAATTCACATTTAAAGCAGCTGTAGATGCTACATGAGTCTCTTGGAATGAAATGCAAAGTAGAAAGAACAATCATTGACCAATTGGGACACCATCGTGTCGTTTTTGGAGACGTCAGTCACTCATGGCGCACAGCTGCATCACCTGCCACCTGTTTTGTTATCTCAGAGCTTGCTTTTGCTAAACTAATGTGACACAGGGCTGCTGTTGCGCTGACTGATGTATTTCTCTGTCACATTATTGCTACGCTCTTATTCTGTTAGTCATTTCTGTGGCAGATATGGAACTTGGATGTGAAATAGTGTTCCTATTTTACATGAAAATTGTGCCATAGCTCCATACATGCACAATAAACTGCCATAGGAGGAATCAAACGAAGTCAGTCATATCAAGCTTGTGCATTCCACCTCGTCTAATAAGGGATTACATCTTCTGGTCATCCATCAATATGTTTTCAAACAGGCTCGCTGCGGAAGTAAGCTTTATCCACGTTTAAAATGTCACTGACCATCTTGAGGGCTGTCGATTTTCAGTCACATCAGCTGACATGAGTTACAGTAATACTGCAGGTTAAATTACACGATCAGAAAGTCATTTACTACTCATATAAAATGTATAAACCTACGCCAGAGTTTGTGGTGGTTCATTTGTGTCTACAGTTATCTGTGGTTTTCCCCTTTACATTTTTAATTGTGATTAATCCTCAGCCTGCTGAGGATGTTCCATAAATGAAGGAATGATTTACAGTTTACAGAAGAACAAATATCGGATAGGGAAATGATATCAAAACTTTAAAGTGTTCCAGCCTGACAGTGACTGATTATGTTTTTTGCTCCAATACTGATGATAGATCGATGGCGGGCGTCACGGACTGTGACTAACTGGAAAAAACATAAATGGAAAATGAAAATCTTTTCATTACTGAAAGAAAAGAATCAACACAAAGCAGCATTCAGAACAACATAAGAGCAAAATGAAGTCTATACTGGAGTTTGTTTGGGTTGCAAAAGACTAAGCTTTGATATTATGTAACTAATGCAGGCTGGTTAATTAAGTAAAGATAGAGATTGTGGAAACGTGTTTTTATGGTTCATTTGTGATTCAAATTAAAACACATCTAATACTTTTGACTTCATAATGGAGAAGTTGGAATAATGTAACACCCACTGTTGGTGCTGCGGTTTGTCTGGCTCCCACGGGTACAGTCACAGTCTTTCACCAGTCTTTCACAGTCCTTTTACAGTCCAATCAGATGAGCTGCAATGACCAATCAATAAGCAGATTCCCAGTGAAGCTGTGTTACTCTTAACAAAACTTCTGCACAGAACACAACTGCGTATCCTCCCTCCGGAAACCTCTGTCTCTCCTTCCTCCTCGTCTCCTCTGAGCTGCATTTAGCTGATTGGAAAGTCCTCAGTAATGGTGGACCTTGATCGATTCACAGGTCACAGAGTGAAGAGCGAAGGAGGAGTGAGCAGATGAGGGAGCAAATGGAGCTCAGAGCGTAGGAACACAGTCATTGACGGCATCCATATCAGCTGAGCATATTGAGCAGATCTCAAATGCCGTCTTTACGCCTACATACACATTTACCTATGGAATCTATTTAAAGGCCCCACATGCATTGGTTCACCCACAACACAGGTGTTTTTTTTTTTACTCATTTTTGGCTCATTAGTCCTCTTCGTAGGACTGTGTGTGTGTGTCTCCAGACTGCTTCATTGAAAATCTCCCTCACTTTCCTGTTGATTTTTTTTTTCCGCTTGTACTCCTTTCATGTGCCTCTGTTGAGGCTATAGTCTCACATGACTCACTGGCTTGTGCCTTTGCATCAAATCAAAGGATTTTTTTGAGTCATCCTGACTCCTGCACTTCTTACTTGTGGAAAAGTTTACCAGAAGCCCATAAAGGCAACATATAACCTTAAAGGAACCTTAAACATTTCAGCAGTTGCTGTGAATATGCTGCCATTTAATTATTAGTTACTAGTAATCTTTTACCTACATACAGTTAAGCTTTCTTGTGTAATTGACCTTTTTCAGACTCAATAGGTGTCCATTAAAGTCCGTGTAAAGGCAATTCTGAGATTTCTTTCAAAATATATTAAATATGTTGGAAAATAGTTGCTGAAAAGACTTTGAACGATATCTTACTGAATGTGGAGTTTTTCACCAGTTTTCAGTCCAGGATTTTGTGGGCGGTCCTAAAGGGTGGCTCGATGACACGCTGAGGCCACCCTGAGCATACCCCTGCACTCCTAGCAGAGACATAGAGATTAATTCATCTCACTCAGAGTGTTTCAAAGTTAGTCATTTCATTTTCTGAACTCATCTGACACGTTTCAGTCGCTTCAAAATTGCTGCTTGACTGCTCCCACGAGTGGGCGTGGCTTCATCGCATTCAGCGGACACGCTCCCGCAGTCCTGGAGCTGAGAATTCTACTCATTTTTACCTGATTTTCACAACGAATTTCATAAACTTGTCGATATCTTTAATCATTCATATCTGGCTGGGTGGTTAATAACACTTTCTTTTTTGGTCTGACAGACTCAGAACACGTGTATTGTTACTTTACACAGACTTTAAAGATGCATGCACTGGGCTGCTGTACATGGCTCACTGGTATGACTTTCAGCAACGCTCACACTGAAAGCAAGTATTGCTGTTATGTTACATTTTTTACCGCTAAAGTCAAAATGTCTGCGATGAAAAAAATCTATTCCCAACATAGCTTTGCTCAACTTCAGCCTGAGCAGAGGCCTAATCAGCTGGAATAAGTGGCAACACCTCTGATACTGTGCAGGGCCTTAAATGTCCTTCCACGTGTGATTGCTGCTTACAACAAGCTGTTGCTATCTGCTATTGCAGCTGCCATACAAAGATGAATGGTGGTATTGTACACTAGCGGGTTTTCATTGGGGGTCTTCTTTTTGCCCTGCGCAATAATATGAAATCACATCCTGATTAAGCAGGACTGTTACTTTAATTTGCACCATTATGCCCATTTTACCATATTTGCCATATTATTAACTACAGTATGAGGAGAATGTTTCTGGATGAACTGGCTAATTGGAAAGACCCCCCCCCGTGTGGCCTTATTTCTAATTCAAAATCACTTCCTCTCGTACTGAGCTCAGCCTCCTGTTGGGTGATGACCTCACTAACCTCAAGGGCATCCTGCATCTCATTTATATGCACAGCACAGGCCAACCTACACCACCAGAATGGTATATGTTTTAAAGAAAGAAAATCAGTTTACAAACACATTTTTATTGATTGCAAAAATATCTACGTTGCGTATAACTACCAAGAAATCGCTTGAAAAATGTTTCTAGAGAGCAAAATCGCGTGAAATAAAAATAAACGGGATAGAAGTGCTTTAGGGTAAAAAGGGAGTCACTGCAACACATCAGCAAGAGGTTTAGACTAATATGTCAAGTGGAACCTCCTCAGAATGAATAGCACCACCTCAAGCAAAAGTAGCAGTGTTTTGTTTACAGTTTGGTTGACTTTTTGTTTTTGTTTATAGCGGGATAGATAGATGTGACATAGCAAGTCAAAGAAAGTGTCAAACAAAATGAGGAGTCATGCAGAGTGTCAGATATGAGGCACACAAAGTTTTGTAAACAAAGACACAGAGAAAGATTATCCTGCTGTCCAAACTGTTCTGTCACAAACAACCAAACAGTGCCACGGCTGCCCCACAAAAGCACCAACGTCATATTAAGATGCAGCAATATCACAGTGAATGTCATTCAAACACAGTAAAGTGTGCAAGCAAGAGAGACGAGCGATTAGATTTGACAACTTTGGCCCTTCTTACAATCAACACTCAAGTAATAGCTGTAATAATGAGATAATAAAGTCCACTTCAACAATCATGACACTACAGCATATTAAATATGTTCTTATGTTAAGTGCATTTTACAGGAGCAGTCCATTCAGCACCACGCAACCTCAGCACGAGCCAAAAGACCAGCAACAGTAGATACAATCATTTCCCACACACTTTCACCGCCTTGGTTTAATGCCGTTCCTTTCTTTATTCCCAGTTTTATTTTTTCGGAATTTAATTATTTCTTTTTATTATTTTATTACATTTTACCATCTTCCAGCAGGTTTGGCACTGTGCATTGTGATCAAATCTGCCAATCTCAGGTTAATTAAGTACCTGAATAGTTTAAAAAAAAAAAAAGATTTGTGTGCAGGAGGAATGTTATCAAAAGAAACACACAAAGGTTAGTTCGAGACTGCTCCCATAAATTTAAAAGTTAAAGAAATCATACGAAAAAAGAAAATCCCACGAGAAATCTCTGAACTTTTGTAATGTTCTCGCGTCGCACAAATTAGAATCAGGAATGAATAAATCCCTAAAGCACACAGAGAGCCACAGAGATTAACTCAATTATTGATTGTGTCGTGTTTTGTACCCACTATATAATTCTACTAATAAGAGAATATACTCTTTGTACTATATATTGAGGTAAATGCCCTACACAAAGGTGCTTAAACACTGGCTTAGATATTTGATTGATGAAATCTATAAGTGGTGTTATATTCATGGATTTAATTTCAGTGAAAGTGCAGGTAGGTCGTCTTACTATTCGTCTCACCTTACACTACCTCACTACTATACAGCATATGTGGAACTAAAGCAACCTATAGCAGTTTTAATTGTGCAGTGGTCCGATTCAAAGAAGAACTAGGAGTAGAATAACAATTTGTTTTGAGCAAAATTCGTTTTTAAAAGTTAAGATTTTAATTAGTATTCTGATTAGTATTATAAAACACTGTCACATGCTTATACTGTACAAAAATACAATAGCTTATTTGCTGCAGAACTCTCTTTAGTACCTTTTCTATTTTTCACAAGGCAACTTTGCTGCAAGCTTACTGTAAATAACTGGAGTTCTCCATTCAAATGCACCAGCAGAATTATCTGTAGGAAAGCCACTGTAGCCGGCCCTGATGCATGGTGTTTAGAGATGGCAGGGTGCCATCCTGAAAGGGACACCATCCCTCAACTGGAGGATCCGGGTTTAAGCTTCTGTGTTGGTAAGCATTCGCCCTGCTTAAGCATCCTTGAGCAAGACACTGATCCCTGCCAGCTTTATGTTTGCTGCTCCAGCTGACCTTCTTCGTCGAGAGTAGAAAGCAACAATCACAGTTTGCTTTTGTAAATTCATTACAATCATTATTATTGATTTCCACATTAAAACTGGTAATGTTAACGATTATGATGCTTTTGTAGTCATCATTTTGGTAAACTTTTTGCATTGATAAATTCGTATAAAACCTGCAGCCAAAATGCTTGATTAAAAGTAATGGCGGGATGCGTGCCAAGTGTTGGCCTCCAGCACTGTGCTGTTGTCTGTTTTAGACGATGCCAACAACTAAATTGTATTTCCACATCAAATGAAAAACACCTAGAACAAATGCCAGGTTCCAATAAGTGTTGTTTGTTCTGGTGTAAGTGTTCGGTTTTTGATAAAATAGCCACTGTTGTCTTTGTTAAAATGCAACAAAAAAAAAAAGTGTTAAGAATGTGACCCGCTGGAGTTTTCCAAACATCTTTGGCACATTTGTAGCTTCTCAAGGGGGGAAATTATAATTCGCAGGTAAGTACTCATGACCTAAACCTGCCGTACTTACATTTTTCTGTTTGGAGAGGCTTTTTGGAGAGACAGTTAAGTGCTCTACCCTTGCTATAACAAATGAGCTCTAGGGACAGACTGTAGAGAGAGGGAGAGAAGAGAGGATGGGAAAGGATACAACGTATGAGGCCACTAGTATAAAGACTTCATGTGTGATTGAGCTAGAAGTTCCATTGAGGGAGGGTCATTTCATCCCCTTATGAAACCTAGATTGAAAGCATTTGTGATCTTCTGATCCTCTTTAATCTCCGTGCAACAGATGCCTGACCTTCGCTCAAAATGGCTGCCACACACCCACAACACTGTCACAGTAATGATCGGCAATAATACTAGATTACAGGGCAAGGCGGAGCACTAATAAAGAAGGATTAGAAATGAAATTAAGTGTTCAGATCAGTAACGAGTTACTTGTTTTAAAATATGTTTAAACAAATGTTCAGTGCTGTCTTACATGACTAAATGCTTGACTGAAGTTTTAACAATTAACATGTTTACTTTCCTGCAACCATCTGGGGTTGTTTCTCTTAGAAAAAAAAATACTCAGATCAAACAAAATCAGATCTTTTCAGAGCTTTTGAGAAACTAGGTCTTAAACTTGAAGGATTGATGTTGATTTATCTTTGAAGATACAGCTTTATTTCATTAGAGTGCCAACAATTTATCTACAGGAGATAGTGAACATATGAACATTTTTTCCTCATTATTACTGAAGCAGCGACAGTGAGGTTAGACTTGGCTTTTCTATTTTCAGGTAGAAGAAGAGCTGATGCTCCTGTTTTCGCCTAAATTTGCAAGGTCATAGCATTTTGTTTTTTTTATGCTTTTATACATTATACAAAAATCCCTTTGCTGGACCTGTTTAGGAAAGCATTTTGGATGCAGTATATAGAGGTCAGGGTCAATTCTTTGAAGACATCTAAAGAATTTCAGATGCCAGCTGTGTTGAGCTCACACTGACCTTGAGTAAGAGAGGGAGCTTAGACTGTTGAATTCACGGTGGGTGACTCAGAGAATAATCTGTTCACTTTGCTAGCAGTCATCAAGCAGTCAGCCTCTCATCTGCATGATCCAGAATTAATTATTCATGAGGTCTTTTTCAACGCTAAAAGGGTGGCACATCTCCCTCTGCTATTGTCACAGTTAAAATCGACGTTGAAGACTAGCATGTGCTTCCGTCTTCCTGGCACATATTATGGTGCTGTGATTATACTGCAGTGTTTGTATATGTAGGATAACGTCTTAGCTGCACTCATTGAAAAATTCTAAATCAAATGATCATGTTTCATGGTGAAGAGATATGAGAATGCTATGAACATGTACACAGTGCTGTGCCGTTTTCTTTAAATGAGGAAAAATTATATATTATTGTGTCATACATCTTGCTTTTATGTTTCGAAATTTAGAGAAAATTATGTCTCTCTGTGCTCACATATCAGTGTAAACTGTACAACCTCTCCCATACTGTCTGTAGCCTGTTTTCACACTGTTTTTTTTACTAAACAATGAAGCTACAATGAGCAACATAAAGTCCCTCTTATGGGAACTCCTTTATGATTAATTCAGTTTGTATTTCCATTTTATTTGTCAGATTTACTCCCAACTTACAGTTACTATTCATATAATAAAACCTAATAAAATCTGCATTTGCTGGGAGACTAGGAGGAGAACTGTTGTTCTGAAAAACAAGTGTATTATACCATGATATGAATGTCCTGTAATGTAAGCTGCATGCAGAGCAATATTGGAACAAAGCAGCGAGCTGTTAGCGTTGCCAAACATGGATGTTGCATAATGCATGCGCAGCAATTGAAAGACAATCGGAGCCCAAGAAATGTGTGAAATGTGATCAGAAATGTTTTTGGCGTTCACTACAATATCTTTCCATCAGGAACAAGAGCAGAAAATGATTGAAATTGATTAAACTGTTATGAGAAAACATGAATCTTTTGATCATTTCCTCGAAAAATCCAGTGAAAAATTCTCAACACATTTTTCTTAAAGGACCAGTGTGTTGGATTTAGCGCTATCTAGTGGTGTAGGTGTGGAATGCTCCCCCCTCGTTTCACTCTCTCCTTTCTAGCATGTAGGAGAAACTAAACACAATTTTTAAAAAAGTACACGAAAGGCCCTATCTAGAGCCTGTGTTTAGTTTGTCTATTCCAGGCTACCGTAGAAACATTGCGTTCCAACATGGCAATCTCCATCAAAGAGGACCTGCGTCGCCATAGATATAAAAGACTCATTCTAAGGTAATAAAAACGTAATAATTCTTATTTCCAGATGAGTATACGCGAATAAAAACACAATTAGGAATATTATATTCCATTTTTACCATATTCTGTTAGTAGTGCCCCCTAAATCTTGCACACTAGACCTTTAAAGCCTAAGATGGAGTCATCAGATGCTTGTTTTGTCTGCCTAAGACTCCAAAATCTGAAGATGTTCATATTATTGTCATTAAAGGCAAAGAAAAGCAGCAAATATTGAAATGGGGAAGTCTTTGTATTTTTGCTTCAGGAATGGTTTAGAAATAAAACAGTCAATTATTTCTCAAAATACTTGCTAGTTATTTTTCTGCCAGTGCATTCATTTCATTCTTGTAAACAACTAGTTCATTTGAAAAAGGTGCAAGTTCACCAAAAACACGCTGAATGAATAGATGTTAGATCCTTTTACAATGTTGTCTTTGTTGAAACAGAAGCATGCTTTGTCGAGGTGGATGTATATGCTTTAGTTTGTGTTTCTATGTTTTTTTTCAAGCACCTCTCCCTGTTAACGTTACAATAAACACATTTTAGCACTGTTTTATTGCTACTCTTGAGTGAAACTGAGCTCCTGGGTGGACCACGGTTAACGTTTTTGCTGCTTCATATAGAAACCATGTTATCTCTTCATTTTTCAGTTTTACTGCCCACACGTTGGCTACATGACTCACAGAAGCATTGCGACATAATATATGCGTCTGATAAGATAATGAATCTCTCCAGCAATGGAGCTGTGGAGGTCTCCTACATTAGTCTGATTTTTAATCTGGATACTCTCGAGGCCCAGAGGTCTTTGAATTCTGGACCTTTGTGTAATAAGTCTATTAGGTCATTATTTCCAGCCATGAAGAAGAATAGTTGCCTCACGATTTTGTGTGCTTTGATACTGAGAGAAAAATAATGTGCAAACCTTTTAACCATAGAATATAATATTTAGATGAAAAAATCATCTATGCTTACACATACTCGCTGATTTCCAGTAGTATTGCTACCAAATCGTAACATCTTCTCCTCTCTGTAATGCTAAAAGCCTGACACGACTGCTTTTAACATGAACCAGAGGGGAATCAAGGGAATCCCAGCTCATGATTAATTAGAATGTCCTAAAAAACGAGAGAAAAGCCCTTTTAAGTGAAGTTTTAAATGTAGCAATGCTGCAATCGCTCAAGGATTACTGCTACCATTTGTACACTGTATGCTGCCCGAGGTTAAGATTAACTTGCAACATTATGTAATCCAGATGTTAGAAGATGTTCTCGCTGCTCTCCATGTTGCTCCTAACTGCACTGAAATATCTTCATAAGCTTGCAGTTGTAGTTTCTTTCTCCATTTGGTCTTTGTCTGCATCTTTGACATTAACATTATCTAATAAGTGTGCATTAGCGCATGTTTGTGTACACGGGCTTATTTCCTCCAAGAACATTTCTATATCAGTCTGTGGATACAGAGTATCTCATATAGATGTATTTTTCATGCCCTCTTGATTATTCATTTGTGTTTATTTCAGTATGCAGCCATAAAAGTCTCATTGAAATCTAGTGAATTCTGTTTGAAATGTCGGTGGGACTTTGCCAGCCATTTGCAGACTTTACAGAGCTGATGAGCGGCACGTCTTACAGCTGGCACATCCATCTATAATGCGTCCTTCACAGTTTACAAGCTGGCAGAGCTGCAGTGAAATGTATGCAGCGACAAACAAAATAGCACCACTGCTTTTTAGTGGCGAGATATGTAAAATCCACGTACAGTGTAATGCTCACAGTATGTGTAAGCATATGCTGATTACCACATTTAATAGAAACTCTCGTCAGCGTGCACATGAACTCTGAGATGGAGTAATTACTATGCAGAGCAGAGAAAAATGCTCTTTGAGCATGTCCCCTCACAGCTTTAACCACTACTGAAAGAACTCCTAACCCCTCTCTCCGACACACACACATAACATAATCTATAATTTAGAGTCAGAGAGTGTGATGGAGGCTATGTGTATAGGCAGCAGGAGCGAGTGCACACATCCAGCATCTTAGAACCCAACCTGATCAAAGTGTCGGCAGGTCAGAAGGTTAGATATGCAGTAATCAAAAGTGGTGTGAGGAGAAGGTCTCTGTGGACCCTTATTTATTCCGAGCTTACAGTCACAGACCTGTTCATGCCGACTGCAGTGCATTGGGAGACTGGGATATAGATTTTATGTTTTTATTATGGCACGTGTGTAGCCTGTCGGCTGTGTGGAACCTGGCAATAAAATATTTCACATAGTATGTGGAGAAGTACCAAGAACACACTACTACACTTTAAAATCCCCGGGACTCTGGGTGAGAGTAGTTCACATGTCTGTAAAACTGAAGAGCAACATGTGTTTGTGCGCTTGTTTGCAGTAAAGCCTTTAAACTTGTGATGTAACAGCTGTAAATACATGCTAGGTTAAATGCAGTACATTTAGCAGAGAAGTGCTTTTATATTATAGATTAATTAGTATTGACTTTCTCAGTCAGTTTAGCACAGAAACACGCATCAAAGTACTTTGGGCTTGAAGTCTTGTTTGCAGGTCATTTGTTTATGTTTTAAGTAATACACAAAACTATGAATTTATTAGAGAACATTAGTTATTTGTACTTTTACCCCACATTTTTTTGTGTATAACTTTTTGTAAGTGAGCATTGCCATCTAGATATATTGTTTTAATGTTTAATGACTCAAGTAATTGTGTTTTAATACTCAATTATGTCCATGCAGGACAGTTACTTCATGCAGTTGGATGTATGCCAAACATACCAATACTTTGTGGTGATCTACCTCACTAGACATATGCTACAAATCTCCAGTCTCATATAGTCGGAAATGGTCGCAAAGAGTTGCCTTTCAGATGGGCTAACTAACAGTTTCTTCTGTAAATGTTGTATCAAGCAGTTAGCCCTGAAGTGTAGCTTTTTGTTAAAGTGGCCTCTTTGGACTCCATCTCCCCAGGCTAAGAGAGCAGAGTCAATATAAACTAATCAGAAAGTGTCATGTCCTCTGTTTGCCTGTGGACAGACCGAAATGAATGTTGAGTCTGGTTAGCCTTGGTTGGTGGCTGCATCGTTTGTCACTGGAGCACTGAGGGGGCAGTGTGTCTGAGGCCTTTCTCAAGGGTCATTGACTGGTTTATAATCAAAGAGCTGATTCTGCTAATGTACCTGCGCACAGACCTTTCCACGTGAATCGTCATGGCACCGACACAATGACAAACACTCGTTGCTTGAAGACATTTCTTTAAGTCAAAATACATGACATTCTTTATGTAAAATCATCTTTGAGGCATCATACTTCACACAAGACACCATGAAATTGGACTTTTTTTTACCCCCTGAGCTCTTTGAAATGTATTTCAAGAGAACCACTCTGATTTAATATTACTGGACAAATCAGTCATCACCTTGGATCGAGTCGTCTGATAAAATAGTGTGAATCAAACACTCCCTGTGTCGCTGAATGCGAATGTAGCACATTATCTGTATGCAGCGAGGTATCAAAGACCATATTTGTTACAACAAGAGGGCAGCAGCTCAGTTCTCACTATCCGTGCAGTCATGAGTTCTCGTGCACTGATCAGTCTCAGCAGAAGCTGGTGTACGGCCCACTGTTTAAGAGAGGTGTGAATCTTCACTGGCCTCATCGATTCACCTGTCAACGATTCGAATACACAGTGATTCTTGATGAATCCATTGCATCCTCAATTTTCTGTATTACTGCCCATTGCTTTCACAAATTAGACAATCACACTCTATAATCTAAAGGTCTGTGTGACACCTCAGTACATAACTGTTGCTGTTATTGCTACATTACATGAGTCAGTCATTACAAAGGTCCAGGAATCACGTCACAAGCTGTACTCACTGATTTCATTACCTTGTTGATGGTCCCTCCTTAGTTTTTTTCGAGCTAGGCTCGCTGTAGTCTGTATGGTGTGGAAATGTGTTTCCTAAATTCATTGCTTAACTAAAATATTTAATTTGGGAGGCAGATTTTACACACAGCGTGTGTCTTGTCCAGTTCGTGCTTCCCAGTAAGTTCATAAAATCCAAAATGTGCCCAGATGTCTGCTTTCAAAATGCTGTGTACGTTTTTTTTTTTATCACTCACACTGCTAATGTCTCCCTCCCTCCGCCATATCTCCCAACATATAAAAGTTAGCCAAACGTTTGACCACAGTTCAATATGAGAGAGAGAGAGAGAGAGAGAGAGAGAGCAATGTTGCAACGTAATGTCCTGCCGAGGCCAGAAAACCAACAATCAGCGTTAGTCGGCCATAATTTTGTGCAGGCTGCAAACTCCTGATTATGTTCTGTCCATTGGTGCAGAATTTTCCATGTCCACGTATTACCTGGAGGCCGCGATGAAAGAAAATCAGCACAGTTCAACAAAAGGATATTTATCCAGTGGTAAGGAGACAGACAGAAGTGATGCAGCTTCAAATTGTTTAATACCGCGACCCAAAATTAGATTCTACTGCCCTGCGGAGTTATTGACACAAACAGCCCTGATTACAAGAACCAAGCTACGGTGTATTTGTTTGGTTATTAGTTAATTTTACACATAGGAGTGCCTGGTCTCAGGAAAGAGTGTACAGTAAGCACACCAAATTTTTTGCAGTGCAGCCCATTTGGATCACATGTTTCAGCATTTAATTTAAGTGCTCTTTAAGCCCTCAGCTGTAATCTCCTTGGTGTGAATACATTCTTATACCATGATAAATGTGAAATGGCTGGGGGTAAAATTTCATATTTTTGCATTGACCGCCAGAAAGGAGCATTTAAGGACAGGGGGAGTGTGAGGAAAATGTGGCTTTCACTCCTTCCAAGTCTCAATCCCGTGATGGTTCATAAGTTAACTTAAAAGGCAGGAAATCAAGCTCGCCCAGGGTTAAGTTTGGAAGCAGACAAGTCCAGAAAGAGTAAAACTCACCCAAATGTCAAATGAGGTTCCACAGAAATAACAGTAACTTTCAGCCAGTTCACTGCGTTTTCAAACCTACGTGCCTCCGCTTGCAGCAGCCAGTCTGCATGTAAACTGTACTGTATCTACATGGAGGACACCAGCCGACCTCCACCATCACCTCTAGCTGTCTAAAAACTACAACGGGGTAGAAGAATTTGTTTTTTGAGACAGGTAGCACGTCCGGAGAGAGGAGTGTGTGTGTGTATGTGTGTTGACAGGCTTTTCTGTCTGCTGGATACACATCAGAGCAGTTATGAAGGATCCATGGACATCCTGTTTTTTAAAGTTGCACACAGAAGAAGTACAGAGAGGATGGCAGGAAGTAAAGAACGGTTAAGGATAAACAGGAGGTGACTACAATTTTTTTTCTCCATCACCAGCTTCTGCTTCTGTTTTTGTTTTTTAAATAAAATATATAGCTATTTTGTCTTGGTTCTTTTCCGTGTCTAAACAGGACTATAAGTGCTGAAACAATCAGGTCAAACAGTACAAACTGCGAGGCAGTGGAAACGGGTCTGAAGATGATTATTTTAATACACAAGAGAACCAACCTTATGTATTCAGGGAGGCTGTTTCTTTCGCAGCACTGCTATGGTGAAACACGTGTCAGCAGACTGCTTCAGCAGAGACCGGATAGCCAGCAGTCCGTGGTGGGAGGATCTGAGGGACCCAGCAGTGCTGCGGGGGATCGTAGTTTGCTGTGGGGGAAGTTTTCACAGACCATGCAGAGGTGTGAAGACAAACAACAGAATTTCAGAGTTTGGAACAAGTGTAAAGAAGCTAGTAGTGGTAAAATGTGCTGCTATTTTGGCTTTTTCTTTTTTCTACATTCAAACAATAATCAATACATGAGAAGAGCAAAAGCTAGGGATAGCGAGGATATTAACGCAATAAAAGAGAGACACGGTCTGATTTTGGAGATAATCCTTATTTGGAAAAGGCAAAATTTCACAACTGAGCTGATGTGTTTGTCGAACTTCAGTGTAAATATCATCCTGAGGTATTTGCCATGTGGGCTGACATCGGTGGATAACAAATCCGAGTTCTGGGCAGTGACAGAAGCTGCAGGACCAAATAATATTCTCATTCAACTGTAGAGAGTTGCGTTTCATCCAACTTTTAATGTTGTGTTAGCAGTTGGCTTTGAAGGCTTATACCTTCTGCTCTGTGTAGGTCATAGTTAAAGTTCATTGGATAGATGAAATTAATTTTCATGCAACAGGACATTCAATTTCAGAACATATGGTGCCATTACCCGGGTCACTGTTATACTTTTAATTGAATGACACATTCAGATATTGCGTACTGCAGATCCAGGAGACCCTAGTTAAACCAGGAGTGAACCTAAATTCACATAAAATATAACCTGTCCTCTTCTCTATACATCCTGGATGATTTATGTACGGCACATGCCGCTACTGTACGACCGGCCTATGACTTCATGTAGCATATGATCATCACGCAGCGGGAACGAAATGTTTATCCAGTTGTGACTCGAGCTTAACAGAAATAAGCAGTGCTTTCAGACATAATTGCATGAAATGAAAAGCTGCCAAGCGGCAGGTCCTTAAAATCAGTGTGGCGTGATTGAGAGGGAGGGAGGAATCTTCTGAGCGCAGCTGGAGTCCCTGGGTGTACGAAGCCCGCGGCAGTAGCACTGTGTGTAGGTTGATGGCTTTGTGGAAATACTGTATTTGCACATCTATGTTATGTCTGGGTATATTACTTAGTATTATTTTGCGTGGGCATGCATCCCGCAGGTCCGTGTGTGTATGCATGAAACTTTGTTGGTGTTGATGTGTACATACATTACATGCACAGTGAGTGCACAGTATGTACATGTTGGAGGAGTCCTCAGAGTAAATTCCCTGTGGCCTGATAATGAACATGTACAGTAGTGTCATTGAGGAGGCAGGTGAAAGCTCCATCCAGCAGGTCTTAATTACATCACAACCAATCCTGACATGCTTGGTTGAACACTGCTGGCTTAGCACCGCTACACTGCATGTACAGCTGGCAGGGTAATAAGGCAAAGGGGCGTGGATTTGAGGAACCGTTTCATGTGGGGGAGCACATGCCTTTTTCAAATGTTTGAGATCTGACAGCTTCAACAGTAGCTATAATCTGTTTTGCCACAGGGCACTCTTAACAACATTTTCTTGTCTTGTGTCATTTCATGTATTTTTACACTGCCTTCTGTTGGTGTGAAGCGTTGGTCACATGTTCTAATTGCACAGGTGCTTTGCATCGGGACTCATTAAGTGAGTAAATTGTGCAGAGTGTACATATTGCTGTGTTTTTCCTGTTAAAGGTTGGAGAAAGTCTGACAGAGTTTGCAGATGCCGTTTCTATTTTTAACTTTTGAACCTCAACTCCAGCACAAGCCTCTATCCGCTGAGTGGTGAGCCTTACACAGTATATTGACAGTAACAAAGTCTGGAAGGTACAAAGGCACAGTGCCCTCTCTGGGTAACGTCGTTGGTTCATTCCATATGCTGCAGAGGAGGGAGGCTTCGCAACCCGTGAGGCAAAACAAGGTTCAAAGTGTGAGGAATACTTTTTATGAATGATCATAAGTCACACCATAAAAGCAGTTCTTTGCATAATGGAGTTGGTTAATTACTTTGAGCTTCAGAAATAACCTTCGCCTACGCCACAGGCTGGCCTCCCACACCTCCCTACCGTACATCAGTGGATCACTCCGCTTCATTTTACTCCCAGAAAGAGAGTCTCACTCCACCCAAGAGGAAAACAGCCAAATCGTATTGCCAGAATGTTCAATAGCAGTTTACAAAAAGCATCTCCTCCACGTTTGCTCTTTGGTTTCGCTAGTCTTGAAAAATACTGCACAGGTACATGACTCCCTGTAACCATAGAAACAGAGAAGACTAGGCAACAGGCTAATGATCTGCACAGTATATGAGGAATTAATGATTCATAGACAAGAAAAAAGAACGTTATAGATTCCTAATAAAGAATGTGTTGGAATGATATTTGCCTTATGTTAAGTCGAAGTTTGGGAGCTGTCCCAAACAAATCAGAGTGTTTGTTCACCCTGTTGCCTCTGCGGATTAAAATTTTGCATGAGAGTAGTTCACTTACCGAGAAGTCTTACCCCGAGACAGGTGTTTACCAAACACGAGTACATCTGCTGTCTCTTTCTAACATTGAAAATACAAAAAATACACAACTGCCATTGAGCCACACATTCTAGTAAGGTGTTACAGTGTATGTCTTTTTTTATTATTTTTCATTTTTTACTGTTTTTTAAATCACAGTATTTTTCCTGGTAGAGGCACCTTCTTCTCTTTATAATCCTAAATGTCATCCCATCTTTATGTATGCTTGGAAACCTCCCACACCATCCTCATGCAACCTATCCAGCAGGCACTTTTTAAAATTTAAACAACACACAGATAGAACACACTTACCTCCATGTTCTCCTGTGTATCTGCACTCTCCACATCCGCACGCTCACAACAGCTACAACCTAAAACCCACTTTGCCTCTTAAGGTGAAAGAAACAAGCCGTGAAAGCATGTCCTGCAAATACAAGGTGAATTTTTGTCCACACGTCGACGCAGCCAAACATCGACAGCATCTCATAAATTGTTAGGATGGCTAGAGGTGAGTAAATTAGGGAGTAGACTCATTACCTGTTTTGTAGAGTAGCCTAGACAGTGCCTGGAGCAAGAGCCGTAAACACACCGCTACCACAACACTGCAGTGTACTGCTGTACTCTGTCCCAACTCTCTCTGTCCTCTGTCTCTCATGAGTTACTTGTTCTATTCATGCTGCATTTCTTGCTTTCTGAGTCAACCTCATTCATAAAATCTTTCTGGGACATGATTCTCTCCTGTGTGAGTTTCTCTTGCAGCCTTCACCATTTCAAACCTTAAGGTACTCAGTATTCTTATTTTCTTTAGAAATACACAGCACTCAAGAAAAGGGTAATCATCTTACAGGAATAAGAAGACATTTTTGCAATTATGCTTATTGGTTTTCTTTCCAGGAGTTTTATAGGCAGTTATGCAAGCTCTTTTCCCCTGTTTCCAGCCTTTGTGCTAAGCTAAGCTCACCTGCCGCTCGTGATAGATATTTGAGTGGTATCAAACTTCCCATGTAACTCTTGGCAAGAAAGCAAATCAGAATATTTCGCAGAATGTCAAACTGTTCCTTTAATTATGCTAAATAAAGATATATTTAAAATGAAATCAAGCAGCAGGAAAGCAGAACCCGTCATGAGGAACAGTGACTAACAGATCCTGATCAACACATACGGTACATGTAATACTGGCTCATCTACTTAAACAGACATGTGCAGCACATGCCCACTGAGCGCAAACATTCCAATAACCTCAAAGCCAAATTCAGATTTAAAGTGTTTTCGCTGTGTGTAGCCTTTAGTCACCATTACAGTGTCAAATAGCTTCCTCTCGCCCACACTGTGAATTAAATAAATAAATAAATGAAAATTACAGATCCCAACCTTACAATGAAGAACAAGGTAAAACTCCCACAGAAACACTTAAAGGAGTTAGTCCAGAATCTGCCATAAAAACAAATGGATTTGGATATTCACCAGTTTTTTAAACAGAAACCAAATTAACCACCATTTCTGTTAATTATCTATGTATATATATACAAAATCGAGAAGGTGAATACGTATAATGGCAGCCGTTAAACATTGATTTTCTGGTCTAGTTCATGCCACCTGTGCTTAATGCGGACCGTGTTTCTGGGCCTTTATGCAATTTTGAAGGCTGTCAAAAGGGTCGATGTAAATGCAATATTATTATGCACCACACAAGATAATATAGGGCTGGAGAGGGCCTTACCAGTGCTTGTTTAAATGCAGAGCACACACAGTATTACCATTACAAGATCTCTTTACCTGTCTCATAGGCACTACCACACTGTTAACACACTTGGCATACAGAACGGAAAAGTAAATCCGGTTGAATCCAGCTGGAGAAGCATGTGTTTTGGAAACTGAGTGGACTGAAGAGGGTCTATAAGAGTGTGTTTATTTGCACATATTTGCAATATAGATAATAGCGACATTTTCACATCGTGTTTGGTTACTTGGGAACATTAAATCCATCTCATTTTAAGGCCAAAGTCAAACACCTTCGTGGACAGAGAGCACTGATGTAAAATAGGTGTAGCCGTACAGTTTAACTAGCTGAATAATGAGTGTGCATGCTTGGCTGCATGCACACTCCTTCTTTCATGTGATTAAATCAGTCCACCTTAATTACAGCAGTCATTGATTTAAAGACAGGTTATTACCTTTTTCAACTATTACCTGATGAATAAGGTAATAATCTGTCTTTAGTAATGCTAGGTTATTGAGCAGGTCAGCATAACTAATTCAGGATTAGTTATGCTTTGTTACAAAGAGCATCTCTGGCTATTAGACATAAAACACATCCTCGTGGTTATTTTACAGTGCGCAGCAGGACATCCATAGCTGTCCTTTTGTTCCAATTTGATTGCAGAGGATGAAATCTCCATCCTTTTAGACATCAGGCAGGAGAGACAATTGGTGATCAGATATAGTGTGTGCTTAGGGGAATCCAAGAAATGATATTCAGCGTATCACAGAAGGAATGGCCTGACAGTTTCACAGTTTTTTTTCGAAATGAAGATTAGCAGCTTTGAACATTACCCTGTAGCAAGTGCAAATTGATTTTTTCTAACCAAGGTCATCCTCAGTTGCAGGATAAATGATAGGATGTTTTGGCATCTCATACACCCAGCAATTGCAGAAACTATGTAGCCTCGAGGATTCCACTATAGTTTGTGGAATGGATTGAAAAATAAAGCTCTCTGCATCTTTGTATCCTGATACTACTATCCCAAAAGGTTTGTTTTTTGCTTCTTGGTTTCCATTGCCTTAAAGAAAGCACAACTATGCACTGATGTTTCACAAAACCATAAAGATACGGGTGGATTTGCTGACAATGATTGCATTTCACTCCATTCAATTCCAACATTGAACATGAATTCACCTTTATGCATTTCACATAATAATTAGTAGAATGTGCGGAACTAGCTGTTTGATTTTACGTAAGGTAGTCTCCATGAATTGCAAATACTTACTTAGTTGTGCAGATTTGGATCTGAAAGAGTTGTGAAATCAGCTGCACTAAGTACTGAATTTCACCCAGTGTTTTGCTTTTAGGGGACATTGTGGGAGTTAGAGCTGTGATGCCGTGCGATTTCTTCAGTAAGTGGTCTGTTGAGGGTCTGCTTTATTTCTGGATCAGCATGTGTTTTTAAACCACTTTGTTAGTTAGGGTTCATGTTATTAACATTTAACTTTGATATATGGAGAAAAAAAACATAATCTAAATAATTCAAATAGTACAATATTAATTATTTTAGCTGAATGACTTGCACACATACGCAGAACTAATACAGAGAAGGAATTCAGGGGAAAGACGAGGAGCATAAACAAAGCAAATGAAACAATTGCACACACCCACACAATGACCTTCCTCTGAATTGAAATTGGCACGCAGCAATTTCTTTATTTATCAGGTTACGAGCCTCTGGAGTAGAGTACTGCTTCATTAACAGGCTTCTTCTTCAGCTTTAATCAGTTCAGACCTAGTCAGAGATCCTTAGATGCCATTTCCTTGCCTGGATATCTGTATTTCTGTTGCAAGGCACTAATCCTGTTAGCGTAAGGAATAAATGAACAGCTCAAAGACTGGGATTGCTTTGGGTTGTGGAGAAGAAAGAAAAGTGTTTTCTTTTTGAAGCTCTGGTCCAAATCACCCAGACACAGTAGAGAGATGTAATTTTGGTGAAAATGTATATAGTTAAAAACTATTAATATTTCAGTAATCCCCAAATTAGTTCATTTCCTGCACTACTCGCCTCAGCCTTTCATATAGAGATAGAAATGCGCTCTTTCAGAAAACATCAATTAGAGACCTTTGATAAAAAGTGGTTGATATCATTTTTTATTCTATAATGCGCTTTGGAGAGACTTCAAAAGGTAATGGAAATTAAATTAAGCCCTGAAAAACATCAACATCACAAAGTAGAGGCCGAATTCGCTTTTCACTTGTCTCGATGAGACAGGTTGTAAAAAAATTAAGACTCATTCTTCAGATTGTAGTTTCATCAGCTGCACTCGCACATGATGGGCAGCAAAGATTTTCTAAAACTGTTCAGATGTCATTAGAATTTCAAATTTGATAGCGACATTTTGCATGTGCGGCACAGGAAACATGATGTCGATTCCGAGGGTTAATAAAAGCCGAGGTATCAGTGAATGTCTTAGCACTTCCACGTTTTCAGATCAGATGGCATGTGAGGTTTCAGCTTATTACATGTAAGTCAATGTAATGGAACAGTGTGTAGATGCTAGAGGTTTATGGGTTGTTGTTTTTTTTTCGTCATCTTCATAGCGCCCAATATTCTCTTGACAGCAGGTGCAATCATTGGCAATTGAGCTCACATTGGTTTCAGGTTATTTGTGGCACTCGGCACTCCCATGCAAAGCAAACACTCATGGGTCTCTCTCTCTCTCTACATGTCACCTCTGCTATTCATGTTTGCCACTGCCTCTCACCGCTATTACCAGTGAAGGTATAACAAGCGCCGACAGCCAATGTCATGTTGGGTATCAGGCATTCTGGGACGATGAAAAGCCGGAGCAGCACAATATCGTTTAGGCTCCGAAACATGAGGATAAGAGACAATATGTAATGATGCTCCAAATAACCGAGTGAAAGTAAGCTTTTGACTCACACAGAGCTGTGGTCACATTACCTTTTGTGACTCATCTCTGTCTCAGGCTTTTTACTTACTTGACTTTTGGCTAGAGCCACGCGGGTAATCCTGAACGTCTTTTAAGTGATCGCATGCAGCCTGATAAAGGATTTTATTTTCTTTTGAGCAAGAATGGAAAATATCCAGCGTTGTACAAAATATGGGAACCCTCTGCTAGCGTCTGTTTGCTTTTTTTTCAGTTCACTTGTGAAAACTCTTGGACTCCCTATCATGGAAAAAAATAAGTGAACTCCCTCGTTACCTACTAAATAAAATCTTTTTTTTTAAAAATTAAAGTCTTCTTCACATCTTAGTGGGAGTTTTAAAGCATTGTCCTGCTTTGTATTCATACAATTAAACAAAGGACTCATAGTGTGAGGCTTAGTGCAATCCCAGTCTTCCACAGTTGGCCCCTGAGCAGCTCCAGTGAAGCAGCTGGAGGTTAAATGGCTCACTTGAGGGCTTCCTCATGTTGTCGAGGCACGGGGGAGTAAATGTATTCACTTCTCTCACTCTGCATTATGAAATTCTGAACTGCAGACTTGTTTGAAGCTATAACTCAGATAAACCAAATCCATATCACATGATTTTCTACTACTTGGTTCACTATCTGATGGCCAGACTATTCAAATGAGAGCAAAATATTGTACTTGGGTTTTAGAAACGCTAGTTTACCATAGTCACTTAGTCATGGGTGGGCACTCTAATATACAAAATGATCAAGTGACGATTGGCTAGGCAGAATTTAAATGAATAACATTTTAATCATCCCTGCTTTGTTGAGAATCGCAGCCCTGTAATTATGAATGTGAATTTAAAAGCTGCCATACAGTGTGTCTTATAGCAAAGCCCCAAACGAGCTCAGTATAGGTCAAAAATGGTCAGAAAAACAAGCCATTGCTTTTGGTAAATGTTTTCCTGCACTTGAACAACAATGCGGCGAGTTTGGGAGTGTGGAAAGCATCTAAATGAGTTTCACGTCGCAGACGGTGAAAACATAATAGAGTTGAACTGGAATTGGAAAAGGGCAGCTGTCATTTGTCGGAGATTAATTCGCAGATAATGAAAATTGTGAGCAAAGATCACTATGAAATGACATTTTTTAGACAATACAGTTGCATAGGTAAGAGGAACAGGGGAAGGCCAAAAAACGTCCACCTGGCTCGGTGGACGAGTGCTGGCTTGTTCTACACTGCTACAGCTGCCAGGCTGTGTTCCTGTATGCCGGATGGAGTAGCCCTCCTCTCACAATTGGATGGTAATGAGACTGACTGATGGGGATGCTCGGAGAGGCTGCCAAAAATAATGTTTTGTGTTCCTGCCTCTGTGTCATGCTGTCTTTTGGTGTACCTCTCTTTTCCTTTTTCATGTCTGCTGCTCCTTATTTAACTCCATAATCAGACACAATGCAGGGAATTTAGCAAGATTAAAAATAGGATGAGTTTGAGTGTTTTCAGCAGGGAAATTTAGTCATTGCAGCTGAAAAATAGGACAGGAAAAATAGGGCAGAAATATAATAATTTACTGATTTTAGGGTTAGAGTTAGGGTTAGAAGAGCATCTATGGAGTAGAATATGCAGATGTTTATTGCTGGTTCTGCACATTATTAGATTTGCAGAACACGGGTGGTAATGACATCTTGCTGTGTGGTGAATTACAGGTTAAAATAACACAACAATAATACAGAAATGTGTCTGTGAAAGCTGTGAGAATGTAAGAGTGGGAGGCATGATTGGAACCATGATGGCGCCTGGTTACAGTAGTTGTAATCCTGCGATTACACAGTGCGTGACATTACACGGAGCATCTGCATGAGCTGACTGCAGAATGGTAACAATGAGAGCAATGGCTTGTGAAAGTGGTGTTGTTTTAAACCCTCGGCCAGAGGTTCAGCCTCCCGACCACAGATATGTGCCTTCACTGTTGTACAGCTGGGATTATAACATCTGTTGTTGTCAAAAAAAAAGACAAGACCACATCGCTTTTCCCCTGCCAGTCTCATTCTTTCTGTCAGCCTGCACTCTACAACACTTCTGGAGGGCTTCCAGAGCTGCTGTTACAGGGTGTGATGTATTTCTGTGTAGCCATGTCTTAGTGAGGCACATTAAGCCTCACTATTCTTCTCTAGTCTCGCTCATTACTCCCTCCGAGTGCTGATGAAAAAAGGACAGACAGCTCACACTTGTAATCAACAGTGTTTTTTATTCCCTTCCATAATGATAGACTGAAGATAAAAGTTGATTCTTCTTCCTGCGGGACTCACCTTAACCCCCGTTAGCACTTGGCTTGCACTGCACCACGAATGATGCGATAAAAAGTGATGTAACTCTCGCTGTAAAAGGACAGGTGTGTGGGATTTAGTGGCATCTAGCGGTCTAGTTGCTGATAGTAACCCTCTCACCTCATCCCTAAATAGTAAACAGAAGAGGCCCTATCTAAAGTCAGTGTTTAGTTTGGTTGCTACTGTAGAAACATGGCAGTCCAACATGGAGGACTCTAGACTATACACTGATAAAAACAGTTATGCATATTATATTCCATTTCTGCCATATTATGTAAAGCTCCCTAAATCTTACACACTGGACCTTTAAGACCAAAGAAGAAAATGTATTCAAGAATTGAAAAGAATGTTTTGAGAATGCGACTTGCATCAGATGTCTCTCTCTCTGTGTGTTGTGCCTCTATTATCAGATCTGTGTGTTTACTGCTGGACTGCTCTTTCCCCAAATGTTGTTTTGTCGACTGCTTTTTGGTTCTGTTTTTTTTTCCTGCACCTTTTACAAAGAACATTTCAAGGGAGAGAGAAGAATACAAAATGGTAAGAATGGATGCAGTACCTCTTAAAGCCCAGCTCAGACTTTTCTTTGTCCTGTTATTGTAGTGTAATTTAGAAAATGGCACAGTGCTGTAGTGAAAAGCATCAATCCCCCAACTTGTCAAAATCCACTCAGGTGTCTGTAACACTGAATGTGATGGGAAGACCTATGAACTAAGGACCTCAGTCATCTGTCTCGTTTCATTATGCCGGTCAGACTTTGAGCTCTGACAGGAATGATGTGGGGAAAAGGACCAAGTATTAAAAATAATTTTTGAATCAGAATCGGTTTAATAGGAAAGTGGCCACTAATGCATAAGAAATATTTTACTTTTACTTGCTGGAACAGACTAAAGGGAGGCTCCTACCACTGAAAAGAAGCCTTTGGAGTAAAGGCCAGTCTCCAGCTGATACGGTGATATTTGTAGAAGTCAGATCATATATGAAAACAAATATAAGAGTTTGTGTATCATGTTTTTCACATGATTATATCGAATATTCACATACGCTTAAAATATTTACACGTGAGAGATTCTTTAGATCATCATGGAAACTAACCGGTGGTGTAAAGATTTATTAAAGACAGTGCCCTCGCATAATAAAAGGCAAATAAAATATCAGTAACACTGATTTAAAAGCAACAGTAATGTGACATTCAAATCAAAAATATTCATAGCCTACCAATGGAGGAATATCCTCACAGATTTCCATGTGGGAACAACTCAGTGTCTTTTTTCTTTGAGTGTTTCTGCTTCAGTGATTTGCAAAACCAATGTGGCCCATTTACACTTGCTATCTTTTATATCTTATCTCTTTTGTGTGTTGCTTGCTTTTTTATTTTCTTTATCCTGTTGTTACTGTTTTTTTTCCCGTCTTATCTTTACCACTGTGATCATTCTATGCCCTCTTTTTAAAATTTTAGTTGTGTATTGACACATATATTTCAATGCTGACAGCACTTTGAAATTCAAGAGTGCAGCTTGATATCTACACTGCCAGGGTTAGGGGCTGCTATATCTGTGTGGCCCCTGCAGGTAAAGCACACAGAGAAGAACAAAGGAGACATAGCTCATAAATAGTTGGCATGAAGAAAAAGAAGTCAATAGAAGTAGGGGCTAAAGAAGATGAGAGAGGTTTCAGAGAAGGAGACAGACAGCTAAGTTCAGGTTGAGGGATGGGGGGATGGGGGGTGAAGAGGTCATGTCAGCTACCAGGGATCAGAGATTAAACCAATGACGTTGGGGTGCGGTCCACCAGCTGTCCTGCCCCAGACAGCTTACTGGGTGGCTTAGGATGGTTGGTGTCTTACTAAAAGTCCAAGACAATGTCAAGGAAATCTCAAGAAAAAACAATTAATTAGGTCTAACAGTGGCATAGAAACCAAAAAAAGGGTATTTTCCTGTTTATTGTGTTCAGTTATTGTGTTGGTCATGCAATGTTTTGTAGAATCATGTTAGAAAAATGTGCTGTGCACACATTTCACTGGAATATCTGTGAGGTAATGATGTAACGTGGTGCCTGAGACGTGGGGGGATGATTGTTCAGTTTGCAAGCGTTCGCTTTAGTCCTCCAGAGTACAGGAGCTTCTTTACAGCTGATATGCTCGATGCAGCATAGCGAGAAATAGGAAAAACAAGACTTTTTATCAAAATGTAGCTATACTTGCAATCTCTCCTTTCGATCTTTTTTGCAGTGCTCCGCTGTGCTGCTGTGTGCTTTGGCTAGGTGTCATACAAAAAATGAACAGATTGTGCTGTCTAAGTCTTCACTGTCCTGCATTGCATCATAGTGCACAACTGGGAAAGAATGGAGCCTTTAACGATTCCCGTAGTGAATAAAAAAAAAGACAGCAGATGTGTTTGGTTTGTAGAAAGACACCAAACAAAGAGGAAAGGGATGAGAGAGGACAGGTCACACTAATAAAACTCCCTGTACTGGAGATGCTTGGAGTTCAAGATCCAGAGTGGGGAAAAAAAACTTCACTCACCCAAGTGACAGATAGAATAGACATAGTTTCTCTCAACAGGCAAATTGTGCCCACAGTTGGGGAGATAGATGGTGTTAATTTCAAGCACTGATTGGTGATATTTCATGCTGTTCAAACACAAAAACAAAGAAATGCAGTTGGCAGTAGTAATAATGACCAGCCAGCCGCAGCAGCTGCAAACTACTTGCCAAGAAGAGCATCGGTTTTGGATAAAACCCAGGATTATGCCCAATAACAATATTTTTTAACTCAGTATTAATATAATATCTGTGCACTACAGGTACAGTCCAATATAGTAAAACTTAACCTGGTTAATGTAAGGAAAATATTGTTATTTTGTCAAAAACAATACACATCATAAACTCTTTATCACCCTGACCGCCAGATCCTTAACTCAACCTTTTGCCACTTTTGTTCAGACAGAGCTGGACAGGCATGCATTACCAGCTGCATAGGACATATAATACATGAATTAGACTTTATGAATAGGCCTTGGCAGTCATACTCATGAAACATTTTCATTTGCAATGAAGTGAAAAAAGGAATCCAAAAAGTAATCCATTCATGTTTAGATCAAGCACTAAATGATCTAAACATGTTCCTCTTTTCTTATGAGGATGTTATGGCCAGTGTTCCTATTGATTATGACAACTCACTAACATTTTATCTAGCCTCCATTATGTCAAGCAATAGTACCATTTTCACCTTTGCTTTTATTCCCGCTTCAAAATGATACCGTGGTTAAAATATGGCTTTGGGTAGGTGTAGTTATGTGGAAAAAGGTTAAACTGTATACAAATGTTAACATAGATATCCTATACTTGGAAAACGACATTCAAATTCAAAGTTTGAACACTTAGACAGGTGTGTTTGTTCTTCAAAATAAGTCGAGACAGGTTGTCCTTTGCTTATTACATGAACTGTAGGTGTTTTCTCCTTTTAAGGACAAACCATTTATGTTGTTTGCGATTAAGGGACCTTCAAATACTTCCTAGAAGCGTTCTGAAATCCTTCCCCAATACCACTGACTGTTTGTCTAGGTACATCCCTCAGACAAGCCAGCAGAGGGCTCAACTGCTGGTGGGAGAGGAGGGATTTGTATACTCCCTTGCGAGGACAGCCAAACCCCTGTGATTACTGCATAATCCTCTCCAGCATATCATGTGCATCATGGCAGCACAGTGAGCCTTTGTGACATCACGGGGGAGTCTGATGTTAGGTTGCTTAGTCCATATTTCTCTCTGTCTCTGCCTCTCTAATGCTGTCTCTCCTAACCTCTGCCTTACTATCTTACTCTCTAACACTATTTCTTGCTCTGTATTTCCCCTGTCAGTCTCCTTCTGTCTCCTACTCCCTCCCTCTTCATTGTCTGATGGTTTGGGAGGACGGGGGGGGAGTCAGAGAGGAGATCAGTGGGGATTATCACTGTCTGGAGAACACGGATGGATTTGTACGCCATCTCCGTCGTTGGATGTTGTGCCAACCTGCCCTCGACTAATGGGACATCAGTGGACTGTCCTAGCACAAGTTGATATCAGTCAAATGCTCTTAACCAGCAAAATTGTCCCTTTGGTGATTCGTTCATAGCAGTTTAACTCAGCAGGGCCCCATGTGAGCAATCCATTCATGAAGAAATATAAAAGAATTAAAAAACAACAAAACATTATGTGGGGAAACAGGGACGGGGAGACAGGCAGGGGGTAAAATTCAGAAATTAAACCTGAATCCTCTTATTAAAAATAGTAAGCCCCCGGCTCCCTTTCTCTCATATTTTAATCTGCGTCTCTGTTGTCTGTTTTTTGTTCTACTCTTTGTCATCTATTGCTCTCAATCATCTTTCAGTCATGCCTGCTTTCTGCCCTGGTCATCACTGGGGTCACAGAGAGTTGGATGAGGATCTTAAAAAAAAAAAAAAAAATGCTGCTGCAATCACAATTCTGTGCAGAACGGGCACTTCTAGGTCTAGATGGCAGTCACCGATTGAGGGTCCCATGGTACACTTTTAAACAAGCCTTTGTGTTTCTCTACCTTTGAGAATCAATGCTTTTATATTTGATGTCAGTAACCCAGTGTAAGACTGCATGTTCAGGCACTTTGAAGTGATATTCAGTAATATAGCATCCAGAAATACGTGTGCTTTAATTGCAGACTCAGGGCACATAATGATTGGTAGGAGTTTTTTTTATGTCGGTGTCGAACCAAAACTAACATCAATTGCTTTTGAAAATGACATCTGAAATTTGGCCTGTAGGGTAAAAAGTACTGAGCCTCGCCCCCATGCTGGTACTGTTCTAGAAAGCAAGCAGGAAGTGATCTTAAAATGCTTGTCATGTCTATTTCAGGATATCTAAAACTGCGTGAATGTGTGTCTGCTTCTCTGTAAGGATGCAGATTCTCATAATATTTCTGACAAGCATTGGTGTGCCTCCTCAGCTCGTCTTGTGCTATTTCCAATTGCGGGCAACTCGAAGATGATGATGATGCATCATCATACCTGAGCATACCTGAGTGTTCCTCACTGCAGGTGCCAGCTACTGTTGGGCTTCTTTGCATTTCTGCTGCATCAGTGTGAGAGTTCAATTGTAATCCAGAGCTTTGTGCTGGTTTAAGCTGTAGTGAAGATGACGTTTGTATTTGTAAAGTCGTCACCTTCTTAGTGATGAAGACAGCATCGCTAACCAGACAGCTCTGACCTTTCTCAATCGCAGATGGCTATGGAGACTGTCCAGAGAAGGAAGGAATAGTTCCACACTGTGGTATGAACTTTACTACCACGAGTTAGATAGAAAGAACCATGTTTGTATGCTGAATATAAAGCTACAGAGAGCAGGTGGTTAACTTAGCTATCATAAATAGGAAGCAAGGAACCAGCTAGTCTTGCTCAGTTCAAATCTAAAGCTTACAAATTGACTTGTTTTCCAGCACAATTTGCAACTTTATGGGGGTTAGTTGCTCTGTTATTTTCCAGATGTTATTTCAGATTTACACTTTTTCTAACTTGAATGAGGATAAAATGATTTAATCATGCGGCTCTTCTAGTCTTCCCGAATGTTACTGGAATGAATGGATTAGATTCTGATTGTCAAATGAGTCATTTCGCAGGGTTTTGACACTCCAAAAACATCCACCGTTTTACAGCCGCTTCTTTCACAATGTAAGCATACATGAAAAAGTCTTTTTAAGACCTCCTGCATGGATTGGCCACTATAGCCAATTGGCTTCAAAGCCTGGTGCTCTTCATGGAGGATTGGCTTCCACCTGTGCCCCGTCTCTATGCAAAACTAAGCAAGCTCAGCTCTAGCAACATGTTTAATATACCGATGTGAAAATGTCTCATCTAACTATCTTCAAGAAAGCCATTTATTCGTTTGAAAAAACACTCAACAAGTCAACGATTTCAGCTTTAAATGTGTTTGAAAAGACTATAGCTTTGAACTCTAATGGCTTCACCTTCATTATGAAATCCACAAGAGACACAATATGTTTGTGATGTATTTCTGACAAGTGTTAATTTGTTGTAGCAATTGTTCTTGGTTTGAACACTTGTCAAAAGGAATGAGTGATAATATGATGCTGAAAATAGTCAAGAAAAATTACTGTGTGTGTGTGTTTCTGCCCACTGAAGGGCGAGGAGAGATGTCTCCCAGCTTGTAGGTGAATGCTGAATGTAATGACAGTCTCTGGCATTTGAGTTGTCAGTCAACTTGTCAATTAATCACAGCCATCAGTGAAGGTTTCACAGAGTGCTTAGACATATCCCCGCATGCTCTCACAGATGAAAGGAATGTCCACACTATTGACGGAGACATTTTTGCGCAGCATTATTCACCAAAGCTTGATAGAAAATACTTGAGACTGGATGGAGGCACACAGTGGCATTTCACGAAAGGATGGCTGAACAAAATCATTACTGGATGTTCAAACAACAACAACTTTTTATCATTCAAGAATCAGCATTTGAGGCCACAATCCAAGCCAATGTTCTTTTGCTCGTGAAGCATCCGCAAAAATAGATTTTATTGTGAGTAATACTGCTTGTAAAAACAAGAACAGAGTTAAAGTCTTCTGGGAAAGATTAACTATATTTTTTTTCAACATTTAAACCTCACAGTTCAAAAACACAGAATCTGAGCTGCCGAATTATTCAAGATGTGAATTTAAGATTGTTGCTAATACTGTAGGGTAAGGTTAAAGGCTATTTCTTGCCCTGCATTGCATATAATGCACTGTATATTCCCCTCCAGATATTATAGGCTGTTTGAATGCATATTTTATAAGACTTCTGTCTTCTTACATCCAGAAACCCACTGGTTCCTTATTAAATGGCTGTCCCTTTGGCTATTCGTAACGGCTGCTGCCAAACCTCAAAGCCACATTCGCATATGTGCTCATTCTTGCATGTAACCCATAACAATAACACACTCAATTCACACTGTCACAATGTAAATGAGTGCGTATCAAGTGAACAATGGAAATGAACACATGAGATAAAGCCACATAAGATAAATGTCAGGTTTCGTAGAGTAAATAATAATCATCCATCATCTGGGATCAGGTCCTGAACAGTGAAAGACTGGAGAGAGAGAGAGAGGGGATTGGGAAATAAATACCTTGGTTAAGATTCTGGTGATTTATCTGTTTTCTGTGCGAGCGTTCTGCTCCTGCAGTGATCTTCTCATCTCATACGATATGTAGGAGTCGGTGCTCTAAGAGGGCAGATGAGCTGGTGCAAGAAACGTGGTGTCACAAGCAGTGGGCAGGCAGCTGTGATGGAGAGAAAAAAAGATGTGGAGGTTTCTTGAGTACAGCTTCTGGACGGGCAACAAGGCGTCAAGTAGCCTGTGACATGATAGGAAACACTCAAAATCTTGGTTCTTTTAGATATAGTGGGACTTCACTAATATGTTTACAAGCACAAACATGAAGCACGCGTGCGCGTTTACATTTTTTTGCCCCAGTTTTTTCTGTCCGCTTTCTAAACCTTAAGATGTTCTCAGCTGTCCTGTTGACATTTACTGTAAAATACAGCGATCAGCATAACTTCATGCAGGAGACAGCACAACCCCAGGTGCACGAAGACATAAAATATGTAAGAAAACAGAACAGGTAATATGTACACAGGACAAACATGAACACACACACCGGTAATATCCTTGTGCCTCCATAGGAAATATCATGAGAAATACAATTCTACTATCTGCTGTCTATTTAAATGCACCTGCTAATATTCTTACTGATACTATGATGCGTTTTCACTATGGGTTAACAACACAGACTCCATGCACAAAATGCATAAATCTCTGTATACCAAAAAACAGAACACATCCGTTGTTTGTATCAAAAGAAAAGTCTCCTGTATTTATTACATGCTCTGTGAATTAGTTTGGTGCTGAGCAGCAGAACTGCATCCTATAAAAGGCAGATAATGAGAACACAGGGGAGCACACAGGAAATGTAGACACCAAATTATGTAGCACTGATAGTTAGTGTGAAGGAGATGGTAATGGTCGAATAAGGTTGCAGAGATAGTGCACTAATTTGTCTTGCATGTATGCCAGCCTTTGTGTTGAATCCATTAAAAAAATGCAACAAAAGCAAATGAGAGAGAGAATGAGTGAGAGACAGCGAGAGAAATCGACAATAGATACTCAAAGCAGTCAAGTGACACTTCACCCTCAGACAGTGAGGTCTGAAGTGGCTATTGGTAAGAGCGTATTGGCTAGCTGGCTGGTGTCCTGTCAAAATTTCTCCATGATGGGGGATGATGATTGTGGTGACCAGAGAAACAGAGAGATGACGGCGATGTGTTTGTATATACTATGCCTAGTGTGGTCGGGTGTTGTATGGCAGTGGTTGCACTATCGTGTTTCCAAAAGTAATCTCTGTTTTGGTGATGTGTTTGGAAGGCGTGGGCCTACTGCAGAGTGTAAATGATAGACGGGCTGCCAGCATGGATGGATGAAGTGTGTTGGCAGTACTGACGCTTGTCTGTGCCAGAGCCCGGCGCACATTGTTCATTCTTGGCCTCTAATCCATGCGATCTGAAACAGAGGTGCTGACTCCAGTCAAAAAACCTGAGCACCGTCATTAAAGAAAGCTACCCCCTGCTCACTATTAGACGTCATGGTTTAAAAATAGCTCCTCTGTGAAAGAACACACTCTTTCGTCGGTCCAAATGCATTCCATATTCAGTCTGTGCTCCTCAAATTTGTCCCCCTTTTATTAGCCCCTAGGATTATGATTACTCTCCAATTTCGAAATCGTGCCAACCCATCCCCAACGGTTTTTCATCTGATCCTCAAGGCAGAAAGAAGCCTCTTCACAGTTAGTTGCTAACACCCGCAGAAATCATATTTCCATGAGCAGTCACTCAGTGATGCTCTCTGAGGAACATTTTCTTTTAACTGTGGGTTTTTAGCCGCAGTAAAAATAAAGATAAAAAAAAAAAAAAACACACACACAAAACAAATGTATCTATAAAAGGTGAGGCTCTGTGAATTTTCCCTACCTACCGCAGAATCTAAGACGATCGTTATTTTTGTCACACCAAGGAATACAGTTCACTGAGCATTGCAGTCGTCCGCGCGGCCCTTCTTCGAATTAATATTAACAGGTAGAAGGTTAACTAAGTCCCTCATCATTCATTCATCACTTAAAAAAGATAATGTATTATATCCCAAATGCTTGTGCTGATTTGTTTTATCTTAAAGATATTTCTAGTGTGCCTGCAGCCATCAACCTAGACTTTGTTCTCTCTAAGCCAAATTAGTTTGATTAAATTTCCAATCTGTTACTTCAACTCATATGGAAGAAGTAATTGAGATCTAATGCAAAAAGGCACTATTCCTTTTTTTCTTTCCTTGAGTTTTTATGCCTTCCAGCAAAAATGAAATTGGAATGTATCGAAGCTACAGGTCAATTTATATTAAGTTAAATGTTGGCAGCAGCAAGTATACGCAAGTACAATGTCACTGATTATGACTATGCAAACAACAGAAACACTGCAGAGTGCGCTGTCGCCAAGAGACACGAGTCCAGGTCATGACTCTGCATGTTCTGTCCACATGACAACGGGAGACATCACATCGCATCATCTAGCCATAAATGGACATGTTTGTTCTGACCAGTGCAGAACATCATCATCCTCCTCGCCGCCACCCAGGCCCCCACCTCCAGCTACAGATATCTCGCGCTTCAACTCTGTTTAAACAAATCGGAGTGACTGGCTGCTCCTGTCAATGTCATCACCTACCAAAGTGAGATCATGTCTCATCCTCCCACCCAATCTCACTTGAGAGGGAGTGTGGGAGTGCTGTAGAGAGACACTTTCGGATTTGAAAGGTTCAGCAGAGACGGTGGCTTGCATGCAGGGCAGCCGGCTTTGTCCACCACGATGAGCCGCTGCAGTCTGTCAGTCACGCAGTGAATCAAAGGAAAAGACGTTGGCTGAAGGGGCTTCGTGTTTTCTCGATCCTTACATCTTCATGGTGGCGAGAGCACGAACTGAAAACAGCCCATCAGAACGTAGGAGATTCATAACCTTTTCTCCTAGCCCCTCAGCATAAACTCATTTCTATGCTCAATTACAGTTTATGTCAAATGAAAGATGCCACAATTAATGTTTATGACTGATTAGGTATTGAAGTGTGGGTTATTGTTTCATGGGGCATTGAGCTCGATGTTTGTTTAAGGGCTGTAAAGACCACGCATTGTTTTGCCATTGTCATGCATTTTAATTACCACTTGATTGTTTGATTATGTCGTGAAGGACATTTCTGCACAGATTAAAGAAAAAGTCACGTGACTTCATTTGCGGAAATAAGAGAGAGGCTGCTATCTGACCGCGATTGTGAGTGTCTTGAAATTATATGAAAGCAGACTGTCATATTCACTCTAAAGATACCATATTTGTGAGTATTGGTGCCATCACACTTCATTAATTAGCGAAATTCATCACAGCCCGGGCTCCTTCAATACATTTTATGCCTGCACACTGATGATAATGTCTTTTGTCTTTCAGAGGCTGTAAGGGAGAGAGAGATTCACTAAATAAATGTCTTGCTTGAATGAATGTTTTGCAGGCACATTTATTGTATGTAGTACACAGTACAGTATAGTTAATTCTACCACAGAAATTCAATTATCCTACACAGTTTAACCCCTGTGTGCGCACAACTCTGTTTTCTTATATAATTCTTGGGTTAGTTTGTAGGTTGTTTTACTCACACATATAACCTCCTAAGCTACTATTCTGCTGGAAATACTATATTTCTTTCAGTATAGTATACAAAAGAGCAAAAGCACAATGCAATAAGTTCAAAAGTGCTCCAACCTTTATGTCTCCAATGGCAAAACTAGATTTTCACTTTAGAAACGATCAGCATTGTAAGTCATTAACAGCAGCATCGTGAAAGCTGTTAAGTCTTCAAGAACCAAGGACACAGGGTATTTGCTTCTGCTTATCTTTTCCTTTTATTCCAATAAAGTAACACAACTATAAAGGAAATTCTCAAAGTACTCTGGAGCTGCAGAATAACTTTTCCTCTCTCTCTTCGTCTTTTTCTGGCAGCTTCACACTTAATCAAATCACTTTGTATCTCCATAGCTCATTTGCCAGCACCTACTGGGACAGAGCCATATTTAAAGAAGGGTTAATTGAGTGCATGTACCTACTGTGACCCACTAGTCCACTCCTTACTCTCCACCTGCAAGACACACGCTTGGCATCCTCGTGTTGTTTCAAAAAATACCCAACAGCAAACACACAATTTCGCAACAAAAGAAAGGCAAACAGGGAGGATAAAGATCTCTTAAGTTTGCCGGACATCCAAAAATCCATTTTCTGTAACTTGGCAGACGTGAACAAATAGGAAGCCCAAGTTTTTATTGTGAGAGTAATATCCAAACACTGCTTAGATCTACTGAATCTGCTTGGAAAATAAATGTGTGCTTTGTGACTCCACAAACCCAAGAACATAGTT
Organism: Argyrosomus regius; assembly: GCA_946959425.1. Lineage (NCBI taxonomy): Eukaryota > Metazoa > Chordata > Actinopteri > Sciaenidae > Argyrosomus > Argyrosomus regius. Next base: position 7,366,210 of record OX336900.1, on the reverse strand, counting down.
CCTCTCACACTGTGAGGATCTTTCTGTTATCTCTAACCTCCGGCATATCTTTGGCAAAGCCGTGTTCTGGCTTGTGTTTGTACTCCTGAATCAGGTGACCACTTCATGTACATAGAAAACAACACCCCGACTTCTCTTTCTGCAATTTATACAGTTTTCATCCTACATTATATTTATACATGCCCTAACTCAAAGCTATAATCTACTTGTTAGGCTCATTAGTCATAGTCGTATTATTTCAGTTTAACATTGTGCTGTTTTTGCTTCAAATTATTTATGTTGACTCTTGACTGGGATATATGATTTGAAACTTTCTGGCTGAGAGAACAGGCAAGCAGAAGCTGAAAAGTCATAACGGAAATATCAAGGGAAATATAAAGGAGATTGATGGCAGGCTTTGCTGTGTCTATCACCGCCACATTCTTTGGCAACTCCATTTGAAATGAAACTCACTTCCTACTATGATCATAGTGTCAGATTCACTGTATGTTCTTTTGAGATATTCCCATTTTCCATGCAGCGTGTTTAGTGTAGCGTATTGCAGCTGAGGAGGATGAAGTAGATGCTCATTTGCCTTCCTACACAATCAGGTCTCCTGCTCATGACCAGTTATCTTTCATTTTCACCCACAGCATGGGAAATAATGGGCTCAAGGGCAAGCAGGCAGCCAAAAGCTTCTGGAAATAGATTAAGACATGCCCTACACAACAACCCCCTCTACCTACACTTCCCACTTCAGTGGGATTCATTTTCCCTTTCATTTCCCAGGTCACTTCTTCAGCATGTCACATCTCTCTGTGAGTTTTATCTCATCTACTGTGCATCTCCCGGTCTGTTTCCCTTAAGGGCCTAAAGGTGCAATCAGGTATCTAATTCTGTCAAGCAATTACAAATAGGCATACGTTCTTCAGGATGTTTGCAGAAAAAAACTGTTACCTTGAGTGTCACCTGTTAATAGTATTTCTAGCATTAATATTTACAGGTGGAAAGTTGTAGTCTTTTTCAGATTTCAGTGAACTGTCTCGCCGGCATGGAAATGGCGGACCCCGCCACTAACAATGAACACTTTTAAGTATTGTTGCCTTATGTAATGATGCCATGTTTTCAGCTCGTATTCCTCTCAGATATATTTGAAAGAAATACATAAACTACAGTCTTTTTGAAGATTTGTTGTTATGTCACTGTCATGCAGATTCCCAGTAAAACACATATCCTTTGGGATGAATGCAACTTTTTTTTTTCTCATTATGAAGATGTGAATTTTAAATATACCAGGCACAGATTTACGCATAAGATGAAAGGAGAGCAGTAGTATCCTTCTCAGAGTTTGCCCACGATTTCCTCAAGCTAAATGCGAGCGAAATGTGAGTTGGTGACACACACTCAGAGCTCATGAATTATTCAATAGCCTAGTTTCATTTTTGTAAAAACTTGGACTGTAGGTGATTATTATATTGTCTTCAGGGTGAATAAACATTGTTGGTTTTGCTCACCCCCGTTGTATATTCTTGGACTTGAAGAGGATGAATATATCAGCTACAATGAGAAGTAGCTTCAAGCAATGTTCACATGCTGCATGGTGTTACTTCCAATGTGTAAAAGTGGAGAAATGTCCATACAGCTTTGGGTTCTTTTGGGGTCTCTCTGCTTGGTCTTTCTTTGTTTTCCAAAATTAGGATATCAAACATAAACATATAGAACTTGTTGACTTTACTGACTAATTTGCCCGATCTTACGTAATTTGATATTATCCCAAGCATTATGTTCTTTCCCCACCGGCAAAACAAAAGGCCTACATTAATTAAATGCTTAAATTTGCATTTTACAGATCAGACCCTAAAGTAAGCATAATGCAGAGATGCTTAAAGTCATTTTTACCGGCCTGTTCCGCCAAATATATCAAGGATTTGTTTTGTTTTTTTCATTATAGATTGGAGCCACTTAATCAGCTGTCTGTCACATCTAATTATTGTTTTTCTGAACCTAATGCATGCAAGTCTTGTTTTCGATGTTGCCTTACATGTTCTGCATCTAAATAAAACTTATTAAAATTCACAACTGATCAGCAGGAAAACAAACACCTTGCAGATGTTTTACAGATTTTATACAGAGGAATTCTTAAATTAGAAAGGTGATAATTTGAGGATTAGAAATTAAGCAGATAAGCAGATGTGGAGGGGAAAAAACACATTGTATTTGGAAATCAGCAAACAGTAAACAGTTTGCAAAAGTGTAATTGGGATCCTCTGGATAATGAGGTTGAGGGCTGTTGTGGAAATGAGGATTGCAAACATGGAAAGTTTCAAAGACTACATTTTATTTGAAATGCATTCTTCAAAACAAACGCACTTTTAATAATGCATGTTTATTTATTGTTTAATAAGTTGACAACTGAGCTGTACCAGGTTTTTCATACAGCAAGTAACATATAATTTAGCCACATGACAATGGATGCAGATTTTCTGTTTAAAGTTTGTTTTCCCTTGCAGGGTGATAGTAAACCATTTATGGTAATGTGCTTGGTTGGTTCATGAGTGGCCAGCTCTGATAAAGCACTGTGTCTAATTAACACGCTGACAGCAGCACTGTCTGGGCAATCACACTCTTCCAGTTTATTAAAGTGGTTAAGGAAGTCACTCTGGCCCTGGGGGGACTGGTACAGTAATTTTCCCCCTGCAAGCCAGATGATACGCCCAGAGATGAGGCAAACCAAGTGTGACTGTCTCTCCCTCTCGCTTTCTTTCTCTCTCATCTCTTCTTTTTTCTCTCCATTTTCCCTGGCTTGCTCCCCTCTCTTGCACATCAATATCTCTCCTCCCCCCTCCCTTTTTTTTCATCTGCCTCCCCCTCCTTCCCCACTCTCCGTGCGAGTCGGAAATGTAATATCACTTGCATTTTTCTTTTTTTTTCTCCCTCTCTGGTGGAGTCTAAAAATAACTCGCACAGTATGAAATGCTGACTTTTGCTTCTCACACCACTTTAGTGTAAACAACTAGATATTTTGATTGGTCAAGACAGGTTTCTGGAGAGGACAGGAGACTTGAGCTTGATTGGTGTCCAGTCAGCAGCAGTAAACAGCAAAAGCACAACGTAGAACACTTTGAGGCCGCAAACAATAATTAGCATGAGAGATGGGAGAGATTTAGTTATTGTATTTATTACTTGGCACGCTGAACTGCAATACTTAACAAAAGCCAGGCTCTTTCACATGTAATTTAGATGATGCTTTATTCCTGATAATAGTTGTTGACCCTTTTTCTCCTGAAATAAATCTGTCCACAGCCTTTGCCAAATACTCCTGCAGTGAGACATTAAAGAGAAATCTTTAAAGATAACATGAAGCACACGAGGCTAAATTTAATACAAAGACCCGCAGAGACATCAGTGTGAAAAATACTTTAAAATGTGGGTGAACATCCTTTTTAGCTGCACATAAGGGAGCAATATTGTACCTTCCTGCATGTTGCTAAAGACAGGATATCAGCTGGTCTGATTATGTGCGATGGGAATTCAAACAGAGTCTGAGGTGAAATGGATACCTCTCTGTTTCCTGCTAGCAGTCCCTTTGTAGGGTCCAGTGTTTTTTAACAAAGTGGTTGAAGCACAACTGTGTAGAGGCCCAGAGACTAAAACACATCTGTTTTAAAATAAATCCATTTCCTGAAAAAAAACATTATCTTCACTAAAGCCGTCATAATCATGACACAATGCATCATTTTTCTTTTGCAAAATTCATAGTAGCTCAGAGGCATCAAAGGTAAATGTCTCTGCATTATGTATAGCATGTGATATGACTCACTGTGGCAAAATTATAGCAGATTTTTCCATACAAAGGTTGTGTCAGTTCACTGTTACACTCTTTCTACTACTGGAAATCTTCTCTACTTTCAAAGATTTGGTATTAGGCTCATGTTGTGCTTTCCTGTGGGGCACTACTCCATGACAAAGCATTTGAATGTTTTTTAGAGGTGAGGGAATAGTCTTGCTGAGCTAGTTAAAGGCTGTTGTCATTTCCCTCGCCATGCTATCAGACATACCCGGAGCAGAGAGACCTTTGGGCAGTTCTTAGCAATGATCAAAGGTCAACACTTCGCAGGGCACTGACACTGACCTTAGGCGTGTGTGTCGTGTGAGTCGTGTGAGGTGGCAATGTCTAAGGCCTTCTGACATGAGCCATAGTGACTCAGTCAGGCTTTAACCCTCAGTGCACACTGACTAAACTGTCATGTACTTTTTGCTTTCTTAGCATTCAAAATACTCACATCAGGGAGCAGCTCTTGGTTATTTTTGGGGGTTTTTTTCAGTAAGCTTCCCTCCTGCACTCACTTTAGGCTGGACATGGTTCAAAGAATTTTATGGTTATCCATGTTTTACCAGCACAACTGCTTAATTCCACCTGGGCACAGCTGCATTCTGGCTGCACCGTGGTTGCCGGGGCTGATTTCGGCTGTTCTAGACAATGCTTGTGATTCCACCAGAGGTGCAGGAGTGCATTTCAGAAGCATACCAGAAGCAACTCTCCGCTCTGCTTCACGGAGAATATGTGGCTGGTCTATTTTTGACGGAACAGAGCAGAACGAGCTGGCCGGAAATCACAGAAACGGCATAGAGGAGCTGCTCAATTTTTCAAAATAAAACACAGTTTGCAGGAAGTGTGAATGTACAAACTATGTAGCCTACTTACTCACTGTAGAAGCACATACTGTAAATGCTTCTGAAATGCTCCTGGTGGGGTTTGAAGCTACATGGAGAATGGACCAAAACAGTGTCACGCCTGAGATGTCACAGAGCCGCGCCCGGTGGAGTCAAGGCGTAAAGATAGAAAGTGCCACAAGCAACTGGCAATGTATATGGTCACTGTAAGCATGTGTTTGTAGTGTATTTCTCAACTGCTACATAAACATAGAAATAACATAGTATAATTAGCTTCTAATGGAATGGTACTAACAATCCGAGACCTACAAAGAATGCATTTGCTCTGCAATTTGAAGGTCGGAACTTTAATTCTTTACATGCATATTCAGTGTCTCCCACACAAGTCACATGCATCAATATGTACATACAGGAGGAATGTGGTGAAAATGCCACAGTATCTTTGGCTCTTCCTGAGGTTTCTTCCATTTTTTTCCTGTTTAAAAGGTGCAGGAGTACATTCTTACCCAAATTAAAAGTCTTAAGATTGTAAAGCCCCCTGAGGTTAAATGTGATTTGTGCTTTAGGGCTATATAAATAAAACTTGACTTGACTTTGACTTGATAATTTCTTCCCTAAATTACCTGCAATTTTTTAAAAAGCATTTTAATAGCAATGTAACCCTGCTGTGCCGGTGATATAATTAAGCCTGTTTTTCCCCACCTGCCTCGAAAGGTTATACTTATCAAAACAGTAATGATGATTGGAGGAAAGATAGATTACCATCATGCTTTTGTATATGTAGTTAAACCAATCCAAATCAGCGGCCTTGTCTGCGGCACGTACCTCGTAAAGAAAGCAACAACCAGCAAATCAGCTTCCTGTTGAGCTAATTGCGCATACGTTTGTGTATTCCTGTTAAATGATAATAAGGCGATACTCTGTGATGAGGACTAATGTTGTTATTTTGAACATTTATTGTAAGACGGATGCAACAGCGGGGAAGTATTGATTTTGGAATCTCTGCAAATACAGCATTTATTAGATATTTACTCTTCTTTGAGTAACCAGAAAAGCAGGTTAGCTGATCTTACACTGTGATATATGGATGAAAGAAACAACAACCAAACAACGTAAGAGCTGGTTACAATTGACTGGAAATAATGCTCTATATATCTGCAGTTGTCATGTTAATTTTGCTGAAGGATTGTTCAGCTTTTGCTGTGAAAATGTACTATCTCTTTTAGAGCAAATGGATGTGCTTGTGTATCTTTTGTCCGCAAAGGATCACACAGCTATTATCATAAATTTCTACAAGTAAATATGTGTAACAAGGGGATTCAGGCTGATGCAGGCCATTTCCCTCTACCCCAGTGGTAATCAGTCAATGCACAAAGCAAGTCATTGTGATTGTAATAGCTTCGAACCTTGATATTGCAGTGTTGTGTACAACATGCCCTCTTGACACCTCATCCCAAAGGTCTTTTTCAATCCAAGGAGATCCGGTTCGACAGGGGGGAAATGCAAATGCAGCCTACAAGTTAATGTCTGCTTGAACATGGGGCAGAGCATTGGAGTCCTGTGCTGTCAAGTGTTTCCTCGGTCAACAACAACAACTACCAGACCAAATAAACAAATGGAATCCTGTTACGGCCTGACTGTTCTTCCATCAGCCTGCGTACACCACCCCCCTCAAGGCTGTCACTTCCTGTCCTTCCCCCTGGAGTGGTGGTAACCGTGAATGAGGAGGTACGTCTACCTCTACCAAACACAGGAGAGGGAAGCCTCCTTCATGCCTCATTGACTTTGTTTTCTCTGGCTAATTTTTCCTTTCTCCTCGCTGCCCGCCTCCCGCCCCCCTCAAAAACACACACGCACTCATGCACATACGCAGACACACATTTCATCTGTCGCCCAACCCTCCCCTCTCCACGCCTCACCGTTTTGATGGTGATTTTGACACGCAGGCTGTCACGCAGCAGTTCTCTGGGAGGTAGCGATTAACAGAGCTGTCGCCATATGGAGCGAGATCAGCCGTCAGAACCTCACATAATTGACTCAGGGAGGAAAAATGCTTACGTAACAGAGCTGAGAAAAGGGTGGGAGAAAGTGGCGAGGGGCGTACACCTTGGCTTCCGCATCCGCCAATATTAAATGCCCATTAAAGCACTTAAAGGTGATTCATTAGTAATGAGACACTAAATGCATCATAAAACCCAAAGGAAGACAGGACATATCAAGCATTCTGTGCAATAGGAGAAGAGAATAATTGTCCTTAGCCCAGAAAGAAGAACTAGTGTAACAGAACGGAAACATTAGCCAGTTGTGTGTAGTGATAAGCCACATAGAGAGCTAAGAAAGAACAATTTATCAAATTAATGCAGGAAAAACTCACATTTGATGAAGCCATTGTCATGTCTGCACCTAATATTGAAATGGACTTGAAGTCTGAGCCAGGGGTTTACATTGCTGACGGCCTAATTATATGGATTGGCTGCAGTAGAGCGTAGCCTATCAGCTCTGGGGAGAAATTAATTCTGGTACAGGGGAAGAGAGAGAGGGAGAGAGAGAGAGGGGCAGGCTGCAGTCGGCTTCACTGCTGTGAATTGATGGCTGCAGAGGGCTAGGCTGCTGTGTGTGTATGTGTGTATGCTCAAGGTTCTGGTTCACTTAAAGCTACACACAGCTTTACTGTAGGGTGTATTCTTTGTGATTTAGAAACTGCGTGCAGCTCTGACAGATATGTGCTGAATTACAACAACAGCCATAAGCAAGATGTAAACGGTGGTATGTTGATTCACTGCCGTTGCTGTACCTTTCTGTGTACATAGGCTGATTTTTTCTTGCCGAACAGTGTACATATATTAGCCCTGCTTATTTGTAAGTCAGTTGATGGTCAAAGTAATGCATAGCATCAGAAGGCATGCTGTGAATGTTGACTCAGAGAGACACTTTTTAGCATGAAATACAGACTGTAAGCTTTTTGAAGTAGCATTTAGTCACTGTAGCAGATAACTAGATATTGCAGATAGGGTAATTTCAAAAGTAGACATATAAAAGTAGTGACAAGAAGAGTATTGGATCATAAAGGCTACATTTCTATAAATGTAAGGGCTGAAGATAGGATATGGGGGTTTAGATAAGATGCAACTAATGAGCTTGTTGGATTTCTTTTTCAGCCCAGAGGCATCTAGCAACAGGATCTGTCAAATAAACATAAACAAAACCACATATGGCTCGCTAATAATGTGTTTATCGTATATCTGACACCGCAGACATGCAAAATGCAGACAATTCTGTTTGTTTTCATCACTGTCAGGACCTCCTTTATACCAAGATAAGATGCTAGCTGGCAGGGAATGCAGGTCCAACAGTGGACGAGTGACTGACAACTGTTTTCAACTTTGGTTGAACTTTGGTGAACCAGTAATACTGACATGTCTGCCACACCACGTGCAGAAATCCTGTCAGGCATATGTCATATCTGGGTTTAACATCTTTAATTATTTAGGATGATATGTTTGCATTCATGCATGCTGGCGTTTTTGCTTGCACTGATTGGTCAGCCATGTACTGTCTAATATGAGCCATGTACTGTCATTTACAGCGTCCGCTGCAGGGCTCATCAAGTAGCACCCTCACAGTGTTTTATTAGCTCTCTTATATAGACCAAATATAGTCTGGGTATGAGGGAATATAGTACAGGACAGCAACATTGTGCTGTCCTTCACTGCAAACAGTATTCTTTTACACCCTGCTTTCAAGCAGTGCTTTGAAAAAACAAAACAAAAAAAAACTGATATGCTATTAATGATGAAGATGATATTAATAATAGTAAGAATAATTATGGACAGAGTGTGGGACATGACACAAAGGTCATTAATATTTCAACCAAATCAGGAATAATGAAATAAAAATGTCAGTGTCTCGGTGGCACAGATCAGAAGTGTCCACGCCTACATATTAAATCCAAAAGTGTCAATAAAAGAGAAATATACCAGGGTAGACCTTTGAGTTTTGTGCCAGCAGATGCCTTACAGATAAATTGGAAGAATATAAAATCAGAAACAAATATCCTAAATAGTTCATAAGTGCAGTGAAGGCATCCTGCCTCAGCACACTGTTAATTGGCCGAGTCTGGGGTTGTTTGGGTTGGAACCATTGCACAGCCTGATTGCTGTCAACACAAATGAGCACCTAATATGCTGTATTATATCTTGAACGGGGAGGTGGACACTCTGCAGTGCTCCAACATGCTGTGGTTATACCGGTTTTTAGAATAGTAATCTCATTTACGCCAAGTCTTTTTTGTCATGCTTCAGTATTCCCACCCACTACATGTCGAACCTTTTACCACGCTTTAGCAGCCATTCCTATGGCCAATGCAACTCCTTGCAACATTCCTAGTACACAACAGCAAAGAATTGCACTGTAACACTGATTGACAGAGTGTAGCATTGTACACTCACTGAAAGGCCTCAGCCTCTCAAGCAGAACATTCTTCTCTGCCCTCTGTCGTATAATGCTTCCATGTTATCAGTCCAGTCAGTCTGACCAGTTTGTTATTTATGTGTACCATCACCCTTTTCTCATGCTTTGTGGTGACAGGTGTCAGTGGCTTTGTTAGAAATCCTCTACTAGCTCCTCTGTCTTACTTATGCTTAGCTGTGGATGGCTGTCATGGTTGGTGAAGAGAATGTCTTATAGAGCGACATAGACAGCATCAAACGGATGCACTGTTGTTCTGTTGAAATGACAGTTTCTTTCTTCTTCCTCTTCTGTTTGGATCAATTATATTAGCACTACAAATAGTCCTAAAAGAAACACCTTAACTTATGTAATGGCAAAACATTTCTAATAAATCTTAGGGATGAGCAAAAGCAACCAAGTAACGATGACATTTAAGCTATCCAGACCAATCTTTGTATCATTTGCTGGCGGTCAAAGCGTCGGTCCCACAGGAATGCCGATTCAAGCACTGTAACAGCCAAAGTGTCCATCAGCAGACATTTGTCCCATCAAAGCGAGACACTAATCCCCTGCCTGCTCACTAAATGTAAACCCTGTCCACTCTTCTCTGTTCGCTACAAATGTCAAGTTCTCCGATGGCACTGGAAAAAAACTACCCAATCAAGATTTGGACCACTGAAGTATGAGCATGGAAAGCCACCAACACTTGTTAACTTATCTGCTGGAATGTGTCTTTTTAATCCTTATTTGTTGCTCTTGAGAAATGAATGAAGAAGAGGTGTAGTACTACTGTTTCTTACAGTCAATTTTGTCCTCCATACCTATCACCAGTAGTGAACAGGCAAATAAAAACATCAGTGGTATTGTTGAAAGTGATTGCTGGTCCCAGCCGGTGTACACCCATACCCATAATCTGAACACGGCAAAGTCGCACTTGACCTTTCCTTCCACTGGACTGAAAATAATAAACATGACAAGCCGAGGTTCTGACAGAAGCTCCCAATTTTGGATAAAACACCCACCCGTCTGACAAGAATATTGACTGCAGGCTGGTTTGGGGTGTCACAGCAGAGCGATCGTCCTGTCACGTCAAAAAGGCCACATTAACCATTAACCAAAATCAACATCAGTTTTGACAGCTTATTTATGGGGAGTTTTATTTGTGAACGGGCCTTTTTTTCCATGACAATGGTTGTTTTTGGTCTGGAGGCACAAAAGAAAGATCAGTTGAGCTGCCGTTTTATACTGCAGTGAGTGCAGGAACGTCGGCCGCTCTTGTGGTATAACTGGATTAAGGTGTGCTGCTCAATTTGTCATTTCTTAAGCTCTGTTGCCTTTCTATTTGTCAATAGGGACAGAGCGAGTTTGCCATTTTCAGCCTTTGTATTAACCTCAATGATGCAGCGTTTATATTATTGTTATAGTAATGATAATGTCTGCATAATATGCTCGGTCAAGCCTGTTGTAATGACGACAAAAATGTTGGGTTTGCCATTTGTCATAATCTGTATCCTAATAGTGTTAATGTCCGTAACATCTGGAAGATCTTTCAGTTTTATTCTTACAACAGTATAGTATAAGCTACAGATGTAACCTGTAGTTATGTATTAATATTTTGCGTTGGTCACATTTAGTCCATAAAATAACAGTGCTTACATTATAATTTATGGCTGTTACAGCACAATGAAGATAATATGGCAGTTAACTCAGTTTGCTGAAACCATTTTTTTATTAATAGAGTCTATTATGATGTCAAAATGCTTTTATAAATGGCATCATAACTCTCTCTTGTGTGAAAGTGAGTGCTTGAATCACAATGTGAGAAATTATAAATTACATATTGGTGGACTATTTGTTTTCGCTATGATGAAGCGTTTTTCTTTTGCGTGGTCATAGTTTAAGGTGACTGTGAATGTCAGGAGCAATCTGTAGTTCGCCGTCATTTCCTGCATTGATTCATCCCCTGTCACTCTCCACTAATTCTCTGTTTGTTTGCCATTCACAGCACTTTATCTTGTGCTTCAGCTTGGGAGTTTTCTGTTCTCGGCTTTGAGGAACCTGTAGTATCTTCTCCTCATAATGTGCCAAATCCAACTGCACCACGAAAACAAAAAAACACAGAAACGCAGCATTTCTGTCTGTTCGTGAGGCAGAATTCTCTACTTCCGTTTCCCCGGGAGAAAGTATTTTGCAGTAATTTGGAGACAAACATCCAGTCGGCAAAATATATTATAGTTTATGAGTATATTGAGTGTGACACCTCAAGCAGTGGCAATGTTGATGTGTGGTGTATTGTATTCATCCCCAAATAGCTCTAAGCGAAACTTCTTTGATTAATATGTCTGTTAGGGAATGCTATGCACCGGAGAGAACCACTTTCTGAAAACACAACCATCATTCACACACACCGTTTTTGTCCGTCAGGTTTAATGTTTTCACACGTCCTCTGACGGAGGCCATAGAGGAGAATGGAGAAGAATATTTTGGGGGGAGCAATATGTTTTCCAGGGTCTTTAACCAGCTCCTGTGTGACAGCTGAAATCATCACCATTAATCACGTCATGCACTCATGCTGATGATGACTTGCATTAAAATCTAATTCCTATGTTGGCCATTCTGAAGCCATCCAGTTAACAGACTACATTGTTATCACTGCTCATGAATTGCAAAGAGAAATTATGTAAAAAAAAGAAGTAATTAATGTAGGAAAAGCATACTAGATTGAGTTTGTGTGTGTATGGGAGTGAGGGACCCCTGAAGTCGTGCTTCATTTTAGAGAATGAGGTCACTCCTGTCAGGTCAAAATGTACCTACAGTCATCTCACTTTTCTCTGCTTTAACACTGAACACACACACCCACATTTCTCTCTCTCTCTCTCTCTCTCTCTCTCTCTCTCTCTCTCTCTCTCTCTCTCTCTCTCTCTCCCACACACACACGCAGATGAACATAGCAGGTGGCGAGGTGTTAAACAGGCCATGATTTGGCTAGAATTAGATGGCAGACACTCCCTGAAGGCCAGGGGGAGGCTAAACAGGATTTCACTGATCCAGCGACGGGGCCAATGTTGCCAGTCCCAGTGCATTATCAGTGCCAGTCCGGGCATTTCTATGCACTCGGAGATACCCCACATTATGTTTGGCAGCGCCGCTTCAGGGTAAAAGCCCGTAGGTTCATATGTGTTAATACAACTCGCGACTTTATCTTAATACCTACCCTCCCGCTTAACCGTTATTTGCTAAATCCGTTTAAAATGGTCACATTATCAGTGTTACGTCAGTGTTCTCTCTTTCTTGTCAAGTATTACCGATGACATGCTCATTCCTCAGGGAGGCCGAGCCACGACCTTTTCCTTGTTCCTTTCGTGTGTGACCACGGTTGGATGAGAGCAGTGTCTTTCTGCTGGGAGTGAGCAGTCTGAAAGGCATGTAATCCTGTTCCCACTGCTCCATTGAGAGCAGCAGGCTGTGCGGGTGCTTGTGTGTGTGTGTGTGTGTGTGTGTGTGTGTGTGTGTGTGTGTTTCTACCTATGTTTATTTTTGTAGAGCTTTGGGGTGATAATGCCAGAATTTGCTGTGACTGTTTGTGTGTGTGTGTGAGAGAGAGAAAGGGAGCCACCTCCAAGTTATAGATGGCTGTATTGAGCCGAATGGGGTGACAGGGGAAATCTGCCTTGTGTAAGGAAAAGCAAAACTCATCAGGGCTTTGCTTTGTCCACGAGATGCACAGTCAGTGGGATTTATAATTGGGATTAACCATGTCCCCTGTTGAGTTTTTCCAAGCTAGTTATCATTAATGTAATCCAATTAGTACATTCATTGTGTTGACAGATTTGTCTCTAAATGACTCATTGCAGGTGTACTTAATGTAGACTCTATTATCAAGCTAAATAGATTCATTTTATATAGTTTATTCTATATGCCTGGCTCGGATTAGCGAAATATTGATTGCTTGTCTTGTATATATTTAGTTCCTTTTAGTATATCTTTTGAAAATATCACTTTAAACATACACATAAGCCATTCAGTTACGAATGACCACATTACCGCCTGTATTGGACAACAAAGGTTTCGACTTCTTGGTGCCCAACTGGTTCCATAATCCACATCACAAGCCAAACGGGTATGTTGTTGAATACAGACCAAGAGCAAAAGCCAATAAGACAAGAGTCTGACTCCCTCGGTTGCATTTTTAAGAGGAGCACATCAATATCTCAATCACTTCAATCAGGACCTTTGGACATTTGGGACTCAGCAGCAGCTTGCTTTGTTGATTTGTGAAATTAGCCAACATTCGCTAACTTTAGCTCGGCAACGAAAGGCAAACCGAGCACTTCTGTGTTGTGACTTACCAGATGTTTGCCAAGTAGACAACTGCGTAGTGTTTGTAATTTTTACAGTAATGTTGTTGCTAAATGTGAACTTTGGTGAATCGGCCTGGTTTTCTTAATACACAAGAATTTTCAAGTTGTTTGACTACAAGCAAAATGCTGATGTGTCACTGGAGTTGAACCCTGGTGAAGCAGTTTTATGATTAAAATATGATAAAATCAAATGGAAAAAAAAAATAGTTCAGGTAGACAACTCGAGCTGCGCTGCATATACACACCTGACATGCCTCACACTCATCCAATCCAAACCCACTCTCCCAATTCGGCGATCTACTTAAGCTGCAGAAACTTCCCAAGATATTTGCTCATCACTCCTCAATATCTCTATGTATACCTATCTGCAGGGAGCGACAAGGATGGAACTTCACCTTAAGCTGCTGCAAGAAAACACTCCAACTGTGACTTGTCTGTCACTGTCTCTTATAGAACTGCACTAACACCTGTTGTGGTTGAAGAATGTATGACAAAAGTGTAACAGAAGAGTAGACTTAAACAACAGGGGTTTGTCTGATATTGTATATGCGTCCTGAAAACATAAGTGAACATGGGTGTGGCTTGTCTAGTGCCCTGTTGACCTGCTGTTGGGGCGGCAGATGGCACAAAACGTAGACGAACTCGACATCAAAATTACAGTGCACTGCTGGATTGCCAGTGACACACCACCTACTGCGCCTCTCCTCCCACTGCAGCAAACATCAAATCACCAAAATAACAAACAGGCTCAGGTAAAAGAAAACTGAAAAACACCACTTTGCAATGAGCCCACCCCGACATAGAACCCCGTGAATCTAACTCTACACAGCTGCCTGAAATACTTACACAGCTAAACCTTTTCAAAGTCACAGTTTATGTGTCAAATACAGTGCAAGGCAACATTTCCTCCCTTCAAAATCTAAAGTAAGACTGTCCTTGCTCTTTCATATCAATAGAATCATCCGTTGAGATGGTGTAGGGGCTAATCACATCTTCCCTCTGGTAAGCCTAAGTCCTAAACCCCATCTCAGTCAATTTTTACACTGGCTCCTCTAATCCTTCCCCTTTTTGATGTTTCCTGCTGTTTGTATAAAATCAATAAAATATACAGCAGGAAAAATGCCCTCCTCTTCCTTCATCTTGGTTACTTTGAGAAGACCAAAGCCACCAAAAGCTGCTATCCTAGTGATCTCAGGAGTCACAAAAAAGACTGAATTGTATCAGTAGGTGCTAAGACCAGCCCCCTTGCTGTGCTCATGTATGCCCTCAGTAGCTCCATATGCCAAGAGAGCTGCCAAGGGAGCGGACAGGCAAGCTCAGTGAATGCCAATCTGCAGATGCAGGAGCTGTCCGCTCATGCATATTAAACCCACACCACCTGCTCGTCGTACATCACACCCTGCATTCTTGGTCCCAGGAATTTTAATCAACTGCGCTGACAGGAAGCCACTCTCTGGTCCACGTAGGTGAATCCTTCGACTCCTCTCTCCTTACCCGGGCTGAGATGGGGATGCATGTTGATATTGCATTTCTGCAATGTCCCAGACCTCCCTTGAGGAAGATGGGGAGTGGCAGGGAAAGAGCAGAAAATGGCGATGAGACAGAGGAGAAATAAGAAAAAAAAAAAAAAGACTGCTGCGCCTTTAAAATATGGAGAGCTCCAATGGCGTTTGGTTGTCTTCCTCGTCAAGTTCTCACACTTTCTACACCCTCCCTCCTCTCATGTCGTCCTCTCAGGTGTGAATAATTGCCTGCCTCTTGTTGGATTACCTAACAAGAGAGAGACAGAAAGGCAAACAGCATCAATAACGTGATCAAAATGACTTCTCAATCTTTATCGATTTACAGTGTGGCAAAATCAGATTATCAGATTTTTCATTTTTTGGCTCCTCTTCCCCTCCTTTGATTACTATTCCATCATTTTGGATGTGAATCTAGAGATGAGTGCTGCATAAAACAGTGCGTAGAGTGATTTCAAATTCAAATATGTTTATCAGGCATAGAGGGGGAGCCTGGTGAATATCCATGGAAGGGGAAAAAAAAGCTGTTTTTTTCCCCAGTAAAGTTTAACTCAACTGTGCAGTGATCATAACACCGATAAGACTGCATCTCAACTCATCAGCACGAGCAAATCAGCTTTTTTTTTTTTTTTTGCTTCAACTGTCATGTCAGCAAAGATCTTACAGTAAGTAAATGACACAATTAGGTACTCGTCCGACTGCACCTGAGTCTCTCAGCCAGTTTCTGCTGGCAAAGCATAATCCTCTCGAACCCCGAGGATTAAATTTTTATGCCATCTTTTTAAATATAGTCTTAAATATAAAAAAAAAAGGCAGATGGAGACAGGCACTGCCAAGATAGGACCAAGTCTGCTATCGGTACCGTGGTAACAGTTAGATGCACATTAACAAGCAAGCCAAATATGCCACATTTGATAAATGGTTTGTTAGCATTGTTAATAAATTGTAATGAAGGAACAAAAGACTTTTCATGGAAATAAATAAAATATTTTGATGGACACGCACTGTGCACACACACACACACCACTTACAGATTGTATTCAGAGCTCTAAATTAGTATTTTGTGAAAATAACTAAAACTAATTATGCTGCTGTTATTTAATGGGTGATATATTTGATTATAAATTTATATCAGTCGTTTATAATCTGAGTGAGACTGCATTTTTAGTATCTTCCTAATTTTTTCTCATGAATAATCACAACCAGGTAAAACCCGAGCATATTTTTGGAGATGAATGGATATTGTGTTTTATCAAAATGTCTAATGACATCATAGCTCATACACACAGCTTTTATTTTGTAAGTCATTGTCTCCATGAGTGCTCTTCACTACTTTTTATGCCTTCTTGTTCATGCGCGTTGTGTGTTTTTCATTAAGTTGCACAGCCTCTTTCATGGGGTCCCATTAGTAAACAGTGATGAATTATTAATTAATCAGTCGTTCCTCAAGCTACACCACAGGTATGTATATTTCAACAAAACTCCGGCAAGCTTTAATTTGTGTCTCATTTCTTCTGCGTCCTGGAATCCAAATCTAAATTTAATGTCATTGCTGTGGCAAAAGCACTAAAGCGACCTTTCTCATTAAATATGCATTTGATAGATTCAAATTTATTTCTCCAGTTGCTGGTTATTCTCTGTTATTTGCTCTGTAAGTAATGAACATAATGGCATTAAAGTACATCACCCACTGTTGAATATGAGGTAGAGGCACTCATCCCATTCCTAACAGCTTTTATGAATCTCCCCAAGTGAATGGATGTATGTTCACTGGCAGTTAACATCATAGTGGTTTAGTTAATGTGATGTGAACACGTTTTACACATATTGTTATACATATTGTTGATAGATCATCTCCATTGACAAAGTCATCCAAAAACATACAAATCGCTCTAAAAATAGAAGAAATATGGCAACAAAAACACTGGAATATTAGAAACCACATACAGCAAATTGCATGTTTTAATTTCTGAGATCATAAGCAGTAACATCATTTTTTTCCCTCTTGGTGGTATATTATGATAATTACACCGCAAATTACAATCAATGAATCAGGATAAATTATCTGTCTGGTTCTATATTACCGCATATGGGTTGTGAAGACAAATTAGTGCAGGAGAAATTGCCTCTAATAATACTGTTCTTCAGATAAACATCATTACTGATTCCAGTCTTAAATAGGAAATCAGTAACATTTGACAGATGACATTATGACCCTGATAGCCACGGAACTGTTACCGGTCAAAAGAATCCAGACTCACTGCTGCCTCGTGTCCCAGCGCCACTTCTGTGATCCACATTTGGAGTCAGCCGGCATTGTGGCTTCATTACCACCGTTGAGTCAGAGAAATGTGCAACCGAGGAGGCAAATTATCTTCGAAGGCCCTCAAGGCACCTCCAGAAAAACACAGCTCTCTGTACAGATAATAAGCTGACAATATGAGTCACGTTAATTTCAGAGAACTTCAATCAATCTCACACATCCCTCTGTGTTCACTGGATTGTCTTAAGGGTACTTTTGTAGTACTTCATCTGTAGCTTTAGCAGCTTTAGGTCTAAGGTCTATCAAACAGCATAGCATTACTCACAACTATACAATAAGATGTAATCAAGTAATAAAATAAATCAAGTTCATGAATAAATTATGTTCAACTCTAATGCCATTTTCTTAAAGCTCTGCTGTGGAGAAAATAAAAGCTTTAAAGTCTTTTCTCCTCTCTGCAGAAGGCTGATGCACTGAATTTCTGTGAAGGAAACGGTTCCACCCAAAATTACATGCTCTCTGTTATGTGAGTCCCAACTCCCCTGATGTCTGTACAGCCTATTCTATTGGATATGCAGGTTGTCTCTGACAGTGCAGACACATTGCACCTCCAACAGAGGTAGAGTATAGTACACATCAGACAACAAGCAAGCTGAGCCTTCTGGTGGAGCGCAGCGCAGGCGGGGTTTTGGACTCACGGTGCAGTCTCTTGGCTGCAAACGCTTGCACTATGTTGCGTGGGTTGTGTAGAGAAATTTCAAGGTCACTTTACGATACGTTGGGAGCTGGTTTGGGAGGAGGAGGAGGTATGGAACTGCAGGGGGTTTACTCGTTGTGTGTACGGTGGTCATCTAAACTTTAATCAAGATTCAGCTGACACGGGGTCAGGGGATAATGTAGATAATTAAAACTTTTCATTAGGGGGTGAATTGTTCCCTTAAGGTTTAATGCATGTTTGATGTCTTTTGGGCTCTACTTTATTAACCTGCTGCTTTGGGCCTGTCACTGCAAACACATTGAAACCCCCTTTTAGTTTACCTAATAATGATGCCATTAGGTAATGACTAGACTCAAAGGTACCCCAGCAAGCAGGAAGAAAAGCACTACTTTGAACTCATGAATGCACCCTGTAATACAAAAATGAATTAAAATGCATTACTGTGCCAAACATTTATAACCAGTAAGTGTTCCCTATCAACTTATTTGCTTGCACATATAATCAGGCCATTAATGTCCAGTGTGTCATATCTTTAAGGCCACCACCACGAGTTGGACTAGAGTGAAGGACAAGTAGAGTACCCGTGACAAATGTCCCACCGAATACCCATCATTGGGCTGTCATGGCGACCAAGGCCATGTGCTCTTTAACCCTGCTTACAGGCAGCGACTGCCACCTTTAACCGACTGTACCACAGGTCAGCTGCTATTTGTTTGTGTCACATCAGGGACAGAAGGTCTCCCAAGGCTAGTCGTCTTGATGATCGTGCATACAGCACACTATGTATGCGCCTGTGTGTGTGTGTGTGTGTGTGTGTGTGTGTGTGTGTGTGTGTGTGTCTTGTACTGTTTATATATACAGTATTGATCTTCACTGTCCATAAGTATTGGACATTCAAGGCTAAAAGAAGTCTTTATAGTTTTTTTCTTCCTCTGTTGTATATTTTGCCCACAGCTTTATCTTTGAAGGTCCTTTGATTATGCTCAGTAGCTCCATTGACTTTTGTCGGTTTATATATTTATGTATGCTGTTAACGCCACTCTGTTGGTTTTTGTGAAGCTTATGTAAGAAACAGTACGGTTTGCCATGTGTTGTGCCATAAACGGAATAAATTACTTTCAGTAGAGTTGGTGTCTCATGGTGCTTGGAAACAAAACCAAAAATTGACTTTGACAGCAGTTTATTTACATAAGGGGACATGATATCAGCCTTATTTGTTATGCTTGCTTTAAATAAATGCCAAAAGTCATGTTAATTAGCCACCTTTTTCAGGATGCAGTTTTTGCTTGTTGGTTTGTGTCATATACATTATATTGGATCCACCCACATAACTGATGTACCAACCTCTTTATGACTTTAGGCGAGCCCTGGAAGTATTTTTAAACTTTTAGAACAATCGATTTTTTGTAGTTGAATCTCTCTTTTTTTTTTTATGTCGACCTCCAGGATATGTCTGAGTACAAGAATAAGTATAGTAGTACTGTTTGGTGGTCTGAATGAGCTTCGCTGCGGCACTTAATAACTCATCAAGCATGAATCAACGTAAACACTTGTGTTAGCGTAGCTGCTATTGGCTAACACTGAGAAGCTCAGGAAGAGCTTCTACCCTCTGGTCACCAGGATCTGAAATGAGGACACAGGCTAAGACTATTTATTCCTTATTACTATTACTGCTACTATGATTGCTGGTGTTGTTACATATTAACTATTATTATTACTTATTTAGTTCCATTAAGACTACATAGTATTGATTAAATAATTGATTAAATATGTGTTAATGGCTTTTTTTATGACCTGCAAATTCATTCTATGCAAAAGAGGCTTCTGCGGTGCATGTATGTAACACTAACGTCACGTCATATTAAACTGATCCTCACCTTAGTAGATTAATTTCATCTCTTGTTGTTCTTTTATGATTATATATGACAAATAATACATTTAGTTGGATTGTCTACACATACTATCAAAATAAATGATGCTTAAATGTAAAATTTGAATATTTTTTGGGAGTTTGTATATGAAAACAATGTGTTTGACACTTTTTTCTGCTGTTTTCAACAAGTGTACATTAATATGTTTTGCCGTTTTTATCACGGCTTAAACTGTATTGCGCATAAACCAATATTTCTCATCCTTTTTAATAAGGATTCCAGAAATTAAATCATTTCTTCCACTCGTCCTGCAGCAGTCAGAGTGCTATTTCAGAGAAGAAAGTTCAAGTAATTTCCAAACCAGTGTGACAGATAGCATTGTCAGGGCCAATGTGTTGTCCATACCCGCTGCACTATATATTTTCCTGAATATGGTTCTGTCCAAAAGGCAGCGGTGCATGATGGGTAAGCAATCAGCAGGCTCTCTTAGGACTTTTCCTTTACGTAGTAAGGCCTTCTTTGATGTGTGCTGCAGTAAACACAGGCAGTTCTCTCCCTACCACAGTCTCCTGGGGGATGAGGCTCAGCACAAGAACACTAATGAGCACATTAGAAGGAAGCCATAGAAGGAAAATGCTACAGTTGTAAATGGAATTGTCTCTTGTGTTGTCTGTGCCAAGGATGCTCCGTCTACAGAGAGTGTGTCTGCATGCGTTCAACTGCATATCCTGTTTTTATCTGTGCCGAGTATATAGAAAATGCAGCCTTCTCTTGGGGGCATTCACAAAATCGCCTTTTTGTGACTTCTTTTCTAACTTCATGAAAGCATAATGTACCTTTTTGAAATTGGATTCAAATGTAGGATGCAAAAAAGTGCTATATAACCACAGATTTCAGCTTTTGAAAGTAATCAAGTGTCAGATGTAAAAAAAAAAAATGACAGTGGGCCCATGAAATTTATGGGCCCATATACCCCAGGAGCAAAACCATTACAAATGGAGCATTTATTTATTCATTTATGCACCATTTATTCCAATTGAGATAATCACAGGTCATAAAGAAGTGATGTTTTAACAGTCTTACCTGCCTGTGAATGTGTTACAACCATGGCTATGTGTGTGCTTGCTTTATCTGGCTGCAAACACTGGCCCACTTTTAGTGCACATTGATTGGCTGTGTCTGTATGCATTCATCAAGATGATGCATGAAGTATTTTGTTTTTTACTCTGTAAAGCGTAATGTGAGTCGCATGTGTCTTTTAATTATCCTAGTGTTAGCTTACATTCGGCTTTATTTCGTAACCTTCATGTTACAATAACAAATCTGCATCTTCCCCCTTCATCAGAAACATTTGCATTTCAAAATAAAATAAATCCTATATTTATTGGACTTTCTAAAGATATTGATTGAGAGCCATTTGTTTGTAGTGACTGAAAGCGAGCACCAGCCTCGTTATTCCTCTCAGATAACTGATCTCTCAACCATCGTGCCTGAATCTGTGAACCAGCTAGTAGATTCCTTGAAAGTTACCAAGGGAATCGGCAATCTGGATTGCCTTTGTGCAACGGGGAGAAGCAGAGACGTGAAAATGATTTCAAAGAGTCCAGGATGAATCACGCTCCCAGCTGCCATTTATTAGCACATTTTCCACCATGTTTTTTTTCTGTATAGCAACCTAACAGCCTCAGTTACATGGAGTTTTCTTTAATTTTGTAAAAGACTTTGTTAAAAGTGTTGATAAATGAACCTAATACCAACTTGTATGTTTCATAATTAGTCATGACACAACATCTTAATAATGAATAAAACCAAGGGACACATCATTTATCAGCTATTACCTCTGTAATGAAGATGAAGAGTCATTTTTTATTTAAAAAAAAAAAAAAAAAAAAAAAAAGATGTCTAATATTTTCAGTACTGGATTGATATCAAAAAGTGACTAAATCCGCCTTCTGCTTTTAATTAATTAGTTTGGGTCAGTTTACACTGATCTATTCAGGGTCGATCCCTCGATAGTCAAAGAAATGACAACACAGATATCACATCAAAACATACAAACCCACATAATCATAATTCTGCTCTGCTGCATTCAAGAAACTGACTAATTGCTTTATTAACTTGCTCTATTTCTGACAGGACGAATATTTAAAGAACGTAGCATTTCAACGGGATCCTTTGTGACAGGTGCTTGTTCAAAAGTGCCAGAGTTGTGCTTGCTGTGCTGCAGATTTTTTTTTACCATTTCTTGCCTGTCACAGTGATGAAAAGGGAACCCATAAGAAATTGACGGCCTGTATTGCTCAAGGCCAAACATATCTGAAGATGACTTGTTCCTTGATGTGGCCAACAGGGCTAAAAGAGTACAGGTAATCCTTTAAGACTTAAGATTTTTTTTTTTTGCAGATTGTTTGAGAGGTAATCAGTACAGGCTGTTTGTTTTTAGACCTTGCACCTAGTAAAGAACAGCAGAACCTTTATATTATAGGATGACAGGTGTGAGACTGAGAGGCTTTTTATTCCATTTTAAGGAAATAGAGAGCATGCTAAAATGTGTGCATTTATTTTCACCGGTTTTTATGGGTTTAAATGATTCATTGGGCACAGGTATTGGTGCAATATAAAAAAAAAATACAGAAAATTTCATCAGCATCAGCTATTTTAGAAAACCTGTGCACATTTAAAGTATGCCATATTATGTTTAATTTAAGACACTCATGTCAGCAGGCCTCTCTCTGGGTGTGAAACTGACACATTCACTGTCTGGAGCCAATATACAAAAGGAGCTGCTATAATGTGCTGTGGAGTTTTGTGGGAGCTTTGTCCCTCATGAAAAAACACAGACGTCATACATCATCATTGATTCCCAGAGTGCTGTGTCATTGGTACCACAATGACCTTGTGTAGCCCACATCCTACCCTTCTGCTCTTTCAACAGTATTTGACAAATGAAATGATGCTGCACTTGAGCCACTTTTTATACAGGAAAAAAAATATTGTAATAAAGGACAGGAAAAAGCCTTCTTCACTGGCTCTTTGAAAAAAAAGATAAGGCGACAAGTAAAAAAAAAGTTTTTGAAATGTTTCAGCACAGATAAGATTTCTTGCGATGCAGATACTAAAAGGGTGTTTGGTATCTGGGTGACCTTGGCTTTTCTAATGTAAATATATCAATGGTTAGGCTCATAGCACAAAATCAATGTCCTGTTTTGTCAGAAAAGCTGTGCCTCATGTGTTTAAACTTAAACCACTGTCCTTACATAGCCGGCGGTGTATTTGTATATCAAACATGGCGTTCTTCACATGTGGTCACTGCTGCTGTCTGTATAAACGATACAACGGACTTTAATCGCCATGACAATTATTGCCAGGGACATGCACACCACAGGGGGACATTGTGTTCTATTTTCTATTATTAAAGTTGCATCTTGGAATAGCTAACCTTTCGAACAATCCACTCTGGGATTTTGTGGAATTAATATTACAAGATGTAGTCCGGTGTCTTTTAAAGACTAGGAGTGAAGGAGTCAACTTGTGTTCAAGACCTACTTTCATATGCGCCACGCTGAGCCAATCTAACGAGCAATCAAAAAAGACAACGTGCAACATGTAGAGAACATGAATGCATTATCTTTTGTTCCTTATTTTGATACATACATTTAAAAGAAAAACATGAACACCACAGAGGCTTCTAAAATTATTGCACGAGCCACCACAGTAAGTGGTTTAAATGATATCTTCCAAAGTTTTTACTCTGACAGAGTGAAGACTTGGTTAGCCCCAGGAGTGCTACATATCTCTTTTTGTGTTCCTTCTGATCTCTCATCATCTCTTGGGTCTTACATCAAGAGCCCCGGATTTATCGACCAATGGCCATAAACAAAACATAGATTGAACTGGACACTGGGGCACAACAAACGGATTACAGAGTTTTTATTCCTCTGCACGCGATTGGCCACAAGAGCCTCTTCTGAAAAAAAAAAAAAAATAGCCATTGGGCCGGCAGAAATGCGACACACAAAGCAGACTGGGCAACAGAGATGCATGGAAGACTCATGCCAACAAGGATGATAGAAATAGACGCGGGATGCCAATTAGAAGAATATGGTGTATGAGTGTGTGAGTGCGTGCATTCAAATGGTGTGTCTGTGTGCATAATGTAACTGGATGGAAGCAGAATCAGAAACTGTAATCCAATTGTATTGGCAAGGTATTGAGCGTAATACCAGTCAATCCAATTGTCAATGCTTTACTTCATGATGGAGTAAAAACGCATTTGAGTGTTACTGTATACCTGTGTGCGCCAACATGTGTGTGCTTATGCATGAATGACTTTGATAGAATATCTGCATACACTAGCGCGTGATTGCACATGCTAACACGCGATATTTATGAGTCACTGTGACCACATGCCTGACAGCTGTGCATATTTCACACGGTGCAGAACCCTGCATTGCAGTACTTGTACATGTCAGCCATGCTCTTTAAGCAAGAGCTGCTCGGGGTCAGACTTGAAGACGAGAATTAAAGCTACATTAGCTGGTTCATCTCTTGCTGTTTTGTCTCTGCATAGTGTCACATATTATCTTACGTCTTTACCTCTGTGATTTATTTGTGTGTTAACTAAAGCAGCTGAGTTGGTAATTCAAAAAGGAATTGTGGTTAATTTACATAATTTGAAAGCGCAAAAATAGACACAAAGAATGCAGCATATATGCTCAGTGGCCACTCTATTAGGTACAACTTTCTTGTACTGCTTAGGGACCCCTCTTTGCCCCCAGAATCTTTGTGACATGGATTCAACAAAGTGCTGAAAACATTCCTTCGTCACCAAATCCCAAAGGACTCTGGAGGCCGCTGAACGCATTGTCATATCTGTGGAACCAGTTTAAGGTGTTTTGTGACATGGTGCATTTTCCTACTGGAAGCTTAGAAGATGACTGTGGCCATAAAGGGATATATATGGTCAACAACAATACTGGCTATATGATTCTCAGTTGGTATTAACAGGCTTAATGGGTGCTACAAAAATGTTCCCCACACTATTACACCATTACCACGTGCCGGAACCATTCACACGTGGCAGGATGGATCCATGCATGCATGCGCTACCGTCTACGTGCCGCAGCACAAAATCAAGATTTGTCATACCAGGCGATGCTTTTTCAATCAGATTCACGAGTCTGTAGCCTCAGTTTCCTGTTCTTAGCTGACAGGAAAGGAACCCGGGTTGTTTATCTGCTGCATCCACATCAAGGTTCAATGTGATGTGTGTTCAGAGATGATCTTTTGTATAGCATTGTTGTAAGGCGTGGTTATTTGAGCTACTGTCACCTTCTTGTCAGATTGAACCAGTCAGGTCATTCTCCTCTGAACTGCCTCATTAACAAGGCGTTTTTGCCCACAGAACTGCTTCTCACTTGGTGTTTTTTTTTATTTTTCACACCACTCTCTGTACATTCTCGAGACTGTTGTGCATGAAAATGCCAGAAGATTAGAAGAGATACACAAGCAATCCTGTCTGGCACCAACAATCATCCCACAGTCAAAATCCTTTAGATCACATTTCATCCCCATCCTGCTGTTTGGTCTGAACAACAACTCAACCTCTTAACCACGTCTGCATGCCCCTATGCACTGGGTTGCTGCCACATGACAGATATTTGATAGATATTTGCTTTAATTGGCAGTTATACAGATTAACCTGAAGTGTCAAATCCAACACATACACCAACAGTGATACTAAAGGACTTTATTTCAGTCATTACCATGCGTTACACCACTTCACTTTCTTTATTGCATCAGGTCAAATTCTGATACCTTCAAACCGAAAATGCTCATTTTACTCAGTCAGTTATGAAAAAAGTTGTTCCTGGGGCTATTCAGGCTTTGAGAAATTTGAAAAAAAATCTTTTCTTCCAATCCGAAGAGAACGGTCATTTCAGTGCAAAGAAGAAATCACTTGAGAAGAAAAACTACTTTTAGAATCGGCATGAGCAGTAGCACATCAATGAAATTAAAGAAATGAGAAGAAATGGTCTTGTGCAAATTAGCTATGATCTAAAATGCAAAGCAAACGAAAGAATGAGGACAGACTACCCTTTTTTTTACTACCTTTTCTGTGCAACAGTAACTAAATCTGTCTTTTTGTCTTTTTCTGCCTATAGCAGTGGCCCCTACTCTTCCGAGTCTACGTTCAGAGGTCTTCAAACCGTGTGTGGAAGACAAGGACCTGGCCTTTTGTCTAAATGAGGGAGAGTGCTCCATCATTGAAACTGTAGCTGGGGTTCACAGACACTGCAGGTGAGTTTAATGGCGCTTGTTTGTGTGTGTGTGTGTAGGTGTAGGTGTGTGTGTGGGTGTGGGTGTGTGTAAGGCATTTGGTTTCTTTCTCAGCATTGACGTTTCCTCTCTGTGCCCTTCTTCTCTAGTCACTAACCTTGGGGTCATTTTCATTCAAGCCTCTTTTTTTTTCTCTCAGTCTGACAGACTGTTCTGTTCTTCGAGTGATGAAACACAGGAAAATCGTTGTGCAAATGCACCTAAAATGCACTGAAGAGCTATAATCACCAAAACTACTAAACCGAGGGATCAGAGATGCTTTGGCTGCGTTAGATGCAGCTGATTCTCTGACCCACGCAATCAAACTGACAAACAAATGGAAAGAAATGTTCTCGTGCAAATTCAACACAGTGGGGAGCAAATGTGATTTTACTGTGTCTTTAATGTGCTCTGACAAAACTTGTAATAGTTTTAGCAGTCATAAAATTACCGTCTCCTTATGTATTTCATGTCTCATATGACCTCTTCGGTATGAAATCCATTTAATGGTAGCTGTTAAAGAAGCAGCTCTTGCAAGATCCTTCTTTGATCTTACTTAAAAGCAACTGATCTCTTTATTTTTTCTTTTTGTTCAACTCAGGCAGTCACTCACACCCTGACTGTCCAAGAGATTAAATAGAGGGAACTCCTGTAAACAAAGTATACCTTTAGCAGACTTTGACATGACTCATAATGTGGCAGGGGTAAATAATATGTTGCCAATTACTTAAACAAACCCAATCCGTTTTTATTGCCTTTGGCAATCACTTTGTCTGCATTAGCAAGCCTATACCATTTATCTGTCATGTTTCTTCATATTTCTGATCAAGAGCAAGCTCCATGCTACATATAGCACTTAAAACGGAAAATACAAAGTGATTTACTGGAGGAAAGAAAGAGGAATATGTATAAACATAGATTAAAAGGCATAGAATAATATTTTTCAGTAATATGTTATCATTTCTGGTGTTTAGGTTTGTGTTTTTATTGTATTACACAACCCACACATATGAAACAGTATGCTAACAAAGCAGGCATGTTACTAATATGCATGTGATTGTATGTATTGCAGATTTATTTTTCATTAATCAGCAGGTGCAAGGTCACACTTGGATGTTCAATTTCTCTCATAGATAGATAGATAGATAGATAGATAGATAGATAGATAGATAGATAGATAGATAGATAGATAGATAGATAGATAGATAGATAGATAGATAGATAGATAGATAGATAGATAGATAGATAGATGCACATTGTATGCAGTACAATTTGTATCTTCTTTATATGTCTGTTACCTCCTCGTGGCTCAATGCACTATCCACTTCTACTCAGCAATCACTCTGATATACATTATCACTTTAAAAATACAACACTTTAAAAAAAACATAAGACATTTTCTCTGAGGCAAGAGTTGTACTGAATGGTGCTGAATAGAAAAACAGCTCATTAGTACGCCTACCTGGAATTAAAAGGCCTAAATCTTCATCTAAAAGAAAAAAAGGTGATGCATTATAAATGATTCATGAGTTAGTCAAGCTCCTTAGAAAAGTAAATGTTGAGCCAAAGAAATCTTGAAAAAAAAAAGTCTAGGAATGATGCATTTACAGTAATTAAAACTCACTGGCAATTTTAGGTTATTAAAACAGCGACATTATTTATTAGCAGTAACATATAATTAACCGAAACCAACTAATGTATTAAAGAAATATGCAAAGTCTTGGAATTTACTTGTAACCAGCCATAAAAATTTTAAAATTTGAAACTGAAAATTGTATTATTTTGGCAGAAAACAACAAATACGATTTATAATTTTGCTGAATGGAGACAGCTAACACTGTCAATAATTCAGTATATGTTTAATGTCATATTACAGTGGCCGAGACAACAATTTGTCACATCCCACTTCAAGAAACCATGAAGACTCGTAGCAACTACCCTCTGGGCTATAATTAGTGACAGCTGAATGTCTGCATAGAGAACTCAGAAAAGGCTGAGGGCCAAACCTAGAGGCACTCTCTGCCAGTTTCTTGAGTTGAGTGCATGTTCTGTGAAAGAATGATTACAGGTTTGTGAATACTTTTATTGAAAGGTTGTTTCTTCATCTTGAGAGAAGTCCAGGCAGTCAGTCAGAAAAATATCATCATTTTGCTCAAAAATCTCTGACATGTTGATGGTGTTTAAATGTTCTCGCTACTCCAGGTGTGCTTGAGATTTTCAAGAAGTGCTTTTACAGAACAACAGAACGCTGAATCATTTCGAAAAGAACAACAAAACATCTTCAATCTACATTAAAGCTGCGTTAAATGATTTCTAACCACTAGGGGGCAGAAAGTCCCCCAAAACAAACTAACGGCAGTTGAAACATACGAAGCTGGAGTAAACATCAAATCTTTATAACTGATTATTTATTTCCATGAGATACCGTTCCACAAAATTATGTGATATAAATAAAGATTTGTTCCTGTAGAATTGAAGTCCATGATTCACTCTTTTGTTTGGTCCAGCAACTCGAGAAACTACCCATCTTTTTTTGGCTGCATGTTCTACTTTCCTCACCAGCCATTTGTTTACTTCAGATCTTCACCATTTCACGCTGAGCAGGTAGCATGCAGTCAGCTTGTGTGAGATTGTTTGCTGAAAATGACTGCCCACAGTTTCATTTTTGGGGGATTCAACCATATGGACTGACAAACCAAAACAATGTGCTGAAAGCTGCAAATAGCAGTAGAGTTGCTGCTGTGCCATTACTATATTCATACTGTGCTCTCCACAATGTTATCCTCTGTTCTTCTTCCTCTCAGAGATACAGTGTGTGATGATAAATCAAGATACTGTCCATCCACATTTCTGGATACAGCAAAAAGGGGAAAAGTTATTTGAAGGAAACCTGTAAGTCAGATGATTACATCCAGGTTTAAGGTGCTTGTGGTAGTGCTTTTGATCTGTCATCCCTCCAAGCAATGCCAGATCAGTGTCCTCATGACAATAACTGCTGATCTCTTCAGTCTGTTCTAAAGTACAGAAAAATGAAGGCTTAACGATCGCTGCCTCCTTTGACGTCATTGTCTCCCCAAGGCTGCAGTGCAAAGAGCATAATAGATGGTTGGATGTTTTCCAGCAATAGACAAGTAAAGATGTCAGAACAATCTCTAAATACTTGAATCATTAGATGAGGACACAGTTTTGAACTTGGGAATCAATTTATTTTGTTATGAAACATTTCCTTAGCTCTCCACCTCCTTTCTCCTCCTTCCCTCTGCCGGATGTTCATGTTTGCCAATGCTAATAAGGCTCCCAAAATAAACATGCAAATTTGAGTTTAAGACCTACTTCCACATCAGTGCTGTAGCTTCTTATACGCTAAGTACAATAAATGCACAAGCATTCACAGGTTTATATATAAGTAATATATAGATATAGATTGCAATAGAAATTACACCGTTTTTGATCAATGACCCTCACCAAGCCATTACTTTAGCACCAAATTCATTTTTCTGGTTATTAGAAAATGGCATTAAAATCAACCCCAAAAATATTTCTCTCCCTAAGAAACATTACTTGATTCAGGCAAACGCCAAACAGACAGCACAATATTCATTATATGGAGATGCATAATATGATATGATGTGATTTAAACCATCTTTTATATATCAAAATCAATGTTCTGTAGTCAACACACAGTATTTACTGTAAGTGGAGAGGTTAGAGAATACAAACACATAGAGTAGATCCAGGTATTGCCTCCATTGCCTCAATGTTTCTATTACTGTTACAGTGTGAATGAAGTTCCTATTTAAAAGCGAGGCTATGTATGCTCCACATATGCTATATCAATGCAGTGCACGTTTCACTCTAAACTCAAAATAAATAACTGGTCTCGTTTGAAATATTATAAGCATCACTTGTCAGACAGAGCAAATCACGATGACTCGTGAATCTCAATATTGCCCCGTGTAGATGCAGATTGTTATCAAATCTGCCTTCAGGAGGAGGAGAAACATGATTTTGACGAGCTCGTCTGATAGCAATGGAGAGATGGAGATGATGACACACTTTTCTTTGGCTCTGAGATGTCAGCCTCACTTGAGCGCACAAAAGTCAAATGCATATATTCTGTGAAAATATGAAAAAAGCCCAAAGTTGGAGGAATACATTATCAGCAGGTGTAGTAGAGCTGGCCGTCATACCCAATCATGTCACCTGTTTTCCCATTCTTGTGTTCAGCACCACAGCACTCAGACAGTTTTGTGATGGTGAGTCTGGAATAAAACCGCCACTAAAGCTGCTCCCCAAGGGGAAAGTATGTCCTTGTGCCAGAGGTAGAAAATCGCCATGGGCGAATGTACCTTAAATTAAATTAAAAATGGAAGAGATAACACATGTTCCTGTGATCCTATGCGAACTGTTGCCCGGTGTACGAATTCAGTATTAGAACATGAAGACACAAAAACCTGCAGCAGACTGTTGGGACACTTTGGATGTACCAATGCAGCACAGACCTGCCTGTTCATGACAATACCAGAGAGGATACAGCTACAGCTAGCTCCACAACTGGCACTCCATGCATAATGGTGCATGCTGATGGTTCTAGGTTGAATATCAATCAAAACACACAGCCACAAATGTATTTTATGAGTAAAATATTAAGCTAAAATAGAAATTGAATCATTTTTATAATTGTTTTTTCGCACTATGCACTTTTGGTATGATCTGTGTAGATGGCTGGCACAAGGGCAACACCACGATATCCATGCTGAGTAATTGCTACTAACAAAAAACACATTGTTCCTTCCACCTAAGTACATCTGACTTCACTGCAGTTCAGCAAAAGAAATATCAGAAGCGTGTTGTGTGTGTTTTATTTTGAGTTCTAAAAACAGTTCAATGTGGAGTTATTAGATGGTTAATTGGTGGAGCAAAGCATAATGCACTGAATCTGAACCTACAGGAGGGCAAGTGTATAATTCAGTGAAGCTCAGCTTGCCACTTAAAGCCCCAAAATGGAAGACAAAATAGGACCTCACGGCCTCTGTTAATATCTTATGGAAATGATTTTGTTATAATTGATCACTCTGCATGGGTGGCCTTTATTCAGCTCAGCCCTTACTGATGCGCTCCGGCCCGTGTAACTTCCTTTCCGCATTTATCAATACAATTATTTCTATCAGTTTGCTGTTTGAATATTCTGGACCTGTTCAGCGATGCACGTTCTGTCTTTGATGCGAGGGCTCAGCAGTGTCAGTCTGGCATGTGCTCAGCAAACCAAAAGCATTTAGCCACGGTTGGAGGGCGTTATAGGATGTATTAGTTGGAATGAAGGTGCACTGCAGCTCTGGCCACCACCTGCCGCAATGTGTTATGTTTTGGTGACACGCAACAAATGGTCATAACATTCAGGCGTTGAGAAGCTGTGCATGCTTCAGTCAGGGCGTGCATGGGAATTCTTGTGGCATGTGACATTATACGATGTGGGTGCTCTTTTTCATTATTTTTGTACAGTATATGACATCTGTTACCTACATTACAACAGTTTTATCAAACCAGTTGTTTTTTTTCTGTAGCATCATCCCAAGCTGCCAATTCTTTTTTTTTTTTCTTGACTCAAATGGAAAAAGATTTCTCTTGCAAAAATCAGTAGGAAAAATGGTTTGACTTCACTGAAAACCTTTGCCTGCTTTCAACTCAATGTTCCCAACTTGTATGAGCATTGTATCAACAACCCAAAAAACTCGGAGGCTTGCTTGTGTTGAAGCAGATGATGCAAAGCTGCTGCAAGTTAGGAAAACGTGAATTAGACCTTGCATTGTATGAATTGGTACTATTTTATACCCAGTAATTCATTACTCATTTCATTAATTTGTTCAGGTTGATGAGTAAGTCCATAATTATAATAGATACAAATTAGAAATTCTGACTTCAGACCTAAGTTGAGAAGAGAATAATTACACAGGATAAATTTTGCATTTTAAGAAGTGACAAACACAGAATTTTTATTATTTATTATTTGAACGCCTTAAATTTGGATATACTTCTAGTATCAAACATTTAGTGGCGTGTACACGCAACTGGTAACATCTTAAAAGAATATGCAACCATTATAAAACAGTTTTAATAGGGATCTGTGAAATGAGAAATATTGTCAGTAGAAATTTTGCATTAATTACAGGTTTAATTGCTGATAAAAAGAGATATTAAACCTGCAAAACACATTTGTTTCTGCCTTAAGTAGAATCAGTCAGATCAAACATCCCAGTGGTTTCCTCATGTTTGACAACACCTTTAAATATCTGTACATTCTCTAATGTACAGATATTTCAGTTTTATTGCTTTCACATTTAGTCTCCTCAGCATGGAGGCTGAAATCACTATCCTCTGTGTGTGTGTGTGTGTGTGTGTGTGTGTGTGTGTGTGTGTGTCTTTGTGCTTGTGTGTGCATTAAAAGCCTGGCAAAGCTCAAGGTAGCTCATGTCTACTATTACCATGGTAACTTCTTCCCTCATTAGTGTGAGGCCAAAAGCAGAAAATAGTTGTTGACTCACTTATGCCTGCTATGGTAGTTACATTCAAATGCTCTCTCATCATCACTTACCCCATGCATTATATTTTGTGCATTGATTCTGATTGATTAGACATTAAAATAATTGCCACCTAATGGTATTAATGACTGCTGTCATGAATAATTCATGACGAAATTTGCACATTTGATTGCTTCAACTAGAGCTATGCTGACATAAGATATTAGATCATATTTAAATGAACATTGATTTGTTTTATGTCTGTTCCCTCAAAACCCATCTGTGCAGATGGATAACTAGTGAAACCATTATTTCATAAGCAAGGAGCTTACGCTGTGTGTGCGTGTGTGTGAATGCCTTAAGGGACATGTTCATCTATCCTGATGAGGAACCACATGAAATCTCACAAAAGGAATTAAAAAACCTCTGCAATTCTCTGGTCCCTATGACAAAGAGATATTTCTATTGGTAGTGTGCTGTAGGGTTAAGCTTAAGGATAGGCTGAGAGTGCCTGTGTGCGTTTGTCTGTGTCACTGTGAGCCTGTTTATGTTTTGTTTTTTTCCCACGAGACGTTGACAGCGGTATTAACAGAATCTGATATGACAAAATGAATCATATAAATGAAGACCACAACCTCTTAACTTTCCTTTCCCCTTTTTCTTCTCTCATCTTCCTTTTTTTTCTACGGGGAGCCAGTTCAGCGATTAAATTGTCACTGCAGCGTCAGACCTTGACAGGCTGCACTAATCCACGATGCTGTCGCTCCTCTGCTGATCCATCCTCCTAGGGAGGACGTTCTCCAGGCTTAAAGCCAATGGGCCATGTCCCCCACTACCCCACCCGGCTGCTGTATGAAAGCAACACAATTATAAACGTGGGAGCAGACTTACCTGTTGGCAGCATACCATGACAGACCCACCATTGGATTGCAGTTGGCATCTAATTCAAGTTAATTAATTAAAAGACAATTTAGGTGCCCCAAATTATAAACTGTAGTACATCTTCTCCCTCTCGTCTTCTCTCTATGAATATAAGAGCCATTTCTTCTCAAACATTAGTTTTTTTTTAAACATCCACAATTCAAACATTATTCCTAGTTCTATACCTGCTACAAAAACGTGTATACTACTGTAAAGTAATGAACAATTTCTCCATCTATGCTTCCATTTTGGCTCCTTCAGCATTATACTTTACATTCTGCAGGCTTGTCACAAACACTGCATATAAAAGACTCACGTGTCCATATTCTGCTAACAAAGGCTGCCTTGTTTTTCAAGTCTTAATGAGCATGGGACAGACATGTTGTCAAGAAAATCTGCCATCCCTGCAGACAATTAAAGCTTTCACACAGTGTTGGTGGTGATGCTTTACTGTTTTATATAATAACTTATTTATTTTTTAAAAAGAACATTAAGTCACTCTTCTGATTTCACTGGCAAGTGATGTATATTTGTTTAATACTGTACTACAAGGCACAGTAGTACAGAGGTTAAGTGAAAGATTACAATTCTCCAGTCTTTGTGTGGCATCATTCTGTACAGTACATTACTCCTTGCTGCACCAGTTTTTACCTGTATTAAACCTCATTTCATTCATGCACAATATAAAGAGTAATAGTTGACCTTATTTCCAGATCCAGGTGTCTCTCTCATTAGGGTGGTCTATGGAGAAAATGCTTTTTGGATCTCAGGGGAGTCTCAGGGAGAGCTTTTGTTGCAAGACTGGGGCCCCACTGGGGCAAATTGGCAATAAGGCTGAACCGTGGCAGCATATTCAGCTCTTTTAATGCAATCATGATCTAGCAAAGCTGGCTCTTAAATGTCAGTCAAACTCTGCCATGGGAAATGTTCACCCAGAGACCTGAAGGTAAAAACTGTTTCCACAAATATGTTCACAAACGGTTTCGGTCTGTTTTGAAAAATATGCTCAATAGCTGCGGCATGACAGAAATATTTCCTCACACGAAAAGAGAGAACTCATATTTCAGTTTGACTTTATCAAAAGACTCAGCCCAAATGCATGTGCCTTTGTCGCTTTCTTCCTTAACAACCGTATCACTGTATGTTTCCACATTTACAAAGTCACATTTCTGGAAAGAACTGTGCACAATCAAATTTACAGTGCCGAAGAAGATCACAAACAAGATGACAGACACACCCATGCTTACTGTACACACAGCACAGCATCTCTCTCCACTTTCTCTTCCCGACATCAAATGCACGCTGAGACTTTTCGATAAAGTAATGACACAGCATTTGAGGGTAACCGCGAAGACGCCGTCTTGGATTTGAAGGCAGCAGTACAGCCTTAGTTAGTTGCCTGCAGCACTTTCCTTGTCATTTCAGTGCGAGCTCAGCTGGTGAAGGATAACAGCTGCTTCTCGTTACTGATGTTTATAGTAAATTATTTTCAACAGTGGACACAGAATAGAGACCGTATAGCTACATCATTATGTTTGAGCACCGAAAACACTTAGACAAGCAGACTTTGATAGCCCTATCTCTGTAGCCGCCACATGCAGATGGGGTCTCTGGAGGTTTTCTCAAGGACTGCCTGCTGCGTCTGCTACTCTGTCATTAGGATGAGAGGATCAGACAGAAGAGGGACAGGTTCTAGGTGGGTTGTAACAATTAGATGTAATTTTTTTGCTAATAGGCAGACAATAGGGGATACGGATGTAGCTTTGCCACAACTCAGAGGTATCAGATGGTAGAAGCTCTCAGATCAGGAGTTCAAGTGTGGTGTGGACCTTGAAATGGACTCTGGGTTAAGGACTGTCATCTGTAATCCACCAGAGGGAGCTCCACTGATTTCATCATTACAGGTAGAAACATCATGAGAAAAGAGACATTTTGACATTCAGCACCTTTGTATTCTGCTTAGGGGTTTTTTGGTCGTTAAAGCAAATATGTTAATTCTTCCGTGTAGCAACTTCTGTTTACAGACTTGCTGTGGAATTGAACATGCCTAATTAGTGTTTAGCAGGAAAAAATGAAATTAATGAACCTCTGTTCTCCTTCCGTGATATGGCCAAACTCCACCTTTATATTCTCAACATATTTTCACTTGTCTTCCTGATTTCTTCTCTCTGTCAGGAGTGAAGTACAGTAAGACTCGGGCCTTCTTTGCACCATCTTCACTGGCTTTATCTGAGCTGCAGATTGTACGTTTTATCCTCTGAAGGGTGTCGAATAAGATAAACAGATCAGTTAGGTGGGAAACAGAAGCCAGCGGATTGAGCAAAATCAGGAAAGAAGAGACCACTTGAAAAAGAAATAGAAAATGTAAGAAGAAATAGAAGGAATAGGTGCAGTTGGCGGTCCTTTAACAAGGTGATATTTCATCATCAAATGTTCTGACGTGATTCTTTATTTTTCCTGATATCTTCGTTCTACTTGACATGTTTTCACAAGAGGGTTTGCTATGCTATTACACCAGGAGAACTGTCCATGTTTACTGATAGAACGGCTCTTGAATTGAATTTGAATTTAATTAAGTAAAGTAGCAAATGAAAGGAGACAGAGGGAGGCAGCAAGAAATCCCATTGTTCCACCTCAACCTGTCTCAGGCTGAGATCAATTACTAGGTGACAGACTGGTTTAATCCATGTTCTGTGGAAAACAACAAGCAAACTGGGGATAAATATTCATTTGTCAATACAGATAGATGTTGACTAATAGAGCGAGGGTGGGAGAGTGTGAGTCTGACTGCTGCAAGAGCAGTTAGAAACATTAGAGGTAATTTGAATTCTTCTTTAAATAAGATAAGATTCTTTTTTTTTACCTGGAAAATGGCAAAAGCCAAAAAGATGATTGAAATGTTCAGAAAAAACTTCCGGCTCATCAGCACTAATTATAGTTAGAAATGAGAAATGATAGCCTTAAGAAACCTATTTTAACTAATTAAATTCTAAAATGATTTCTCATTTAATATATGTCTTAAAATTACAAGTAATGGTGTTGTGGACACGGCACAGTCGCACTGAAACACCCTTGTATGTACTTGTCACTTGTATTATCGCATTGACAGGCATGAACAAAAACATCTTTAGTATTTTTAGACTGATTATCTTTAATTATTAATTTAACTTAAAGATTTCATCGTCTTCTTCTTTCATCTTCTTACAAACCTAATGATTACATGGACATTACAAACAGCAGCCACATACATCTGATGGAACCGCAACGAATTTGAATTAAGCAGTCTGTCATGTGTGGTCCCAGTTCGAGGAAAAGCTACCTTATCTATATGCAAATCCCAGTTCAGGAATCCCTTTTAAGGAAGCTGTACAATGTATGTATGTTTCTGCCTGTGTGACATGACAAAGTAGTTGA
This sequence comes from Argyrosomus regius, assembly GCA_946959425.1. NCBI lineage: Eukaryota > Metazoa > Chordata > Actinopteri > Sciaenidae > Argyrosomus > Argyrosomus regius. The sequence continues at coordinate 7,329,204 of OX336900.1, read as the reverse complement.
CAGATGTGGTGGTTTATGTGGAGAGTTTATGTGAAGGCATGTCGTCTAAAGTGGGATATTTTATGCTGCAATGATGCATTTATATGTGAAGTTAAAACCAAGCCAAAAGCAAGAGTATATGGTAGCTTCATGTGCCGTAGCTGCCATGGTTGGAAAAACAAGGACAGCAGCAATTAATTGACTGTTTGCTAAGCTCCGCCACCCTTATTTATTGTTGCCTGTCAAGTTTCCCATTCTCAAGGCTAATTTACGAAAACATTGATTTCAGACAGATGAAGATGAAAGTAGGCTTCTCATTTCTAGCTAGCAACCCTACATTTTACTGTCTGAAACTGTGGCTAGCAGATATTATCAGCTGTAGCCAGCTAGCTAATAAAGATACCATTAGCTTTGGCTCTAGCTGAGCTGTTTTAAAATCTTGTCAAAGGGTTCTTAAACATGCACTTTATGGCTACGTATGTGATATTGTGCTTAAAGTCTAAGGCTAAAGATACATGCCCCGGTCAAAAAAAAAGACATTTAGCACTAAAAGTACAAGCATTGTTGTGATATTGCAGTGTAGAGCTAGTTAATGCACATATTACAGTATATGTAGTATACATATATAAGCAGTAGACTTGTTTTGTCTCTGATAAATGAACAGTGACTTGTTTATTTATACAACAAAGCAGCTTCCATAGACTAACTTTACTGAATTGACATTGAGAATGAAATACAAACATGACATGACATGGATAATAAACGTAGGAGTGGTTTTAAAAAAAAAACAAACCTCCAGGTGTATTTAAGTAATGCTTGTTTAGTATTGACTGCATGTGGGAAGACCTGTATGTTCAGCTTTGCATTATTAACTGGATAAAGAGAAAACACACCTCGTCAGCTTGAACTCAATGTGCAGTTTTACTTGAATTTTACTTGTTGAGACTGGGACATTGTGAGCTTGACCTCCAGTGATATGGAGAAACTCCCGTTACAAATGATCTCTGATGAGATGGACACTGTAGTTAATGTTCCATGCTCTGCTTGACCTCTGGGCAGTCTTTGGCATGGTAAATAATGAACTGAGGAATTGCCTTGGCATCTCTGGGACTCCCCCAGACTGGTTATCTGTCAGTATGTTTTTGTTTCTTATTGGTGATTGTCTTACATCTGCTTAATTTGGTATGTGCGGTGAGCCACATGCTTGGTTTCATCGCTATGGAAATACTGGCATATCTGTCACTGTCTAACTGAATGTCTTCAAAATGTCCTCGAGCTAAACGCGGAGAGACACTGAAGTCCTTGTCATTGGCTCTCATGTCATGTCATCGCAACACAAATAAAGATGTCTCTGGCTCTTTTAACCAAAGTACATCAAGTCTTAATCAGAGAATTTGTGTTTCATTTTCATTTATGTTTGCACTTGCAGTAACATAACAGAAAGCCAATCCCATCATTTTATGTGAACACAATTTAACAGCATTAAAATGCTTACTGATATTTACATAGTATAATTTTTTTTGTTTGCCTACCCAGAAATAAAATCAAAGTAAGCAGGAGAAGAAGTTAAAAATCAAGATTCAAAATACTTCAAAAGGCTTGGTGTTTACAAAAGGCAAGTTATATCTGTGATTAATAAACCACAATATAAGGAAACCATGCTTCTGTTTTTCTAGCCGATGACACAGAAAGTCCTTGATAGATGTCACAAGGCACTGCTATATTCTCTTTTTGACTGCTCTAAGAAGTTTTTGAGCTGAGGAAGCTGTCTAAACTTGTGTTGGAATATGGAGCGATGTTGTCAAAGTCCCCATTTCCTAACAGTTCAGTGGATATGAACATTTTACAGGGGAAGCATGACAGTGATTACATGTTTTGAAATGCCTTTGGGGTTTTTGGATTTTGATGGCATTGAAGCTTTGTTGATATTTTTCGTGAGTGCGCCAATCTAACGCTTGTCACTGCTGTTTCTATTAATCTTAGCAGAGCTTGGTTTATGAAAGGTCCTGCCATCTCTAATTAGATGTTGTCATTGTGTCGAAAACCAAAGCTTGTATAATATTATGATATTTAAAAAAAAAAAAAAAGGGCATTGCAGAGCAGCTGGGCTTTTACATGTCCCAACTTACTCATCTTTTTTTCCAACCTAATAAAATTCACAGTGCAGTCATATTGTTGTATAATTAATCAAAACTACAGTATGTCTGCACGGATTTAATGTTACCACTGTTTATTTAAGTGTTTTCTTTTTGAATAATTGAATGGAGTATTGATAATTGAATTTGTGTTAACGTTGTTGAAGGAGTTAATCAGTGCATGAGCCTGCTGGATACAACAAATTAAAAATAATTATGCGGCCTTGAATGTTTTTTTGTAAAGTAATACTACAGAGAGAGAGAGAGAGAGAGAGGGAGAGGGAGAGAGAGATTATTTGAAAGATTATTTGAAAGCCATCTTAAAATAAATAATTGAATCCAAACTATAACTTGCATGGTAGGTTACGAACACTAATAAAAAAGAGGATTAAGTTCTTAAAGAAGGCAAAACCACAACATTAGGATGGAGGAACTTTTTTACGGATACACTTTTTTGACCACATACACATTAGTTAAATTACCAAAAAGCTCAAGACTGGCCTGTTTTGAGATTCAAATGTTTTTGGGTTTTTTTTCTTAAGAAACTTTTAGAAAGTTTAACTTTTTTTGTGCGTGTTTCAATGTATTGAGGCATTTTCTGTAATGTTTGTGTGGCAAACTCAAACACAGGCATATCATAGATTTTAATACCCCAGAAGCTGTCATAATTCTAAACAGAAGGTTAAACTTTCTAATTGATGTCTCGAGCTTCCTTAATCACTGCATGTGTGAGAGTGAAGAGACCTGGGAACAAGTACGACAGAGAGAAAGAGAGGGAGAAGGGGAGAGAGAGCAAGATTAGAGTGTCTTGACAAGGAAAGCCTTTCAAGTTTGTAGGTTTGAAGTGCTAATGACATGCAAATGTGTGCAAATGAGTGTGCACCCACCCCCTAAAACTCTCATTGAATACTTTAAGCTGAGTGAAATTCTGGGCTTGTGTTTGTCTATAAATAGTGAAAGTTCTGGAAAGTTAGAGTGTTTTTAACCATGTTAGCGTTGGTTCAAATCAGTGGAAACCAAGCAGGAGTATAGCTCTGCACAAACATGTGAGGCGCTATTCATCTTTACTCGTGTGTAAACAAATGTTCAGTTTTTAGATTAATATTAAATAAGCAAAATGTTTTGGCAATCAACACGTCATCAGTGAAATATCTGACGCATGAATACATTCATGAAGTTAATAGTAACACGTCAGGAGGAGTGAAGTTGACATTAACTTATACTGATCTATATATGAGCGTAGAGGTAAACCTGATGAGGCTGAACTTAATTACACAAAACACCAACTGTGTAATGCAGCTCAAGTTTGGAGAGAGAACAGTTTTACTACATGTGAGAAGACAAATAAAGGGATGAAAGAACAGATCAATGATCCAATTACCTCAGCTGACACACAAATCCATAGACAGTGTGGAGAAAGATGGCATGCTAATCAATTTTGCCGCAGTTAATAAGTTTAATAAAAGTTTTCTTGTAAAATAAAACAATTAGCAACTGTGTGGCAAAATGAGAGATACGATGAGTGATGGCTCCAAACAAAAAGAGGGGGAGAGTAGAAGCATAACGTCATGGTAGATTGGGAACAGCAGTTGCTTTTCAAGTAGAGGGGCCACATGAGAAAACTTTTAAAACCCTTAGACGTTTTTTAATGTGACTCGCATCACAAACTTCACAGATATTTTTGTCTCGCTCCTCACATAGACGATTAGGAAAAGCAGCATCACACAAAGATGCAACTGGAGATGATCCTCCTGACTCCTAACATGTCACTGATGTCAAGACCTCTAATCTCACAGCCTCTCGTGTGATCACAAATGCATTAATATGCATATTGATGCTGTATGCATTAACATGCAGTGATAAAAGGAAAACCTACAAAACAGAATTTGCTGTGACAGGTGAGAAACATTGATCCCTTTTTAAAGGACTACTGCAGTCACGGCTCATATTATCAGGATGGCTCAGAACAGTCCACAAGTCAATTAGGGTGATTAAGATGGATGGATAAATCTGTAAAGCCTTCACAGTAGCAGATAATCTGTCCTAACCGTCACTCCCAACCAAGCCTCTAATGGGGATTTCACATTTGATTGTTGGGATGGATGAATCTGGTGGAAATGGCACAAAAAAAGGGGTCGGGGTATGCTGAATCAGAACAAGCATGTACAACGTGTTGTCAGACGACGTCAGAGATCAATCAAGTGTCTTCTGAACGGCCACACTCGAATGCGGCGTTAGAAGTCAGCTATCGTAGAGGGCAGAAAGATAACGGCGCATATTTTAGCGCAGTCTCTTCCTGGAAGTCATGGAAGTCAATGATAGTAATCCACTCTGCTTGTTCACACGCAAAGTGACACAAACAGGTGTGTGAATGACAGATCGACCATTTCAGAAAGTCACACAAATGGACGGACGCAGCCTGGGGTCTCTGAGGCTATTCGATCATCTGACAAGCACCTCTGATGGATCATACTAGGCCCTTATAGCTGTGGTGAGTGTCCAGCTGTGGTTACATTACTTCCACTTCTATATGTGATAGAAAGAAGTGGGGGAACAAAAGTAGACCTTGCAGGATGGAGTGCCTTCGCAGCAGCAAGGAGTAGACCATGAGAGGAATGAGCTGCCTTGAAGCTTAGCCGCTTGCATCCTAACAAGATAGTCTGTAAAATAAATGAAAGAATGTGTTTCTTCAGTTTAACACTGTATATAATACATATTGGCAAACTTGGTCATTCTCTCCAGAAAACATTTCTGCTTCGTACTAATTTAGATAACATTGCTATATATTATATATTTTGTGAAAACAGGAGCATAGTTTTTATAAATCTGTGCAGTCAGTAGATTGTCGAGGGGGAAAAAAACACAGAAATAAACTTACAGCAACAGAGCCTTGATATACTATCTGCCTTTCAGGTCCTTATTGCTATATCTAGCAACAAATTATGTGAGCATCAGGGTGATAAATGTAAGTCAAGTGTTCACTGGCATTAACTAAAGTTATCCGTCTCTCTGATTGCTTGATCCTCAACTCTTGTTTACCTTGGCTCTCTGCCATTTCGAGCTATCCAAGTAGCATACCATCAGGATGTGCAAGAAGCAGTTGGCCACGGTGTTATATTGCATGCTATACTGAGAATATACGGGGGTGTTGATGAGAACCACTGGGAGTCAATGAACCAATGAGCTGAAACTTCAATCTGCAACAAGCTACAGAATCAGTGCAGCACTGGCACCCTTCATATTTGACTCACTGTCAATATCAGATTTGTTGGAGAGCTTTAACAGATAAATACAGGTTAAATCTTGTCCTTGTCAGTGTTAAGGAAATATACCCTTGGCTATAAAGTCTGTTTAATGTCTAAATGTGTCCATAAAAATCCTGTAAGAATGCTTCTAACAGACAAATTTGTATCTCCTACCTGCAGCAATATGAACTACTCTGTCATTGTTTCAAACAAAACCTCTAAATGTCACCACATGCTGGTACTTTACTTTCTGCTGAAGTGACAAATCAACAACAAAGATGAACACTGTGGCTCTCTTTCAAATGTTAATCAGCTTGACAGACACCAAACCCATTTTGGCACTTTTCTTTCTGACAGAAGGTAGACCACACGACAGCTAATATTTCAATATAGTAGTCTTATAACTATAATTGAAATGTTTAAAAGGGCCAAAGCTGTTCAATATCTCTTGTTGTCTCTTTACAGGAAATATCTGAAATTGCGCAATGTGTCGATGCAAAAGGATTAATTTGTCTGATTTTTGTCTCTGCCAGGCCAGAGTAAAATAACTTCATGAACAAATCATTCTTAGCCAACACACTGAGGGTGTATTTGATTTTCTTCCATTTCAGTCAGGAAAAATCGTGGTATGAAAATGATGCCACTACTTTATTAGACACGATTCCCAGAAAGTCACGAGAAGAACAATTGTCCACACTGGGCAAAAAACTCTTAATTAATATTCAGAATAGTTCTACTTTCTCTTTAGTTTCTGTACCCGAATTGAAAAAGTTGCAGTTTTCAAGCCACTATTAAAAAAGCTCATCAGCAAACCTGAAAAAATGACAGACCAATATTCAATTTTGAGCCCACTTACTTTCTCTCTATCTATCACCTCCATGAATCTGCCTCAGACTGCAATGTACAGTAGCACTGAGACAGCTCTAATGAAAGTAACAAATGACCTGCTATTTCGACCAGGGCTCTGCATTAGTCCTTGTTTTCTTTGACTCAAGTGTAGCCTTTGATGCTGTTGGTCTCTGTATCCTTCGGCTTGTTGGCATCTCTCCTCATGTCCTCAGCTGGTTTTGACCTAACTAATAAATCATTTTTATACTTTGTTTTCAGTTAAAAAATCTGACTCTTTTCAACAACTCCAAAAGTTTTTTTGTTTTATTCTGTTATACAAGATATTCCTTCTGAATTATGTTACTCCAGAGGTTGATAGTTTGCAAATGCACTGTGGTATTATCCCCCAAAAATCTATTTACATGTTAAATTATGTCTGGATTACTTATTCTATCTTGAAAAGCTGAGAAAAACAAAATCCGAGAGAATCGACTGCTGCAAAGCTAAGACCTCCTCAACTCCAAACGCATACACACACAATCAGCTATCCACAAACATGCAGCCCTAATATCTACACAAGCCAGAAAACACAAACATAATCCAGTCTCTCTTAGTCTCTCTTCGCTGACTTTCTGCAAATGCACGTATCGATTATGGACTTGCAGGATTACTAATGCCAGCACTCGAAAGATAGAAAACAGCTTGGGAACAAAGAAAACCTCTAACAATAGGAACCCCTCTATGTGGACAACCTTCCCACAAATGTTAAGGAAGCAGACGCTGTCTCGGTATTTAAGTCCAGACTCCATTTATTCAGCACAGCATACAACCTACCTTAACTCCCACCTTGTCAGCCAGTCTCTTTTATCTACTGCCATGCCGTGTATCTTCCACTTCCCTCTACAGATGGTCCCAGTATTGCACAGAGCAGTGCACATGTACAGTTTCCATGGTTATATGCACAGACACTTGTTCTGGCCCAATTTGTTGGAGCTTGTTATACATTTGTTACATCCCGTTTTTTTTTTTTTTTATGCACAGTCATGTTTGTTATAGGAGGAGGTTGAATTCACACTTATGCAGGTGACATAACAAAAACCCAGATGACTTCTTAAAGCATCCGTCTCTTGAACAAATTACATGAAAAAGGCACAGCTAAATTGGATAACAGCATGTGATTGGTAAAATAAATGACATTAAAATGAACAGAAGAGGATGGGAATGTGTGGAACAACAGTGATAAAAGAAGAAAGGAAGTATGACAAACTGTGTTAATGAAAAATAAAGCCATTTTATGTGTGATAATCAGCATGAATTTGAATGAATACATGAATGTGTTTAGGCAGTATGTTTCAGATCTCTAAACGGCTGTAGCCTCTGTTACCAGATTGTTTGCTAATGCTTGTTTTTCCATCAATACAGGGCGGGTAAAACGTTAGGAACATGTCTGATGGCAGTTGAAATAATGTTTTTGTGATCACACCTAAAAATAAAAATACATTATCAAATTAATCACACACAGGGGGGAAAAAAAGTGACTCTGTCACATCAGGGAGCAGATATCACCAACAAAGGAGGCGTTCAAGATATTAAACTGACAGAATTATGCCTCTTATGAAAGTATGGTCTGTCTGTATGAAGTTGGCAGAGTGAGGAGGGAAGAAGAATAACTGGAAAATCAGCTAATGGTGTTTATCACAAGGTGAGGTGACTTTACAGTCCATTTTAAGCTGTGCAGTGCTTTTCAGAAACTATTGACAAAGTGCTGTTTTTGTTTAATTTTGGATGTGTTTTTATTTTCACAAAGCCAGAAGCTGTCAGTGACAAGTGCTGAGCAGCATGTCAGGGAGGTGACGTAGTGTGATGTGACTTTTGTATATTTAACAACAAAAATGTTGAAAACGTTTCTTTTCCTCAGGGATGAAAATGAGTCTCAGCAGTAATCAGACTTGTCACCAGTGTCAAATTAACAGCTTTATAGAAATAAAAAAACACACATACAGATCGTATATGCAATAATAAAAAATAAAAAAAGCCCCATGTGTTTTTCATCTTTAATTTGATCAGGTAGTAAATTGGAGCAAGTGTAAATCCTTTCAGAGTTATGTGTTATTAGTAATTACACTTAAGGCATCTTGGCAGGAAAAGCATTATAGTGTTTTAAGTGGGATTCATTGTATTTTACATACATGTGCAGTCTGCAAAAGTTGTGTGAGTCTTGCGATCAGTTAAGTTCTCAGTGACCTCAGCTCAGTTTCTTGTAAATGTAGACTCTGTACAGGTTTCTTGTGTTCAAGATGGAGAATATGGTGTTTGCATGGATGCGTACAGGCATGTAATCCCTCCTCCAAGATAAAAAAAAATAACTGACACCAGTTCCTTCTGGTGCTTACTGTTAGGGTTGGTTGGTTATGGTTTGGTCCATGGTTACCGTAGGCCACTGACATTCCCAGTAGACTTCTGCTTGAATGGGTGTATGATTTGCTTATCATGTCTTATATAAGCAATGTCTCTCTCTGTCTCTCTCTCTCCCTCTCTTTCTCTCTCGAGGGTGTTTCCCTGCTGAGATCTGTTGTTTATGTTTGATAGACTGATAAAAAACACCTCAATCTGACATTGTTCCATGCGTTTTTGACGAGCTAAAGGTTATTATTAAAGGTTATTCTCGAAATATTTGATCCTCCAATATAATAACAGAGACGGTTGCACAAATGTTTACTATAATCCCAGCCTTTTCAAACACTAAAATCATATCTGCAGGTGTACTGATTTCTTTCATCAGTCTTCCGCAGAGGGAGTCCATTAACATTGAATGACAGAGGAGAGTGGACTGAAGAACATGAACACCTGAAAAATATAATGCAATCTAATGCAACAGCTGTGCAATAAACACCACCTTAATGACGCTTACAATCTTCAAAGGTTGTGATTCCTTCTGAAAGTCAGCTTAACTATATGTTGATTTCTGAGGCTGTGTGTTATGATGTTGTTTGTAGAGAAAAATAAGATAATAATAGCCCTTTACAATATAATGCAGTGCATCAAGCCACAAAATAAATTACACATCATGCTCCTCACAGTGTATTTACACATCCAGCAGCAACATTATCATTCATTTGGAGCTGTGTTTTGTGTCCACTTGGCAAGTTCAATATTTACTCATATCAGTTTTGGTCTCCAAATGAGGGAATCTGGCTCTTTATGGGATAAATGCTCCACTATTTTTCACCAGAAAGCGTGCCATAGGTTAATCAGAGCTTTTTCACTGAAAAACTGGTGCCAGGTTTGTCTGAGGTTGATGACAGCCATGAGAATGATCTAAAACAGTAAAGTTGCGGCACAGAAAAAACAAAACAAATGAGCTGCTAAACATTTGTAGAACAGCAGAGTGGAATGACAATTCTCTGTGTGGCCATCATGTCTAATATTAATTCATATAGACGAAGATCATCATACAAACACCTGATCTGCTGCACATATCAACCAGCGCAGTTTGATACAGGGCCGCTACCAGTTGTTTTTTGCTTTGTTGTAGCACCTGCTATAGCAGTAATACAAAATCAAGGACTGGAATACCTGGAAAGTAGCCTTTTTAACAAGTTGAAATTCAAATGAAGCAGAATCAGAAATCTTTTTTCTAAATTCTGATGCATCACCATCTCTCTTTCTCCTTTCCTCCTAGCCTTGATGAATTTAAGCCAACATGGCTGGAAATTAATTTTTTATAGCGATTAGCTTTAGACTGCTCTGTTGACTGTTGACTCCTCAGTCCTCTTAACTGGCCGATAGGTGCTGCAACGGATCAGCAACTGCTGGGCTAAAAACAAACCTTACCTGTCTGTTACAGGCCACATTTCGGTCATTATTTTGGCTCAAAAACCCACATGCACAGATTCTTCGGTCTTAACTTGACCCGAAGCATCTGTAGTTTAATTCTGTACCTGATATGTTATGATCTACCAAAGTTAGACGCAAGACGAGGTAAACAAATCCCTGCTTTCATTAGCTACGTGACTGGTCCTGTGCATATTGGAGAGGTCAAGAGGCGCTGGCAGACAAATACCATATTAATCTGAGTCTCCTGTTATATTTTTATTGAATATTGGCCAATAACGATCAGCGGTTGATTGATCTGAGCACACCTAGAATAGAAGCATCATTTCTGCAAATTGCTGCAGCTGAATGCTCATTTAAAGGCAGTAAATTGATGCAGTTAATTGGGAATAACACTTTGAAGAGTATCATCACCACAGCACATTACTGCTTGGTTGCCTGTGGAAACCCAGATGTTATATGTGACAACAATATGTAGGTCTAACCGATATAGAAGTAAAACTAGGTGATGACACACAGTATAAATGATGCACCATCAATGCTTTTCCTGCTCTAATGACTCATATAAACTGTAAATACTTTTGATGTTTTGACACCATAAATGTTATATTATTATAAGCATGATATTGGTGTCCTCTAAGTTTCTTAAAGCTTGTAAAGTTTCATTATTGTGAAGTGTTCCCATAGTAGCACTCCATCTGACTTGAAGGCAGATTGTAATCGGTCTGCCGTCAGAGAGGTGCTGATGATAGCAATCAGGAAAAGTGGCAAGACTGTGGATCAGTTTCAGGACCTCATCTGTGCAGAAAAGAGATAGATAATTTAAACCAAAGTCAGTAAGGTCAGCAGAGGAAGTAGTGGGGGAATTGAGGACAAGGCCAGTGGGTAGTTAAAAGAAAGAGCTTCAAATAATGTCGAACTTCTCGTCAAGGCAGGTGACAGAGCCCTCAGTGGGAAGAGAGTAGGTAGGTATGAGAGGATTGGGGTGAGGAGAATTATTCGCTGAGGGTTAGGGGCATAGGATTGGAATTAGACGAGGAGGGTTGAGGTAGCAGCTGAAATAAATGTCGATAAGAGGGTGAGGAACAACCTAAAGTGAGAGAGGTCATCAGGCAAGCCAGATTTGAGCCACTTTCTTCCAGGAACCTGAACTCGTGTTCGCTCAATTTGCACGGCTTCAGACAGCAAAGAGGCAGGGGGATTGACAGGGAAGTCTAGAAGAAAGTGAATAGAAAAGGTCAAAGGGGGAGGAGGGGCAGATAGATATATGGATTTAGTTGAGTCATTTCACAGAGAAAGGGTGTGAAGCAGAGGAAGTGAGAGTAAGATGGACAAGCAGTAAGAAGGTTGGAAAGATGCTACTGGCTATTCTGCCAGGTGTTGATAGTGTGAGGCATGATGTATATTGAACCTAAGCATCTTGGGAGTTAAATGGAGCAAAAAATGGACACTATATTGAATGCTACTATGCTGTGAAAGAGTCTGACAGAACAGTGTAGAGGAAAAATAAAATTTGCTACACCATCTTAATAGAAATCTATATCAGCCATCCATTTAACACTGCAGAAAGTCTATGAGAAATGAGAACTATCGATAGCACTGCTGAAAAGAGGGAATAGCAGCCAATTTAAGGATTTATATGTTATTTCTATGCTCAAGTACAGCTCAATCAATGTTTGGGTTTCAAAAGCTTTTTTCAGGCAGCATCATTTGCAGTGTTACCATGTTCTGAAACGTCCTGTGCAGAGAAAACTGTCAGATATCTCAAAATAAAGACTCAACAGCTGACTGTCCTATAAGAAATGAAACTGTGGCTAATCAAACGCAAATTAAAGGCATTTGCGATTTATCTGAAAATGTCAGTTATGCAGTCTGTCTTTGTCACTTCATTGCTCTGTCCACAGGCGTGCTGCACACACCCATACAGTATTTATCCATACCATATGCGTATTATACATATCGAACATATGTTACAGTCAGATGTCGTCTTCTCACTGTGAGATACTGTAAATATATGAGACGTATATCAAAGCGCTATAGCATCCGCTGTGACTGTATCCAACCAATGACAGCACTAACTGAGCTGTCACTCAGAATGATGGAGCGGGTGCTACACAGCAGTTTCTGTTAAAGAACTACAATTCAAGGATGCAATTGTTTTCCGTTGATTAATACTCTATGAATGGCTATAACCTTTTAAATAACTGGAAGCAACTTCAAACTAATTAAAGCTCTTGTTCAATTAAATTCAGCTCACGAGGTTAAAAAGAAGCTTATAAATCTTGTGAATCTTTCTCCCCAATTCCTGCATCTGTTTGGTACATTCTGTACTGTAAAGCTTGCACTGTGATCTCACTACTTCCTGTTTGTAATCATGACTTGATCCATTTGCTCTGTCTACCCCACTGACAGAACCGTGATGCATTTGCATCCAAATGTTGGCTAATGAGTCTGCTGGCACATATAGTACATACCTGCTGATGTGGAGTAATTATCTCTGAGGAATAACCTTGTGTCAATTTTTACACCGTTGTTGTTGTATTACTCTGCACAGGTTATGTTTCACACGTATTGTTTACATTAGGTTCAGTTTATTTGTCATGAATAGTACTGCTCACCCCGTGGATCAGTTTAATAATGATATAATCATCAGGGTTATGGCTGTAACTGAAAGCTTGTGTTACAACATGGAGGTGTGGACTTTGAAAGAAGTTGGCATTTAGGAGGCAGAGGTGGCCTAGTGGAAAATGCTGTTGAGTTGCATAATGAGAAACCAGGGGATCTGGGGAAAATCAGGATGTTTTCGCTTCTGTTGTTTCAATTGACTCCTCTTTTAATCTGTTTCGTGTGAGTTCCACGGCTTTATGGACATGACATGCATTGACTGATTGATTGAGTTGTTTATTTGCGTGAGCAGCCCATATGGGGCTTCATAAGAAATCATAATATAAAGTTCCACATGTTCAAAAGAGAACATTTCCATGCATTTTCTATAAATCTAAAGATAAAAATGAGCCAAGAGCCAACTCAACATCTTACCTGTAGAGAACAAAAACAAATCAGAGTTCAGGGATGGGCATTTCAAGCAAAAATAATATTCCACTGGGAACTATTTAACCATTATTTGAACCTGGTGGAGGTCCAGACTATCAGACGCTCTGTTCATGAAGGATGGTTACTGAAACGTTGTGGTGGCGTTCATAAACAGGAACTTTATTTCCTTCGCAACAGTGAACACAATACACAACCGTTTAACTCTCTATTAAGCTGCAACTTGAGCATCTAGCCCATCGTATAGCACTGTAGCAAATGCAAAGCTGCCCGTGTGCAGAAAAGAGCCAAACTAAACTGGACGTTTTACCAGCGCTGTGAAAATATTTTTTTAAGACAGGACGATGGTCACATAAACTATATGACGTTTTTCTAATTTAATGAAATTGAAATTTATGACCTATATCATAGTAAACATACACGTGTTTCCTCTTCCATGGCTGTTTCCCACAGCCATAATCATATAAGCAGTAAATACATGCTGACATTTATATAGGATAGCCAGAGGGTTAGAGTGAGCGTTGAACTGGACAAACCAGAGCATTGGTATCCTCAAGCAAGACTGAACCCCTGCAGCAAAGAGAGAATTTGAAATTTGACTTCTTCCACAGCGATCAATAATTATCACACTACTATTTCACAAGTGACATGCTTGATGGGCGGCGGTAACTGAACCGTCACAGCAATAAGCTCTGGTAAAGACAAAGGAACTTTTCAGATTACTGTGTTGTTTAATACTGTTGGGCCTGTGTGCCGCACATAACTGCAGGTCTACTCCAAAGGGAACAGATTACTGAAATCTAATGGGGAAAATCATATATCCTTTGGCGCGCGCTGTGTAATTGCAGGAAGTTACATGCATCCAAATGTGAAAGGTTAGACGGAACAAAAAAGGCAATTAGCTTTCTTCAGCCATTTTATAAAAATTCCCCTGAGACATCGTAAACAAACAAAAAGGCCAACTATTTCTCCCCACCGAGCTCTCAGCGCATGCATATTTAAGGCTCAAGTGGAAACCAAACAGTACATTGAGCTCACAGTCTCAGAAGACCATAAAGTGAACCCAAATTGTTCAGTTTACAATTGTTGCTCTCTATGGTGAAATGTTTTCTTACTGTCATCCTCACAAGGAACCCATAAAAAGTCTTTGTGTTTATGGAGGGAGTATAAAAAAATGTTTTAAAAAAAAAATCCTATTTGTTAGTCTTCTTGCCTCTTCAGCTCTTGTTTACTGTTATCAGTCTTTACAGTGATGCACTGGCGAGTTGCAGTGGGTTTATAGTTACTTTATCACCCTCCATTAGCACCAGTGTCCTGCATTACAGCCGTGTCAGTGACAGATCAATACGATGCAGGGGAGTTTGAATTGGCCACTGAGAGCTCCTTGATTCTTCCTATAAAATCTGTGTGACGTGGAGAGGTTGACACCGTTCACTGTGGCCTCCAAAACCGCTGAATAATATTTCAAGCAACAAAACAAGCAACCAAACTGTAACTCCAACGGCCCACCTGCTGACCCTTTGTGCTCACGATACTGTAGATAAGTAAACACAATATCACATTGGTTCACATTGTGTTCAGTCGTTTATATGCGAGTTTGGATAACTGTTTCTGAAGATAAGATATTGTGATTGTACATTATGTGGCCTACAGATGGCTGTTATTGTTAAAGACATGATTGTGCACCTTTAGATCTGTGCCTTTATTATTTTTTCTGCTCTCCTTCACAATATCTCAACATATATTATACCTGCTTGTGTGTTTTTCTTGCATTGAAGCAGACAATACAGAATCACAATTTCAGCTTGGTGACATTTGTTTCTGTGGATTTTTATATGTGTAGATATGTCCGTGAGTGTATCCTGGCATGACAATGAGAGACAAAATAACCGCAGGCTAAACGCAGCCTTGTGAAAACACTTCCAGTCATCCTAATTATCCTCATCCTTTGTGATGTTATTCGGAAAGGTTCTCTATTCTTTGCTTGAAAGTCTGGGATTGAGGTTAGGCTCAGGTAAGTCTGACCCAGGTCAAGCCTATTGAAAATTCAGTGTCAGTTTGTTTAAGCGAGACATATCACGGCCCGGCTTTTCTCTCTTGTCAGAATCATGGGCGCGGCAGGGGTTGTCATATCATTGAATTTAGGACAGGAAGGGAGATACTTATCTTAATCTGCTCCAAGGAAGTATTAAAGTAGAGCAGAGTTTCCGAGTGCATTGAAAATTGACCCAAAAATCTATAGCTCCAAAGTCACATTTGTGACAGGATCCCTTTGTAGTACAACTGAGCAGAATAACTCGGTGACACATCATTGCAACAGTTACTTTCCATGACTAGTAATGATGTGAGATGGATCACAGGGACTTGGACACCAAACCAAAACAAAAAATCTTACATACGTGCCGTAGAAAAGTTTTAATCAGGGTTGAATCTCTTCACATAACGCCCTTGAGTTCATCCTCTATTGTTATGTAATCTGGCAGGAGCCTGCCTCCTGGAATCCACTTATCCTTGTCCTATAGTCTGCCTCTCTCAGCCTGCCTCTGCCTGGGAATGGGACTGACAAGACACTCTGCTGTTAATGTACCATGGAGTGCAGACTGCAGCTGGTGCTATTTCCAGGTGGAGAGGTCTTCTATGTGTGTCACTTGAAAGATTTGTTGAGTTTCGGTAAGGTATAACGACACTTTGTTGTCCTTTATGAGCAATAGTTGTTGGAAATATTGTAACACAATAGGCGAATTATGGCTTCGCAGTCCACAATAATTCAATGACGACTGATTGTGCTCTGTTTGTTTAATTATTGGCACTTCTGTGTATTTTGCCTTTTGATGCCGAACTAGAAACTACAAGCCACCTGCACCTGACGGTTGGTTGGATTTTGTGAAACATCTCATCTTTCAAAATGTCCCTCCATGACTTTTCCTTGACCCACTTACTGTGGAAACCGGAGTTGCTGGATTTTCAAAGCCATACAAGGAAATAGTTCTTCCAATTATATTTACCCCCTTCGGTTGACAGCTTGTTGGCCTTGTCTATGCCACAAAAACATGTTTTTGGACTGTCTTTGGAAGCAGATGGTCATCTCTGCAATTTCCAAACTGAGACACGATGCATACTGTTGAGCGATGAGAGGTTGATTTTACACTTCATTTTGATTTAAAGGTGTACACAGATTTGTTATTTACACATCTACCCTATCACATATGTTAAATGCACTTTCTTCCTCAGTAAAAATGCAAGTTGGAAACCTGCATTGTTCATATCAGATAGTGGTATTTTCTTTTTCTTCTCCTCCTTTATTGGCACTTTGTTGCCTTTCACAGCATATCAAAATCACAAGATGTTGATGTGAAGTTGTGTGGTGTACTTAATAAAGCCACTTTTATCTCATAAATTGCCATATTTGACATAAATGCCAATTTAATGAAGTAAAAACATGATTTTGGCATGCAAGCCTTGCTAGTAATGTGGCGTTTCCAGCCAAACAAAGCATTTCTTTAAAACATCAGAAGTAGAAGCTTAATTTGCATTTTTAGCATTACTGTTGATAAAATGAGTAGTCCAGTGTGTAAAAATATAGTAAACTCGGCTCAGATGTTTGTTCAAACTTCAGATCTTTTCAATTCATGGTTAATTTTGTAAATCTGCTTTATTCATTCTTTTGCGATACACATCCCACGTTGCCTTCGCAAAGCTGCAGAGGCGGCAAAAATGAGTAGCACATTACCACTGTGTTGGTTGAGCACAAGATACAAACGCTATGAAGATTCACTCTTCAAAACTCACACTATCATTTCACCGTGATGGCGGTACACATATGATGATTACATGTGACGATTAAACCAAACATCTGCACAACTTTGAGTCATGTTCTGTAAGCTACTGATTACTGTTTCTGTCTGTTGATACGAGAGAAAACTCGGATTGAAATAAATAGACTAAAGTATGCAGGTGGACTGGTTGTACACAATATATTATAAAGACAGTGAAGCACACACACGCTCACAGAAAGAAACAGCAACAACTCTCTCACTGTTTGGGAACCAGTTTTCTCTTATCAAATTTGCACTCGATAAACAAACCTTGAACTGATCACTGAAAGCCTTTCAACATTTTGACTTGCAAACAGCACCATGTTGTCTCAGCAATCATTACAGCTTTGTACCTGCCACGTGAATGCTGTTTTTAAAGGCAATGATGATGATATTGTTTTTTAACTTGCCCTTTCTTTGAAGCCATCTGCAGCACTGCACTGAAATGCAATCAAGACCGATGAATAGACTCAATATTAGGAACAAAAGAAACTTGAATAACTCATAACTACGCCATTACCCCAGAGACAGATGAGCGAAGCTTTGCCCTGACATGATAATTGCAGTTTAACTGTCACTTTAAGCTTTAGGCGCTCATCAATTTATTTTCTGAATGGCTTTTAATTATTTAAGACTGAGTTTGTTTAAATGGTGAGCTTAAGGTCCTATCATGCTAGATTTATGCTTAAACATGAATGCTCTTATTGTATGAAATCCTTTGAGTGAGTTAAATACAGATAGTCTTGAAGATGAATTCTCAGTCTGGCAGATTCTGCTTTCTAAATAATGTCACGCTGCATTGTGACCAGATGAATCTGTTTTGTTTTGTGCTACTTTGAGTTGCTTGTTTTTATTTCATACAATGTTTCCTGTGTCTGTTTTATACATAAAAGACTAAACATGAATATATGTCAACAGAAGTGTTCAGAATCATCTTCTGAGCAGGAAATGTGTGCTTGCTGTTTTGTTGCCGTCTTTTTCACAATCTAAACATAATTTTGCTCAAAGGGCTTTTACCATTCAAAATATACAAACAAAAAATATAAATCAGTTTTACAGGAAAAGACAATATATTGAATCATAAAAACAGGTTATTTTAAACATGAGGTTGAAGCCGTGGAACATACAGTATTCAGAAACAGTGCGGTAATATATATGCATAGTCAAGTGGTTATGTATCTCACAGAGAAAGTTGCTATTTCAGTGATTTATTATGGTTGACTGTTGTTGAAAAATCAGAGCCAGAAAAATATTGGGATGTTCACTAATAATGAATATTTTAACAGAAACCAAATGGAATATAGAGAGAATTAGTTTTTTAGGAGGCGACCGTGGTCAGATGGAATTACTTTCCATTATTGTCTGGACTAGACCACAACATAGTACACAGTGTTACAGCAGAGATTTTAATAATCTTCTGCACAAAGATGGAAAATGTTTTACTGCAATGCTCCATCCTCGAAATAATTACAGCTCAACAAAATCAGTGTCCGTACATGTTTATTTTTAAAATATGAGTAGGGCTGTGATTTAAATAAAGGAGAATTTTGTAATGGTTTTGAAATTCGCACCTGGATTCTTGTTATTTTCTTGATTCAGTCACTTCATATTTCCCCTTACATATTGTATTGTATATTACATAATATCAAATAAGCAGTGTGACTCTTGAAGAAAAATGAGAGAAAATTGGTAGATTTAATGCCGCTCAACAGGTATGCCAGTAATCATATATTTGAAAATAATTTCAACTGTGCTCGCTCAATGGAAAAACAGTGGGTGTGGACAAGGCAGAGAAAACACTCACATCTGAGCAATGGTGGCCTGTAGCACTTCAGATCAGACCATTACAGGTTGATCCATGAGGTTAAGAGTGTTCAGATGTCAATGATGTTTCTTAGGCGCTTTTCTAAGAAACACTCTTAGGGTTACAGTCAGTGAAGTAAAAGAACTTCTTACAGACACTAGAATAAAATGAAGATATGAAATTGCAAAGATCAGGAAAAGCAGCGCTTCACCCAGGGGATTAATATTTGCTGCGCTTATATAAAGATAACTTTTCCTAAAGTCGCAGTATTTTATTCTTCTTTCAATCAAAGTGCTGTGAAGTCATTACTGTGGTGGCTTTGGTGCACCCTTGCATGATGAAGGAAGAGGAGGATGGCAAGAGAAATTGTTAGATGTAAATCAGCAAACACATACTGTAGCTAGAGCACAACAATATATCTTTTAAAAGAATCAAAACCTTTTTCCTGTGTTTGGTTTCACTTCTCCATATTTCTTCCTCTGCTGGACTATTTGTGTCTTGGGTTATGTCAGATATATTATTCTTACTTAAGCATTGTCTTGGACACAAACAACATTCACAGAGGGCATCAGTGGTCGGTTAAAAAGTATAAACTAAGCTATGCAGCGATATGAACACAAAGTTTCTAAATAAAATATGTCCTGCCCTCCTGCAGGAGTTTGATCTTTTTCCAAGATGTTTTTAACCCTCTGTGAGTTAGTAGGAGGCACTCCTGAGAACACCCTGAAAATCTCAGAAGATGTGCAAGGATTTACAATCATCTGAGCTTCAGGATGATTTCAGGAGCCCTGGTGAAGTTTGGCTGGCTTTGTGGTAAGAAAATTGCAAAAAAAAGAAAAAAAGTCTGCTCCTTTCTCTAGAATTCAAAGGCGAGCTATGAAAGCTCAAATATTTGGACAGAATCAAAGAAAGATGAGACCAAAGCTTTTCCAATAATTGAGAAATCTTATTCGGCCCCTCTGCTGTTAAATGAGGTAATGCCATGCATAGAATTTAAATAGTGTGTTTACACATGTTGTTAGAAAAATACAGACCCAATGTGAGGGTAAATTGATTGAGCAGTGGTGTTTGATGGAGCTGTAATAGTAAAGCACTTAAATGGGAGCTCATCTGAGAAATGGACAACTGAAAGTTGAACGCACGGATCACTGCTCCTTGTCCTCGTTTATGTAAAAGAGAAACAGAGCCGCGTTCCCCATCTTCAATGAAACACACGATATGAATGAAACTTTGCAATAAAAAGCAGCCTACCTTAACAAATAAACTGCCTCGTGTGTAAAAAAAAAAAAAAATGCTCTGATTCATCATCAAAGAATTGTATGCAGCATGTCGGCACACGAGGGATGAAAACATTCCGAGACATTTATTTTCTAATTTCATTTTTCACTTCGTTTAATTTGGATGTAAATACCCGGCACAGGACTGGGACAAAGATAAGAGCGTGTGTTGGTGTGCACATGCACAGTGTGGACATGCATAGTGAATCTTTGTATGCAGAGCTTACAGGGAATATTGCCAAAACATGCAGATACGCTGCCAACAATGCTAAGAGGTGGCTTAAAATTCGCCCGCCTACCCGCCCCTCCCTTCTAAAGATGACAGCAGTCTGGCATTTTGCACTGAAATGTAAAGCTTCTCTGTCATTTGTATTAGTCTGGAAAGGCATCACCACGGAAACAAATGATTCCTCGCACCAAGTTAAAGGGGCAAAAACCCCCTTTGTTGTTGTTTTTTTTCTGCTGAATTTGCATGGAGCCTCATGCTGTCACTTCAACCCTCTGATAGCAGTTTGGGCACAAATTAATGACACCAGTGAGGCCCCTCTAGACGCCACAGAGGTTCAGTGACTCGTCTTTAAACATTCATGTGTTCCCGAAACAATTTTCTCTGTCTAATCTGAGGACGTTAGGAGCAGTGTAAAATATTCATTAGCAGGTTGTCAGTGAAAGGAAGGTTGTGAGAAAGGAAGAGATCAGTCATTATGGGCATGGGCACATTAGCACATAGTAGTAAACATGAAGAAAGTGACTTGTATTCATACGATTTAACCCAAAGCAGGAAGGGATCCACAATAAAGCTAGAATGCAGGACTGCAACATAAATCACACGGCGTTAATACCTGGCTTTGGATGATTTCCGATGTGTCAGGTGAGGTGAATGAATTATAAATCAAGCAGTCAATCTTGTGTTTAGTAATTATTCTGTGGTTTGTGGCATGTGTCATTAATAAATGATTGGTTTTATGCAGTTTATTCTAATTAATATTCACATGTGAATATAATTTATTCATTTCGATTTGATATTATAGGTGATATTAAAGGATAAGCCTGCTGTTATTCTATATTTTTGCTTTTGACGACAAAGATCAAAACCAACAATGTGTCTTTGCCACTCAACCACAAGTCTTCTTACTGATAACAAAAATCTTTTAAAAAAAAGTAATTTCCCTAAACAGTTGGGAACTGTAGTTTGCAGCAAACATTACCTCAAACAGGAGCAAATCATGCATTTGTTGGGGACTATTTTCAGCGGTGGATTAACACGCATTTGGTGCTCTAGTGAGTATTTACAGCAGCAGGGAAGTGTATGTGTGGATCCTCTCAAAATAAACTACAGCGCCCATGTTCATTGTAATTAAGGACTTGTTAGCAGGGATGAGATTGGTTGACAATTTTGAGTATGAGAGAGTATTGTGTTTCAAAGAAATAGATCATTAAAAGTCAGGTTGTACATGCATGTGTATTTACAACATTTGGAAGATGCTTTGTAATACACAGTTACTAACACGACTAAAGTAACACTGAGTTTATTTTTGTACTGTCCTATTATTTTCAAATTGTCAACACCGCAAATTGATAATAAGCTTACAAATACGTTCTTCCCTTCTCTTTCAGTTTTCATCAGTAGTTAATGGTGCCATTGTTGAGTTTATATATGAGAACTCAATATTTCAGTTCAAAATCATTCAACTTGAGGCCAAAAAAACAACTAAAACGGGGCAGCATTTCACTTCCTCCCATCCTGGATGCAGTGATTAAAGATACACACACATAATAAACCTTGTATAGTATAGTATAGTATAGTATAGTATAGATGTCAAAATAATAAATAGTGGTGATTTGTAGTTTGTCAGGAGATGACAGACTTTTGGTTGTTTGAGTTTGCACATAAGTGCAGCTCCTACCAAGCAGTTCAGTTTCCTCGCTTTCTTTTCTCCAAGCAATCTCCTTTTTTGTCTAGACCCTTTATATATATCAAGTAGTATCACTGCCGACCGCTTTAGCAGACAGGTTTAGAAGAGAGAGCAAAGATAAATCCCCTTTTTAATCCCAAAAGTTTAAAAACTAAACTCTGAGCTCTCCTCCGGATCAGAGCAGAATCAAGTGTGACAACAAGAAACTCCACCTCTACCTTCTGGTCTCTCCTCTACACCTTCCCCATGCTGCTAAGGAGGGGGTCGGCTAGCAGCAGCTCTGTCCCTCCACTCCACCTGGTTCTCGACTTCATCTTCCTCATGTTGGACTGAGGACAGACTAAATGCTACACTGACTCACTATCACCCCTTGAGGCACAAGTGATATAACAAGAAAGTACAGGCCGAAGCTAGTCATAGCTGTTTCCTCTTCATGTTCTGTGGATCATTTGTTTAAACATCCATAAAGTATAATTTTGGCCATATCTTACACATTCCCTCTTTAATCAGACCACCTTCTATGTATTAATCAGTCAGTTAGACAAATAATTGGTTCTTGCACTCTCACTGTTGATTTACTTTCTGGGATGAATGCTTCTCAGGTCGCTCACTGACACTGTGGGCAGTGTGCCATGCGTGGGGTGACTGAGGGGTTTGTGTATCCGTAGTGGAGGCTGGCAGGGGGATGTGTTGGAGTGCTGATAAGAGCTACCTGGGACATCCTCTGCACATTGAGTTGATGGAGGGAGGCATTTGTGTCGCCTGCAAGATAAGATGAGTTATCTTGGGGCTTGCTTGTGTTCTCACAGGCGAAGCACAAAATTAGCTAAATGAGTCTTTGCTCCAAAATATGGACATCACATCACTGCTATCACTCTGTGAGGACAAAACTAAACATTCACATTCTTTGACCTGAAGACGTGGAACAAATATTTTGCAGAGATAGCACACAGTCCCTTGACATTCTCCACTGGTGTTGTACTTAATAAGGTTCTTATCTCATTCATTTCCTTTCAGATTCTCCAGCCTACATGTGGAGGGAGTCCTGATTGTAGTTGGAAGCTTTCTTTATCTTTCCAGGCAAAACGGACTGTGTTTGTTTTCGTATCTCAAATTGCATTACAGTTTGTTTTTTTTCCATTGGAGCAATATAGGATGTTATGCTCAATTTCAGTTTTTCCATGTCTTTTTCAAGCTATTTCCCAGGCACCTGTTCTCACAAATGACTTTTGTGGCAAGATTATTTTTCTCCACTGGTCTGTTATGGCCAGAATACAGTCCGCTTGACTTCATCAGGTGCAGAGGCAATCAGTTCAGTGGGTGTTAAATATGCAACGCTGAATTTGCATAATGATTTCATTGCTGATCACCTGTGCTGTGCTGTGCTTCTGAAAAGATACCTGATGTGGATCATAGAGATTCCATGCACGGTAACTTCACGCATCAGTTTTTAATTAACAGGTCACAGATTTGTCACGATGGGATGCTGTTATAGTTGTGATTCATGAACGTCGCCATTGTCATTAGCATAATAGATGCGTCTCAAACACAGGGGAAACTCGTTTGTGGTTTTCCAGTTCAGACGTCAGAAGGTTTGTAGCACTGATTCACTTGGATGAGAGACATGGGAGCTTTTTTTTTGAAGGCATGTTCTGTTCGTGTGAGAAAGACATCAAGAACTTATTTATTCATTAAAGATACATTAAAATGCATAGTTTTTTCATGTTCCACCTGGGGGCAGAACACAAGGTAAAAAAGGAAACACACATTTCTCATATACTGGCCTTGTAAGGCTGATAGAGCTAACATGTTAACCAAGTATTGCATGTCTATACATATGGCTGTACATGGAACCACATTAGCATTTGGCTTTGGAATCATTTTTCTTGTGACCAGATAAATGTAAGTCCAATATTCGTTTGGTCTCCGCCTTCCTCTCCAAATACCGAGAAAAGTAATTAGCATGCTAAATGCCAGCTACTCACTAACGTTGTCCATCTGCCATTTGATGTTGAGCATGTAGCGTGCATCAGTCTTTATCAGAGCTCTCTCACTATGAGCTATAGCTTTCTGCTGTAGCTGGAATTGGTGTTGAGGAGAGGAGTGAGACCTAATGAGCTGAAAGATGCTCTAATTCTCTGTGAGTTTGTCACCATTAGCTCCCCTTTTCACACCGTCATTTGACCCATTGTTCATATAAAAATATTGATCAGTGCAGCTTCAACAAAATGACTGAAATTACCCCAAAAGTCAATGTAGTTGGTAGCTTCATTGAGTGATTCTATGTAGCGTGGAGATGTTAGAGAGTCTCTGTAAGTGGACTGAACAGGGTTTGTTCCACAGTCCAAAATATGCAATATATCAAGACTCCTGCCCTTATTATTTTCAGCCTGAACAAACACACGCACCTAAGACACAAGGCTACCTAGTATTCTTAGTAACTGATTTATAGGCTATGTCTATGTTTGCCTCACAGGTTCATTAAACACAGGTAGAATGTCATCAATCAGGCTACTTCTCACTCAATCTCAATCCAATATAACCAAAATTAAGTCTACAGGCAGTTAATAATTTAGTTAAAAGAGGCCTAATTATCCGATTTGAAATAAGTGGAGTGGAGTCAAAATTAAGATGTCAAATTATATACTGTTTATAATTTTCACAAATAAAACAAATTTGGCATTTAAATAGCCTAATTTTTAATAACTACTTACTTCTTGCTGATAACTTCCCCTCACTGTTTCCTTTCTGGAGTGATAGAGGCTTACATATCCTACGTTTCCTACAGTACATATAACCTGCCCGGGTTCTCTTTCTTTCTGTAACTCCAGTTAAAGTCCTCAGTGAGGATTAGGGTTAGGCATATTGGGGGCGGCTGTGGCTCAGGAGGTAGAGCGGGTCGTCCTCTAATCGGATGATCGGCAGTTTGATCCCCGCCATGTCGAAGGGCGAAGATACTGAACCTCCCAAAGGCTGCACCATTGGTGTGTGAATGCGTATGAATGGTTCGCTCCCAAAAAGTGATCAGCTGTTGGCACCGTGCATCCAATACCATCAGTGTATGAATGGGTGTATGAGATAAGTAGTGTAAAAGTGCTTTGAGTGGTCAAAAGACTAAAAAGGCGTTATATACGTAAGTGCATTCCATTTACCATATGGTGTCTCTTTGAATGCACCACCCATCCTCACACTTTTGCTTCATCACATCCTGGAAAATGTATACTGTTTTCTTTACACACTGTATATATTGCCTACACCTTTCTTGGTGTGATTGTTATAGAGGATTGAGTGTGTTGTTTGCACAATCGGTCTGCCGTAATGAGACCTGGAGGGATGTATTAAATGTGTATTGGATATAACGTCCTTGCTGTCCATGGAAAAAAAAATGTTTTTGTTTTTGTAATCACAAAAAAAGAAATCAGTGATAAAGTTTTCATAGAGTTAAAGTGAGACTCCTGAGATTCAGAGAGAGATGCTCACTTCCCTGTTATAAATATGCACACCTGAACAAGTGCTCCAGCTAAAATACCACAGAAAGATACCATAGCTGTGTGTTTGTGAGGGTTTTTGTGTAGTCCTGATACACACAAAAACCAAAAAAATGCTGTAGTGATATCTTGTTTCTGAGTTACTTTTTTGGCAGTGTGCTGTTTAGCCTAGTTTGTTTGAACTATGCTATTCTCCCGCGTGTAGTCGGATATTTTGGGTCATCTGAATTAGCTGAAAGTACGAGTATTATTTACTGCATTACATTAAGCTAAGTTAACCATGAATAATTGCCTCACTGCTTAAATAAGGTGTAATCTACTTTCATGCCACCAATCCGGAGGTTTCAGATCGCGCCAGAGGAATCCCTCGTTTGCATCTATTAATCTGATCATTAGCAGCTCAGAAAACTTAACATGACTCATTTGCATAAAGCTCCTTCACATTTAATGTTGATCACACGGCTCACTTTTTTCCCATAGGTAACCTGCTCATGATCTCTGATGTCTCTCTCATATGGATCTGACGTATTTACTGTGCAGTTCAAGTGGCCTTTTAGCATCTAGATATGCATTGTTGGTTGTGCTCTTGCAGTTTTTTCAATCTCTGCGAAGAAAAGGATAAAACTGCATAAATGAACTTGTCACTGGCACGGTGAAAGAAGCATACCTGCTTTCATTACTCAACACAGATCTATTTTTGTTTACTGGCCAATTAGGCTTTGAAACACTTTCTCTTGGACAGTGAAGGCAGTTTTACATGCCTTGGGGATTTACATTTTATCTGTGTAAACAGTGTTGTAGGCTATCTCTTAGCGGCACAGCGGTGTTAATGATGTGTGCAGCGCGCGCGTGTGTGTGTGTATTGTTTGTAACTTTGTTGCATTACACCAAAGCAGCAAGATGAGACATGTCCATGTTATCACTGTTAATCATTTCAGCACAATCCATGTCATTTTTATGTGGAGAAGCATAAGCAGTGCATATTAACAAGTTTATTTTTTGGCTTGTTTTCTCGGTATCCTTTGGCCAGTAAGAGCAGCGAGATAGAATACATATAGAGCTGTGTTTGTTTTGTGATAACACCATGGTTACATGTCCCTGTATTTCTGCTAATGCTATTTCTCTCCTTTTCTCAGTTTTCTGACCTCTTGGCTGAAAACACAATGATTAAAGAAATGTGTTCACACTTTGAGACTGTCTCCAGTTGTACAGGTCGGAAAATGTAATGTAGGCGGGAGAAGTGAGCATGTGAGGTTTTCTTTTGTGCCTTGAAAACCACCGTGAGCTGCAGTTACTGTCGGTTGTTGAATCACTGGAAGACTGTGCTTGTTCACTCATACAAGTGATTATTGCTTATATACAAGTTAAAATATGAACAGATCAGGGACGTCAAAGTGACTTTATGAGGACCAGAGATCTCATTCTCAAGGCAGAGCTCAAAAACAGAAAAACACTGACTCACTTAGAGATTCTGACGCAAAATGGATGAATCACTGAAAAGGCTCTGACTACCAGACGCTATCCCAAATGTGTGATGGCTTTAATTTTCCTGACAGCAGCACTCAAAAGTAGTGGCACTGAATATAGTATTATCACAGCCTATGAGTTTCAGTGCAACCAATCATTGTACACTTTTTGTGTTTTCAGTGCAGCATTTCGTGTTTTTCAAGCTGTTACAGATTTTAAGAGGAAGCCATAATGAACTGAGCCAAGTATCTCACTTTGACCATGAATGGTGAATTTGTTTCCAACAAGCAAACACTTAATATTTCAAAGTCTTCATCATTCAGTCGTTCCATTTGACCTGGCTGAGGACACACGACTTCATTAGGGCTGCTCCTTTGAATAATGCCACTATGTGAAATCAATTTGGAAGACGAGGCATGCCAAATGACCTCTTTTGGGCTTATCCTTTAAGCAGCACTTGGTGTTGTCTTAACTGGACATTAAGAAAACAGATAAAAGATTTTCCGATGGTTTTCTCAGTGCTTACAGAATGGTTTTGATTCAGCTCCATCTTGTAATGTCTTTCATACTTAGCTTGTACTTAGACAGGCAGGAAATTATGTTTATAGTGTTTATTACCATAGAATTACACTACATTTTCCAGACAGTACTGAATCTTTAATTTAAAAAGTGATATTTTCTGGCCTTGAAGAATAAGCTATTCTAGAGAGAGTATTCCTCTTAACAATTTACTGACAGTAAGCCCACTGTGCTGTCCATATTTCATCTGGTGCAGGTAGAAAGTTGATTTCAAAGGGAAAGGAGAGGAATGATCACAACCAGTCAACCCTGAAAAGCAGAAACAGCCCAGCTGGTGCTCATTGTACATTTCTGAGGACCCTGACTAGATAGACCACCAAGGACTTGGCTATTGATGTCTAGGCTGTGAAAATCTGGATGTTTAGTGATGCCGCTAGCATGGCTTGGGGGATGACATTGTTGTCCAGTTGTCCACCATTTTGCCAAAATATCTCAACAACTATATTGATTAAGATGAAGTTTTCCACAGACATTTATGGTTCCCAGAGGAGGAAGCCTAATGATGTTGGTTCACAGCAGAAATATACCCAATACGTTTACAGCCTGGTACAAAAAACACAGTTTTGCTAATTTCCCCATTCATGACTACTGTACTGAGGGTGAATTCTTATATAGTTACCCTGTGTAAATTATATTGAGGCTTAAAGTTATGTATAATTAAGAGTATGGCCACTTTAGTGGTCAGGTGGGTGCCGTTACAGTGGCCTTTTTTGTGCACCCAGTCTTCATTCAGCCCATCTCAGCTCCACCCATGTTCCACATCTTTGTCTATTTTTGGATTAGGCTGGGGCAAGAGTGCCAAGATGGCAGCGGCTAGAGCCACCACACTGTGAACTTCAGAAACCTGTGGATGACGTCACAGATTACATTACATCCATATTTTATATGGTTTGTACACATTAGAATCTATGGCTCTGAAACATCAGTAACCCGACTGTGTTCAGGAATCCATGGCGCTGTCCGTGGTGCTGAAGTAGCACACTCACATCTTCTGTCAGTTTTTTCTTGGATCTATAATAATCTCTAAACTATATACTATAAATCCTCAATTCTTTATGATATTGTTCCCTGTATACTTTAGAGTAGTGTCACCTTTGTGATCAAAGTAAAAAGTAACTACATGTGGCTGAAAAGCGAAGGGATCATAGAGACAGAGAGTCTACTGCCTGTAGTATACCTATAATGTTCCTATAACATTTCTATGATCATTCAGTACCTTCTGTGCTGCTAAAAATACACTCACACACCAAGTCACCTCTGTAACAAAATATTTTAGCGGAGACATGACTACAGATATAATTTTTCTCTAGAGTTAGGATGATCACCTCCGTTGAAAGTGAACAAATCACCTACTGTCCGTGGCCTTTTTGTAAATGTGGCATACTTGTGTACTTTATTTTAAGGGCATCAGGCAAATTTTAAGGGAGAAAATATGTAAAAGGAAATACATGTTAAACACGTTAACCCTAACCCTGTTTAATATCAATGTATTAGTCGAAAACTGATCCTATCAAGAGATGAAGTGACCGCACATCAGGCACCAAATCACTGTGACATGTTCTCTTAACAATTAGCCTCCATAATAATACAACTTATCAAAATATACTTCACACTCAGCTGCATATGACACTGTCACTCTGTATTTAGGCCGCCTGTTTCTTAGAGCAGACACTGCAGAATGGAACAGGAATATTGTTGAGGTCTGAACCTCAGTGATGTCAGCTCCTCTGGGGTAATCTCCGCCCGTATAAATATGTGCTCGAGTGGTGCTTAACAACAGCTTTGGTGCATTGACTCAGCTGAAGTTAAGTGCTTATCTCAATACTGAATACAAACTAAATGAAGTAGAAAGAAATCAGTTAGACTAAGGGGGAAGTGGGTACACCAAAAGACTAAATGAATACATTTTACCACAAATTATCTTCTGGAAAGCATTGAACACAAATCACAAATTGGTGATACAAAGCATAACCGTGTAAATCGCCATTTATTAATTAGCAACTATTATGCAGCTAATTAGCTCGTGAGAGTATCCAAGCAGTTTATTTTTCTCAGAGCCTGACCTTTCTATACCGCTAATGTGACAGTTTGAAGTCACTTCGATAACTATACAAATCTTCCACACAATGCACTAGGAAAAATGTGGAATATAACCTCATTATATCAAATATACCCCCACACCCCCTCCACCATTGAAAACACAGAGCCAGTTGAAGTAAATCAACTGTGAGACAATGCATGTTTACATAATCTCCAAACACCAACGCAAAAATAAAGTTGTGCTGCACGACTCCCCGGTGATCACAGTGCGCATATACTAGAAAGTGTTTTTTTTTGTTTATTTCATACTTGGCACATTATTATCACACCTTCCAAGCCATGGTGGCTTAAATGGCAATATATAGTATAGTATACTATAGAGTATAATATAGTGTAGTATAGTACAGTACATGTTTGCTCTAGTTGAGAAATCAATTGATTCTTATGGGATTCACTGGATCATGGAAGATCATGCTTTAAAGCTACGAGGTAGTCTTTTTATTTTCATGACACTGTTGTTAATTATAACCATTTTAAATCAGCTTAAAGTTCAATACACCTATAGAAGAGACCGTAGCATATAAAATAAACATCAAACCCGACAACTAGCAGAGGATCTAGTATCCACAAGGCAAGACCTGCAGTTCAATACCCCACATCTTACTCTGTGCACATTTGCTCTTTTCCCTCAATTTGATGAGAACAGCAGTCATGATAGCAGCACTGAATGTCAACGAGCGGGGAAAACCATGTTCTTTAGTTCCCGAGCAGAGGGCGCCGTCAGGGTACAGATCAGCCACGTGACAAGGTGCTGTGACTCATTTCCAGCTCACTGGCATTAACGAGCAGTGCCCTTTCTGCTGGCAAACGCAGTGTGGGAGCAGGCAAGCTGGCTTGACAGTGTGATAAGAAGGAGGGAGTGAGAAGGCTCCTGCTGCTTTCATCAAAGAGAAGTCAAGAGTGGAATACATTCACCGGCGCAGTTCTGCTCAGATAATTGCCTTGATAAAACTCATTCTTTGTTATTCTGCTTACCTGTTTAACTGAAGCTGCCATGCAAGGAATAACATGGTTGGATGCTCTCAGTTATAATCATGGGTTTCAGTGATAGAGATTTTTTTGTTTACTTGCTTTTTTTCCTCAATATGTTCCTGTTTTGAATACTTTTCCAACCTAAATTTGATGTTTCGTTTGTCTGAAGTTTGTCCTTTACTTAGAAACATACTTGACATTATTCTGTCAGTTTAATACTTCATGATTTTTCCCATTTTCACAAGCGTATAGACATTATTTTGAAGTGATGGCATTTCTCAGAAGTCCTCGACAGAATTTCAGGGCTGTAAAACATGATTGAATACAGCGGATATTCATGTGCTCTATATCTGTGCCTGGTGTTGAAAGTTTTCTTTATGCATCACTGCACAAATAGGTTTTTTTTAAATTTCTGTTATTGGAATTTAACAGTTTGTCTGTGGAACCACAGAAACAAGGAAGTAAAGCCAATTTCAGCACTTATATCTACGCTAGGAAGTGATTTCATACTTTTCACCAATTGTAGATATAAATATGAAAAGTAAGGACACTGGTCCCTTCATGTTGCGCCTATTCCACAGAGTGAACTGCAACAGCATCTGGTTCCCAAACTACCACAGATCTGAAATGGAGTTATCTTTTTCAAGGATTTTATCAAGTTTAGAAGATTTGAACACATATGTCAGTGATTTTACTTCACCAGAAGCATTATTTGGCTGTCCTCCAAGCAAGTAAGTTAGCCTGCAAGGACGCTGTAATGTGCTTGACTCTACTCTTAAATTAAAACCTCACTGTAGCAAATTCACTGCCAGTTCTAAAGCAGGGAAAATGCTTGGCTGAGAAGAATAAATGTCTAATATAAACTAAACAACAGAAAAGGAGTCCTCTCCTGAAATGGTATTGCTGCTAATAAGACATCAGACATCTGACAGTGCTCTGTTCCAGCATGTCAGTGCCAGAGATGTGGACAAACGGGGGGATCTATAGAGATAAAACTCTGAAGGGTATCCTTGATCACTCCACGATGTAATCTCATCATCAGCGCACACTTCAAAGTGAAAGGATAGAGTGAGAGATCGTGAGGCACCTCTTGCTAATTCAGCAAGATGCGTGATCAGTGTTGAAATCACACATGGTCATGCATCGAGGACTGCTGGCTTCATAACCGCAAAACAAACCTTTTTTTGTTTTTTTTCTTTTCTTTATGAATTTTTTAGTTTATTTTCTGGGTGCAATCAAATTGATTTTGCAGACGTGTTGTTATTTCAGTGGCAACAGAAGTGATTAGGGTCCTTGCATATACGCACACACACACTAGGAGCTTGGGATTTCGAGGCAAAGCTAATCAGCAGTGCATAAGAAAGCAATTAATTGACACAGCAGCACCTCATGTGCAAGATGAACCAGTTGGGGGAGAAAATATGTACATAATATTACAATCAAAAAATCAAAAATGCAGAGTGCCACCACTGTAAAACACAAATATGTGTATTTGATTATATAAAGAATGTATCCTCCTTCCACAATTTCCTGTTTATTTAGCCTGTTTGAGTTTTACCATCCCAGTGTCTTTGTTATTTTTATTTGTCCTCATTAATGTAACTATAAAGAGCCAGCCAAATATCTGCTGTGAATCGCCAAATCTTGGATTCCAAATGAGAGTTAAGTCTGTGCCAAGAGGACTACAATTGAAGATTTTTACCACTCCACAATGCAGAGATTGTGATTGGTTGGAACCTGCCAGAGAGGCTGTGAGCAACAGCATGTAGTGCATCCAACACGACAGATTATTAAAAGCTCTGGAGCTCATTTTTGACTAAATTCATTTAAAACACTGTTTGAAGCATTAAACAAGGATGTGATTAGTGAGGAGATGGAAATGATAGAAAGATACAAAAATACGTTTACTTATTAATTTGTGTCTTTGTATTTGCTGCTGCATAAGATGCTAAATCATTTCTTTTTATGTGGGTGTCGTGACTGACACTCAGGCACAGCAATCAAACCAGGAGTTCTCTGGCTACAATGACAAGCAGGTAATCAGGAGAATTGTTGTAATTCTGCTGCTTGACATTTTGTTTCAGTAAAAAAGTTTTGCTGACAGCCAAGTAAAACCATCAAGAAATGTCGCCGACCAACCACATACATGTGAATAAGGGAGCCTTATTATTTTAGCAAGGTGACTACAGTCACTGAGGTTGTCCTTTAGTGCTGTAGATTTCAGTCCTGGTTCATTTGGCAGCACTCGTGGTTACTGTGGAAACAGCAAATGTGATTTAATGCAACAGGAAACACTACTTGAGCAGCTGCTTTACAACTAAATAGCAACTGTTGTATCCATATATCCATGTATACAGTGCAGCTGAACAAATGTCGGTTGTTTGACAAAAGTCACTCAAAAATGGAAACCAGTAAAGTTTGTTAGCTTGCTGAGGAGTTGGATGTGTGCAGCTCTTCATCCAATAGCTCATTGTGACTTCTCCCCCCTTGCTCCATTACTCCGTTGCATGAATTATAAATACTCAATTAATAAAAAGATGCCAAAATTGACAACCGCTGTGACAAATACATTGTGTTTGTTTTGGCTGGTTCACAATTAAAAAAAAAAAAAAAACAGCCTCTGTTTCGCTAGTTGAATGCTTTAAATGGGGAATTGAATACAGTTCTGACGCAGTTTAAAGAGAGTGAACAGTACAGTGAACAGTGAGGCTGTTCTCAATAAATAAATAAAATTGTGCTTGATTATATTTTGCATCACTTCCTGTGAATCCCTCGTACTCAGGTAGGCAAGTTGAATCCAGTGCGGGGATGGCAGACTCCGTCACTTCTACTGCTACAAAAAGATACATTAAATGTGTATTGGGGACCATAAATAATATAAAAATAGGGTTTGATTTCATGAAGATTTTTAGGATCATAAGTGAAATTAAAAAAGAAAAGGAATAATTTTCTCTATACAGTAGGTCATCATTTTTGTCAGATTATTTATGTACATTTAATTTGAGATCAATTATTCATTCCCCCCTAATTATGGACGATTTTCTCCTCCACAGTACCTGTCACAGGACATGCATCTGTAATATCAACCATAATTCTCCACTTCAACCATGTTAGCAGGCAGCACAGCTGACTCTGTTGACAATGCTATCAGTATGTGTCAGCTGGCTATTGAGTTGCAAAATGTTTCTCCCTATCAGCATGATTTGTTGAGCATGGGAAAATCTAATTAGCCACCATCATTCGGGACGGTGCTTGACTGACATTGATGCACTCCACGTTGACGGTTTCCATGTTATAATTCTCAGACTCACCCACCCTTCATTTTCTTTTCTTTTGCTCATCACTTTCATGTTCATCCTTTTAGCCGTGATTCTAAACTGTGACAGAGATAGAAATACTGAATTTAACCAACAGCTAAATGTGGAAGCACCATCCGCTGACAACTGCATAGTTGGCACACTGCTTGCCTCCAACAGATGCATAATCTGGGTTTGCACTTTTGGACAGCAAAACAAACGTAGAGGGAATTATCTTGATCTTGCGCAGTATTTTGCATTCATTTAAAATGTTATTTCACTGAAAACTGGCTCAAGTCAGCTATGAAACATCGGCCAGGTGCTAAGCCGCATTCCTAACATTTCTACTAAAGACAAAAAAGAGTTTTTTTGGCAGTTAAATATAACATTTCACCATCCTGTACACCACTGAATGTAAATAAGACAGTCCAGCAAGTCAAAAAGACCACACTGACCAAGCTGCATGGGATCAAGGGTAATTAAAGCAACAGAGGTCATCTATTTCTGTGCTCGAGCTACATTTGCCTAGACAGGCGGTACATCTCAGCTTCTGCTGGCAATAACAGCGAAACGAGAGGAATTGAATTAGAATTTAATCAATACCAATTCATAGCTGTCCACAAGTTAAAAAATAGCCTTTACTCACACGAAAAACTCACCGATACGTAAATCATAAAATATTGGTGTATTTACAGAGTGTATAGTAAATATAGATCACTGTCCACACAGAAAATCTATATGGTTGACGTCTGCAGTGAGACTGTGAGGTTATTTCTTCGGCTCAATTCTCTTCCAATTAGCATCGCAGCTATAACTTTGCTCTGCTGCCTCATTTTTCATTTATAAATGTGAAATCCATTCCTTAAATCTTTTAGGGAGGATTTTGTTTTCTCAATGCCTAAAGACTATATTTGTTTTGGGTCTCAGGACTCAAATTTGTGCTGTGTCAAGGCGCTGACCTGCTTAAAATGTGGTTAATATTAACCGTTTGACTGCACAAGCTGTAATATTATATCTTTAAGGGGCTCCTGCTTTTACAAATAGGATATAAAATGCTCAAAGAACTCACAGCCGACATGATTTTCTGGCTAGGAAGTTTAAAAGTGCAGGTGAAATGGGTCTGACAGCAGATATTAGTTTGTGTGTTAAATGTGGCGGTACATCACAGCCTCTCCTTTTGAAAACATTTTACAGTTGTTAACTTACTGACTAGACTGATTCATATTGTTACAATTAGATCCAGATGGTAGCTACAACATGGTTAGTATGTTCCAATTGCTAACCACTTGGGGGTATGCAGTGTTCCTCTCTTTTGTTTTGTTGTTTTGTCTTGTGGAGAATTTAATGTGAAAATAACTGCCCGCAAACTGCAGAAACCTGTGTCCAAAGTGCCGGTTATACTGTCCATGACAAGAAATTAATGAGCGTACAATAAAATATGGATGATTAATGGGTTAAAGCTGCAAAATTACCTGCTTTCCCTTGCTTCCCTAATACCTTCTTGTGGCTGTTTCAAACTGTCAGTAATGTTCGTGTTGCTAAGGTTCTTAAAGCTTCTATGATGCCCTTGAAATATTTCTGTTTGTGATAGCCGCAGCTCTCACTATAGGGTTGCAGCAATCAGTCATTTGAGTTTGACAGTGTTTTCCATTTGCACACGTCAGTATGAACTTTAGTAAGGTGTGATAAACAAAATAAAATCAAGATCTTTACTTATAGCCGCTTGTGATTGGAAGCATTTAGGATGCATTCATCCCACTTTGTACTTTGAGATATTGTACAAACATAATTATAAAGGCTCCAGACACTGCATAAGTTTAATCTATCATTGATTGTGTATGACTGTGTACTGCGTAGTGGCATCTGCCTGCAGGGGAAAGAAATGTGACCATCTATTCAAGGCTAGTTGGCTAAGGCAGTCAGATTGATCACAATGGGAGCAATCTCTTTTTTCCCCCAGACACTTGTTTGGGTTCTGTGTAAGCTGTTCCAGTCGTCTCTATCAGAGCACACTCCTCTAAACCTCTAGCACTTGTAGGCAGCTCGCAGAAGTAAACATGCCGCATTCGACACACTGGAGGCACAGTAGCTGTGTGCAGCCAGTCACTTTAAGATGGGGCCTTCTCTTCTTCCAGCACACACACACACACACACACACACACACACACACACACATTCACCTTATTACATTGTGCCTCAGTGTGAGAGTAGTTATAGAGGACCCTAATCCATCTTTTACAGATGATACTGTAGCTGAGCCACAGGGTTTGGCTTCAAGACAGTTCATCTACAGACAAAGCTCTGTCTTGACTGTGTTCTACACTGCATGTTTGTGTGCTTGTGTGCCTGTGTGCGCATTTGTGATGGCGTATGTATAGGTCCTTTGGAGCCCATTAACATTTGCAGTGATATGAACTCAATCATGCTGAATGTAGCACACAGGATTAAGGTTGTGGAGGCAGATGTCAGCAGCATCCAAAACATTAGGCACAAAAGGCAGCAGGGTTTTTCTTTACAGAAAATCATGTTTAAAAGCAAAAAAAATAAATTTAAAAAATGCAGTGTTCCGAGTCAGCAGTGGGTGGGCCTGCACGTGGGGGAAAAAAATCAACAGCTCAGCCATTGGCAGGCAGAAAGTTTGCCCAACTCAACCTCCGTTATGCATCACAGAGCAAAATGATCCCCAAGATACATAAAAAAACGCCAGATTTGTACTATGTAGGGCAAGACGAGAAGCCGGGAAATGGGCATAACTAATATCATTGATGTTTGTGGAGAAAACCACAGCTTAATCCTGCGCACATGATAGTAGTATTTACTTGCTGCTCTCGAGGGCATTTACAGTCTCTTTCGGATGTAAAAGTCACTGAGCACGGGTCTTTTTCGGCCAGTCGTTGTGTTCATGTTGATGACTGAGAATGCAACCGTCAGTGTGAATATTCATGTGGTACACCGCATGTTGACCACGAGCATTCTAGCTTATAAATATGCAGATTTTTTCACTTGCTAACATGTGTTCATACACATGTGTGGGTGTGTACACACACATATATATATATATACAGTACAGACCAAAAGTTTGGACACACTTTCCCATTCTCTTAAATGAGAAAGTGTGTCCAAACTTTTGGTCTGTACTGTATATATATATATATATATATATATATATATATATATATATATATATATATATATATATATATATATATATATATATATATATATATATATATATATATATATATATATATATATATATATATATATATATATATGTACATACAGTATAATGTTTTTCTGTTCTTCTTGTTTTATCTTGGATTTTTGTTGCAATCATTCATTTCAATAAGTGCTTTATTAATAAACACTATTATTATATCACTTATCTTGGAGAGGTTTAGGTTGTGCAGTGTTTTTTTTCAGGGACACCTCTCTCCTTCCCCATGTTTCCATGTAATCTTGTCATTAAATGAGGCAAAAATACAAGAACAATATGAGCATATAGCCTGAGGCTGGATTATTAAATGTCATTGTTTATCTTATTAAAATTTAAATAAAAATTGACCCATATAGAGAATTTGGTCGCATGTGTTTTATAAAAGTTCTTGGACTAAAGTGGTGAAAATATATCTTGATGATGATTTCACCTACGGCTGCAACTACATCTTAGTTTGCAATCAATTGCAGATTACTTCCTTGATTATTTTTTTTGTAGTTCTGTCCAGAAAATAATGAGAAATGCTCGCCATGGAGCCAAAGCAGCCCCAAATTGTTTGTTTTGTCTGACAAACAGCACAAAAACCCGAAGATAATGTGCGCATATAATACACAGAGAGAGGCAGCCGCTCTGTGCACACTTATGTTTGTGGGAAGAGCGATTTGTGGGAAGTAACTGGGTTACTGTGAGACTCATAAAGCAAAGGTACACTCTCAGATAAGGTGAGATGCCGGAGGTTGGTGTTTTTGCTCCTCGGGAGATGGATAATGACAGTGTTTCAAGAAATGTTGATACGTTGTGTCAAGTGTTAGTGAAGTGCACTGTAAAAACAAAAATCTCGGTCTCCTTCTCCACAGTCGCTCATCCTATAATCACAGCATAATCATGTTTTAATGGCAATGCCGTCTCCTTTAAGACTAAATTACTAGTCTACAGCTAAACATCCCTCTCACCCTATGATATTCAAGAAACGTCTGCATTTAATACTGCACTTTTTTCATAAAATGAAGCACTTGCTTGTATAGGATCTTCTAAATTATCTGTCCACAACACCATTACTGCTCATAAATAGAATGCAGGTGTTAATAAAGATTTGAATAAAGATGTTAATACACGTTAGATGTTAATAAATACAGAGAGTTCATGAGCAAATAATGAGCTCTGTTACACACTGACATAAAGGACAAGTATGTTCTTTCTTTTAACATTTATTTAACATATATGAGCACACACAGAGTTACTTTTCTGAAAGGTGATTTGTCCCTTATATTCTGCATATTTGAAATCATGTAAAGCAAATGCATGTAGAGTGTGCATGAGTTCTCTTTCAGCTCTGTAAGTCAGTACATGTTTGAAACACATTCAAGTTTTAAATGCACTCAAGTCACATTTTCTCTCTGTAACATGCAGGTGCTCCGCATTACTCCGAGATGATCACCGTCTCAAAGACAAAAGCCCCTTTTTACACAATGTGTCCAGACAAGACTATGATCTTACATGCATCTCCACTTACCCACCAGAAGGAGGTGAATTATTCAGGTCACCCTCGCTCCGGCTGTGGTGATGTAATCTGCCACACCTACTACAAGTCTTGGCACCTTAAGTAAAGTCGAGTCAGACATGCTGTTAGCAAATAAAAAAATAAACTCAATCACTTAAAGAGTTTTGTCAGGGCCGTATCTATCTATCTGCTGTCACCGTTCCAAACAGCACACTTAAACTTAATTACTTTTTCATTGGCACCGGTCCTAAAGGGGCATGTAGATGATATCAAAGAGGACAAGCTTTTACACACCTTGTTGACAAGCAAGGGTGCTCTAGTGAGTTTTTTTTCCCCCCCTCTGTCTTGCCATCTTTCTTTATTACTGTTTAATAATCGCATTATGTTCTCTCAAGGTACAGTTCAAACACCCCTGCTAAATTCGTAATGTACTGCATCATAGTGGAGGCAGCCAACAGTCTGTGTTGTGGCTGGCAGTCGCTCACAAAAGGAGAAGTCTAATGAATAATAAAAGTCACAGAAATGTCTCTGGTGATTCAGGAAGATATTGTTTTGATGGCTCTCATAAGCGCCTCGGTGTCTTTAAAATAGTCGGTATGATCTCTGTCAAAATATTCAGGCAGTTATCTCTGTTATCAGCTTAGAAATGTACATTACGTTATAAACAAGTACAGATGTACAACTCTGTTATGAAATGGCTTAGCCGTAAACCAGGTCGCACACAGAATCATAAGACTCTAAGTCTAAGACTTTATATAGCGATTGCACTGTATGCAGTTGATTTGGTTAGAGGGACTGCAGCCAAAATGTGGTAATCTAAAAATGTTGTAAGTCCATATCTGTTCCCCTGCACTCAAATTCTGGCCATTTTTAGCTAGTAGCGCACCATACCGAATGATGAACAAGTAGGACATATCAATCACAGTTCAGTCTGAGGTAATGCTCCCTTGATGAAGCCACTTCATTGAGAAATGCGTTCCTCTTATTTATATGCATCCCAGCGTGTCTTCTTGTCTCCTTAGCGTGTCCATTGAGCATGTAAGATTTATGTAAAATTAAAAACCCCTGCAGGCTAAACGGATGACAAACCTAAATCAGAAAACAGCCAGCAGTAAAAATGTTGATAACTTTTAATAAAGACGTCAGAACCTGCAGATATTACTCACGGCCATGTGACATGACTCATATAACATTGTTAACAGAAGCATAATGCAGATTACAGCACAGCTGGAGTAAAACAAGGTGATAGCCTCTTATCTACGCGGCGTGGAATGTGAGCTGTTGATTATTTAGCTGCGGCACCTGTATACAGACCTTGTTAATTGATGATGTTTTGCAAGTCTTCTGCAAACACACCAGATGATCATCATAAGCAGAGCTGACAGATGATAACCTTATCTCCCCCCCATGTGCTGCGTTCGACTTGTTCAGACGAGAAGGCAAAATAAATCAGAAGATGCATTTTGTTCCAAACAAAGGCACTCCACTCTTTTTGTTTGTTTTGTTTTAGTCAAGTGTGGGAGAACTCAGCGTTTTATCCCATTAAACTTCTAAATTATGAATGACCTGAAAGTGAAACAATAAAATGTGCTAGCAGAAGGTCACTTGCAGGGGTTAATAGTACACGATGCAAATGTCTAGTGTAATACCAGGTTGAAAGTGCAAATCTTATGAATATTTAACTTATACGGACTGCTGGTAAAATTCATCCTCATTCTTCAAGAGTGTAGCTTAAAGTATTATTCTTTTCAAACCAGAATAGAATTTCCCAGTCTGCCAGTATTTGTGCATGCGCGCACGCACACACATATCTGGAGAGAGAAAGCGAAAAGAAATCTCTGAAGATGAAGAGGAATACATCCCCTTCAGCAGCATTCCCCCTTCCCCCTTCTCCCTCTCTCTCTCTCTCCCTCTCTCTCTCTCTCTCTGTCCGTCTCCCCTCACCCCTTTCTTTCCCTCTGTTATCTCTAGTCCTTTGAAACAGCACCTGTTACAGACTCGCGGCTTGGGAGCTCCGTCATGATGTAGTGTGCACTCCTGCGTGATACAGTGCCAGCTCCTAGTCTCACATTC
This sequence comes from Argyrosomus regius, assembly GCA_946959425.1. Lineage (NCBI taxonomy): Eukaryota > Metazoa > Chordata > Actinopteri > Sciaenidae > Argyrosomus > Argyrosomus regius. The sequence continues at coordinate 7,288,627 of OX336900.1, read as the reverse complement.
AGCCTTGCCGAGGTGCAAGGCAAACAAGCCGGGACGTCTTCATCCTCCAAGAGCTTAATGACTTCTTGGAGCATTGTAGATAGGGCACGCCATGCCAGTACAGTGTGCGCTGTGCTGCTCTTTGTGCCATGCCCCTATTGAAATATTTTATTTTGGTAGTTAGGTCAGATGGCATTTGATAGTGAAATTGTGTAAGTGTGTGTGTGTGTGTTTATCTTGATGAATGCAATGGCTGCAGCAGCCTTGTTTACGGTCTAAGCTGATGAAAATGTAATGATCCCTGCAGCAAAATAGGGACATTGCAGCAGCAATTATACCAGGGTACAGCTCAAGAAAGTGCAATATACTATAAACAGTATTTACCACGGAGGCAAAATGTACTCAGGATAACATCCTAAAAGTCGTGAATCCTTATAAAAGGTATAAGGACAGTATAACCTTACTTAACTTCACTCAATATGTATTTACAACAATAGTAAATAGACTCATTAGTCACGAGCCTAATGAAGCTCTAATTAACTGTGTTTGCATGTGCAATAACTGAGTACAGTTGTCTGACTGACAATCTAAATTTTAATCACAGTATGGTAGAGCTTTATATAATACATCACACTTTTCCTGTCGTCAGCAAATGGAAGGGCTTCATTAATGCTCGGTTTTTGTCATCAACGTAATTAAGTCGGCCCCAAATTTATGTTACCAATTATTTAAGCGCCATGCCCGCATTATGTTTATATCCACATATTCTCAGTTATTTTTAACAAGACAGTGACAGCCATCTGTCTAGCTTTACCTCTTTTTTTGGCCTCTCTCTCAGCATGGCATTAAAGTTTTGAACGCGGACACATGCTGGCAGCTGCATATCGCACTTGCATGTAAACAGCTCACACGTAGTAATATACATCTATAAAACTCACACGAGGTATTAATCCTGTCTTCCCCCTACCTGCCATGCTGCACTGCTGCAAAACCCAGATAGAAATATGTATGGCTTACGCAATAAAGGCAGAGGACTGTCTTTATTGGAGGTATTTTGGACTTGTTTTTTTGTTGTTGTTGTTGTTGTTGTTTTTTTTACCACAGAACAATCCTGGCAGATTGCAGCCAACTCATAGCCCATTCTTCCCTGGTACCCCATCAATAACAATGAGAGAAGTGTCAGCCACTGATTAGGCTTTGATATTGAAAATGAAGCAGGGATGGCTGCATGTGTATGTGATTGCACGTGTGTGTGTGTGTGTGTGTGATATGTTTATGTGTGTATTTCTTATTATAAAAGAAATTAAATCACTGGAGGTCTACTTTTTTTTTTTTCTTCTTCTCATAAAAAATGGATTTTAGTCAGTCATCCCGACCTTCCCAGTGGTGAAAATTAGGCTGTGGTGGAAAGCAAATGCAGCTTAAATCAACTGTGTGCCCTCAGCTTCCTTCCAGTCTGTATTTATACACTGGATAAAATAGGTGTGTATCATGTACCGCAGCAGGTGCTATTTTTCAAAAAAAATGAGCAAATTAAAATACCACAGTTCTCACCAACCCCACACAGTGAATTGGAATTTAAATAATTTATTTCAATATTTAGCAATTAACATAATACCATATTGCATCTGCGCTTCCAATGCATATGCAAATGTTGATTTTATTATGCATGACTTGTAGGTCAAGTTATGGAAATGAGGGGTAACGCCCAATTCAGTAATACTTGACAACATCAACTGCACCAGTTGGTGTGCGAAATGAAATGTGGCAGTGACTCAAAAGACTTGGTGCAGTGCGATAAATGTGTCTATTGAGTGTGGTGAGAACCCCTGCTGCCAAATAATGATTGCCTTTGATAGTGAGACTGAAGAAAGTCATTTCCAACAACTCAGGTAATTAAGAGAAAACGGATCCAGTCCAACATTATCCGTGTTTCAAATTATTTGTAGATACTTTCTGTTAACTTCCCAATCACGGTGCATAGATTAGATTGGGCCAAGTTTTTGAAGCATGCAGTCTCTTTTCCTCTTAGGTTTACTAGTACGTGTTTATGCCAGCATAAAAAACTTAATTCTGACAGACGGAGCTAACATGTAAAAGTAGGTGACGGCGATGTCTTGCAGTTCAGGGTTAGCCATCTTTAGTGGTACATATGTAGCCCATATAAAGTGGAAATCTTTTCACATGGAGATAGAGAAGGTTGTTGATGTGCTTCACCTTTTCTTTTGAAGTGGCTCTAACCCTGCAGAAAGCCAAATGTTCTGTTCAGAGATGGAATTTTCCAGACAGCCGCTTGTCTCCTTAGAAAAGCACTTGACCTCAAGCAGAAGAATTTATTCCTGATAACTGTAGCTCAGAATTTAGATGCCGTTCAAATAAACGATTGTTATGCGTTAAATTAGTATATTAAGTATATGTCCATCTATTAGTCTTATTGGAATAGTAAGTTTGATCAAAGTACATGTGTATTTCTTTACCCTTTTACAATTTTATCAGTTTATTATATCTGTTATGGAGCTTCTTACTGTTAAAATGTTAATTTTTTCTGAGGTCAAGACCAAACCAGCATGAAAGAGAAGTCCTTAAACTACGCCATTTTTTATACACTTATTTTCTTTCATGCCGAGAGATGATAATGAAAAGATAATGACACTGCTCCTTACAGTCCTTGTGAAGGCAATTCTGAGATTTCTTTCAAAATACATTGAATGTGTTGGAAAATAGTTGCTGAAAACGTGAAAAGACTTTGAACCATATATAACTGAAATGTGGAGTTAGAGGTTAAAACAGTTTTTCAGCAGTTTTCAGCTCAGGATTTTGTGGGCGGTCCTTAAAGGGTGGCTCGATGACACGCTGAGACCACCCTGAGCAGAGAGATAGAGATGAATTCATCTCGCTCAGTGTTTCAAAGTTAGTCATGTCATCTGACACGTTTCAGTCGCTTCAAAATTGTTGCTTGGCTGCTCCCACAGATGGGTGTGGCTTCAGCACATTCAGCGGACACACCCCCACAGTCCTGGAGCTGAGAATTCATTTTTACCTGATTTTGACACCTAATTTCATAAACTTGTCGATATATTTAATCATTCATATTTGGCTGGGTGGTTAATAACACTTTCTTCTTTGGTCTGACAAACTCAGAACACATATCTATTCTTACTTTACACTGACTTTAAGTCTCTATACTAAATATGAAGCTACAGCCAGGAGCTGTTTAGCTTAGCTTAGCATAAAGACTGGAAACAGGGGAAACAGCACCTCTAAAGCTCACTTATCAACAGTTTTCTTCTGTTTTCAATCTTTATGCTAGGCTAAGCTAACATTTAGCTTTCTTGAATGTCAGGCACATGAGTGGGATTGAGCTTCTCATCTGAGCATAAAAGCAAAGACGCCGATTTTCCTAAAACGTCGAACTGCTGCTTTGGAAGTGCTCCGAAAAAAATGTCAACTGGAGCTACTGTTTCCAAGGTCAAGAATAAACTTTGACCTTCAGCTTAAATTAGTTAAGTCTCTTGTAAAACTTTGACTGTAAGCTGTGCGACAGAACTGCAATTGGATGTCAACAGATGCTGGTAAAATTGAGGGATTAATCTCCTTTTAAATTCACCATTTATCTTGTTAAAGTTCAGTGACCGCCAGATATTGTGCATCCAAAAGTAAATTACAAGCCTGAGTTCATCTAGTCAGTAAGTGCTCATCACTCTGGGAGCAGTTCTCATTTCCAGTAAGCCACGGTACCTCCCCTCTGCCTCATCAGTAATAGCTCCTATGCAGTTATATTATGGGACATGTGGAAGCTAATATGCATGGGCGTCAGAAGGTAAATGAAAAGTTTGGTTGACATGATAGCATCCCCATCCCTTCTCTCCTCCTTGAACCTCGTTTCCCGCCCCTTGCACTCAAACTATTCTCCATTTTTCTTCACGCTAATTAACTAGGCAGGATGGTGATTAGTCATGAGGCAGCGCTCCCCACCCCTCCGTCATCCTCCAGACTCAGAGGTGTGTTTTCTCTGTGACTGGAACATGTGTTAAAAGCAGCTGGGTAGTCACAGACAGAGCTGGAGCAGTGGGGGGAAAACATGCTCCAAGTCTATAGCTGCTACTCATAGGCACAGTGGCTGCAGAATATAAAAACACACACACCCACTAGAGAAAGCTGTCATATGTGCCCAATCCACGAACACATCTGGGTTCTCTTTGAGATTTTCCCCCCGTTTTTTTGAAAGATACCAGAGCACACATAGATAAATACAAGCTCTTGTTCTCCCGTTTCCCTCATTGAAGATCCACACCCAAACACATCCTCAAAGCACGTCATTATCTCATATTGTTTATCATCCATTCAGGCATTCGACGCCACGTTCACACAAATACATTTACAAAGCATTGTTTGCAACTCATTGAGGGATGGCTGAGCATGTTTCACAGTGCTACAAAGATGGTAGGAGGGGAGAGATGGGAGACATAGACAAACAGAAAGCAAGCCCAGACGTAAACAGATAGCCAGACAGGCATTCTGCCGTCGGGTTTGTGATTCAGAATACTAACTAGGCGTCTCAGCTCACACCCAGGGACAGAAGGTGTGATGTAGGGCAGAGCCAAGCTATGGGAGGGGAGGGACGATTTACCCTTGAAATATGAGTGGTCGCTGTGAGTGCCTCCCTGAATTTTTCCGTACATGACTGGCTGTTTGATTGGCACGCTGACAAAAAAGGGACGGTGCTTGTGTTTTATTTAGCAAATCAGGGAGTCAGATTTAACAAAGAACATACATGAAGTTTGTATCCGGCCACCCAGATAGTGTCAGCATCAGCAGCTTGAACATTAGTCAAAGCCTCATGATTTTTCTAACAAAATGCTAACACAGAGGTGTCATTTTAACATTGGATGTAAGATGAATGTACGTGTCAGAAAACTCCAGCTTCTCCGGGGGACTGTCTCTTATTTTAAATCTCTCCCGCTGTGGCCCTGACTTAATTTCTCTCATACAAAAGCAGTTTTAATTTGGTAATTAATCTGATATCTTTGCATTAGTCATTTGGACTGGTGCTTTACGCATCATATGGCATGTTCTTTTGCATATTTCATTTCACTGTAAAAATGTTCTGCTTTAATGGTCTATCTCCACGGTGATTAATGATGATAATTTTTATATGGATATGCTTTTTCATAGATTTTTTTTCTTTTTCTTTTTCCAGATCACTTAAATCATGTTGTCAGTATTCCAAAGCACACTGAGCACATTATGAACAATGACCGTAAGCATCCAACTGATATGCTATACAACACAGCATATTATTATGCTAGATAACTGCATTTTGCAGATAATTAACTGAAGGTCACGCGCTGGGCAACATGCTGCATGGATTCAGCATTAGCATTACAGTAACATATAGATTAGGGAAATTGCAAACAATGAATCAATCTATTTGTTTGGTCATCATCTGTATTACTAATAAGCATTTCCTCAAAATACAGTATATTTAGGGAGCAGCAATTGTCAGACCAGATATATTGCCTTATTATTATTTAATTTTTTTTCAGTCCAAAGTATATAATTTTGTCTTTGTTCAGCTAGAGTATATTCTCTATGCTCTGGATGCTCTGAACCACAACATAATCTCATGTGTGTGTGTGTGTGTGTGCATGAAATACAGCGTGGAGGGTATCATATTGCCTTTTTTTTCAGGCTGATTAAGAGGTAGAAGTCTGGCTGTGGGAGAGACAATGACAGGAGAGAATCAAGTTCTTTATCCCTCCTTTTGGTTGCCTGAGCCTAAAACTATAGAGATTTTTGTGTGTTTTGCTTATTACTTTGGAAATGAAATGACACAAAGAGTTTGAGGTTTAAGATTTAAAGGGTTTAATCCAAGGGTATTTTTCACACATCACTTGAACGGTAATGAGTCCCACTATTTAAAGATGCAGTTAGAGAGTTTTTAGTGCCACATAACACAAAATGGTCGTTTCAACGATCACACCCTGCAGCTTGACAGAGGTGCTGATAACTATGAATGGCGCTGAGATGGCAAAATCTTTCCAACGTCACTTTCAAGCACACCAATCATTTATAATGTTTTGTACATCTTTCAATTAGATTTTTTTTTAAGCAGCCATAGTCAGTATTTTTATAATTGCAAGGGATCAAATGGCTGTTTGTAATGGGATGTGAAAGGGATCCTTTGTAGTTAAGAACCCACAGAGAATCATTGTTTTCTGGCCTGCAACTTCACTTCTCTTCCTTTGCTGCTTTTCTGCAAAAAAAAAAAAAAAAAAAAAAAACTCTAAAAATCCTTTAAAAACCTTCCCAGCACCAATATGCAAACGATTTTCACAGATGGTTTCCACTGGCCAAAAATTCACTCATGCAGGTTAAAAAAAGCATCAAGAAATGTTGGATACCCTGTTGAGTGATTTTTTAATCCTGTGCTAAGAGGTTTCTGTTGGTGGAGATGCAAACGCGATCTTGTGCCAAAACAAGTATCAAAACTGCACCATGCCACCTAATCTGCACCTAATGTGCCACTCAGCCTACCGTGGCAGGAGCATTTCCATTTGGAGCCACAAAATCATCAAACAGACCTAAACTCAAAGAATGGATACCAAGTGATGCAGCTGCATTAGCACTACCATCAGCTTTGAGCCAGCGTGAAATTAGAAGACTATGTACTGTATTTTATTTTCATCACGTGTGCAATCCTCTGCTGCATTATAGAGAAAACAAGGGAGGTAAGAAAGTGCACACGCTGAGCCCGAGACGCACTGAGCAAATGGAGCTGAAACTACAGCTCGAGATGTAAAAACAAAGAGAGATGACAAATATCTATCACAGTTTTCACTCTTATGCCAGCCTTAACCAACAACGTGTGATCTCCACTGCTGCTCAGTTGTTATTGGCTGTCTTTTTGTTGTGTTTTCTTCAAGCTATCAGGTCAAGCCGAGCTGAGTAAGACTGAAGAGTCCACTTCTGTCTGCCACTCATCCACTACATTATACTGAATGTGGGTTGGGTGACACTGGTGGAAATGTGGTGGACAGATATTGATGGATAATGTGCGTGTGTAAATCCTCCCGGTTTACCTACAATATGTCATCGACTGATGGAACAGAGAAAATATAGACAACTCTGACATATCGCTCACTCATGTACAAGTTTATGTTGAAATAGACACATCAAAGCAAATCCCGCAATTGTCTCCCCTAAGCTGTGAAAGAGCAGAGGGATGGATCAGCCCACTGAATGTGCTCACAGTATGGCCACTGTGGAAGATGGGAATAAAAAATGCCTAAGTCTTCTTTGAGACAAAAGCTATTGAGGGTGCTTAGGAACAGCTCCAAAACTTTATATTTGTGTCCTGGATTTGACAAGTTTTTGTAAAATATTCTTTTATTCTCACGGCACAAGCACATTTTTCAAGTCATCAGCACAGAATTGTTAAAAAAAAAAAACTGCCTAAGAATGATACATGTATAATGACTATGCGGTATTTTTGCATATTAATTACGCAGCCAACTTCAGATGTCATCATTTCAGTGGATATATTTATCACTGTTGCTAAGGGATCTACAGGCATCAACAGTGTGGGGATATTTATTTGATGATGACGGAAAATATCTGGACCGTGCCAGGACTTTGTTTATATGAGTGTTCCAGCTATGGCAGCCTCCCTTCCACTGTAGATCTTGCGTTGTCTGCATCACGCCAAGTCCTCTCCCATCCCAGTTCCCCATTTCTTCCACTGGGACCTGGCATTCCTGTCAGTCATGTGCTATCAGTGAGGCTGCAGGCGCTGCTTAGGCTTGCCCAACTATCTTCCCCTTTCTCTCTTTCTTCTCACCCCACCCTTCTCGACAGCTTCTGTGTATCTCCCTCCACCACCTCGGTCCTCAGTGAGCACTCAGCTTTTTACCGTCCATTCACTCTTCTCTCTAGGTTTCCTGTTCTTAACTTCCCTTATCTGAAAGCCTCTTCTGCTGATTTTGGTACTTCTTGCTTGGTTTGTCTTACTTCTAATCTCATGTTTCTGTCTGTCTTTTTCTCTCTCTCTCTCTCCTACAGGTGTAAGGAGGGCTACCATGGACTGCGCTGTGACCAGTTTGTACCCAAGACAGATGCTATCTTGTCAGACCCAAGTACGCTTTCTCTTCTGTTTTTTTCTATCCGACAGTATTGGTGTATTGATCTACAGCATGAAACAAATTGATAACCAGTATGTGTTACATGCCTATAAGCGAATCTCTTACTATCAGTCAAGATGATAAATGTACACAGCACAGGATGGCGTAGTACTCTGGGACCTGAGACTGTATTAAAAAATAGCTTTTGGGGTCAAGGGGTTAAGGAATTATCAATGACAACAATGTCCCCAGTTCAAGTGCACCTGGGGCCCTTTCTTGCATTTCCCATCCTCCACCTTTCTCCCTTCATTTCCTCTCAGTTTTCTACCATCAACTCATTAATAAAGCCATAAAATATCATCATCCCAAGATGTTTTTCTATAGTCACGATTTTCTCATTATTAGTGCAGAATATAAAGTACTTACATACTGCGTAAGATTAAAAAGATGTACTGGTGATGTAGAAAGTTATAAAAAAATTAATTTATCTAACCTAACCTTATTAACATAACATAAAACTACACATGAAGTTCCATTTTGTGTCCATTTGTTTCACAACCGGTGGTCATACATTGATTAATAACATCATAATGTGGAGATTCTCATGTGAATCTGGAAAAAAAACATTATTTAGTTATTAGACACACAATGTGTGTCATGGGACTATTCTTTATTGGCCTCCATAGGCACAGTCGTACCACATAGATATTAAAATTAATATAAAACCTCCTGTATCTTATATTACGTTTTTTAATCTTGCTTTGTTTTAGTCGAGCTAAAAAGGAAGAAAAATCTTCAGTCTCCTATTGTTCATGAAAAACAATTCCCCTGGAGTCTTTGGATCCCCATGACAGCTGTGTAGTGTAGTTAAAAAATAAAGTAAAAGTCAGAGGTACAAGGAAGAGAAATTGGAGGCCTCGAGCCTTTCCCATGAGACTGCGGCTTTACAAATTCACACTGTTTTATGGAGTGACTTGGCTCCTCTGCGCCAAGAGTCAGAAAGAAAACTTAACTCCTATTGCCTTCTGTTTGATGCCACCAGGCCCACTGAGAGTCCATTAATGGGGTCACAAGCCAGTGTCACAAAGTATGTTTCATGCTCCCTCGTGGCACCCAGTTTTCGCAATACGATTTATTTTATCTTCTATAGACAGAGATCAATTACCCTGTGTTTTCAGATTGGGAGATTGTTATGTTTGTTCTTTAAGATGAAGCTGCATCTAAGCATGTTTTGCACAAAAATGGACACCCAGAGAAACAAATACAGTAGATTGTAACACATTTATTTTATATCTTCATCTATTAAAAATGCATAAGACAGTACGCCTCAGAAAGCGAAAATATAAGAGGGGCTTTGTTTAATGTGTTATATGCATTTTTTATGTGTTAATTTATGCACATGTCCTTTGACTTTAAAGACTCTGCAGTAAAATATTCTCTATATACATTTGTTATTATTTACGAATTAAAAAAAAAATTCTTCCTGTCACGTATGAGCGTACTGGAAGCACTTGCAGCAATATTATTCTTGGCGAAAGATCACTATGAATACCTCATTTCAAAATATAGCAGGATTGGAACAGGATATTAAAGTACATGGACTTATTCAGTGAATTAAACATACCGTATACCTTATGGTTGACTCAGAGCATGCGTCATTAACATCTGCTGAAGGTAAGCCCATAAAACAGCATGTGGCAAAACACAACCCTTCGGAGTAGGAATCTCCCAGACAACAGCATTAGCAACTCCTAAGCAACAAATCTATATTTGCTCGGAATCTGTTCTTCCTACTGCTCATGTGTTGTCACCAGAGTAGTTTAATGCAGTTACACAAACGTATTCATCTCATGAGTTCTTAAAACAAAGCTTTGTCTATTAGCAGCCCCCCGTCAGAGATTGCGCATGCCTTGACGATGAGCTCAAGAGTATTTTTGCTTTGGTTAAAAGGATTATTGTTATATCAAACTTAGATAAAAAAAAAAGAAAGTATAAAAATACAAAATGTGGATGCAAATTTGAGAATAGTCAGGCAAGCTTGCATACAAATAAATATGAAATAACATTGTCACAGTTATTACTGAATATGCACTTGTAAACAATATTCTAGTACTATTTTGAGAGCGAGAAAATATGCTGTAGGTGGAAAACTTGCTGGGGTGCTACTGGAAGAAGGTGGATGAGTATGTGACATAATACTGTATCCTGGACACCTCCCATCATGGATGGTTCATTAAATTTGACCCCACAGTGAACTTTTGTGGCCCAGAATCATCTCCATCCACCCCCGTTGTATGCACCACATATACTACATGCATATATATAGAACAATATGATATGTAAAGTGTAGCCTTGTTAGGCATGTCATGAATATAAAAATCTTATGGACAGCAAGGATACTCATAATTCATCATTATGGTTATATACCATTAGCTTTTGTTTTCATCCAACTGAAGGATTTGTGAACTTGAAGGAAAACATGTTACAATCAGTGATGGCAGACCAAAGCACAGTCTCATACATGGAGGATATAGCAAAAAAGGTTTATTGCATGTTCGGGGGGAAATGATGATGGCAGATGGCTGAGTAGAGATGAAGCAGGAGGAACGAGGGATGGTGTGAACGTGGCTGGCTGGGAACAGATCTGGGTGGAGCATGCAGGGCAGGAAGGCAGACTGGGAGGTGATGATCCTGAAAACAAAGCACAAAAAGCACAGGTGAAAAACTGGAAATGAACAATGCTGAGCACATGAGACTGCGATACTACCAACAGGCGTGAAACAATGAACTGCCGATGAGTGGATGGAAACCCGGAGCAGATATTTCTTTCAGTAGAAAAGCTGATGATTGGCGGGTGTACAGATTGAAGCAGGTGAGTTGAATGTTATAATCACGGAGCCAGGAGAGTGCCACTCCCACTTCACACATAGAGAGTGACAGGACAGAGTGAGCAAACAACTGATGATACAGCCGTGGCCATGATAAAACACTAGTATTGCGTTCATGACTGCTTTTCACTGTCACTGCCAAAAGTTCATTCAGTTCTGTTGTATGGATGGATGAGTAACTGCTATAGAAATATACAGTATCCATCAAATGTCATATAGAAATGAAATGCTTTGTCAAAACATCCATCTATATCTTTCCACGTATCTGGGTTCAGGTAACAATGGCAGCATGTTTAGCAGGGCTATCCAGACGTCCCTCTCCTTAGCAACAAATTCCAGCTCCTCCTGGGGGATCCCGAGGCGTTCCCAGGCCATATATAGTCCCTCCAGCAAGTTCTAGGTCTGCCCCATAGTCTCCTGTCAGTTAGATGTGGACCCAGAGGAAGGCCCCCGGCAGGCATCCTGATCGGATGACCGAACCACCTCAGCTGGCTCCTCGCAACGTGAAGGAGCAGCAGCTCGACTCCGAGCTCCCTACGGATGTCCGAGATGTCACCAGATGTTACTACTCAGAGTTCATGACCATATGTGAGGGTTGGGACGTAGATAGACCGGAAAAATCAAGGGCTTTGCCTTCTGTCCCAGCTCCTTCTTCAACAGTCCAGTACGACGTCCCCATTATGCTGGCACTGCCTGTCCATCTTGCGCTTAATTTTCCTGTCACTCATGAAAAAAGAGTTCTCCTGGGATCTGCGTTATCTGTGAGAACAGCTATTGGTATGGTCTCCAAAAGCAAATAGGGAAGGGCAGGGATCAGACTAAGAGTGACTTACAAAGCCCTTATGAAGGAGAGAAGGAGCTGCAGCACCTTGCCCGGAAAAGGGAAACCGGGGCCCCATCCTGGAGCCAGACCTGGAAGGGGGGGCTTGCTGATGAGTGTCCAGTGCCCAGGCCATGGGGCACAGCTGAGCACAGCTGAAAGAACTAGACGGAACCATGCCCTATTGGCCCACCACCTGGAGGGATAGGCACAAGGGTCAGGTCCTTTGCAAGTTGGGCAGCAGGCAAAGGCAGGAACCTAGGCTTGCAGACTCCTGGGACGTGGAATGTCTTTGTCAGAATATGTTTAACAAAATTTTGTGCTATGATCTTAAAAATATTGACAACTGTAATACAAATCTGTTTCAACACTTCACACCTGTTCACCACAGAAAAGTATGTTTTGGCCACAATCGTTCAACCACAAGACAAGAGATAAGTGTACCTTGGAAGATTTGAGAGTAGAATAAAGCCTATTTTGATCTCTGTTGATACAAAGTAAATCTAAAATTTGCCTAGATTACTAAGGGTTTTGAGGATTATCCATCTTTCAAGAGCCAAATCATGTAGTTACATGCACACATACATGCACGCAACAAAAACAACTACAAGCGGAACGCTCTCTAGCGAAATTCAGTTAATCATATGTATGCGTGTCAGCAAGTTTGTGTTTGTTTTACATGCACATGCACAAGTTTAATTCTACGTCTTTATTCACTGACGTAGACACAAATCACAGCCTGGGGTGGTGAAAGTTTCATCTTCCATGCACACTTTTCTCTTTTCACCTTTCACCTTTGTACTGAAATCGATCTCTGTGCAACTTACAGTCACAAATCATCCGCCGCCCCTCATCCTTTGTCTTCATATTGATCGGCCACAGAGCAGCCACTCAAAAGAGCGGTCCGCACAGTGCCACTTTGTCATACGTGTCCATACAGAGATAGACAAAGAAGCGGAGACTGTCGTGCACATTCAAAAGCCAAGGGACAAAAGGAGAAAAAGAGGCTCCATACCAGGTACTCCAGCTACACTGCTGTGAACTCTGCTTTTGAAAATGAGGTGGGTAGAAGGTGCTCGGGTCTTACATATTGGTGCACAGTGGGAAAGTAGTGGGGTCTTTAATTGGAACCAAGGGAGTATGGGAAGGCTTCACTTTACTTTATATCTGGTAAAGAACCAGAATGAGTTTTTTCTATAACTGTTAGAGAGTTTAGGGCATGCCACTGATGGTGTTAAGTTGAGCCAGTTGCACCTTTGAGATTACAGAGATGGTGTTTGGTGGAAGATTGAAGAGGGAGGTGAGCCAGTTTTTGGTTATACCCACCTGATTTACAAGGAGGAAGAAGGCAAGCCTCTAATTTGAACAATTTATCTCTGGTAGATATTAGGCCTGAAGAAAGTAGCTACAGGATATTTGCTCCAACACACACAGGCATATTGCCTCCCCAGTTCCCTGCTCACCCAAGTGAAGGAGGGGATTAAGGATTTGATTCACTCCTGCCATTGTCTCTCCCACTCGCCAGATTTCTGCCACTTAATCGAGCCAAGAGCATCTGACATGATGCACAGGTATTCTTGAAGCTTGCTCAAGGCTCCCACAAGACACCGTAAGTGATTCCCTGGGGTGCTCTGAGTTGCCAGTTGCAAAGGATTGGGACGCCTGCACGTATTATGATTGGTGAATGTCTCCAGACACAGCAATTCCAGAGGATGGGATATGTATCAGGGTTGTAATGACATCATCTGCACAGGCTGTGACAGTCGGGGCGATTTAGAGTGGAAACGTGTGGCTGTTGCCATGGGCAATCATGGGGAAAGGCTTGAATGGATAACACAGATCAGACGACATCAGTAAGATACTGCTTCACTTCTTTTGTCCTTACCAAGTATTTTTGCCACAGTGACAGTTTTGTAAGTAACAAAAGTGTCAACCATATCTTAATCATGCAGCGATATCTCAAAATTCCCCATGGCAGAAAGCATAATGTCCACCGGACAGAATTGATTAGCTGTTAACTGTTTTAATCATCAGTTTGTGAGTTGCTGAGACTGACGATGATTCAGTGGGAGCCTGTAATAAACGTTGACATTTGTTAAATAATCCTCTGGGCTGAAAAACACGATGACACCTGCTTTGAATACAAACATGAACTCATTAGTTAATTGATTAATCTGGGAATATCAGGCCTGCTCACCATAATCATGAATTTACTATTTCCACTTTAAGAATCTGACAGGTAATCGATGAGTGAAGGCTTTGTATTTGAGAATTTATTTTAACGTTCACGGGTCGAAAAGCTCTCTGAAACTTTCCTTCAATGTCATAAGTTTGCCGACTGTATTTCGGACTTGATCATTCACATTTAAAAAACCCATTTCCTCATATCACACCCTTTAATAGAGTGAGATAACCCTGTGCAATTATTACCATTCATTCATCCAAATGTTCATTTGTCTTTTGCCTATCTCAATCTCACTCCGGCTCTCTGGGGTATTTTTCCTCAAGCTTATAAAAACCACAGGATTGACAGATTTTTCCCATGGTGCAATCAAAACGCATCCAGGAACAGATGTTTTCTTTTTTTTTTTCTTCTTTCTTTTTTTTTGTGAGAGTGCCCACCACATAATCTGTCAGGAGCTTGGCAAGTCGCATTCTATTTAAAAATCAGACCACCTCTGTCAGAAAAGCAATTACTAGTGAGGGTTTCATTTTAATTTAAATGAGATTACATTACAGTGACATGAAAAAGGGGCACTGTCAGGATGGAAGGAACACGAGTGCTCCTTTTTATCTGTTTCCCCAGCACTGGGATTGGGGAGAAAAGACTTAACTTAACTGCATGAAGAAAAGCTGTGTGTGTGTGTGTGTGTGTGTGTGTGCGCACGCGAGAGAGAGAGAGAGAGAGAGAGAAAGAGTATGTCAAAGTGTGCGTGTGTGAGAGACAAAGACATACAGACAAGAGTGTAGCATACCGTATGTCTATGTGTGCGCGCTTGCATGTGGCACATCTTAAAGTGACCGGCTTGTGAATATTGAAAAGCTATGCTTGGAGACAGAGGAGAACAATTACTGCAATGCCTCGGGCTCAAATCAATATAAAAGGCCTGTGCAAAGCAACATCAGTGACATATAGGCATATGATTTTTCATTTTTAACTTTTATTTTAATGATCCTTCCTCTAATCCTCTCAGCCTTCATATCTTTGTTGTTTTCCTTCTTTATTCAAAGACACTGAGGGCTGTGTGAATTCAGAAAAGTCAGTTCAGAAAAGCATACCAAGCATCGAGGGCTGGCTGGCTGGCTCATTACCTGGTGCACAAGGGAGAGCCATGTCAGAGAAAGCCATCAAACCCAACTTTATGGTCTGGTTGCGGCATGTTTGTCTCCCTAAGGTGGCTTCTGAGTAAGATAGAGGCACATCATGTTGTAAATGTTGTATCCTCTTTTCTCTCTCCCTCTCTCTCTCCCTCTGTTTACCCATTCCCTCCCCCTTTTCTCATGCTCTCCGGTCTTGAATGGAGCAGCGGATGAACTTGGGATCGAGTTCATGGGTAAGACAACTTTCCATTGACTGCGTGCGCAGTGCTCAATCTTTCATGTCCCTTTTACGTCTGTGAAACAGTACATAGAAAAACGCACAATCCAGCACAACAAGGCCACTCACCTTGGAAAATTAATGTGGGCCAGTCGCCATGGAAACACCGTGGTGGTGAATTAGGTGTATTCTGTCTGCATGAAGAACAGTACTGTTAGACGGGAGTTGTTGTAATGAGGATAGAGCAATGAAGACAGATAGTTCAGACATGAATGTGTGTCTACTTTCCAGTTCCAATTTCTGAAACTCACATTATATAATGTGTAAAAAATGTATTTCCTCTGAAAAGTCTACCAATGTAATAAGCCTCAATGAAAATACAATATAAATTCTATTGATATCACTTTAGGCACCTTATCACCTTCCAGGTGGTTAACAGATCTTTAAAAACTGCATTATCTAGCCCTCTTTCTTTAATAATGACACACTGTTCTTTGTCCAGAGGGAATATACAATCTTACCCCCCCCCCCCGTACACACACACACACACACACACACACACACACACACAATTTTCTCTCTGCCGTCTTTTCCTCGCTCTCTGGCTCCGTTTTGTGCATACATAAAAACCAACACTGCATGCTGTGAAGTTTTCCATTAACATGGCTTCACACACTGCCATCACGTCACACACTTGCTCCAGGAAATAGAAGGGAAGCAGAAAGATGCTCTGAAAGAGGAGCCCGCCCTGCACACAAGCATTCCTCACTTCAGTGATTTTAATCTGGGGACTAAATTAGTTCAGAATGCTCCTGCAGGTGGGCGGATGTATTAGAGAAAATGAGAACAGGATTGATCGATTGATAGCCGGACAGATGACAGACAGACAGAAGCCCAGATAGTTTTTTTGGGGGGGAGATTGGCTCTGAGGTAAGCACAGTGCATTCTAGCTTCCTTATTCATTGTGCTCCATTATGACTTCCTCTTCTGCTTGTATCTTTTCATAGCTGTTATATAAGTCCAATATGTGGCAGTCGGAGTCTGAGACAGTCAGTCAGGATGCAACAAAGCTCTGTTTGAAGTGGGATTCAGTGCTCTAAATATGATCTTCTGATATTTTTGTATTCTTCAGCCCCGGTAGCTGGAGCGCTGTGTGTCTCCACAAGTTTGTCCTGATGTATTTTAGGCTGAATACCTCATTTTGTCATGGATACTTAGCATGGTTTTCATTACAGTGTTACTTTCCAGTCGTCTGTAAAGTGGTTGCTATGGCAGAGCTGGCCATATGGGATTGTGTTGTTCTTGTGTCAACATGACATGGCTTATGCAGTGTAGCTGAAGCTGTTCAGTTTGAACTGTTTCCACAATGCTCTTGCATCTAATTTCGAGAATGCCTTGTAGGCATCAGGCATGAAAGGCCTGTAATGGTTTTATGTACAGACTGCATGTTGGTTTTTCCTTGCAGCCATTCAGCAGAGCTCTGTAGACAGCAGTTTTTATGTTCACGTTTTGGAAAAGCCTATTTCATCTATCCAAAAGTGGTACAGGCTTGTCTCAGGTGGTGCTCCACATGAGCCCTGATGATGCAGCAGCAAAGCGAAGATATTCCCCAAACATTTCAAAGATTCAACCATTAGAGAGGTCATTTCACTGATGGTAAAGGCCGGAGGGTTTACAGAGTCACAGATATACAAGTGAAACATTACATCTGTTGTTCATTTGTAAAGTGCAGCTTGAAGGAATTCACTGCTGTGCCGGTGACAAATTACAGGGTCGGTCAAGAATCTGCAAGTGAAGAACTTGCTGACAGTTCCACTTCTCTAGTATTATAATACTAGAGTCAAATATGTGACTTCTACTGTTCTACAGTAGACAAAAGAGCTTGACAAATGTAACTTTGGGCTGATATTATCTGCCATATTGGCTTTTAATAATTAATATATCACCATATGTTACCAGAAGAAGTTTTAGTATACTAAAGCAGCAGAAAATGTTCATAAGCTGCGTTGTGTACAATTTTACCACCATTTTTCTTCTAATTCCTGTTTATATATTTTGCTTAAGTTAAATATTTATAGATTTAGATTTAATTTCCTGTGAGGATTACTGTATGAAACTGGCTTATATCCTATATTTAAAGTTACTTTCATCTTTGCTTATAGAGTTTAGTTTTCTCTTGGAAAATATACTCCCCCAAAAACTCTTTTGTAATCATATCAGATGGATCCTAGACATATTTTTTGTTTTGGTGCATGGGAAAAAATAAATATATGTGCATATATTTAGATATTATCCAATGTATAATATCCTTGAATATATAAAAGAAGAATAAAATATTGGTTTGAATATCACAAATTCAGTACCAGTCAGACTATAATGTGTGTGTTTGGTCGAGACTAAGTTGCAAATATTCGATAAAATGCCAGCAAAAACAATTTAGAAATGTAATGTAATGTGTAAATGTAATGTAATATTGTAATATTGATGCAAAGCCACAAATATGACCAAAATCATGCACGTAGAAATGTGTCTGTTTGCCAGTATTTATTATTGCAATAGTGTGTCACCCCCGCAGCATTTCTGTGGACTGTAATTTAAATCCACTCCTTTTCACAGGAGCTGAGTGGGCAGTTTAGACCTCTGATGTATAAATATATAATATATATATAAGTATACAGTATATATATATATCCACATATTGTAACCCCCAGGATGTGCTCTGATGTTATCTTTATATTTTGCCAGGAGCATTCTCATATTAAAAAGGTTTCCCTCCAGTTTGAACTATACCATACTATCCTATCAAATGTGTTGATGCAGCACTGATGTAACGCAGAGGAAGAAAAATGGGGGGAAACGACGCAAACGGACTGCTTGGCTGCACTCAGGTCTACGCTTTGAACACAAGAAGCTCTCCAACAGTCACCGTGCCCTTAAAACAGAGTAGTAAGTTGATAAACCTGCGTAGACAAGCACAGATGAAGAAGACCTCCCAGGACAGTTCTCTGCTGACAGCATCAAAAGCCGCAGACAAGCCCTCAAAGGTCATGAACAGGTTGCTGTGATGTTTTTTTGCACTTTACCCTGCAGTTGTCAAGGTGGTGAGAACAGAAACGGGGGGATTTATTGTTTTTGAGTGATTGTCACAGGAGGCTGTGTTCAAGGTCATGAATTGTTGGACAGAGGAGTCTCTCTTAGTTAAATGCCAAATTGCATGTTTTGCCGATTTATTGTGATTTTGATGAGCCAGTGCGTGCACCGCCGTCACTCCCTCACACCACATGCAATGTGATGAGTAGCGCGGCTCCGCAATCCAGCTGTTTGGTCAGACGGATATCCGCTGAGATCAACTGCCACTTGTCCCGGATGCTTTTGACCTTAAGCCTCTGCTGCTGATGTGCAGGGGTCTGACAAGAAGCTCCAGGAACATTCATTTGCTGCTAATTCCCTGTCGCCATCAGTCTCTGAATGCTGACACACATACAGTACATGTACGCACACACTCATTGTGGCCCCCGCTGTGCAGAGAGTCCATCGGTGTTGCCTGCTGGGTTCGTCTGAACGAAATGATTATCACACTTCAGTTAGCACATGTCACTGAGCCCTGCCTGAGTCTGCCATGTCCCTATCCCATGCTCAAACACTGACATTTACTGACAGCAGCATTGGTCGCTTTATGTTAATTCAGATTGTGGGTGGATGTCCGTGTGTGGTTGTGTGTGTCCATCTGCTGTTTGTGTGAGTTTGGCATGTTAATTCGTGATACATTTCTTCCTCCCTGCTCAATCATAGCCATAACCCGTATCCTTTGTGTCACAGTATAAATTCAGTGGCCTCAACTGTATTCTCTCCTCCGCAGAGAGTGGTGACACCTACCAGAGGCAGGTGCTGTCCATCTTCAGCATCGCCTCAGGGATCTGTCTTCTTGGAGTGGCATGTATGGCTCTCTACCGCCGCAACAAGTGAGTGATGCCAGCCAGCACCACATTAGTAGAGTATGCCCCCGGCTGTGCAGAAAGAGCACTTTACTATCATGGCGTGGTGCCCAATGAAATTCTAAGTGTGAGTCAGCGAGAGGATGTTTTAGCAGGGCATCAAATCTGAATTGTGCAGGATGCATTTGGGACAGATACTCATGTAAGATTTATTTATAAAGTTGTTTTAGCGAGCAGGTGTGTCACAAAATGCTTCTCAGAAAACAAAGTGCACAGATAAAAAACATTAGACCCTAAAGCGTGCAAGTGCATATGTGTGACTGAATAAGAGGGTACCCGACAGCATGAAAGCAGACCGCCAAAGTCAATTACTAACTGCAGGGAAGAAGAAAGAAAAGGAATGTAGACAAAGCAAAGTAATGGCAGGGTGTAGCAGACGGGGGGGTTAATGTAGGTTGTGTTGATTGAATCAGTCTGGATAAACAAAAGTAGTTTTATTTTCACTATGGTAGCACTCTAAATAGTGTAGCGTGTATCGGTCAGCGTGACCAGAGAGTCCTGGCACAACAGTAGAATTAACGTACCAGAAATGATAAAAAACCCAGACTCCTTCCGTTAAATTGAATCTCTTCACCACCAAATGTTGTTTGACAGGAGCGCTTAGATAGATCGCTTCTCCTGCTTAATACTTAAGATTTATCCTGCTCCTCCGTAAAGACCTAAACATTTCATTTGTTCTTCACAGTCCCGTCACAGAGAAGATTAACCAGCAGCAAAGTTTCATTCTTGCTAATGTTTGAAGACTCTACAGAGGAGTTAGAGATAAGGGAGTTAGTTATACGTCTTAACACAAGCCTAGTTAATTAAATGTGGTTATAAAATTGAGTAATTAGGCAGGATATGGAAGCCAAATATCTACCAGCAGTCGCTGATTATCATGGATTGGACTATGAAATTAACTTTATTGAGCAGTAAGTACTGTTCCATATTGTACAGTGTGATATAGAAGGCTTATATAATTCAGCACATCTGAATTAAAACACACCAGTTATTGTAAATTTCACAGTTGTCATTGTTACATACTGCTCTTTGAGTTGTTAGTCGTTTGGTAAATTCGTTTTTGGAGCATCCGGTGATATTGCCTTCATAACATCACTTAGTCGCAGTTTAGTTTGTCGTTCTTGAACACCTTGAGTCATTTGCTTCTTGAATTTAAACTTTGTCCTTTTACTCAGGAAACATTTAACAGGCTTCAGCTGCAGAGAGAATTAAGCAAGCTAGTATTTAAAAATGAAAATTTAATGGTGAATTAAACATTTAATCCAAAAGTCTTAAGCATCAATTAATTTTTAATCCAATCAAAGTTTAATCCAAAATGAAGGAACACTCTCATGTTTTATATTTAGCATAGCTAAAAGATGCCATTTTACTTTTCTCTCACACATTATGTCTGAGGGTTTTTTTATGGTAAAGACTGGACCGATTGGAAGCGATTGTACTGTGGTAGGTGACAAAAAAATTTAAGATATTTATGAAGCGAGGAAACTTAAAAGTCTGCTCTCACATGTATAAATCAACACCTAGCCGGTCCTGTCAGAGTGACATATCCACTTCATAGTCTTCGATTATACATGGAGCACATTATCTATACATTAAAACATTTTACCAACCAGACATTGTCCTTAGATTCCACCTCTGCGAAGTAAGAATCCAAACTCTGGAGGTATTTCTGGAAAATCTCTGCCTTTCTTTCTTTTCCCAGAATATTATCACAGAGGCATGTAATGGACGTTTCACGGCACATTACCTTGATTAAATTTTCACTTGTGCAAGACATCTTCTCTCCTAATACTATTTCTGAAGCCAGTTTGAGTGTTTTTTCACCTCCATCAAACCTTCTGTTACAGCTCTGGAAAAAAAAAAAAAAATCCCACATTTGAGTTGCAAATTGACTACTGCTCATTTTGTCACTTTGACCTTTCAAGGCGCTCGTGCATTTGCAGCGTTTGACAGATGTTGTCAGATCTCATGGACAAATCAAAAGTCATAAATAATATGTATTCGTTCATTGTCACATCTTCCATATACAGAACTGTCTACAGTGAATAGTTGTAATGTGAACTCCTTCCCCGAACAGACTGGGCTTGTGTTTTGTGCCTTATCTGTGATGTATGTGCCTGCTTTTACACACATACAGTAAAATGTCAGGATTAAAGGATATCAGGTCAATAAATATGATCACCTACCTTGCTGTTACATGTGTTTATAAAGAGCTGGCCAAGTGGGTCACAGAAATCAATGAATGGACTAAAAAAACTGTGTGCTATCATTAGAGAGAAGGCGGGAAACACCCTGACCACAGCAAGTAGAGCCTTCATAATGAAGTATACCACCATGGTCATGTTTCTTTTTCTTTCTTTTTTTTAAGTTGTGGCCTGTTCCTGCCAGTTTTTTTTTTTTTTTTTGTAATTACAGTCTGTATTGTCAGCAAACTGTCTCTCGATCTGGATATTCTAGCCGTAATATAGCATCCATCTCTTTCTCTCCTCCACAGACGACACAGGGAAAAACTGCAGGCTCATTTCTCTGATAGCCGCAGCCTGAGGGACTGCAGCGTCAACGCCTCCGGCCTGATGTCCAAGTCTACTCCCAGGCTTCAGTACAGCCTTCAACTCCAAAAGGTAAGTCTTAAATCTGTTATTGATTTATATCCAGTCATGCTTTTATCATCATTAAAATCAATTTCATCTTAATATGTATAGTACTTCTCTAAAAACAGTGCTTGACAGGATGATATATGATGTACATCATAATAATCTCTCTACTGGCTGAAGCTTTTTGTTCACATTCGTATTTGACATGGGCTGAAAGGCAGCGGGGAATTATAGTTTAAAATGAATGCATCATGCGTTATCGAGGAAAAATCTGCTTGTCATGTTCACAGTGACAGATTCCCGTGACAAACTGCAGATTGGAAATTCTAATCTGTTGCATGTCACGGACTCTGAACTCACCATGCAAGCACAGCAACAATACTGTGCAGTAGACAAATAATTTTAAATGGTATTTTGCCAAAAAACAGTATTCACTCGCTGGAGTGAAAATTATGATTTTGCAACTGGAACTGGCGTCTTGTGGCTTTTATTTCTTTATTTCTTTATTTCTTTTTTTATTTTTGGAGCAGAACTTGAGCAGCTGCAGCAAGATAGAGAAGTTAGCGCAAAATGGGACGCTCAGGAAATGAAAAGAAAAACAAAATGTTGCGTTTAAATTATTGATTAATGGAGAAACACCAAAACATTTTTGGAGAATAAACGCCGCAAACAACCACAAAAGACATAGAAATGGCAGAGGGTAGACATGACATGACGTGACATAACATAACAGAAAAGAGCAGCTTAAAAATGAATTACAAGCCATCGTGACACTGCGGGAGAGAGAGCGCTGACCCAGACATTCAGATGTAGATGGTACTGATATGGCTGATGCCTCCACAGAATCCCAAGATAATTGCAGCCTAATGCACGCTTGTAAAGGTCTCATCAAAAGAGTGCACTTCCCCTGAATGCACCGTCATTGTTTGGTGTTAGAAAAATGGTCTCATATTGTTTTCATTTATTATTTGCTCCTGCGCTCTTAATAGGATATTATTATTTTTTAATTTGTTCGGCAAGCAGCTCTCTAGCATTGTTTGAGGAAGTAATACCCATCACTACTTTCCTATCATACACCTGTGCTGATGTGCATGTGCTCCTTTTCCATCTCAAGGTTGAAAATTGTTGATTCTCGCTTAAATATGCATGTGCAGAGATAGTTAGCGAGCACATTTTTGCTCATGACAAACAAGAGGGCGGCGCACCTGTTTGATAACGTTTGTTTTAGACGCGCTTGTATTTGTTGTTGCTTAAAATTCCTCATTCAGCTTCAGCCTTGTTCTGTCATTTCTGTGTTAGTACACTGCCAAATGTAGCCTGCACTGAGGCTCTTTAATAATGCATCAGTGTCTAGTGTCACACGCTGAAACAAACACCCCTCGAGCTAGCCCCACCCACGGAACTGCAGTTGGCACGATCTGAAAGCTTTTTGAGGGTGTCGTTGGAAATTATGGCTTTGAGCGGTTGACAGCTAAGAAGTTGTACAACATTTGACGCATTTAACATTGCAGCTGTTAAGAGGCTGTATTAATTTAATAAAAGAAGAATTTTACATAAGCACATGATTTCACTGGTGCACAAAGTTTACACTGAACCAAAAACCAGCCTCGGCACATTGGAGGCCAGTCAGATGCAGGCATGTTGTCCCAGAGCACAACAGAAGGCCATTATATTAACACCATGACTGTGAGAATGTGGTGACAGGAACGTATGAGTGCTCAGGATGTAGTGAAGCCCTGGATCTGGCCACAAAATGCTCTCAGAGCTGGACACAGGGAGGAAATCAAGAGGAAGGAAAGGACAAAAATAAACACAACAACAACACAGAAAGGCAAGCTATAATAGAACAGTGTGAAGTAAGCTTAAGGTGGGATGTGAAAGATCTCTGTCTATGAGCAGCCAGGAGGGGGCATGAGCTGTGCAGACCAAGAGAAAGATTAACAGGTGAAACCTACTTTTCCACAGATTTGACACCGCAAACCAAGACCACTGTTTCCCTCCACCCACTCCCTCAGCTTGCAGCCATCTAGGGAGACGACATGTGCTGTGGGTGGTGCAGTCCTGCGAGTTCGCTGGGTTTTTTCTTTAAAGGAGTAGTTAGACTGACAAAACGGCAAAATACTCCACAAGAAAGAGCAGAATGTTCTTAAAGAGGCTCCAAACATTTTGGTGTATGCTGCATAACTGCTTGGCATCAGAGCACGGCGGCTTCCACTGTGTGCATCTGAGGCAGTAAGGTGGAGGATGAGGGCAGTGAGCTGGAAACAAAAGGCTGGCTCTGTCGAGGCAGGTGCAGAGGGGAGGATGAAGCTAAAGTCCATTCTGATTAGAGTCTTCCATACTGTGTCTATGATAAACTCATGCACCACTCCAGTGTCTTTAACCTCCCTCAAAAATATGTCAACTCCCCTGAACTCATTTCCCCTCAAGGCGTGCTGAGTAACGCAAAGACGGATGCAGTATATGCTGACATCATTGTTACACAATGATTCTCGAGCCTCTTTTTTTAAAATAGGCACCTGGCCACCTGTACTGCCTCTATATAGTATGTGTACCTTACAGCCCTGAACTATTAAATCTACCTTCTGTGTGCACCTGTGATGGCGCATGCAGTATTTGTACATATATCTGTGTTTTTTTTCCCCCCATCTGCGATTGCAAATATATGCATATATGCACATCTGGAAACATTCATGTGCATATGTTCCCTCCATCTGTAATTCTCAGTTTGAATGGCCATGTAAATTGTGCACGCTCCTGTGCTTAACTGTAAATACTAGGAATCATATATGATAATGTGACTCGTTTCAAGGGACTTTTAAGGGAAGGGAGACCAAAAGAGAGAAGGAAATGTAATTGCATAGTTAAACACCACCCACCTCCTCTGAGACTTGAATCAACACCTCTCTCTTGCGATAAAATTGTGTCTCAAATAAAAAGGGATAGGGTATACGCCCCTGAGACACGCTGCTCTGAAACAGACATGCACCAACATGAAGGAATAGGGGCACACAGACTGGGAAGATGAGACACAAAAACTCAATTCCCATCAGCCAGAAGCTGGTGTGGTGGTAGCTAACTAGTCTAGCCTCAGACTAAGAAGATACTGAGTCACCCTCAGGAATGAGCCAAAGCTACGGCTGAGCATACAGCATGAATACTTCATGGGGATAGAGAATGGTAAAAGCCACAGAGCAGAGCCTTGTGTACCAAACTCCACAGAAATATGACCTCAGAATATTTTAATAAAAGCTCTGGTGTGACACAAGGCTGTGTTCTGTTACACCAAAGTCAATTCCACAATACTCTGAGGTCATAATGTTCTCAAAGACACAGTGTCTGCTTTCTACAAGACAAGACTTACACCTTGCAAGCACAGATTCTTGGACCCCGAATGCTTTTTAAATATGATTTCTGATTCTTTTACAAAAAAGCAGAAGTGGCTGTGCAGAAGACGAATAACCAATCCGAGTGGATATTTGATTAATTTAAATATCTGAAACTCCAGCTGAAAATGTTTAAATAAACTGGTGTTGGACACAATCACCGAATTGGTTTCCTGCATCTTTTATGAGCATTTTCATATTAAAATATGTCCATGAAGGTAGGTAGTTTTAAAAAAACTTGTTCATAAAGTGTTGTGACAGCAGTGGGGATGATTTGAAAGCTTTTGTAGGTGTATTCATGTATTTATGATTAATTAAAGGACAGGCCAGTGCAGCTTAAAAATTAATAATGCTGTCAACAGTTACAAAAATCTATGCTAATGTGCATGTCGGTGAATAACTCTTAAACAACTGATTACTTAGAGCCAATTTTGTGTACGCTATCAGCAGCGGTCACGTCTCGGCTCAGAGAGCTGACACAGTTTGAGCAGTAATCTACATCTGGTGGTGGTTTGTTGTGCTGCTTGCCCAATGATTGTCCTTCATGAAGAATGGTCAAATATCCCATTATGCACAGTTCAGGACCTGCGATTTGATAGTAATCCAAGGAGGATTAATGCTGCTCCGAATGCATAGGTTTTTCCTTTCTTCTTGTTATGTAGATTTCTTTATTATTCCATCAGACTGCTGTATTTTCCCCCTTGAAATAAATCCACATTGCGTTGTGTTTAGCCACAAGTGGCATAAAACAAGGCAAAAGTGAGATAGGAGGGAACAAGTGAAATAGGTTACGCCATGCAGGTCTGCCATTGTCTGCCACAAGCTATTTATTTTATCCCCTGACATAGATATCATCCTCCAGGAAAGTTTGCTACAGCAATTGTTCCAGAAAGCGAGGCATTCTTCACCCGCAGGGTATATGAGAGGGTGGCCAAAATGATCCTATTTTCTTGCCCAACTAGTGAACAGCAGTAACAGCTCCCTCTGGGAGTCAGGAGTGTAAGGGAGAAAAAGAGGCTTATCAGGCATGAGAACCCTGAACCAGCTCTAAGTCACTTGCAGTTGCTTTAATGATGTACAATCAGTCCAACAGAAAGAGCAGAACAGGAAGTACTGTAACTGGAATAACAAAATTATCTCATGACTTAGTGTTTCACAGGGGGGTACTAGGGGCATTCATGGCCGTTGTGCCAGAACTCTGTCCTCTCTGGGGCCTGTTGGAAGATAATGGTGTTCATTTTGATAAGACTAAAAAGGAAAGAATTGAGGGTGGTGGGATTCTTTAGGAAGCCATTAATGTAATCTTGTGTGGGATTAATTCTTTAGTGCAGCAAGTTTGCTGTGAGGGCCATGGTGGAGTTTATTCACAATGCGTCCACTCGTAATCTGCAGTTTAAAATGTAAAGTGTAATTAAAGAGACTCTTCCTGGCTAAGGAGGGGGATACATCAGTGAGAGAACATCCTCAACCTGTCTGGGGACTTGCTGCTAAGGCACAAACAGTATCCTCAACGTTATATATATTATACCCTGTGCTTGTTTCCTGCGTTGACTTGTAATCGCTTACACCTGAATGTCTTTTGTACTTTTACATAGCACGAGGACACATTCTGAAGCTATGTTTCACCGCTTAATGCATGCACTACTCTTCTTCATTTTCGCAGAGCTGCAGTTCCCATGGATCGGCCGTTAAGGGCGGCAGCGTGGCACCAGGCACATCAGCAGCAGCCCCACCTATTCTCAGCAGAGCGCTGTCTAAAGGGAAACGCTTCAGGTGAAAACGTGCTATCCTTTTATTTCCAGCACTGTTCCTTATCTTTCACTTTGATTATGTCCAGATTCAAGAGGTAGCCAAGTAAGAAATATAATCATCTGGCAATATGGTAGAATATATAGACCTCATAATAATAAACAGATAATTTGAATGATTGTTAGGAAGATTTATGGTGATTGTAAGTGGGAGAATGTTAATATATATCTTGGATACACTGCCTTGTCTTACGCAAGCTTCCCTGAGTGCAAATGGGATCAGAATCAGACATTTTATTGGAGGATTATTGGTTTAGCTAGTTTAATAAAATGAAAATTATATTCTCTCAAAATAGTTGAGAAAGTGTATGTCTTTATTTACATGGCATGTCCAGGAAATCGCGCAGTTATTAAATGTGTACTCAGGCAGATTGTGAAATGACTACTTGCACACTGATAGGGAAGAGCACATAAGGAAGAGGAGACGTCCTCTAAGGAGTGAATTTGAATGTGCAGACTTAAACACCGATTGAACAAACTTCCTTTTCATGTCATCCTTCAAAGGACAGAAGATTCAACAAAATTAACAACATTTAGCTACAAGGGATCTCAGAAGTGCTTGTGCTTTGTGATCACTGCAGTCAGTATCAAATGCTGCCATTTGAAATCCTCAGAAGAGCACAGGAATTTGGGTATAGAGCAATGCGACAATGTCCCTAGCTGGGATGTTTACAGAAAAGCTTCATTTGCTTTGATAATTTGGTTGGAGGCACACCGACAATTTATGATATCCAGCCACACGACGTGCAAGGAGACGCTTATTTTCCATAGCACCTATTACACATATTGTTGGCAGTTCACTAAAAATGTTAGAATGCGGATAAAAGTCTACCTTTCACTTGATCTGATGGTGTTGAGCAGCATTGTGTTGCAACTGTTCTGTGTAATGGGAAGCTAAAGAGAACAGGCTGTGCATAAGGGACATTTATTTCAAGTCTCATTACATTGCTTTGTGCATTAGACAAGCTCCCATTGTTATGTAGTGAGGACATGGAGTACAGGACGTACAATGATTAGAGGCAGCTATATTTGCAGAGATAAGGGGGGGAAAGGTTGTGTGTATACAGCCAGAGGGGGTTTTTAGATGTCTGGTTTACTGTGATGACAACTTTACTGAAAATCCCACTGAGGTGGCAGTTGCTCTCTGTTTTAATGGACCAGTGCTGTGTCACAGAGGAAAGTTTTTTCCAAAAAGCTTGTCATGTGTGGCTGCGGGGAGGGTGCCAACTTGTCCTGGCTTTTTATTCTCCACAGTGTCATGCAGGTGTTTCATGGAGGGCAGCTGACAGTCAATCATCTGTTCAGCTTGTTCTCAGAGTAGGAGGAGGCAGGGGGAGAACTAGACTGTGATGGATGATGTTGAGATGCTTTCAGCTATTGACCTGAGAAACTGGACCACACTGTGAGCTATCAGGAGAAATGTCCCATAAAAACATGTCAATATGGACCATCAGTATTGCTGCAAAAGGTTACCTGTGCATCACAGGGCTTTATGGCTGCATGAGCATGTGCAGATTGATTCACATGCTTGAATGCAGAATATATCTGTTAAACTGGGATTGTGACACTGTAGACATCACATAAATCATTGAAAATCTAGACATAAGATTGAAAAAGCTTGCTCTTTAACCATATATAACAGTCTACAGCCATGCTAGCAGGTCTATGAGGCTGTACTTGGGCACTTGAGCTAAATGCTCACAATGACAATGCTGTTAGGTATAATATTTTGCATGTTTACCACATGTTGAATATGTCGACGTGGATATCCGTCAGACGTGCAGGCAAGCCGAATGACGTCTGGGTGCTCAAACAAGCCAGCACCCACCTGTCAATCAAAGCGGCGACGTTGTTAATTATGCATAACTATAATATAATTTGAACAGGTGACTTAAATAGAAATTCAGACTCAGTACTTGTCATGAACAAGGAAATTGGCTATAGAGAACAAAACTGGCTTAAAACGTGTTTATTTCTGTTGTGAAGTTGGACATTTTAACATGGGGGCTTATGGTGATTGACATGTTCTGTAGCCAGCCTCAAGTGGCCGTTTGAGGAACTGCAGATTTTGGCACTTCCGCATCAGCTTCACTTCACAGCCACAGAGGTTGCCATTTGGTTGAACATTTAGCATGTTATCAAACTAACTTTGTTTAAGATACCTGGTACCAAACATTAAGTACATCTAAGGCTGATGGGTATAGTAGTTTTGCTTGTGAATGGTCATAAACAGTAAATAAAATATTATGGTGGTGTTAAATGACTCACCAAAATCTGCAGGATATGAATGACTGTACAAAATATTGTGGAGATATTCTGGAACAAAAGCCAGACTTCCCTAGAGCTGATGTGGCTAGCACTTATGAATTTACATTCTAAATAGTCAGACTAACACCTTTTTCTGTATGCAGCGCAGTGCTTGTTGTACACATGTCACTGGGGGAAAAATGAACAAATCAATCATTTTGAGCCAATCATTTCCAATTTTATACATTCTGAATAAACTGACCAGCACAGCTCATTCTGTTCTGCCTCTTCTCAAGCATATTTCCGAGTTGCGCTGCCAGCACAATGTGATGGAAATAACACCGTCCAAGTCGATGTATAATCATCGTCAATCATTGTTTTCATTTGGGCTATTGTGAAATTTGATCAATCATCAAGATTCCATTGCGATGATTGGATTATGAGGAAACTGTTGTACCATAGACTAATCAATATGCTCAAGTCGAGTCAGTGAGCGTGAGTTTTTCATATGCTCCGGAGACAGATACATCAGAAGTGCTGTAAAGGGGTATCCTGCTGGTTCTGTGAAGAGTTATGTTTACTCTCTTTATTTGATATACTGTTTGAGACCTAGCTCTTGTTCTTTATCACATGACATCCTCCAGTCTTCTCTGACTCTTTCTGCTACGTCCAATAAAAGCATAAAGAGAGAAGAACCGATTAAAATGTGTGCTGGATTACTCTCACAGCCAGGCTTACCCATTTAACATCAGGAGGCCGCGCATTTTTGGTGAATTGTAGAGATAAGCAGCTGCCTTTCAGTTTTAGACCTTTAACATTTAACATTCAATAATTACAACAGTCTGTTTTTTTTCCCATAAAAACACATTTTAATTTTTCCAGCTTTCTGTTAATCCTAATTAAAAAATCAGCATGCTAATAGCCCCCAATACTGACATAATTCAGCTTTATTCATATCAAGTTTTTACAACATCAATACAATACAAAAGCTAATGCTGGCAAAGACTAGAACCAACATTAGCCATGCTTATTGTTCCATGTGACGGACATTTAGAAATTATTGTAGCTGAATATTTTTTTTTGTACAATGTTCCAGTCAGCTATTCATTAATAAGCAAACGTCTACTGGACTATTTAGTTCACTGCATGAATTAAAAAGGAACAAGGGAGGTCAGTTTAAGGACAAGCTGGAAAATCTTAAAGTTTGGACATCTTGATTACTATTTAAACTCAGTCCACTACTTAGTTACATGCATATCCTATTTTTGTCGCCTGTGGCTGCTGCAATGCCAAATCATTCAAGAGTCAATCAAGCTGGGAGAATGCTGTCACTGATTTGTGTTTGGTGCTTCAATACAAAGCACCCAGCAGTAATAATATGTCTTATCGAACACAATCAAATGACCCACCGATCACAAAGCAGGCGACCAAAGAGAGAGACGCAGTGTTGAAATGTATTCAAATAAACTTAGACTGTTTAGGTCTGTCTTTCATAATCTCACATGTGCCGTGGAAGTTATTGATATACTTACACATCAGCTTGCAATATAGTACTGTATAACTTTCAGTCACGTTTCATGTCATTGCTTTATTGCTGCAGACGTGCAGGGCTCTGCTTTGAAGTCGACCACCCGCTGCCCACAGAACAATTTGAAAACAGTGTGCCCGGGCAGGAAGCATAGCCTCTAAAAACTGCCATTCCCATCCCTAACGGCAGCAGTATATCAATATGTACTGTTCATTTTCATGTGGATATAAGAAATATGCCTGTGTATACAATATATATCAGCATATAGCTACAAGAGGATGCTCTTCACTTCAGCAAATACACAAAAAGAAACTTTTAAGTTGTTCCAGAAGTATTTGCATTTTATCCATGCAGGCTTCGTAGCTCTATGGATTCAGTTGTTCATGGTCATTCATGATCCCCAGGTGATGAATCATATTAGTTTTGGTGATCTACTTTTTCCTCTAGAGCCATCATGAAGGCATGTGTAGTTTCCAAGAGAGATATCTTGACAAATAATGGATGGATTGTCGCAAAAGTTATTCAGGGTCCACAGAGGATAAACCAGTGACTTTAGCAATCCTCTGACTTTTAATCAGGTCAAATCTTCCATTTTACCCAGGACTTTGGTTTATGACCAAATAATTGCGTCCCCATCAGCTGCAGCAATCCTCCTAATCCTACAGTAGCATTCTGATGTTGTAGACACTTTCTTCTCTCCTCTGTTTGATTGAACCATGACAAATCATTTAATGTTTATGTAAATTGCATTGCTTACTGGTAAATTAGTGGAATATAATCCTTTTTTCCAGTCAAACATCAAAACAGAGAGGTCAATCCATTTTACAGCCATGAACACAGGAGACGAGATGCATTTTATACAATGATTTAATTAGTGAGTCCTGTTTGAATGTATGCAGCTTTTATAAAATAGTGTGTTGACTTATTTACTCCCTTTCCCCTCCGGTTACAGGAGTAGTTCCCTTTCACTCAGCCCTGCCCAACAACGGAGGGAGAATACGTACTTCAGGACTCCGCCCATTTCCAGAGGAAAACACAAAATAACAACAAATCTCATCGATGGATCGAGAGGGGCTGGCCACGTCTACAAACACTTGCAGGAGGACGAGTCAACAGACATAGAGTCAATAAAAAGGTGAAACTTTTTCTGTATTTTGAGTTTTTTTTTTTATTATGTTTGTTTGATCCTGAAAGAGGAAATTCTCTTTGCCACCACTCCACGCTGAGGTCAAATAGCCAGTTCGGTTATAGGCTACAGACCCCCGGACTAACTGGGGTTAAGTTGGAGTGGCAGAAGGATAATTTTGGAAGAAATGAGTTTATGGCTGAAATGCTCTCAGTTTAAATCCGTGAACTGGCTTATGAAATCTGATCCAGGGAAATAAATGAGATCTGCTGTGCCCTCCTTCAAGTGGGACTGTCACAATTAATTTGGAGAACATACTTGATCCCACCAGCTCAACAGTATCATGGTGCTGGGGAAGTCCAAGATATGAGCCTGTGTGTAATCCTCCATACACTTGCCACTGGGCCGTTCTTGTGAATGAAAATGTGTTGACTATGGGTGGTTTTATCAGGGTTAAAAATATAACAACGACGCCAAAGCTAATTACCAGATGATGCACGAGTTCATATGAATTTCAAGATGGCAGAATGGTTTGATTTTGGCTAATGCGCAGGCATTATGTGGAAGCTTCATGGTTTGCATATCAAATAAATAATGAAATTTTCATAAGCTAAATATGGAGCCATATTGGGTGTCTGCAGCCTTCTAGAACAAGACTACAAATTGCTGAGGATTAATTTCATGCACTTACACATCTTGAATTCTCCTCATGCTCATCCTGATGTCGAGTGAGGACAGCGAGTTGCCCTATTTTCATGGCTATCATAAGCGAAGCACAGCTACTGGCGCTGTTTCAGGAGGCATTAAAAGCAAGGGAGGGTTTTTTTGGCAGAGCCACCTCTCGCCGGTTGGCTATCTGAGGGCTTAAAATAACTTACACGTTTGAAAAGTACAGTCCGATGATCCTCGCTGGCGCGGGTACAAAAAAGGTTGCCTGATGTGAAACCCTCGCTGGCACAGTCGTTATCAAAGAGTGCTCATGCAGGGAAGGAGGGAGGAGATGATCCATGTAGAAACAAAGTTGCTTATTGTTTCACATCAGTTCAAAGTCTTTCTGCAGATTATAATAAGATTTGTTGTTACATAACATCTATCAAACCTGGAAAATATTCATCTTGCACTGTTCATCGAGATGCTTGTTTTCCGAAGTAGCACAGGGCAAAGCGTCGGCTGACCTGGCATTTCCTCTCAAACAACTGAAAACATTTAATTATTTAAACTTTTACTTACAGATGCAGAAGAGGCATCCTTAAGACTAGGCAGTCCTATTTAGCATATGACTCAGAAACAGCCTAATTTGCTGTCAGCGTTTGCAACTTGAGCGATGGCAGTGTTATCAGAAACGTCTGTCATTAAAGCAGAAGTGTCCCTCGCGCATTCCCGCACACTTAAAAGTGCCTAGCAATGTTCCTATTAGCATGCCAACCTGATTGAGCATTACAGTGACTTGTAAGACACACACTGCAAGCTGCCAAACTCTTTATGTGACCTATTTCCATAATTTACATTTTTAAACAAAGCTCCACGGAGCTCAGCAGTTCTTTCAAAACGGTTGTACAGAGAGATCCTCGCAGGAGCACAACACACACACACACACACACACACACACAACACACACTCCTTCATGTGCACAAGCACACACGCAGACAGAATAACAAACTAACTAACTAATAAAGAAGCTAATGAGAATTCTTTTTAAAGGCGAAATCTGTAAGCTATAAGCTATTAAATCTAACAGTCTTTAAGAGAAGAAATAAGAGGGCTTCTCATCTTCTTGGGGATAAGATTGCATTTGTACGGTTAAACAATTTAGATCTCATTAGCCATTGATAATTCCCTCGCAGATCCATCAGTGGGGTATATTTCGCTGGCCTTCAGGAGGTTGGAATGACGTATTTTTCTCGACTTACCAGCCATGCAACAACAAGCTACCAAGCTTACAGCCCCCCTCCTCCTCCTCCTCCTCCTCCTCCTCCTCCTGCTCCAGCCACACCCCCCCCCCCTCTCCCTTGTTGCCATGGATACACCCTCTCATCTCTGGAAATGAGAAATGGGAGGTGGAAAAGGAGAGTGAGAGAACGAGAGAGAGAGAGAGAGAGAGAGAGAGAGAGGGGAAAGTGAGGAAAGACGGAAGATTTTTTTTTTTGCAGAGATGACGAGAGTGCAGCGAGGGAAAGATGGAGGCGCGCAGCACGGTGTGGCAGGAAGTGTTAGAAAAGAGGCGAGAACAGCAAACAAACACGAGAGTACACTCGCGTGTTTTCCATTTTGTGACAACAAATCCCTGTAGAGTATTGTCAGTTCCATTACCCGGTGTCAAAACATATATTTACCCATTGCAGATAAGGACAGAATCGAAGGCAAATTTGCTATGGGAGTTATTTTTAGATACGTTCTGATCTGCCGGATTTACCTCCAGCTTGCATTCGCCCCTTCTAATGCCGAGGGAGGAGTGGGAAAGTAATTCAATTATTTAAACTTGGTTATGCCACAAACAGTCTCTGAAGGCTGACAATAACACTGGCTGTCTCCTAAGGCTATGCCGGGGTGCTTCTAAATGTGAATTGAGTCTTTAGTAACAATATTAACTCTTGTGCAAATTCAACACATATACACACTTACCCACTTGACTCTGAATAAGTTTCCCCTGCCCTGCTGTATTATTTTCACACTGACGCTTTTCAAGCTTGTCGACACCATTTCCTGATCCTTCACTCATTCGCCATGCGCCATCGTGCAAACATACAACATGCTGAGACTCTCACACCCACAAACGCCCCTAAATTCACCCCACATATCACATTACAACCATGTCAGACAAGGTGTTGTCTGTGAGATTGTGCGGCGAGTCTCATTAGAAATGATAATGGAAGATGTGCACGTTCAAGGATGCGATACATAATTAGCCCACATACTCACGCAGGACGGGGTCAGGCATGCAGAAGCTGTGTTGCTAAAGCCTTAAATCTTCAGTAAGGCAGTCATGAGAGAAGGGATTTCTCAATTAAACATTGACACAGCAACAATACAGACTGCTCATGCCGAGGATTATAAATAATTACACAAGCTTATGAAAGAACAATACCTAAATAATAATAATTTTGTTGCTGTGACATGATTTTTTTGTGGGACTGTGCAGAACAACGGGGGGAATGAAATGGTAAAAAGCCAAAGACTGGCAGCTTTATCTCTATAGTCTATATTACACACTCTCTAATATTCCTCAGAGAAAATAGGTGTCCAGGACAAAAAGGTCACGATGTAAATGACTCTCATTCTCAACCCACCATTTCTATTCTTTCCTCTGCCTAAAGGTGTGATTCTGCCAGCGGAAGAGTCGGCGCCCTCCTCAGCAGGACCTCACTCTCTCACTTCGTGGCCAGAAAGGGATGGACCGAGGTCCCCTGCACCCGTCTGGATAAGGCAACAACCTTCCTTCCACCCTCCCTGCGTACCCAATCTGTACCTATCATACCTTCACTCCAAGCGTGTGACCTCGAGGCCGGGAATGCGGACATGAGTGACCGGAACCAAGGAGGGCTCCTAAAGTGGCACCCCGTGGTGGTTGGAAAGAGAGCGTTGCCCATTAACAATTCTCCCTCTCCCCCCTGTGAGACTGTTGCGCTGGCGTCTGGTGTTATGCCCGGCAGTGTTAGCCCTCCTGCCGCCACCAACGTTACACCGAGGTCGGAGAAGAATCTCAGCCCTGCACAAACATCCAGCTCCACTGAAATTACAGTGGAACTCACACAGGAATTAAAACAGAAAAGCATTTCCAGGCCCATGAAAATGTCTGGCTCTCAGAGCGACATCCACCGCAGTGGCACAAACACTCTCCAGGCTGTGACTGTGCAGGAGTCAGACGGGAGAGGTGTCCAATATCCAGCCCGAGTTCTGCATACAGGCAGTGGAACCAGAGGTTTGAAGGCAGCAGGCCAAAGAGAAGCCCAGGGACAGTGCCAAGGTCAGACATCCCTGGTATACGGAGGCGCAAACTGCTCCTTGGCCACCAAAGGACCCAGCTGCAGAGGAAATGGAAACGCTTATGCCAAGCCGTCTGCAAGCTGATTGGATTAACTCTGTAAAGCTTCAAAGACAGTGTTTCCTATAACTGTATACCTTTGCTGGTGGCGCAGGATGGTTAGCAGGTGGGACCATCTGTGTGGCCACACGGACCAATGACAGATGGCCGTCGATTTTGAAGAAACATGAACAGATTGAACTGCTGAGGAAAAAAAAAATATTGACATAACAAAAGACATCAAATTATAAAGAAAAAGAGACAAGCAAACACACATTGTGAATAAATGTGACTCAATAAGGAAAACAAAACCGTGACTTGAGTGGGAGCTTGACTTTAACAGTGTATTGAAAAAATACCACTATTTAAAAGGAGCTTCTACTTAGAAACCAAAATAGTGTGTCATCTCTATGTTGTTTCTCTATTGTAAAGAAATGAAATTATATATGTCATATAATATATGTCATATAGACGTATATATATTTGACTACAATTGTGACAAAATAAAGACTAAGATAACAGTGTTAAATAAGGGCTTTGTTCATCTCAATCCATTTTTACTACGCGATCTGAAGAATGTGCTTGTGAATCGTTGTCTTTAATACACAAGAGTTATCAATATAAATACCAAAGGTGTTCAAATCACATCTAACATAAAGTATGCCAAGGTCAGGACAATTTGAATTCAGGTTTACCCTTTAATCACCATGGAAACAGACACCTGTAGCATGCACGTCTTCCGTTTTTTCAGGGTGGTTTTAATCATGCACCTGTTTAGCTATCCATATAACCCCGATCATAAAAAAACAACTACACTAATTAAGAAGAGCTCATTATTTTTGCTTGAGATATAGATAGCTGTTCTTTAGGTGCATGTGTGTGTGTGTGTGTGTTGGATGGTGGGGGGGGGTCCACTGGAATTAATGAGAATGCGAAAGGAGGATAAAAGTATTCCCCTGAAATGATCTTCTCTCTTTTAAAAAGGAGAGAAAAACTAAGTTTCCACACACATCAAGGTACAAAAGTGAGCGGAGGATAACGGTTAAAGGTTTGGTGATGGAGCATTAACAGCGTGTGTAAAAAAAAAGGTATTTCAATCTATACTCATTATTTCCCATGATGCACTTTATACTGTATCCATGGGCTATAAACACAAAAGAAGATCAACTTCACTGTGTTGAATTATTATAACAATGGCCACAAGGTTCTTGGATGGAAATGGAGCACAGCGGCATACGAGCCGAGTACAATTCTTTATTTATGCCTCATTTACGTTCAGTCTATCTGAGTTTCCTCCCTTTCAGGTTCGCAGTGACTACTGGCAAGGTAAGTTGTATAGGATTTACAAAGAGGTGTTCATGGTCTTCATCACTCCTGTGCATGATAAAACTATCTTCAGTGTATAAGAAGGTTTTTACGAAGATGATTATGAACTTCACTGATTTCTGAGCGGAAATCGAGCCAAGGAAGCTGCAAAGGAAAGCTAAAATTACCATGAATAGAAAACATTTAAGGTTATAAATATGCACAGTGACTGTTCACTCGACAGAATTCACCACAAACTTCACTGAATTTCATTTCTTCTGTATTCATTTTGCAGTGCAAGACCACAAAAGGTGTGCAAACACAGACTGTGTGCCAAATTGAAGGAAAAATCTGGAAAAACAAATGTAATACTTCCACACACAAAGCACAAGGGCTCCCTGAGTCGTAAGATGACTGGATCTCAATCCTATTGCACACCTATCAGAGGTTTTGCACAGATGTTTTTTACAGGTCTCTCCACCACTGTCAACAAAACATCAAAAAAAGGGGAAATCTTTAAAAGGGTTGATGTTCGTTCCAGGAGTTCCAGATGGGTGAAATCTATTCGAAGGAGTCCACATGGTAGCCCTCCACTTTACTAAGACATCCATCACTGTCCATTCACAGTATCATATTTATGATTCAGACTTATTTGCATCATTGGCTGTTCCTGGCATTAATAAATGGGCGCAATATGTGCAGAAATCTGTGCAGGAAGTTAGTCATGGTGGAAAGGGAAAGGGATGGCACAGAAATTACCAGCACTGTTTATGCTAACAGCTACTTTTTATGCAATGTTATCATTAACTGAAGATAAAATTCAAACACTAAGAGCACACAGAAGAAAAACCTAATATAATATAAATTGAATGGCCTCATGTCTTGGACCGGGAGTTAATATTTGAACACTTCTTTGTCCACCATTAACAAACTGTCCAAATCATTTTATCAGTTTTAAATATTGCATATAAGATGTTCCACATGTCCGTCAATTTTCTGCTGTGTAATTTTGTTTCTAATAATGAAGTCAGTTTGCAAACTTTTTTTTTTTTTTTTTTTTTTGTTTAATTATTTGAAGGAGGACCAAGAGAATATATGTTGGATAAATGGCTGTTATTTGTAGACACCAAAAATCACTCATCCCCTTTCATGAAAAACGTCCAATTATGTTCAAAACATGTTGCTAGGCAACTAAAAGCTTCAAACCACATCATTACTTTCCTTAAAAATGACTTTGATCAATATTTTTTATAATAACAATGTATCAATTCACAATGTGACGCTGATAATCTGCAGAGAACTATCACCTGAATCAGCAGCTCGCCTTCCCTTTACAGCACCAATGTTTTGGTTCACTCTCACCACTCTCATTGTGTTTTTTTTGTTGTTGTTTTTTTACCACAACTGGCAGCTCTGTGAAAAAGGTCTTAAAGCCTCACTGTACACAACCTCTAACTGCTCACCAAACAGACAGTTGGAGACTAACTGGTAGACCGAGGAGCCAGCTAAAACAACAGATAGCTGAAACACAACTGTGTGTATCTGTGTAAGCAACTGTTTGCTAACAAGTTCACCATATCATCTTAAATTAAGTTAACTTGACCCAAGTGGCCAAAAAAAATAAATCAGTAATTGCTTTAATCAGTCGTCTTAATTGACCTTCTTACTTTGACACCTTCACCCTAAACGGCACTGAAGTGCAGTCAAATTTAAGTCTTGGAAACGATGACACTATGATAGATTCCCGTGAGAGAATTCTCCTCCTAGTGTGGCACTAATGAGAGGCCATGTGGATTTGAAAAGGAAGGGATCAACCTTTGATCACAGCTCGCACTAAACGCTGGAAACACTGTTTGAAGCGAAGATAACCCAAGCTCGCTGTTTGCTGACTGAGTCCTCCTGCTGAAATAAGTGAGCCAAGGAAACCAAAGAGAAGCCCCGCCTGAAGCTAGAGCGACTCGGCGAACTATGGCTGTTTCCGTAATCAAGACACAGAGAAAGGAGAGCGATAAAGTTCAGTCGGTGAAAAGATATGACGCACTGTTCCACATCGGCCTTTATTAGGCGTTGTGTTAGACATTTTCCAAAAGATGACATCTTCTCAAAAACCTGAAAGGATTTACGCTTTTATATGAGTATCAACAGAACATCTTAGCCCTCATTTAACAAAGGCAATGGAGTCACAACTTCTGAGGATGCTGACATTGTGAGGGGCTGCAACACACACAAGCAAGGACAACAATGAAGGAGATTAAAAAGTAAGTATTCTCATTACCTGAAATGAGCCAGGTTTGTAGGGGGTGGGACCTGTAGATTAATCTTCACTGGTGTTGACTTTTTTATATTTGAGAGGAATGTTACACTCACACACACCGGTCTCCGTCGCTCAGTGTGAGAGGAATACTAATGTGCCAGAGGTGCGGGGGGACAGTGAGGTTCCCCACCAGATGGCATGGAGATTATGAGGACAGCAGGCCAGCATTTGTAATGCGGCACAACCAGTGTGGATGTCTGCTAACGTCTCTCACCAGCTCCCCTCGACGTGGGATATCAAGTGATATTTAACATATCCAGTGGCCGTGTTAATACAAGTGGCAATTTCCTTCCTGAAATGAAATATGATTTGTTTGTTTTTGGGTGACAACTGCTGTGCAGAGCTGACACGGGAGTAGAGCGCATTACATTAGTTCAAGCAGGTACAACCCAACAACACCAAAAATAACATGGCAGGCTATTCTGTATGTGTACAATTCATGGACGTGACTTCTTTCTAACACTAATAAATGTTTAATGTTTGTTATTTTGTTTATTCTTCCGGTCTGCCTAGTCCACTGTGTCTCATCTTGAGCAAAAATAGAAGTTTGCACCAACTCTACCAGCTGTACTGTTCAGTGTGGGAGGAGAGGTGGAATTCTGTGGCCATGTACAGAATATATAGTTCTCATAAAGCTTTTGGATCCACTGATATTAAATATTTTAAAATAACTGCAAAAGAGCAATGGTTTTAACATTTTTAGCTATGCTAGCAGCGTGGCTCTTGGGACGGTAATGTTGGTTTGTTTGTCAGTTTATTGACCACTTCGGTCCGAACTAATATCTCAGCATATTGCCATTAAAGTTTGTTCAATCATTTATGATCCCCAAACAATGAAGCCTTATGACTTTGCTGATCCCATGGTTCTTCCTCTAATGCCACTATAAGGTTCTTTTGAGTAAAATGTCTGGATGGTTTGCCATAAAACTTAGTATAGACATCCATTTCTTACTTAACACTTTATTAAGTTACATCAGCAGGTCAAAATTTGATGCACTTTATGAATAAGTACCTGCAAACCAATGACAGTGACAGGGCTCATTAGCAAATGTTAGCATGCTAGGATGCTAAACTAGGATGATGACTATGGTAATCATCCTGCTAAACAACAGTGTGTTTTCATTTTTGGGTAATACTGTGTTATAATATCTGTAAGGGGCGGTTGTGGGTCGTCAGATGATCGGTGTAACTAACTCTGCATTTCGAAGTGTCCTTGAGCAAGATACTGAACCTCGAATTGCTCCGGAAGGCTGCGCCATCGGTGTGTGAACAGCTCCCCCCCAAAAAAAACTCATGAGCAGTTTGCACCTTGCATGGCAGCCAGTCTATGAATGAGATTTGTGGTTGGAAGACTTGAAAAGCGGTATATAAGTACAGTGTATTTATCATTAAATGTTATCACTGTGCAGCCTCACATTGCTGCTAGCATGATGGTAGACTCTTAGCCTTGTTTTTTTCATGTTCAGATAATACTGTGTTATCATGAGTGTGATGGAGATGGGTAAAATCTATCGTGTGCATATACTAAATCACATAACATCAGACATTTTACCTTTTCACGTTAGGCACAGAGAGCAGACAGCAGAAATAGCTTTCACACTGGTCAAGAGAGGTCACAAAATTTAAGCCATTGTCTGAGCTTTAATGGCTACTGCTTTTAACAGATGAGGTCCCTCTCTGTATGAGTCTTGAACAATAATGATTTTGACAGCTGACTTTTTCCCTATTAAACGCTAATGTAGCTCCCCTGGAAATATCTCACATTGACATCCCATCATACTTACAGTCAACTGTCTATGCGAATAAGGCAAGGGCTCATTTTTCCATTAGGGAACACTTCGCAATATATCATCTCATACAGTTTTGTATTTACTGTAGATTTAGTAGGACAATGTACAATAGTTAGCATGTTGTTAGTTTATCAATGGAGTGATTCAACATCACCTAACAACAATAGTCCATCTGTTCCCCCTTGTTACAATGTTGCCCAGACATTGTGGGCTGGAATCAATAAACAAATGTTTGCTAACAACAAAGAATATGAATTGCTCACAAGGCCGGAATCGTTGGCAACACACTCTCCGGTGTGACACAGAAATAATATCACAGAAATTTATCTGATCATTTGGTTCTCTTGTTCAG
Organism: Argyrosomus regius; assembly: GCA_946959425.1. Taxonomy (NCBI): domain Eukaryota; kingdom Metazoa; phylum Chordata; class Actinopteri; family Sciaenidae; genus Argyrosomus; species Argyrosomus regius. The sequence continues at coordinate 7,246,816 of OX336900.1, read as the reverse complement.
AACAACAAACGTATTAATGCTCCCACTTTTTATCAGACATTCCTCACAACACCAATTTAAGCTTTAGGAAGAAATAGGCTGGACGACTCAAAGATGTGCGATTTTCGGCGTCATACTGGCACTATTGGCGTCCAGTAGTGAGTCAAACTTGACATGAGCTCTGGGGTGTCAGTCAAGAATCAGCATCCTGATTTTTCAAGTCGAAAACCACGGCGCAAAAGCTGTCTGCATCTCGGAACATATTCAGATCATTAAGCACACCATTAAGAAGCATATTTCCATATTTTTAACAACGTTTGACATCACTCTGGCTTAATGGCCAGCCAGGACATATGGACGAGAGAGAACTAGCCTAATTAATGCTTTCAAAGTCTTGTAAAATTATGTGGTTGTGCGGGCATACTTTCTTGAGGATGAGTTTAAATTTCCTGCTTGCAAAGTAGCAAAATATGATACCTCAAACATTCACATCAATGTCAAATTGAGCCGTTTCTGAATCATTAACATGTACTGATGCACATCATCAAGTGGAATGAGGATATAGAAAGTTAACCGCATGGCTTGTGGCTAAACTTGCCCCATACCTAATGACACATTGGGTTATGTGCATGAGCCAGGCTAGTGCAATGTAATGCAATGTTGAATCTGGGTGTTTGTGTCAATGAAATCCATATACACTCTCTCCTCACCATCTTGACCCAACAGGCCAAAGACATACAGTATAATGAGAACCAGAAGCCTCACAAAAATCGCAGTCAAAAGGGCTCTGCCTGGTATATAGTAATAATCCAGTGCAGGTGGTGGACCAAATAGGTGAAGAGTCAGAGGCTATACTACCTCCAACAGTGTCACATAATGCCTTAATAATGTAGAAAGGAGAATAAGAGACAGATGCTTAACTAAAGACTTAGGAAATGATGGTATATGAAGGTCTCTGAAGACAGGTTAGATCAATACAATAAATCTTTTCCAAATGAGAATAGGTACACAAAGGAATGCTCTGGCAGCAGAATACTTTATCTTTACTACTTTCCATTAGTTATTGTTTAGGGAGTATTTATGGTCATACTTAAATAAAGCACAACTTTTTTCAAACTTAATAACAAGTTGAGTTTAGGCTGCATGCATTTTCCCCATAGAGCACACTCTATAAACATATATACGACACATTTTCTGTATAGTGAGGCAAAAATCTCAAATCCTTCAAGACTTCCTCACAGAACAATCCTCCTCTAAACTCTGCTAAACTGCTGACAAGCAGGAATGACAGGCATGCTGCATGTTTTTATGAGGATTTCCCACAACACATATCAACCCTAAGGGTGGTTATGATTGCTGGGGCATCCACAGGCCAAGGCCCCTTGATCCTCTGGGACTTCCAAGTCAGGCTGCAAGACAGATTGCGGTCCTGACCTCAGACTCTGTTTTGGTTTCTGCTATAATCAGGACGTTCCCTATGCACGCGCTGTCAAGATGCACACTTAGGTATTCTGCCGAGTTCAAAGTGGGATAAGTTCATATGACTGTTGAGAGGAAAGAGGAGAAAACATTTCTCCAATTTTTTAAGCAAGCATTTTAAGGTCAAGGCTGCTCAAGTTTCATACATTTCCAGGAGACTAAAACAACAACAGATGTCCCCTTTTCAACAACTCTGGAATATGAGTACAACAATATCTTTGCCCAAAACATCCAACGTGTTTGCATAATGTTTTCTTTGTTGTTTTTAAAGCAACAGTTCCCAACATTTTGGGAAATACATTATAGTCATCTGCCTGGTTAATTAAAGTTAGCTTAACGTACCTCAGTACAAACTGGAAAAAATAACTTCCAGAAGTATCTGCTGGTTGCCTGGCAACCTTAAGATGTCTTCTGGACTATTTCCAGTCCAGAAATAGTCCACCCGTGTGAAACCACCAGACTTTGGTTTTCTTACAAACTAATTAGAACATGTTTAGCTCTGCTGAATCTCCTGGCACCTTCCTTTGGAGGTATACCGGCCAGGTCCAACTGAAAGAGTGTTTCCCAAAATGTTGAACTATTACTTTACAAGTACCAATGCAACTGCCCTGCTTTAGTTAACATTACATGATGACCCAATGATAGTTCCTGAGTTTACTTGTATTATCAAAACCACAACTGCCCTGCGTTGTCCTGATCACTCACCAGCTTCTGATAATTGCTCCGGTCTCAGCAGAATCTCTTGACACCTCTTGTCAGTCTGTCGTCCTGTCATTCTAACTGGGAAGGGGGAGCGATTAAGCAAGATTTTCCTGCTCTGTTTCTGATAACCATCCTGCAACCTAATTTCCATCAATTGCCTGCTCTTGCTCTCGCCTTCAGACAGTTTTCTCCGGTCTCCAGTCAAGGGTCATCTGTTTTCCTCAGTTCTCATCTGCACTTAACTAGTACCCCCAATCTCTTCAGTCCATCCTCAACTGCTGCCTGACGATCTTCAATTTTCCAGAGTGCTTATCTGCCTTGAAGCCTGTGGGACTTTGGGAACATTTCTGACTTTGGCGACTTTTGGTAGTAGTATCAAAAAAAAGAAACACTTTTTAGCAATGGAACTTGTAACCTTGAAAATGAATGGGCTATGGGATATACTGCAACAATTTTAGCCAGTATTGTTTCTTTTTTAACAACAAAAGTGAATGCCAACATAATAATGTAAAAGATGCCATAATTACACAAGCAAATAATCACATCAGCAGCCTCTAGTATTTTGGCTGCCAATTTAAAATCATAAAACCATGTTAGTATTGTATTTTGGTCTGGCTCGGGTGCAGATGAGGTCCTAACATAAGTAGAGATGTCAGAGAAAGACGGCTGGGTTCAAACCTATATTCTGAAAAGGAGAATGAAAGCTGGGTCATTTGTATTCAGGTTACATTCCAGTTTTCTACACTCTTAAATTGTATAGGAGAGACTGAACCTAAGAGATAAATAAGGTGACATCCTGTGTTAATCACATTTTAATCTATAATCAGTGATGTGGCTTACTTACTAGATACTACAATATTTTTTTAATTTGATAAGTGAAATGTCCTGTTAAAATGAGCAACAGCATGTATACACACTATAGATATGTGCTGCATATGAATATGATGTACAGCAATATGTAAAATGTAGTGAGATACGCATGATAAAAGTAATGAATATGATAAGAGTGCATTAAACCGTTACCACATTAAATGCACTTTTGAAGGCTTTGCCTTAGCTGAAGAAAAAACTGATTCTTCTCTGAGTTCAGCAATGATGAGCAGATTTTTCGAGTACTTTTAGAAAAATGTGGACTCTGTGGCTGAAAATTGGTTTTATGTTGGCTGGGTGGTCGATTACACTCATGATGCTTAATGTAGGTCAGACAAAGGTCTAGAGAGGTCTAAAGAGGGATCATCTCATTCCCACTATGTGGAACTCGAAAAAGAGAAAGTGAGTGCAAGAACATGTTTCTGCCACCTTTTTAGCTCGGTGGTGGAGTGGCCTGTTTTATGCTGGGTCAAGCCCAAGAGAGCTGAGAAGGAAAATCATGCCGGATGAGTGAGTAAAAAAAGCTCAAGAAGTAGTGAAGGTTCTTGCGTTGCATTCTTATTACTATAGGTCTGCAGGAGGGAAAAGCCACTGAAGATTTCTGATTGTATGCCATTGCATGGAAGGTATAATTCCATGAAATGAGCCTCTTACTCAATCCCTCTATGAGAGATCAACATGACCGATGTTGCTCCTTTTTAGAGTAGGTAATATTAGTGAAGATAAATGGTAGGATCACTTCCAGAGAGAAGAATCAAAAGAAATGATTAAATACTGGCCATATTGATGGATATAAAAGCCCTGCTGTGTGGACTCCCACATGGATGAAAGTGATTTTACAGTACATATGACACAGAGCAAATCACATGCTGTCACACTGTCCTCAAATGCCCTCCTTTAATTTACCAGTATGTATTCTCAGATTACTTGGACAGAAGTGATATTCAAATGAAACATGATGCCATAAGAGTCATGTACCAGCTGGATATGTTGCCTTCATAAATAAGGCAAGAGCCAAACCCAAATCCTGTAGTGTGTACAACCTGAGCTGTTCTCTCTCTCACTCTCTCTTTTTTTCAGACTAACAAAGCCACTGCCACGGCAAATCAATCAGTCCAGGAGAGGGAACAGGGGATGCCACTGTGCATGAACTGAGAGCAATCAGGTATAACCCAGATGGCACAATGAAATACAGGCTGCAGCATTGTCTCCCATGGAGTCCCCTCCTTTACTGCAGGATGAGGCTCACACCCAGCAACACAGCAGCACAAGTCATGCCACTTTGTACGGTTGATAATATGACATGCACAATCCTTCACAAACCCAGCCAAACTGCTAGTAGTTTTATGAACCATTATCCAGCTGAACGTTGTAATGTGACGTATTATTTCAAGGACGAGTCTGTAAAACTCCATTGCACATTTCATTTCTGATACAGTAGTTTACTTTCTTAGCTCCTCTTTTTGTTTGGTAGATAAACATTTAAGCTTCAGTTACTTCAGAAAGGTCACTGGATCATAATTCTCTCAGATTTATATACATTTTACACTATAATGCTAACTGTTAATTAGTCAGTTATCTCTTATGGGAGTGCTAGAAATCATGTCCTTGTGAGTTGTGCAGACCTTTTTCCCAGCAGCCATTTTTACACGTAATAGTAGGGTATGCACAGGTGTTACCAATGATACTTATTAAGGTTCAGTTCCATTCAGAGTCAGGGTGCTGCTGTGCTGCATGTTGGTTCACTGGAAAGTCTCCGCTACGATAAATGGAACAGAACCTTAATTAGCATCATTGGAAACACCTGCGTTGACCCTACTATTTCATGTCAAAATGGCTGCTGTGAAAAAGGTCGATTATGTTGCCAGGCCCAATCAAAAGTTTTTTTCAGGTATTCTTCTCGCAGGCAGTGTCTTTCTTTTGACCCCTGTTGTGCTGTCAACTACAGTTGTTTTTTCCTTCTGCCTGCTGCTCTGTGTCATCCTGGCCGATGGTCACATCATCCTGCACTGCAGTGATGACAGGACGACCATCAGGTAAGATGTGAAAAGCCCTGGGTCTTCCTCTGCTTCAGGCATATTGGCTGGCAGTTTTGACCAAAGGTTCATCACTAGAGGTCAGAGGAGCCAGGGGAAGATAAACAGCAGAGTCTAGCTCTCTGGTTCGTTCGTATCTGTGATATCACCCACAGGTTTCTGAAGAGCTGTTTTGAAGCTCAGAGTGCCGCTGCCCCATTGGCAATCCTGTCGCTTCCACCTCTAATCTAAAAAATCGGCAAAGATGCGGATCATCGGTGGAGCTGAGGCAGCCTGAATGACGCCTGGGTGCTCAAACAAGCCATCTGTAACTGCACCCACCCACTCAATCAAAGCAAGTTAGCTAGAGAGACCAACACTGTTTTTTGTACCAGGCTGTAAACATGTTTTCTGCTGTGATTTTATTATGGGGGCTTATGGAGATTGACTCGTTCTGTAGCCAGCCCCAAGTGGCCGTTTGAGGAACTGCAGTCTTTGGTAGTTTTTAGGCTTCACTTCACAGTCACGGTGGTTGCTGCTTGGTTCCTCTTCAATCAGATTTTCAGAAATTGTGGTTACAGCCTCTGCACCATCCAGCACATCTGCTGGCTGTTTACTTTCCACCTCTTTGGTGTTCAGGTTTGCTTCTCTATCAAGCTCCTGGCATTTTTCTGAGCCCAATTAACGATCTTTGGATGTGTAAAACAAGAAGGGCTGTCCTCTGCTAAGTTCACAAACCTCCTGGCTTCATAATTCAGTATCTCTCATCTCCACGCTGGTATTCACCTCCTACACCAGAAGAGGCCTGCCATCAGCATCATCAAAGTCTTCAAGTTCGAACTGCCTGAGCTATTTTTGCTTTGCTCCACCAGCATGTCTGTCATTTCTTCAGCAGTCACCCCAGCTGGGATCCTGTTTTTCTTCTGAAGCCTGGTAAATTCTGCCACCAGTGCAATGTGAGCCTTGTAAGAGTTGATGTGGCAGCAGAGCTACAGTACAGAGCTCATTCATACAGTATGGTTATGCTGGCCATCGCCCTCATGGGTCTGTAGATGTCTCTTCCCTCCAATGAACTCCATGGAAATGTTGTTGTGTCAAAGCGATCACAGTTTTGAGGTATTTGTACTTTTAACTTGAATGTTTCCATTTTTTCTTTCAGTTATACTTCCTTCTACTCGACTATACTTCAGAGGGAAATATTGCACTTTTTACTCGATTTGACAGCTTTTGTTTCCAGCTACTTTGCAAATTCATTTAATAATACAAGACATAATCAACAAATACATTTTGATGTATTGTTATAGGCTAAGATAAAACTTTATTGAACACCAAGGGGGGGAAATCACAAGCTGCTCAGCAGCATATAAATGAAAATTACCTCCTCATTTTTCAGTTGCAATATTTAAATCATGACACATTAATATATATCATGTGGTATTTTCATAATCTTGTTATTCTAGACATAGAAAACAGCAGCTTTCCTCAGCAGGTGGAGTATAGTTTCAGTCACATGATAACAGGCGGAGGTGGAGGAGTAACACTTGTCTCTGTTCAAAGATGTTCTCTGCCTCCTTGATCTCAAAGATTCCCATTTTTCTTGACAAATCCCAAATTGATTCTTTCCGGCTTGGAACCTGAACTCACACTGAGATTTTACAGACGACACATGACGTCAGATTAGACACCGAAGAAAGCTTCTTTTTTCCCCCCATGTGATCACTTACACGCCAGCTTTGCCTAATAATAGAAATATTGTACCAAATGCAGATTATTTATATATCATTCAGTAATTAGAAGCAGGGTTGTGTGTTTTATTCTAGTTAAACTGATGATGCAGCAGTAAATGAAGCCTAGTAAGATCCACATTTTATGTTTTGGATGAATTCACAAGAGACCCTCTGCTGTCTTTGAAGTAGTCTGGCTACTGGCCTAGACTTTGAAATAAATAAATTGATAACACAGGGGGGGAAACTGTTAAAGATATTCCTTTGAATCAATTCAAGGCTTACAGTCCCAGAAAAGCAGCTTTAAAACCTGTTTAGTCAGACATGTGACATGAGAAACTTGCATATTAAATTCACCCTAAAACGCTCGAGGTGACATTTATTTTCTGTATATAGGCACACATTTTTAGGACTGTAAAATTATTTAAGGAGTTGAGGTTTAAATGTCCAAGGTGTCTTATGAAAAAAACGTCTGTACATTTGCTTTTGTGTGGGCTGCAAGTGTAACAATTTGGGGGCATGTCAATCATAGCTTCAAATTCAAGTGGGTTTTTCTGGAGAATTAACATGTGTCAAGACGTTGCTGGTATATAGGCCCTCACATAGAAAAGAACGTGGGTGTTTTGACATACATCATAGGTCAGCTACAATGCCTTGAGAAGTGAACCGCTTGAGTCCCATAGAAAATGAACTGCAATTATGAACTACGCTGCTCCACAGACTGCCTTTAATTGTTTGGTGCTGGGCCAAACAGAGAAGTTAAAGTTTGCAAGACAAGCTCACGTTCTGTAGCTCTGTAGCAACATTTCAATTAACAGTAACCAAAAACAAGTGGTCAAGCATGGTCTTGCATCAAGTGCAGGTGTGTCTGGTCAATTAAAAATAAATTTCTCTTCAAGCTCAGTTGGTAGAACATCCGCCCCCATGTACGAAGGATCAGCAGCGGCCCAGGGTTCGAATCCGACCTGCAGCCCTTTGCTGCATGTCATTCCCCACATTCCTGTCACTCTTCAGCTGTCTCTGTCAAAAAGAAAGTTGAAGTCTACTCCTGAGAATTCCGGTGTACCAGAATATTCAAATCAAAAGGTTAGACTATTCTGAGCCTTTGCAACGAAATTTCGCTCAGCTGTACATTGGAAATATGCAGTTGGATGACAATAAAGTCTAAGTCTAGACCTTAGACATTAAAGTTAAATTACGTAAAAATTGGTACTTTTGCGATTTAGTGCAGTTGCAGAGTGCAATGCCACTATTGTAAATATGGACAACTGTACACATGTATTTGTTGTGATTATGTTACTTATGATCAAACATTATCGAGTGCTAACAGCCAAACATCAAGCAAAGGCGACAACTTGAGACATAGCAGCCAGCTAATATTACTAACTAGCCCAGTTCAGCGTCTTTCAGTCTTTTATTTTAAAAAAGCTCTCGCCAACGACTGAAAGTCAGTCCCAGATCTACTCTTGTTCGACAGCTTTTAGCTCGGTCACTTTCTCCTCTTCTCTTCTTAGCTTCTTCCATCAACGTCCCCCTCTGTCACCTCACCTCTGTCATTATGCTCATAGAAGCTGCTGAGTCTGAAAACCTCTTCATGGTGGTCCAAAATGCCTGTGGTACAAACACTAATACTCCCCTGGTGCTCTGAGCCCATAGTCTGAGTATGACTTAGTGCAGTAAAGCGTTACATACTTCTTACAGGTGATTGTACCTGGAGCACCAAGGTAAATATTTCAAGAAAAGGCATACAAGGTGCAGAGTGAACATGACAAATCTGATCACACATGTATCTGATTACACATCTGCATCGCATTAAAATGATTTAAAAACGTATTATTATTAGTTATTGATAGAGAAGTTACACTCTGCTAGCACCAGCAACGAAAGATCGTAACCAGTTAAGGCTAAGATAATATGGACATTTTATTGACAGATTTCATTTTTTGTTTGTTTCTTTAGTTTTTTATTCATACACTAGTGTTCAGATACTGAAATCTGACCGACTTTTTGCAAAATGCATCTTTCCTACCTTGCTGAAGATGATCTAAATGTATTCTGAAAACTTTTTTTAGTCTTGTGACAGATTAAGTTACTGATCATATTTAGGATGAAGTCGTAAGCATTGAGGAAGGAAATCCTTTTTTTTTTTTCCAAGTATTCTGTCCAATGCTGGCAGTATACTGCCATTACAATATCCGTAGGGGTTGTTGACAAACATGAAAGCGAGCAGCATGGGTCTGTTTTCCAGAGGAAACTCAATTCCTGTCCTGCAGTGCTACAGATGAGAAGGGCATCAAAGCATGTGTGGTATGCAAAATGACTGCCAGTACTATATTTCACTTAGGTAGCGTGGTTAATCCTGATTCAGGGAGAAGTCAGGAGAGCCAAATACTGAGCGAGCTGCAGAACATTAAGTCATGCTGAGCTGTGTCAGCTGGCAGAAGCTAGGCTACTACACCCATCACATCTTACTGCATTGATTATGATCAGTTAGAAAGCCTCTTCATGCTCACATGCTGAAAGCTGATCTGTTTTGCTCTTCTTACTACTGTGTGCTAGGCAAACTGCAATGCAACATAAACATGTATATTGTGTCCAATTGGACATTGCTTATCAGAGAAATGGCCAGAAATAGATTTCACTTGATAGTATGCTGCGCTTAATGGACACAGGGGAATGGCCACATGATGGCCCACACATAGATAATTCCATGTGTTGTTAGAGTGACCTTGCTTTATCCTCCATGCATGGCTTGCATTTGGAATATATCAGCAAGGCCACATGGTGGACGCTCATAGAAAATAGAAAAGCTGGAACAGCTTGTTATCAATATTCTCTCAGATTGCAAGACTACGTAGAGTCAACCAAGATAATATTACATCAAATTTGTATGTAAATTACAGTGTGCACAATTCAAATGTAACTAATTCATCAGGCCATCAATGTAAATCCATCGTCACACGTACTGATACATAAGTTAGATTTTAAAGTGGGAATCTCAAAGATTTTCATTTAAATAAATGTGTTAAATCAGAATCCCTGAATGATGGACCAATGGTGAAAGTATTATAGCAATATTTATGTATTTGCAGTATTACGAACTGGGTGTGTGTGGCGACATTCCCAGGTAAAATGATGTATGTAAGTTCCTGCTAATGCAAACCAAACCTCTCCTACTCCTCTAGCTTCCCATTAAAGGTATTTAACTGGTGAAACACGAGTTGACATTTATTATGAAGAAGTCACAGGAAATGCAATGCTTCAAACTTGACACAAACCGTGTATAACAGTAATTTCTTGGCATATTTTGACAGAGCTCGGTTTGAAATGTTGCAGAAAGTAAAGGAACTAAAAGGAGCAGCCACAGTTAGATGAAGAGCTGCAGGTGGTGAGCTGCAAACCTTCAACTTCTCAGCGAGGTAACCAACTACACTGATGACTCACACAGAATGTGTGGACATTTTTATTAAAACAACAATAATTTGTTTTGCTGCCCCCAGAATTTTGTGACCTGATTGGCTTCTAAAGGATCGCCACTTTAAGGTAAGCTGCGCTCACAGGGAGTGTCATCTTCTGAACCACACTAGCATTCACCCTCAGTAAATTTGCTCACGTGTCTGACAGCAGCGTGACTAATTCATACTCCGATCAGTATTCAGCATCAGTAGATGATGTACTGAAAGAAGTATGTGGTGCTCTGATCAGACGTGGGGAAAAATAATATTGGTCTTCTTCTAAAGCTAAGCTTTAAACTTTCTGTTTGCCAGGAGTGATACGTTCAGATCCTAAACACCAAATGTCAACATGGTATATATGCTGTCATTCAGTCTCAATAAATCTGTTCATATCAGCAGTCTGACTGCAACGCCTTTAGATGTACTGATACAGATCACCATGGCAACAAGACGTGTAAAGTACACCTACTCAAGCAACATACCTCAATACAATTGTGAGGTATTTCTGTTCCTTATGTTATTTTCTACTACTTCTGATTCCCTTTATGTGAAAGATTCCATCACATTCAGAGGGAAATATTTACCCATTAGTGTGTCTGAAGGCTGTTACTGACTACCCACGAGTACATAAGATTGTTAAAATCTGAAGCAGCTACAACATCAAAATGCTGCTGTTTGTCATTTTATGAGTGTCCATTCCACAGAGTAGAGATTGTACACGTTTGCTGCTGCTTCCATATTTGAACTAGTAAAAAGTTTAAGTGCTTTAAAACTTCCAGTCTTTATGCAAAGCTAAGCTATTTGGGTGCTAGCTGTAGCTTTGTACTCAATGGTATCAATTTTCTCATCTAACTCCTGGCAAAAAGCTTAGTTCACAAAAAATTTGAAAACTTTTGCAACAGTCTGAGACATTTTCAAGTCTGATTCAAATGCATTCATAGAGCAAATTTAAAAACATTAGAGAAATTTAAAAAGCAGTTAAGGAAGCAAAACAAAAATATAGATAAACAGGCACAAATCAAACAATTTCATAGTTATATTAATAATTAAAGGAACTCAATTTTTAATTGTAAAAAGGGATTTAAAAGTGGCAATAGATGGAGAAGATCTCACAGTGACGGAGGATTCTCGCTGCTGCATTTTGAACTAACTGCAGGCAAGTTGTGGAAGACCGACCGACTCCTACTTGAAGAGAGTTACAGCAGTCAAGATATGAAGTTATAAAAGCATTCAAGTAAATCTCCAAAACATATTTGTTTCATTATTTTACATACTTTATTTGCAAGTCAAATTCAAATGCAGAGTCCAAACTGACACCCATATTACTGACTGATACTGACACCCATAAGCTGAGCACTGTGGAGGAATTTTCAAGTGACGGTGAAGCTTAGCAGCAGCTACAATGAGGTTTTGTGGTCCTGCTCATCATACAGAGATTGTGGTGCTGTAAACTAGCCAATTCCCTCCTGTGTCATAGTTTGAAGTGGTGTGACAGACCATGATACATTATCACATGGCTGATGTCACTGAAGATAATGGAAAAATCAATCGCTAGACATCCTGAAAACACTAGAACTTGAACTTGGTATTCTTTAGGTATAAAGGCCATGGCTTTGCGATAAACTCCTACACAGGCCTTATACCTAATGAAAGGCTCTCGTGGAAAAAGATGGTTTGAACTAATTTGAGTACAAGATGTAAGAAAAAAAAAATTAAAAGACAACTGAAGAGCATTTAGAGGTAAAGCTCACAGCATGGCCTAGAGTGCAGCATTTCTATTTAGGGTGAAGTCTCCTTTTCTGTGTCAGGTGTTGAAATGCCCTTGTCACATTAAGTGGCAGATCTCAGGACACTTAACATTCCTCCCCACCCCCTCAGCAGATGCAGTGTTTTTAATGACATTGTCTGCTTCCTGTCAAGTCAGCTGGGGGCTGATATGAGGAAAGTCACCTGTGGAAGGACGGTGGAAGGAAAATGTCTTGAAGGGCAGCACGGGAACTCTGCTGGGTTCTGACTTTAGTGTGAGTGTTACACTTACTGAATTGGGGCTGAAGCACAATGCACTGCACAGATACTTAACCATGAAAATGTAGGTCTGTGTCTTTTTTTTTTTTTTTTACCATCGGTGTGTTTTCTCTAACGTTTGCTCAGTGTTCTTTTAACTGGGCTCATAGGAATTATTCCATCGCATGACTGAATGGTTTATGAAAATGTCCAAAGGGAAATATAAAAATCCTTTCATCTTAGATATAAAAGGACAAAATGTTCAGATAGGAAGGTACTTAACTAGAAAATTGGCAAGAAAGACAGGGAGGGTTGGGGTTGGAATAGCATCTATGTGTGTGTGTGTGTGTGTGTGTGTGTGTGTGTGTGTGTAGGTGTGTGTGTGTGGGGGGGCACTGCATGCATAGATGCTTGCACATGGTGCCTATTTTACAATTCAGGTGTGCCTTGCTTGCTTAAACTCTGGTCAGCTTAATCTTCAATTCAAATGAATCTACTCCCCTCAGGCACTTGTCTCACCTCTTTCTGTCATTTCTTTTTCCCTTTAATTTCCTCTTGCTGGTCATTTTTCACAGAGAATTTTTTACAGGCTTGGAAAATGCCTGCCAAGGTAGAGAGCAGAAATCCGGGCAGGAGGGATGACAAGATGAGAGACGAGCTGGTGGTGAGAATCCCCTATATAAAAGAGCTGACACGTCTGCCTCTATTCTGAGCTTTCTCTGCAGGTGAAGGTATGGTTTCCCACATGACAGTGACCACATGTGAGTACTAATGATTGAAGACAGCACTGAGATAGTACCTCTTTGGGGTAAAATGTTAGATCTGTGTTCTTAGATAAAGTTGTCAAGAAAATTGTAAATGACAAGACATGTGCAGTATTAATTTTTCTGCTTGATAATTTGACTAAAGAGAGCTTTATGTGGGCAATGTTGACTAAGTTCTTATGATCTATAGCATGGAAAACATCTCCTCAGGTCACCCAAAGACCTAACATCCTAAACATCCTACCGTTTTAGACCTACTGTACATCTGAGGTCTATGATTCCTGCCGTGTTTCCCCACTTATAAATATGAACGTTTATAAATAACATGTTTTTTTGGCCAGAAGAATAGAAGTTGTAAACTTAACGCTGACACATTGCCACCTCTTAAGTTGATATTGTGAACTTGTCAGCAAACAGTTAGCTACACATTCAGCAGATAAGGAGCAACATTAGCATTCATTTAGAGTCGTTTTTGTGTCCCAGCTGAATTAAGTCCAATATTCTCCCCCCCTCTCTCTCTCTCTTTAGCTCTGTTTTGCTCTTTACCAACCCCTGAGGGAAATATCTGGCTCTTTAGTAGCTAAATGCTTCACTATATTCACCCGTTAGTCTTTAACTTTGTCTGTCTGCTGTTTGGTGCCGAGCAGGTAGTGCACAGTAGGTTTTTTGGAGTTTTTTCCGCTGCCAGCTGTGGCTGAAAATAACACTGATGAGAGTGAACCAATAAGTTTGAGAGCTGAAAGATGTTAAAACGAGCTGTAGAGCTGAAGGGATCTGCGTAGTCTGATGATAATTCTCTGTGGGATTATCACTACGAGCGACACCTTTCACATAGAAATGTGATCCATTGTTAATATAAAAATGAAGCATGAAAATAAGCCTCTTAACCACATAGTCATTGTTGTTGTTTTTTTTCAAGTGAAATGTGCTGTGTGCCTGCAAAATATGTATGTTGTGTCAGTAACCTACAACTTAAGAGAGCACAATGTACAGTATATTCCATGATAATAGGATTTTGTTCTCTCAAAATAAGTAGGGCAAAGGAAAAGTAATCCTTTGAAAGAAGACAAGCAGAAATTAAGAAGAGAAGACATCACAATTGAAAGTCACTGGCCTGAAACGCAAAGAGACGATTTATTATTTAGTTCTAAGATGTTAAGTCAATCATCCTTTCAAGGCATCCAGGCAAGTGAAAATTACAACTGGGCTCACTGTGGTTAATAGTGAGGTAGAGCTGTGAGTCATCAGCGTAATAGCGAAAGTTAATGTTATAATGTAACCTAGAGGGAGGGATATACAGGGAGCATTAAAGTCTTAAAGCAACTTTATGTAAGATTTAGTCATTTCAGGGTATTGTTTAGTCAGTCGGCAGAGCATCCGCCCCGTGTACAAAGGCTCAGTCCTTGCCGCGGCGGCCCAGGGTTCGAAACCGACCTGTGGCTCTTTCCCGCATGTCATTACCCATCTCTCTCTCCCCACATTCCTGTCACTCTTCAAGCTGTCTCTGTCAAATAAAGCTCAAAAAGGCCCAAAAAATATATTTAAAAATTCATTTAAAGAGAAAGTCATTTCAGTTTCAATTCATGTATAAATCTGTCATAAATTTGGACTTAAAACCAGCATGTCGACAATTTATAACAATGAAACGTGCAACACAAGACATGGCAGCCAGCTAATATTACTTATTGGTCCAACAGCAAGAAGCCCAATGTCTATCTTTCAGCCTTTTAATTTACGAAACTCTCACCAACAATTGAACACCAGGCTCTTGCTTGGTCTTTGCTTTTCTGTTCTTAGTTTCCTTTGTCAACGTCCGGTCTGCTTTTCTTCGTCACCGCCATGCAGCGGAGCCCGTTTATGTTGCCTGCTCAGCCCTGTCGTGCTCTTACATTACTCCCCATCAAGAAACTAATCAGTGAAAGTGGATGCGTAGCAGCTGGAGGACATAAGAGGGAAAACCAGAAAATATTTTCTCCAAAAAAAAGTCATTCTAGCATTAAAATGATTTTGAAGCTATTATTTAAAAAGGTAGAAAAGTTGTTTAAATGTCACAGTTAAGTAAGTCTGAGCCCAAATACAGACACAGAACAGGCAGGTAAAGAGAAAACACATTTTTAATACGTATGCTGGCTGGGGAGAGGCAGAAGAAATCCAGGTGGAGGCTTGGCAGAGGGGATCCCAGGCATGAGAGCTGGCTGACGGGCTTGGTGGATGGTGAGATGGGCAGGCAGATCATCCTGAGACAGAGGAAGCCTCACGTGTAAGTCACTAACAGACTGGCAGGCAAACCACCTCACCCGATGCAAAAGTAAACTAGCTTCATATAAGCGTGCAGCAAAGACCAACTATGATCTGGTAAGGACTGACAGTTTATACAGAGCTGTGTAGGCAGGGGTGATGACTTGATGGCAGACAGGTGTGCCGACTGCTGATGATGGGCAGGTGTGGAGAGAGCAGAGCCAGGAGCCAAAGTGAGGAAGGGAGACCACACCCACACAGAGACAGACACAGAAGCTGACAGAGGTAAGACAGGAGACACGTGGAAGTAGAGAAACAAGTAAAAAAAAACACTGCATGGTCGTGGTCATGGCATTGTTTTTTAGGACCTATTCAGGAGTTTTATATGCAACTACCTCTCTTATATCAATCAATCAAAGCTTTATTATGGACACAAAGAGACAGATGCAAACATACAAAAAAAAAACAACAGTTTGATAAGATTAGATATTTACATATAGGCTAAAATGACAATGTTTCCACATAAGGGATAAAAACCTGACTGAACTAAGTTCAGGGTTCTTTAGTGTTACAACTAGACTGTTTGCAGAGTCCAATAACAAGCTGGAAAACTTATTTGGAAAAACAAAAACAAAAATTACGGAGTAAGGAATATAAGGACCACACTTCAGGTGTCATTATCTCACATTACCCTTCAATGGGACCGGCTCGTTGCAGAGAAACAAGCTAAAAGAAAAGATCGACACTGAACTTTAAATTGAAACGTTGAAAATTGATATCCAGGACATTTTTTGTTGTATCAATTCACAATCCTTCCTCCCTGGACTTTTGGAGCTCATGTTGTGTGGAGATCTAATGGCCTCCAGAACATGTACCACAGGGGACGTTATTACTGAACAGAAATCATTATAAACTATTTTCAGTTTTTAAGGAAAACAATAAGATTCTCATGATCCGTCACCGCTTCAGTTCAGTACTTATAATGGCCTTTCTCTCTTTGCTGGCTTTCACCCTGGCTTTCAATACAAGACAGGAAATATTAACAAATTTGCAGAATGAAATCAAGTCCATCAATCTCAACAAATATTAGATTTTTGTACCCACAACAGAATTGCACTCAGTGGTGTTAATCTCTTTGATGATCTTTTCCATCCTGACAAGGTTCTGTATCGACAAAACGGAATTTAAAATGGATGCAGAAGCAGTGGAAAAGTCACGCTGATGAAGAATATGCCACCGGTGCCGTGAGGTAGAAGTAGACCCTGCCAGAAGGAGTGTTAATGATGAAAATGGCTTGCCTTGCTCAGGATTTAATTCTGCTTTTTACTGGATCAAAGATAACACTGGCACATTGTGTAGTAAGGCACAATTTAACAGCATGTTCTTTCGGAGAATGTAAAACTCTAAAGTGCTCCTCTGCCAAATAACGACTCCTTAACCAGTCTGTTCACCTTTTCAGTGTTTCGTTCTTTCTGCAAAATGTGTCAGGCATTTTTCATAAAAGGGATTTTGTGTTGTGTGGAACATAATTAGATATTTAACCCACAGGAGACCTTAAAAGTCATATCATAACCCGATTAGAGGAGCCCAGGAAGAGGATTGTGTTGTTAAAAGTGGAAAGAAATGTACCAAAACTGTAGTGATTTACAAAGAAACCAAAAAAACTTTGGTGCTGTGGTGGTGCACTGTGATGGTGCTCCACATGTCATATTTCTACTTATCATCGCCAATCAGGTATGTAATCAATGAAATTTCACCAAATGAGACGGAGCTGGCGGAAAATGTTTGATTTGGGAAGTGAAAACATGATTTTAAGATTAATGTCTGCATCTAGAGACAGTAAAGTTTTCCTTACATCCAAACAGTATGTCCATGTGCTAGAGACTATTCAGGTAAGCGATGAATACGCTAGATACCAGTGCTCAAGCTATTAGTTGATTAATTAATGAGCCAGTTAACAAAGAATGAATTGACTGCACAAGTTATTGAGCAAAAAAGGTCAACGATTTGTGGATTCCAGCCTTTTAAATGAGAGAATTTGCCGCTTTTCTCTATTTTATACCCCTGCACAATAAATTGAATATCTTTGGGTTTGAGAATTTTGGTCGAGCAAAATAAAATTGAAGACCTTGGGCTCTAAAAGCTTGTAATAGGAATTCTTCACTCTTTTCTGACTTCTCTGAAGTTGCAGCCCTGGTTGGGAGGCCTCTAACTGAGTGGAAAGCACAAGAAGAATGATACCGCAGGGCCATTGTGCTTTAATACACAAAACACAAGTGCCAAACATTTTTGGCTTGGTTATCTTTATAACACTATAATATATATGTTATATGCAACATCAGACTTTGTCAGTATTTTCCTCTAAGCGATCCAATTTATTTATTTATTTTTGTCAAAAGTGATTTTTATCCCAAAATTTAAATACGAAACTGCCCAAATTCTGGTTTTGTCTGGTTATCCGTGCCTCTTTTGGCAATAGCTGTTGACCGATAGTGGCAGGTGCTTCGGCCAGCTGTTGACAGATTGCTATGGAAATGTGATGAAATGTGATGAATGACTCTAAGTGATTCAAACAGTGTGGATTCAGACCACATAATGTTGTCCAAGCTGCAAAAGTTCTACATGTTAGAAGTTCATACAAAAGTTCCTAACAATTATGAATAACATCGAACAATATGTAACAATTTAGTTGTGTTGTTCGGGGGTAACAGTGTTAATTAAAGCTAATAATGAGATTTCTTCATCCTGTGTAATTGACACTTGTTGAAACTACATTTTCTAACATTTTTAGGATTTGTTCTTTGTCAAAGAAAGAAACTGACACCGAGAGACCATATTTCCCAAAGCGACTAAATTTAATAGATGAGTTTAAATTCACATCCACTACTCTGCCTCCTAAAAATTAAACGTCCAGATGGAAGAGTAATAACAAGCAATTTTAGCTTTCAGCCAAGAACACCTGAACAATACAATGGACAATCAAAATTCAAAGAATAATTTTCCCTCCCAGAGCACATGCTTCTTTTTTATGCTTAAAGCTTAAATAACACGTGCCAAGGCAACACCTAATTATTCTCTTTTGTGCCACTTTCAGTTAGCTAACTGCTTTTAAATTCACATTTATTTCTACCACACACGTTCATGTAACCATTTGGGTAGGACAACTAAATGAAGTTGACAGCGGGGATGCACAACCATAAACATTTAATCCGAGTGCATTGAGTTTTTTTGAGTTTCAAAGTGTGTCAGCACAGACGACTTTGCTAATGTTTTAAACATGCCCTGTGCACTGAGAAGACTACCTCAGTCACTGAAGAGTGGGGGAGGAACAGAGAAAAAAGATTGAGTAAAATACATTTTTGTTATTCCTTTCATGTCTAATCAGTGTGGCTGTCTGTCTGCACTGATGCACTTTACACTAGCTGCAGGACTGACAAGATAGCATGTGTTAATACTTGCCATGTGCTAGTTTTACAAATGCAACATTAAGCAGCTACCCTCAAAGTTCATCCAAGCTGCTTCAGTAAGTGAGAAATATTTTGCAGCTTTGGTGCATGTATATTATACAACCTATGTTTGATTCAGTATTTAGAAAACCCAGCACATATTCATGTTGATGTAGTCAAGGCGCTCTGCATCTGTGCGTTCCTGGCAGCTGCCCAATTAGCAATTGTAAGTCAACGCACACACCACATCAAATCAAACTACAATTCAAGGATACAAAGATTTACTCCCATCACAAATTCAGCTGGCCTGGTGAAAGATACGCAGAAATGAACTTATAACTACATACTGATTTCCATAATGGTGTGTCAGTGAGATAGCAGGTAATTTAGTGCCGGCCCCTCAGGTTCATATCAAACGTGGTAAACATTACAGTGTCTGCAGAGAGGCTGCAATTAATCCAGCTTCTTTATTTGATGCAACCAGTCAACAAAACACCTCAGTATCACTTTTAAGTTAAGTATTAGATAATAAAGCAGGTACGTTGTGTGTGAAAGGGATAGTTTAAGTGGTACTTATCTATTGTCAGTGTGATACCTAAAGTAGTTGTCTGCTAACTGTAGAACTTCCAGCTGCACTGTGTACTTTATGCGTAGGGATCACTGACAGTATAAGGAATGGATGTCGTATCCGTGACGTCGCCCACAGGTTTCTAAAGAGCCGTTTTGAAGCTCAGAGTGTGGTGGCTTTGGGCGCTGCCATGTTGGCAGTCCTGCCTCTTCCGGCTAATCTAAAGATCGGCAAAGACGTGGATCATCTGTAGACTTGTGGCAGACCGAATGACACCTGGGTGCTCAAACAAGCCTGTCAGTCTATGGTGGCCATGCTGTTAATTATGCATAACTTTAAACCTTAATATAATTTGAATGGGTGAGTTCAAAAGAAATTCAGCTTCAGTACAGTTGTCATTAACAGAGAAATTAGCTATAGAGACCAAAACTGTTGTACCAGGCTGTAAACATGTTTATTTCTGCTGTGAAGTTTTAATATGGGGGCTTATGGAGACTGATTTGTTCGGTAGCCAGTCTCAAGTGGTCATTTGAGGAACTGCGGTTTTTGGAACTTCTTCAAAGACAAACAAAGACAGATATATATGGAAAATACATTCATTTGTAGGACGAAATAGATTAGTATGAGGTTGTAAAAGGTGTACAAGAAAAACATGAACATGACATGATGGTTGTTTTTGTGTCCTGATGATGATCCGTCTTTGTTCTTCCATTTAATGAGGTGCTTCGAGTACAGTTCAGCCTCGGAGAGCATCAAAATTGCAATGACCTCATTTGCATGACAGGTGTTTGTAATTGGGCACCATGTTGCATGTACATAGTGGGTTTGTGACTTTGTCTGTACCTGCAAACCTAGGAGTTCAGTTTTGTCTGTCATTAGGATTATGGCCAAATTGGATGACCAACATTTTTACTGCACTGTTCAGAGTTAAGGAGGTTTGGCAGGAACCTCAGTGATTGTGGAAGGAGACGCGGCAGACATCACAGTCTGCTGTAGATGATTTTCATTCTTTACACTAATGATGTCGCTGCTTAAGCTCTCTCCTGACTATGGCAAGAACCACGCAATAATCTTTCATCCTCTTAAGAGACAAAAAAAGTTTGCCTGAGAGAGTTCCGATGATAGATCACCATTCATATGATATGAGATTACCCACAACTTTGCTGAGGAGAAAAAGTGAAAAGATTTTCAGGCAAGGAAAATGGAAATGAAGAAAGCTTCATTAGTTCGCCTTTCATGTGATGTAAGTTCACTCACCTCGGACAGAAAGAAAAAAAGGGTGTCGGAAAAACCTTACCGCTGTAATGTTTTTCGCAAAATTATTATTTTTATTATTTATTATTTTTAATTTTTTTTTTTTTTTGTCATTTGTCACACTTCAGGTTATTTAACTCCAATTTGTGTCAGTGCAGAGTGTGATTGTATGTGCAAGGTTTCAACAGTAAGAGCACTTTTCTCAGTAGTAAGGGCCAGCCAATTGTGCCAATGTAAACTCTTCTTTTCTGACAGCTGACAGAACTGTTGAACCTAGATGCCATTTTTTTCTTTATGTTTGCTGCTTATTAGGCATTCTGCAGAGCTGTTAAGGAGCAGTACAAACCACAGGGTCACGTCTTTACATCTTACTTTTCACATAACAACACGGGTACTTACATTCCAGGTGTCATAAAGTCAGTTTTGGGGTTTTTTGCCTGCAATACCCCAACATAATTCAGAATTGATTTTAAAGTCTGTGTAAAGGCAATTCTGAGATTTCTTTCAAAATACATTAAATATGTTGGAAAATAGTTGCTGAAAACATGTGAAAAGACTTTGAACGATATATTACTGAAATGTGGAGTTTCAGTTCAGGATGTTTCTGGCGGTCCTAAAGGGTGACTCGATGACACGCTGAGGCCACCCTGATCATACCCCTGCACCCCTAGCAGAGAGATAGAGATTAATTCCTCTCGCTCCTGTGTTTCAAAGTTAGTCATGTCATTTTCTGAACTCATCTGACACGTTTCAGTCGCTTCAAAATTGCTGCTTGACTGCTCCCATGAGTGGGCGCGGCTTCAGCACATTCAGCAGACACGCCCCACAGTCCTGGAGCTGGAATACTGCTCATTTTTACCCGATTCTGACACTTAATTTCATAAACTTGGCGATATTTTTAATTATTCAAATTTGGCTGGGTGGTTAATAACACTTTCTTCTTTGGTCTGACAAACTCAGAACACATTTATTCTTACTTTAAACAGACTTTAAACTGTAACTCTATTAATTCTGTGAAGTGGCTACAATAATTTGTTGGGGTTGTTTTTCAGTGTTTAGGTCTCTCTCATTACTTGTTTTGGCACTATATTATTAATTACTTTCAGTTAGCTAATCAGTAATAATAGTTATGATATATATAGTTATAGCGGTGAGGAGACCACACCCACTTAGGACACAGGAAGTGTATACCATTTTATATTTCAGTTGAACATCCTGTTGCTAGTAGCAACCTGTACTAACACCATTGTATAGTTGCAGTTAGAGTTATGACTTACTACATGGCTTTGTTGAATACTTGATTCTGATTATTGCGGTTTGCTACAATGTATTATTTCTGTATAGCAGGCTGCTGCTATGAATAACAGACCATTACTATGGAAACCGTTCTCATCATAGACTCTGGAGGACCGCGGTGGATGCAATAACATCATTCAGTCATTCAGTTATTGGTTTGTTTAGTGAGTAGCTGTGTAATAAGTGGAATTATGTACAGCAAGTCTAAAGTCTTGTGTTTTTTGTCAAACACAGAAAGGCCCCATGTCCATGCTGGGCTACTGTAGAAACATGGCAGACTCAGTGTAAGAGGACCACTCTTTGTCTGTAGATATAAAACATTTACTCTAATTTGATAAAAAACACAATTCTTGTTTTCTCAGTACATTAATGAAAATGTACATATGAATATTATTCTATTTCTGCTAATAGATCTTGCTAAATGTTACTCACTGGACCTCTAAATTTGTTTATCATTTTTGAACAGTTTCTGAGCTATAAACAAATTTATGTTTACTTTTACTCTTGAAATCTCAGTTTTATGATTTGAATTATTGAATTGCAAACATAGTGAGGGCAAAGGAAGATACCGAAAGCTATTTAAATGAACAATAACTTCTTAAAGTCGATGTGTGTGTTTACTGTCTGTGTTGTGGGTTTGATCAAATCTCATAAATGCAATGCTGGCAGCATTGCAGCCGACCCTTAAACCTCTCTGAGTGCATTTTGAATTGAATGCCAGTAATTCAAAATATATTACCACATACTGACAGATCAATACATACATTCACTAATGAATAGCTGGAGAATGTTTCAAGGCTGTTCAAGATGATTTTCATGCTGTATGGAATTAAATAAAAACCAATGGTTGCCTGGTCAATAGGAAAGACTGACTCACTTTTCACTGGAAAAAAGACACTACAGCTGAACAGGCTAACACATATCATCATAAAACTTCCCCAGTTGATAACCGACAGACGATTATTTTTTCTATTTCGAGTTTTCTGAAATTTTATATGCATTTTTTGTTTAAATGTACAAATCAGGCATGTTTTTCAAGTTAACTTTTGGTGAATTTAGGAGAAATCAACAGACACATCTAGTAGTGTAGTAAAATAAACACCTAAATATACTATATGTTTATATATTTTAGGCTTTTCATCTCTGAAAGATAACATGTGATGGGAGCAGAAAATAGCCCAAAATCTAAAAAATTACCAATGCATGAAAAATTTTTTTAATTTAAATAGCAGTCAATATATCATTTTTGTTTTCAAAAACATCAACATCCCTAAAAGTTTGATGACTGTTTTCTCAACGTGGACTTAAATTTACATCTGATTATTTGGTTGGTACACAACAACATAAAGTAAAGTAAAGTGTGCATTTTAGAGTCTTTTTTTTTTTTTTACTAATTAAAAAATGATTAATTAATTAATTTTATAGATTCTAATGTAAGAGATGTAAATTTACAAACATGATTCCAAAAAAAAAGTATGTAAGCTGTAAATTTAGCCCAGAGGACACAAAATCTATGATTTCCAAAACCAGTTTGAAATGGACTCTCTTATGTGTCGATATTTCTATGGATGTTATGAATCTTTTAATAACATCATGAATTGTAGATGGTGAAATCCATAAATTTCTTGCAATTGTGCGCTAAGAAATCTTCTTAAACTGCTGGATTATTTGCAGCTTTTCACAGAGTATTGAACCTCACCCCCATCCTTGCTTGTGAACGACTGAGCCTTTGAATTGTGTATGTGATTTGGTTTAGTTCAAGAAGTGAACCCGAATGCAGACCGGCTAGGTTGAGTGAACAGAAGGTTACTTTAATTACTTTAAAGATGGCTGAGAAGTTGAGGCAAAACACTAAATCCAACAATCCAATATAAATCCAAACAGAAGTTCAACAATAAAAAAATACAGACCTGGGATGCACTATGGGCAGTAAGAATGATGGATTGGGGAACTGACACAGACGACCTGACAAGGGAAAGAAAGAAAACTAATAACCTAAACACAGACAAAGCAGGAAGTAAAGTAACACAAGACACACTAGGAAAACCTTTTCAAGTTTATTGGATAGAGACAGCTGAGGAGTGACAGGAATGTGGGGAGAGAGAGACGGGGAATGACATGTAGCAAAGGGCCACAGGTCAGATTCGAACCCTGGGCCGCTACGGCAAGGACTGAGCCTTTATACATGGGGCGGATGCTCTACCAACTGAGCTAACCGACACCCCGGGAAAAACTCTTTTAACATAAAACAGGAAATGCTAAACCAGAAACCAAAAATCACAACAAGATTCCCTCAATCATGATTCTATCACCTGTTATCAATTAACCTGTTTACCTGTAGAGCTTTCCAAACAGGTGATTTTTGAGCATTCAACAACTCTCCCAGTCTTTTGTTGCAAGAATAAGATTCAGAATGAGTGTATATGTACAAAAAAAAAAACAATAAAATTCATCAGATTAAACATTAAACATCTTGTCTTTGTGCCGTATTCAGTTGAATATAGATTGAAGGAGTTGCATTCTGTCTTTATTTTACATTTTACACAACACTTTTTTGAAATTGTGCTTATATAATTCTGTACAGTGTTTTGAATTTGTTCCATCAGGGATATCTTGAACACTGATTACTCAGACTCGGATTTGTACTTGAATATTTGACTTGACTCGCCCCTGATGCAACAGCAGGGTGCACACAGCATTAAAACACACACACGGTGACACAATACAACTTACTTTAATTCACTTTCCTGCTGACAAGAGTGTAATAAACTCTCAAACAGTGTGCGTTTGGTTTTTCTGTGGTAGAAAGCAAAGCAGTTCATTAGGCTTATCTCTGTTAAATTTGCCCACCATGGAGCAGCATAGGGAAATCAAGCCTGGAATCCGTCTGAGTTGGGCTTGGCAGGATTTGGTTGTTCATTAATTACATTTTGTAATGAGTATATCTGTTGAACATGATTATTACACTGGTGGGATAATGGCTGTTTATTTTACTGCAAAACAAAAATATCCATCCCAGTCCTTTCCTAATGTCATCGGGTGAAACATTTAATCAAGCTTTCAGCGCTTTGAAAGTAACTTTTTTTCTTTCTCCTTGAAACATAGAGGCCCAGGGAATATCTATTAGACCGTTAATAGATTGCATACTCACGGTCTGAGTCACATCTCAATCTTTGCAGCTTTCTCTCACTCTGCTCTTTTCCACTCTGGCTCCTTGGTGTGTACAGTGAGGTCATAACATGCATGGCTGTGGCTGATTTTGTGGAGGGTGAAGAGCAATGATTTAATCATCAGACCAAGAAGGTTGAAAATAAGACCGGAGAGTTCACAAGGTCACGTGCAAAATGTGAGGTGTGGACACAAATGTATCTTGGAAAAGGATTAACAAATGTCATACAGGCATTCGCAGGGTCTTTCTGTATGGAGTCTGCATGTTCTCCCTGTGTCTGCGTGGGCTCTCTCCGGGTACTCTGGCTTCCTCCCACAGTCCAGGTTTATAGGTTAATTGGTGACTTTAAAATTGGCCGTAGGTGTGAAAGTGAGAATGAATGGTTGTTTGTCTCTATGAGTCCTGTGATGAACTGGCGACTTGTCCAGGGTGTACTCCGTCTCTCGCCCAAAGTCAGCTGGGATAGGCTTAAGGACGAGCGGTTACAGAAAATGGATGGATGGATATTTAAAGCGGTGATATAAATGATGTATATTCATTTCAGCCGGTGGAAAAAAAGTGCATAATATCTAGCATAGTGTGAAAACTCTGGATCCAAGCTGCAATGTTTATTAGCTCAGCGAGCTAATTTTTTTTTTGTTATGAGCTGGATGGAGATGGAAGAAAGTGACGGAGGGAAGCGAAATAAAAAAGGGACAGAGTGTGAGATGATGAGGGGAAGAGAGACAAGGGAGAGAAAGTTGGAGACACAACATGAACACAGAGTATACTTCTACTAGGGCTCTTTTATAATGCTTTGTTTAATTAATATTCATTGGAGTGTTTAATTATTTTGTATTGCATTTATAGTAGATCTTGTGTTTAATAGCCCTGAAGATGTGCTGTACCTAAGTAATAGGATAATGAATGCATTAATTGATGTAAATGAGTAGCGATGACCTGATTTGCTCAATTAATTCGTGCCTTTGTTTACTGGTAGTGCTCTGATTTGTAGTTTTTGGGGTTTTTTTGGTAATATTTTCTTTTTCGCATATAGAAAACATTATTTGCCACACTAATTAAGTGTTTAAATGTGCACCCAAGATCAGATGTTCCATGAGCCAAATGCCACCATCATTATTGAAGTTTGTTTGTTTAGTCTTTTTGTGATTGTTATTAGTAACCATGCAAGAATAATACCGGCACCTTGTGGAATATATAAAAAATATTGTAGTCCAAATCAATCAGTTTAAAATAGTACATTTGACACAGTTTATATCAACATTTTGTCTTCTTTTTTCACAGTTTTAATGGTATTATAGCAATAAGATCATTCTGTTGTGGAAGAACTGTGTTAAACAAACAGGCAGTATTAAATGTATTAAAATCAGTTTTGTGTTTATGCTTGGCTTCATGTCTTTCAGTGTGCAGCTAACCAGATGTTGAGATGTTACGCTGTATAGTTTTTGCATTATTTAATTTCACATTTAGATTTTAATGGAACTCGTAGAAAGAAGCTGTTTAAGAAAATAAGCTTGCAGAGCTCTCCATGCACTATTGTCTCCTCTCTTTCCTCTAGCCTGCCTGATCAAGCTAGGACACAAACAGATATTTTAAATAATTAATATACAAAGAAAGATGTTGGGATGATCAGTCATGCAGACAGGAAAAAGGCAGCAAACTAATAGAAATGTGCAGCTGCAAAACTTAACATGCCCTTTCATTTTCAGAGTGGGAAGTCAGACCGCTGATCTGTAGGTGGATTGCAGCGACAGTCAATAGAGTCAGTGAAGTCTTTATTTCCAGAACGCCAGGCTGGTGTCTGCCATCTCATTCTTTCACTCGTTAAAGCGTGAAAAAACACAACTTAGTTTTTTTGTTCAGACACACCCGTAGGTTGTTGCGCTGTCTGTGTGTATCTCTGGTGAACAGCTGATACGACACTTCAAAGCGTATGTAAACATCTGGAAATTTGTCTGAATCGTGATGCAATATTAATGGATTATGAATCTTGCTTTGTTTGCTGCTGCTGACGACTGTGGTGCACCTGAACATGAAATCTCTGTTTTGCATTTACAAACTGAAGTCTATTTTCTCTTACTCAATCATTTTTAGGGTCACAGGGGACATCAACCTATCTCAGCATACTGTGAGGCATCCTGTCTAGACTGATACTTACATTAATACCATGAACTATTTAGAATCCCCAGCCCACTTGACCTCTATGTGCTTTGAATGTAAGAGGAAAATATAGGAACACAGGAGAGCATGCAAATCACCAGTGTTTACCAACTGTAGCCCAATGTCATTAAAGTTTCATCTGATCTGATCTGATCTAATCTAGGTTTATACATTATGGCTCTCTGCTGAGCACAAAATCTCTTGCACTGATAGATTGTGTGCTTTGCCGGTACGGTGCAGTGTTAATGTAAGCCATGACAGAAGCACACCTCTCACAGGTCAGCGACCCAGCTCCAGGCGATGGGAGCACAGCCTGTCGGTGACGCAGGTCAGCATGAGGTCTCCTGCTAAGTGGTAGAGCTGCTTTTGCTCTGCTGATGATGCCGACATGGCTCAACAGGAGACTGATCCATGAGCCAAGCTCCTCCCTGGCCCCGGTGAGAAACCCCCCCGGGGGCTAGGCCGAGTCTGGCGGCTCTGCTAGACATCAAAGAGACATTTTTAACTCCATACTATCCAGATAAATTATCTTCCTATAGGTTTCATACCTAATTTCAACTGGCGACATGTTACTTGTCGAGCTGTTGTCTCCCTGCAGTCTTTAATTAGCTGACCGGACAATCCTGGTGGGAAGAGATTTCCAGCTTTAGCATGTAAGAGCTGGCTCTGGAGCTTTGGTGCTCCATATTGAGGAACACTCTTCATGTCTCCATCTCTCCAGGGAGCAAAGTTAAAAGATAGCTAGCTTTGCAAAGAACAAAATGCATCAAAATGCAGGTCATTACTGGCTCAGCCATGAGAAGGCCTCATACTGATCCATGTTCCATGTTTCCATCCATGTTCAGTTGTTGTTCCTCACCTGGCAGCCAACCAGACTGATTAAAATAAAAAAATATAATATGAATTTACTCATTTTTGAGTCACTTCCAAATGGAAAACAAATGGAGTGAAACCACTGAAAGCAATGAGATAATGTTCACCTTTAGGAATAGTTAGCTAGTGGAGGTTTACAGCTGTAATTATGGAGCATACTGACAGATTGAACGACCATAAAATCAGAAGTAACAGCTACAAAGAAGCTTGTTTTACAGATATATACTCTGTAACTGTAGATTTAGCCATTCAATTAAACAAATTATACTGGCCAGACAGTATTCACAGTAAATTCCACACACACACACACACACACACACACACACACAGACACACACACACACACTAGACTTTCACTAACAAAGGCCACATCAATATGGATGTAGATGGTTTATTGCATATTGTGGATGAAGGTGAACCAAAGATGATGTAGTGTAGGAGGAATGAGGGATGAGGCAAAGCGAGTGATGGATGAAGGCATGAAGGGTAGGTGGATGGAGGGTAAGGGATGAGGGGAGATATCAGGGTCGTAGATGGATGGAGGACAAGAGGTAACCAGGAGGGAGTTGAGACTCTGAATGGTGGAGCTGTCTCTTCGTCGCTCTACAGGATTAGAGCCCCAGAGGTTCTTGTATTTGAACGAAAGAGAGAGAAGAGAAAAGGTAGAGAGGTAGAGGATGAACGTATGCGAAAACTGAGTCAGAGAGGGAGTGAACAGATACGGTGTGCTTAAGTACTTTTGATGCGGAAACGGGGTGCGTTCAAGGTGTGGTATTTGTCCCTAAACCTCGTTATAAAACTTCATAGTTGAAACTTCAGTGCATAGTCTCCAATTTATCGCAATTTATTTTTTGAAATACAAAAAGTATGGTTAAATTCAAAGGGTATTTTAGCAACTTGAAGCCAGTTTTTACTTTTGATATGAAATGCAGTTCTGAATATAATAATATGTTTCAGTATTCACAGTTCACAATTGTCAAACACTACAGTATTTACACAAGGACACTGACAAGAAAAGTCTATTGACCACAAGAAGTTTTCATCTGAGACGTATTAAATATGGTCTGCCTCTTTGCCACTTTGACAGATTGAAAAGAATTTGTTCCTCCACCGAAGCTTTTGAGGCAAGGTCAGAATATCTCAAAAACAAGTTTCCAACAAGGGGTTACTTTGGTACAACGGTTTGATTGTGTTTACTACAAAGCCTCGGAGAGGTCTAGAGAATATCTAATGCAGCCAGTAAGTCAAAGAATTTACTCGTAGTTTTCAACCTTTGTCAGATCAAAACAAATCCATAACAGTGAGACGCTGCCATATTTTGGCCTCTAATGAAAGAAAGGACGATGTTTCTCTAAAACCCATTCTGTATATACAAACAAAACCTTTAAGTTCTTATTTAGATTTATTACATTTCCACTGATTCTGCAAGGTCCATAAAAAGAAAGAAAAGGAAATGAAAAAGAAAATGAAATAGTATTTTCAGCTGAAGTAGTATTAGGACTGGCATTTGGTTATATGATTTTTTCAAAAAGCAATACTGATTTTACAGGGGAAAAAATTACAGATTACAAATATGGCGACCCATATGGCATATTTTTGAGCTGTAAGAACAATAGACCTAGATATTCAATTAAATATTCTTTAGCATGTTAAATAATAATTACAGACCAATTCTAGTTGACATTACTGAGAGCTGCTTCTTCTCTCTTACTCATTAGAAATCACAGTTCACTCTTTTGGATAAACTTTGCAATGACACCACTATATTACCATTTACAAGCATTCTGCAACATTGTTTTCATATTGGCACACACTGGATAAAATTAACACTGATACTAACATGTCTCATCAGCTTATATTGGCCAATATATCAGTCGGACTCTAGTTGAAAATGCATTACTTGTGCCACTAGTGGAATTATTTATGCTTAAACTTCCCTGAGGCTGAAGGCAGTATGTGTGGGGGGGGGGCGACGACAAGGTGACATCTGAAAATTTGGATGCCTGGACAGAAAATGCACTACAGAAAACCAACTCTACCTGCAGCAAAACATTTTCCAGACTGAAAGTAAATTCCCAAAGCTGAGTTAGCAATATTGGTTTACTGAGTATTTTTTGGATAAATTCATCATGTTTGTCAGCTTCATAAGCTGACTTTTGGTTGTGATTAGTGGGCATACATCAGCAATAGGCACTGTATATGGAATTAGAGACAGATAGGAGCTAGTATTGATTTCTTGGCTTCCACTCTGTTATTACATGAAATGCACAGACATATTAGAGGATATGAGAGGATGAGATATCCTACCACTAGCAACTGTAGTAACAAGTACAGCACCAGACAACATGTAATTACTACGCCAGACAAAAGTATGAGGACAAGGTTGTTTCTCAGATTCCTTTAGTAGGAGCGGAGAGTCATTGGTTTCTCAGTTGTAAGAAATAATGCCAGAACTGAACTCCAAATGTGTGTTGAAATGTAAGACCAGCCTTATCTTATTTGCTTTATCCTACCACTATCTTTACTTGAGTCTCAGTGCTCTTTCCTCTACACCTGTCTCTTAACCTCTGTGTTTATAGGCCTCAGACAACCTGTGATTTATTGCGGCTACAGTACATACAGTGTCTCAAACATATTGCTACACCTACTGGAACTTTATTAAAACAGAGATACAGCTAAGAAATACAAAGTCAGTCACTTACAAAGTGTAATGCTTTGACCCAGAAACCATGCTTGATGCACACGCAATGAACATAAATGTAATGTTAATATACATTTCGGTTTCAGACATATTGTAAATGGGCCCAAGGTAGCCAATTTCCTGTTGTAGTCCTTGCAATAAAACCTCAGCTACCATCCGTCTCTTTTGATGTCTCCTGATAATAGGCGGCTATTATCAAATACCACACAGGAAATACACTTGCATTAAGCATTTTCCTGGCAGCGCAATTTCCACAAAATGGTGATATGCCTGTAAATGTAGGACAGGGTGTTACACTGTTGTTACCCAGATACTAGCGATGTGTTGATCGTGAACGAGCCGGGTTCAAAGATCAAACTCTTTTAAGTGAACGATGAGAGCCGGTTCCTGTCCGTGAGCCATTAAGTGCTGTAAATGCAATGAAAACAATTGGCTACAGCAATTTATTGATATTAGAAAATGTAATTTTTACATACAAAGGTTGTATTTAATAATTTAAGTGATCTTAAATGATCTGGCTCCCTAAAAATAACCGAACTTCCCATCACTACTAGATACAGACACACGACAAACCAGTTTGGGTGGGCAATGCAGCTCTGTGTGGGTTCGCTCCATCTAGTGCAACGGACAGCCCGGTGTAACAGCTCAAACAGCCGTTGAAGACCAGAAAACAGCAACTTCCTAATTAATTTGATTATAAACGCTATAGAAAGTAAATACAAATGTATTGAATGATAGCATTTTGAGTTACCTCGACAGAGAAGTTTAAAAACCGCTATATTTACTACACTGCACCGCCTACCATGTCGTTAGTTTCGAGACACGCGGGTTTACGTAAACATACGCACCCCCGCTTCACGTTGCGGACATGACGTCAACGCGCTGTAATTCAAACTTCGGGAAGCGAAAGGTTAGAAAACGGTTTGTTGCCACAAACTGACAGAGAGTCTCAGCGGAAGTCTTCAGCTTGTTTTTATCTGTAAGTGTTAAATATTTTATCTTTGTCTGCCAGAAATCTTTATTTCGCTAGTATCGAAATGGACAAGCCTTCAATTAAGACGACGTAACGTTAGTTTATTAAAAGCTATCAACTTAGTCAGGTAAACACAGGTGCCAGAGTGGATGTAACGTTCACGGACTGTAACGTTCATTACTGACTTATCTGTTTAATTGGTGATTCTTTTGAGTTTACATTGAATTACGGCTAAAAATCAGGATAAATGATGGTGAAATATTTCATATACAAGGCGATTCTCGGGTTGCTTCCATCATATCTCTGTTCTTTTATTTCTAGGAAGTGTGATGGACAATATTCGCTGCGTTCAAGGGACTTTTATATTTTATCTGTACCAAAAGACCTAGAGAATGAGGTGTTGTTGTTTTAGCTGATGTTGTTTGTGCTGCCGTCTGTCTTGGCTCCCTTTGAAAAAGAGATCTCTAATCTGAATGGGACCTTTCCTGGTTCAATAAAGGTTTAATAAAATAATAATAAATAAATAAATGTGCGTGTTGGTGAATGTAAAAGGATGGAAAGCGTCAACGTGTCATTCAGAGTGTTTATTTTTCCATCAACTAAGACTGATATCATGTAAAGTATGTTTTAATATTCAATAGCATGTCAGCTTGTTTTGCATTTATTTTGGGATGTTTAGTGTTTTACCTTTACCGTAAGTTTGATCAATTATTGCCTGAATGATTTCAGTCAGATTAAAAGTAAATATCTGGCGATTTTTACATGAAAATCTTGTTTCTCCACAGAAGTTCAGGTTACTTCTTCAACGTCAACAAATCAGCCATGACATCTAAAGGTGCCAAAGAGACCATCGTCACCAGGTTGGGTTTCAAATCCAGCAGCTCTGCATCCAAAGCTGAGGCGGAGCTGGAGAAAGTCAGGAAGGAGAACGCTCACCTCAGGAGAAAGATTGATGAGCTGGCCAAACGACACGTCAAACCACCCGATTCAGACAAAAGCAAGCTGCTGGAGGTAAATAAAGTGTTTATCTGTCTGTGGTATTCAGGAAATTCAGGGTTAAGTTGAGAATCTCATGCATATCTAACTGTGTTTTCCTGTTTTTTAATGTGCACACTATGTCTTGTTTTTTTTTTTCCTCAGAGGATTCTTTCCCTCGAGACGTTGCGGGAGAGAAACAATCAGCAGCTGCTTGTTAAAGAGCAGGAACTAGAAACCCTGAGACAGCAGCTGACAGCTAGAGGAGGAGAGGTATGTACACATGGCACATCTCTACAGAAAGATACGCTTTGAACACATTCGCAGTTGACCAGTATGGATGTATCCATCTTGAAGTCCTAGTAGTCCTCTGCAAACACGGATACACAAAAACGCAGAGATTTGGACACCCCGAGGCTGCAGTTTTCTGTCCAGGTTGAGGAGATTTACCTACAGCTGTATCTTTTGAGTGTACTCCTCAACTAGTGAACATTTGTTGCACTCTTTTGGCATTATATCGGTGGTATATGTATTGCTGGCAGCAGACAACTGTCAGAAAGAAAGAAAGAGGAAAAAAACAAATCATACCAGAATTCCTCTGAGCTGTCACAAAAACAGTTGGGGGGAAATAGCTTCTATCCCATTTTGACAGCAGCTCAGCTTAGTGACGTTTAGACAGCCAGCAAAAACTGCATACTAACACTCAGTGTGCGCTGTTCACTTGATATGTATAAACCAGCTATCGTTGACTGGAGTGGGTCTGTGTGTGTATTAGCATTCATGCCCTTTTACTACTGCTGTGATGACACTGCTGCAGGAACTGATGCTATCTGTCTGAGGTGTTTATCCTCGTGGAATCTCCTTTTCTATTGTTGTGGAAATCGTTTTCTAATTTAGGCCGGTCAGAACGGCGTTGGGCTAAAACTTGGAAATGGCACGCTGTTAAATTGTGACATTGTGAACACATAATGTGATTTAATCACACTTGCCGCTTCCTCATTAACTTTCATCAACAAAAATGCTTAAACTGGAGCTGCTCAGTGGGCAACGCCAGCAGACTGCCAGCCACGTAATGTCATTTGTGTGAAGCAGATAATTGCAAACTGTCTCTGTGTAAACAAAAGGTTTGGAGGCGGACAAAAATAAATAAATAAATCAGGTTGACATGGTTGGTTTGTTTCGTTTTGTCAGGTGGTAGCATCGCTTCAGGCCCAGCTGGAGCAGTGGAGGAAGACGGCTGAGCAGAGAGACTTGATGTTCCAGAACTTGTCACAGGAGACGGAGAACCTGAAAAACCAGCTGGTCACTGTTTCTACCCGATGCCAGACCCTGGAAACACAGGTGGTGGTACGTTGACCATGTTACAAACCTCTATACCTGTCTAGATGCACTCGTGAGTGAGAAAAGCTGGCGGTGCCATTAAAGTCCGTCTCCTCTTCCACACCACGAATTATCTTACCGGGAATCTGTCGCGTAATGATGTAGCTGGCTTTAAAGTGTTTCTGACTCACTGCTTCTGCTGGTGCGGATCATAAAATGTGTTAATGGTATGGTGCTGATAATTTAAGTGCTCATTCAGTAACCTATCTTTGGTTATTGATGATGAGCCCTAGGATGTTATAAAAAATTTTTTTTCCAGACTGTTGGTAACAAAACTGTGAAAACATGGTGAGAAAATGTAGATGTTTATTAGAATTCCTGAGGGAAAAGTTGTCAGAAATCACCGATAAACAAAGTTGGTTGAGTGGTTTTATCCTCTTCTCTGACAGCATGTTTCCACCCTCTGGCCTAGGATTGAATCCTGCAACAGCTTTGTGTGCTCTGCCTCCCATTCTAATATCCTCCATCTCTTTTTTTTTTTTTTGTATTATTTATTTCTTTCTGCTCATCTGTCCTGATGCAGTAGCAAATCTCTTTGTTGGATTATAGTATTTTAGAAAATTGAAATTCAATTATTAGTGATTAGCTGACATGAGCTCAAGCAACGCTAAAGTCACAAATAATACTTAAAGGGAGGAAATAAATGTGCCCCTGATGAGGTTTTGAATCACCACGGCACCTGTAGCTAGTGATTTTATTAGATTTATATCATGTTTATCAGTGATTCTGCTGCATGATAGACTTGTTTACAGATGCAGTTATTCCTCTGTCCACTGGGGGTCACTGTGTGATCTCTGATTGTTCTCCTCGGCTGCTGACAGTGACCTCCTCTCTGGAGCAGCCTCACTACTTTGTTGTAATTAGGCTCACGTGTATCAGATCTAAACAATGTAATTGTCACAGCAGATTTGAGGAAATAACAGCGATGTCCAAGTGAGTCTCATAATTTAATATTATCAACTAAATCGTCCATCGCAACAGAGCCTCGGGTAAATCCATATTTGCCACTCAGTTCCTACACAATCATTTCATTCCTCATTCCTTATCAAAAGGCAGCACTTATTTCTAGTCAGCTCTTTTGATGCTTTGGGCACAGCAGGCCCTCACTACACCCTTAAAGAGCGGTCATCAGGATTCTCTTTGGCTTCTGGAGAGGCTTAGGCGGCAAAATCAGTATGAAAGTATGGGTTTTGGGAATTTGTAAGTTCCTGAAAATCTGCCTTATATTCTTGATTTCTCGCCTAGTTTTTTTTTTTTTTCTCCATGAGCTCTCCCTCAGTATAAAGCCTCCTCTATCTTCAAAACCAGTAAAGGTGAAGGAGTCTCCGCGAATTAGCGTGTTTGCTCTGAAGGCATGTCTTATGTAGAAATGTTAGATGCTGCGCCTAATTAGAAGCTCTTATTATAACCATATGCTTCACATATCATCTTTCCAGGTTCTTCAAAATCCGCGAATCTGCTGTGAGGTTAATGTTGACATCAAAGATGACAAAAGAACAGAGAGAGTTTGAAGAAGGATTTTTAAATACAGAGGCAGTTTACGTTCCTCATAAAGGTCATCTGAATGTAAATGTTCTCAGGTTGTTTTGCATAAATCCTGCTCTGGTTGTAAAGTCTCTACTTTTCGACTCGAGGTTGGAAAATGCAGAGTATGTATACAAATGAATAGGACTACTTTTGAAATCAGCGTCTTTCAGCTGCCACTGCAAGTGGTTTTCTTTATCTTTATGCCTTTTAATGGTAATTTTTCAGGAGCGCTCTCCACTTTCCAAGCCCTCGGCTTTGCTCCATTCGCATTACTAACAGCAATAATCTGACCAGCAGACCACTGACCCATCCTTTCCCCCTCGTTCTTGGATGCACGAAAGCTATTAGTAGGCTTAGCTTATGGGACATACGTTTAAATCCATCTGGAAAAAGTTGACAAGCTCATGATGCTCACTGAGCCTTAGCACAGAGATGATCGTTTAGGTGTCTACTGTTGCGCTTAGGCGTTGGGTGGGATCAGACATGTAGACCTCGGGGTCAGGGTGATAGAATTATGAGACTGTCTTCTAGGGATAGATGTCGAGGATTTGGCCTTGGGGACGGTGCCCTAGGTCATGAGGCCAAGTCTCTGAAAACACAATGTATAGATTGATCATTTGCAGCAGCTTCTTTTCGCATTATTAAAAGATTACAAAGAACTGAAACCAGCAAATCTGCAAGTGATTTTTAAGCCTGTGGCAAAAGTACAGTTTTTAGTATCTGTCGAGATTTTGGCCAGCTACTCTTTGTACCAATATTTCTTGTCCTACCTTCAAGTAAAAATAATATGAACATGAAGTTCTTCAAAAGGACGGGGTGTATTATTTTCTTCCTTCAAAAAGCTTCATTTGTTTTGGATTGAAGTAAAAGAAGTCCCACATTGTATTGTGGATTATTGGGCCAAAAGCCTTCAGTTGTGTATATGTAATTTCACTTCAACTGAAATGATTATTGTTAAATCACCTCCACAACAGCACCATGTCTAGAATAACTATGTACGATAACAAAGTGCAGCAGTGCACGCTGTTTTATGGGGTATAACACATTTTTTGATTATTAGGACTTCAATCCAAACTAAAATGTTTCCTGTGTGACAGCTGAATCAGATGTTGATGGTTTGTATATATCAGATTAGGGTTCATCTAAAATTTGTTTTTCTCTCTACAGAATGGACAAGTTCCTCCTGCAGACTTGGCTTTGGTACAAGATCAACTGAGAGACGTGAGTCTAGTCAATGATTGATGTTTGTCGTTTAAGTACACACTTTCTTACTATTGAAAGGAATTTTTGCTCGCTGGCTTTACAACTGAAATATCTTGCCTATGAGCCAAATATTTGAGGCTTTTCAAGCCATTACACTCTGTTCAGGGCCAGTAAAGTGGAATAACAACAATAATCATTTCAAGTTCATCAATCAATATTTCCAAAATATGTAGGGCCCATTTTTATGTCAGTAGGAGCTCTCAGCAAAGAAAACACTTTTCTCTATATGAAAGTGAAAGCAGTATTTCTTTTTTATCCCCCGCTTCAGTTGTTTCTCATGAAAAAAAAATCCCCTGTCACAAAAGCAAACTTGGCTGTCCTTGAACAGGTCTAATGTCCACCGAATACAGAACGTCATTGTAGGGCTTGTGCGTCTCACCACCAGGCTCTTGAGAAAAACCAGCAGTGGCTGACGTACGACCAGCAGAGAGAGGCCTACGTCCAGTCTGTCCTTGCCCGAACGCTGGAGATGGAGCAGCAGCTGGCCCAGGCGAAACAGCAACAAACGAAACAAGAGGCCACTTCAGATGGTGAGGACATGTAGGAGGAATACAGTTAGTGGGGGAAATTACTCAGTTTCTGATGTTTTTTTAGCCACCACATTGGACATTAAAAAGGTGACTAGCTTTGAGCTGGAAAGGGAGATGAGAACAGTAATAATCCTGGAATTAAAGATATTAGCAACAACAGCAGCACTGGGAACTATTAGGCTTTCAAGATTATTTTTTTAATTTGCTTACTAACACTTCTTATCTCAGCTCCTGCTAACTCAGCCGCTCCAGAAAAGGATGTTCAACTGAAGAACCACTATGACCAGCTGCTGTCGGGGGTACAGAAAGACCTTGAGAGCCAGAAAGAAAAAGTCATCAGAGCCCAGCAGGAGCTCAATGTGCAGCGGGAACAGGTAAATGTGATTTATGAGCATTTCATTTCATCACTGTTGACTCATTTAGTTCTTTTCCAGGTCGTCCCGCTTCTGTCTAATAAAGATTGACTCCCTAATTAATTCTTATACTTTTTGTAGAATAACAATGACTCTATTCAAACATATTCAGGCATCTTTATAATCAATTTGTAGAACTCTAGCTGAGAAATTGGATAGACGACAGCTACATAAATTTGCGTTTTTTCTGTGGCTCCGCAGACCTTGAACGCTCAGGCTGAGCTGCAGTCTCAGAAGGAGCAGGTCACCAGGCTCCAGGAGGAGATGTCGTCCCTGCAGAGGGGCTACGAGGACAAGTGCGGTGAGCTGACGTCCTTTTTGAGGAAGTACAAAGAGAAGAGCAACGAACTGGAGGAGGCCAAGGTGCAGCTGCAGGCGGAGCGGCTCAGCAACAGGTAAAGCGAGTCCGCTCTTGAAATCAAATAGCGGCGGCTCTCGGATCAACTCAGTTGCGACGGAGCTACACAGGCGTATGATTGGGAAAAGGGCCAGACTGCAGGTTGACTCGTGCCAAAAATAGTGAAATGTTTCACTGACAAACCCCTTTCATGAATGTGCAACAATAACAGCTATCAGTCAGTGTTTTTTTTCTTAAGTACTACATAAGAAAACAGGATTATTCTGAATATTTATGTGTATTACATCAATGCTGCATCCAGGCATGACGTGAGCGAGGAGAGGAAGGTGTCGTTTGAGCGGGCAGACAGGATGAGAGCGGAACTGGAGAGTATGGACATGAGATTGGAGGAGGAGAGGAAGAGGTCCGCTGAACTCCTGCTGCAGGTAACACTCGCGTTCACTGTCACGTTACCTGTAGTCACGCTTCGCTTGTTAATTTCTAAAAGTTAGCAACTGGAGATCTCTTGAACATAGCATTGCATTTCGCTGATAATGCGGCCTTCACAGGTGAACGTGCTGCAGAAGTCTCTTCTGAGCCAAAATGAAGAACAGAGGAGGATCGCAGCACTGGAGCAACAGGTAACAGCAGCTCACACAAGCAGAAATCTGTATCAAATCTTCATCCAGTGCTGTGTTTTTGCATCATTTGAAGTGAGGACTCATCAAATGATGGGCTTTACTGATTACTGATTGCACATAAAAAAAAAAAAAACTATTTCTGCTAGTCTATAGCACATACAGACGCAACTATTCTGAGAGACTATTATTTTATAAAAGTAGCAGAATCCATACTGATCCCACTTGTGCATTTTAAGTACCGGCAGTTCTTGCCTCTTTCCCTCTCATATCTCTCCCCTCTCCGCCTAAGATCCAACTTTCTGCCAAGGACTTTGAGAATGAAAAGATTGATCGCCAGAGCATGCAGCACCAATTACATAAGGTGCTGAAGGAGCTTCGCAAGGCCCGAGATCAGATTGCTAAACTGGAGACTGCTGTAAGTGTTACTGCACTTTCTAACCACATGTTCATTGTTAAGTCAGTCACAAACAATGGCTCTTAGTACAGAGCACATGATATATTCAGTTAATGTTTTTACTTTGATGTCATTTTAGAGCAGTTTCAATGGTATTTTTGTGTGTTTCAGAAACAGCCAAACACCCGTTTCTCAGAGCCCAGCTCCTACAACAGCTTGGAGTTTGAGCGTCTCAACATCAACGACCCTTACGGTCCCACATCTCCCTCGAAAGTCACCAACCTCCTGGATGAGAGTTTCCTGGAGTGCCCAAAGTGCCGGGCGCATTATCCCACCAGCCGCCACAGGGAGCTCCTGGCACACATTGACTACTGCCTTGCCTGAGCTAAAAGACGGTCTATGCTGGGTGTCGAGAAAAAACATTTATGCAACATGCGATTCTTTTGTCGCCTTCCTTTCTCTCAGTATGTAACAACTACACACTTAATGTGTCACACCTAAAAGCACCATTTGATTAGACCATAAGATCCATTCGGGTAAATGAACCCCTATTTAAGACACCTGGCTAGATAGAAGGGAAAATCTGAAAGTGGTTTTAGATTATTCGACATGTTCAAATCTGAAAAACAACACAAACACAGCACTCTCTTGTGAGTAAAAGATATTTTTTAAACTCCTCTAGAAGGCTACCAGCTTGGAAATCAAAGAGGCTGAGATGAAGATGATTAGTTTGAAATACTACTCCTGTTCCCAAAATGATCACTGGATATTCATTTATAATACATTCAATAAGCATATTAGTGTGTGCTGTTCCCATTAACGTTGTTTAGTTCGTTACTGAAACAGGCTGTGGTCAGTCATCTTTCTGTCTTCACTCCGAGAGATATTCAAACGGTTATTTTGCCTCAGAGTAGATTAAGATCCAAACAGATGGAATACACGAAGATTTTTTTATTTATAAATAGGAATCAAGGGAATCATAGAGATCTTAAAATGCTGCATATTTCATATTCAAATCACCTTAAAAGTGTTTAAGTCTGTTTCATGCTAAATGAATCATCATTTTTAGTTCTTTTCGACCTTTCGAGTAACATCAGGCCAAAGATTGATCTTATCATTTAGAGAGAATCATATTCCCTCCATATGTTTACTTTTGGGGTGTTTCTGCTTCATTTTTTTTTTTTTGAGTACATTTATATATTTCACTTTTTGCTTTGATGAAGCTCTTAAAGAATTCTGTTTTATTTTTCTGTGTGTTTGAAATTATTTATTCTTGGGTTGGTTTTTTTTTGTGGACTACTGTCATTTTAATGAAAGCTTTTATTTTCCCTCGGTAAATGTAAGCAATTATAATTATGTGTTGTGCTTTTAAGAGGCCTTTTTTGTGTCATCATGGGAGGTAACTTTATTGTATTTTTTAAAAAGCGTTTACAGACCTGCCTCATATGTTTCACACTGTTTCTCCACTCCAGTAATTAATACCTTTTGGTGGTTTTGTGTAACATTTTCTTTGTAATGTAATATTGAAGGCATATTTTCATTGTTCTTACCCCTAGGCAGCAATGGTCATTTGCCATTTTAACAGTATTGAGGTGAGGGACAAAATAATAGTGAAAAAATATTCCAATGTTCCAGATTTTTTTGTGTTCTTAGACATTCGGAGTCATACATTTAGACAAAACATGTAATTAGCCCGCCCTGCGTTGCCTATTCAATTCCTAGTTGTGTAGCAGTGTTTCTGTCTAGTGTTTTGCAAACAGTTGGATAAACCGGTGTGACTGTAACCACGACCAAGAGCTTCCGTTAACCTTAACCACATAGTTTAATTTGCCTAAACCAGACCTTAAACATACTTCCTCCTGGAGCTTATAATTGGTCACACGGTTCCAGGTTGTCTGTGTATTCTTCTCAGTTCGAGTGAAGCTAACTTCCATCTCCACCTTGACATTTCAAGCCTCCAACCCTGTGAGGCTGGAATGAGATTGTATGAGTTAATTCCTTGTACTAAACTATTTAAGGCAGGGGATTAGTAAAGGTCCTCTTGGTAGGGGAAAGGGGTTAAAAGGTGTCCTTATTCCTGCTGCCTTGGCAATGTGACCAGATGGACTTAGGACAGACAGACAGACACTGCTATACTGTCAGTTTTAACGTGTCTTTTTAAACAATCCAATCCAAGAACTGCAAGACTTTTGTCCATTCTGCTGTGTTTTTTTAAAGCTATCTTTGTTTTATCCTAATCATGTGCTCCAAAGTTGTTTTGCCATGCACTGTACTGTACAAAATGTGCAATAAAGATGTAAATCTCCTAACACAACGCTCCGTTTTGGTTATTAAATATACTAAAATAAAATAGTTGAACTGGTATAAAATCCGTTTGACATTGTACCCAAACATTTTTCTATAAAATAAGTGTGGCCAGACATAATTTAAAAGCGTAGTTGTTATAGAAGACCCACAGTGGAGAAGTGATGGGACGGATAAATGCTGAGGATGTTAAGCTTGTGTGTCTGTACTTTGATAGTGAAAGGATTAGACATCGCCATTTACCACAGAGCTGATGTAACACACTCTGATATTTCATTCTGTAATTGATTTTTAGCTTAATCTACCAAGTAACAAAGTATTCATGTTGAAAACATTTAATCAATCTTTATAATCCCTTGTTGACCCATCAGATTCTGTGATGCTAAAAGATCAGTAATAAAAACTCACAAGTCTACACCCACACAGTGGTGCTTCAAGCTAAATGCTAATGTCAGCATGCTAATATGCTGCTGTTTAGCTAATATAGTGTTTACTATGTTCATTCATCTGAGTTAGTGTGCTAACATTTGCTAATTAGGCCTGAACACAAAGTGCAGTGGAGGCTGATGGGAATGTCAATAGTCTTGTAGGGCATGTATCGGACAAATTAAAATTTTGACGTGATACTGGCACTAGAAGAAAAATTAAGGAATCGACTGATTAAAATTCATCCTGAGGCAAGACATTAATGTCTGTATCAAACTCAAGGGCAATCTGTTCAGTGGTTGTTGAGACATTTCTTTCAAAATCAACAAGTCATGGTCATAGATCACCAAAGATCTTTAGGATACATCATCTGGGGACCATGAATGTACAGAAATCTTCATGCACATTTTGAGCTATTTTAAATGAAAACTTGGACCTCCTGGTGGTGCTAGATAAAGGTCACAAAAGTCTTCATTAATGATCCCTTACCATGAATATCTGTACCAAATTTCAAACCATCCAACAGCTGTCAAGACTAGTGTGCTGGTGGCACTAGAGTTCATCCAACAACTACATCCATCTATGACAAAATTGTATGCATATTCCACACAAACTATATTTTCTTGGATAATGTCATATATACAGACGCAATACTAATTGCCCATTGCTATGTTAATGTTGTCCAATGTCAAGTCTCGATTTGATCATGTAACATGATATGATATATAGTAGCTAGGACCCAACATCATAGCTTGCAGTGGATGGATGGATCATTTTCCATAACCACTTATCCTCATCAGGGTCACGGGGGGCTGGAGCCAATCCCAGCTGGCATTGGGTGACAGGCGGGGTACACCCTGGACAAGTGGCCAGTTCATCATAGGGGCTGACATCATGCTCACATTCACACCTATGGGAAATTTAGAGGCAATTAACCTATTAAACCTGCATGTCTTTGGATTGTGGGAGGAAGCCGGAGTACCCGGAGAGAATACACACACACAAGGGCGAGATGATGCAAGCTCCACACAGAAAGGCCGCGGCTGTGCTTGTAGTGGGCACTGTTGTAACCTTACAGACATGTCATAGCATGTCAACCAAAAACTGACAGGTTTAATGTTACAATTACAGTAAAGTAAAGGAAGCTGTTTTTATTTCACACATTTTAGTTTGATGCGGTTTTCACAATGATAAAAGATTTAAAACACAAAATTCTGCATATATTCGGATTTTGGTGTGTTTTGATTGACTGACTCTGGAGGCAAACAACATAAATTCATTATTTGCAATCCAGGAATACAGATAAATATTTCAGGACAATCAAAAATTGATGTTGATGATGTTTTATTCCAAAAACTGGATCATTATACAAGTATACATCATAAAATCAAGAAACAACCAAAGTACAATCTTAATATGTATGTATTAAGGTTTGGTAACAACATCTGCTTTTGTGCTACAAGATACTGTAAGTCCTTCAGTGTAAAAGTGAAGCCAGTGACTCTGAGTCTTTTTATAGTAAACATGGTGGTCACAGTCCAGAGTTGCAGTAATGTTGAGAGTTCACCTTGAGCTGAAAGAGATCCAAACAACTGTTTGTGTGTCACATTGACCTGAAAAGTTTTAGTGATCTGATATGTGTAGTTTTCTCACTGTTCAACTGATTTCTATAACTAAGCTCGTGTAACATTAATCTGAAGAGCTTACAAAAAAACAAAACGTGACAGGTGTTGAGGATAAAATGTTAAAAAGGT
This sequence comes from Argyrosomus regius, assembly GCA_946959425.1. Lineage (NCBI taxonomy): Eukaryota > Metazoa > Chordata > Actinopteri > Sciaenidae > Argyrosomus > Argyrosomus regius. Next base: position 7,203,202 of record OX336900.1, on the reverse strand, counting down.
CTCCTCTACTAATGAGCACATTTAGGGAAGTGACAACAAACGAGCATCGACAATCATCTTTCCTTTCTATTTACAGTGTAGACAGTTTATACTTCGCCATTATTTAAAGTTTATTTTTAAAGAAGAATGGGCTGCTTTAGGATAGACAAAGACAGTAGAGGAGAGATGTCTCAGTTCAAAATCAGCAAAAGTCCCAGAGGAGGGTGCTTCAAAATTAACTCTGTTGAGTGTCGCAGAAACCTGCAGTGGAAAGAAGACAGAATATTTTACTAAAAAATACCACGTCATTATGTCAAACATGTAAAAATCGTATTATATTTTAATGTCATAAAAATGTCCATTTTATCAGTTAATCAAGTTAGACAGTAATTAACTTGGTGTCTAACCTTATCACATGACACTCACATAGAAAAGTCATGGATCAACAAGTCACTGCATAAACAAATGAGCGTTTAATTAAGCTCAACTCACCGGTGTGTGGAACACGTCTGTATTTGCCCAGCATGCAGATCTCCATCTTCTTCTGGGTGACGGTGACCTGGTCCTCGGGCCTCAGACCGGTCGGATGACGAGAGAATATGAAGGAGTAGCCATCAAGGCAAGTGCCGTCAGCATCCACTAGCCTGCAGGAGTAGTGGACGGCGTAGTTGTCGTAGTCAGTGTCGATCACCCAGTGGTCATCATCTGAGAGAGGGGAAATTGTAAAATGGAAAAGTTTAGATTTTCACCAAAGCGCCCTTTTATAATTTTTTAAAACTTGCAGTGTGAGGCCAACATATGACAATGGACCTATGTCTCAGAGTTACTGTTAAAATTTGGGTAAATTTCCCTTTAAAATAAAAAGGCTGCACTGTCCTCAAGCAGCTGTATTGATATATGGACTTGTCTTTTGTAGACAGACTTTGCACTTGAAAAAGATGTGCTTATCTCTTGTTCACATTGATTACTCTGTCTGCAATTTAAAGAAACACAATGCTGGAAGTTACAAAGAAATCCATGAATCAAGTCAACAGCTGATGCAATAACATGAGGTATTGTGGGTAATAATCACAACTGTTTGGGTCAGGGAACCAAGTGTGTCAGTTGATGATCAAATTAAATCAACAGTTGTCCAAAGGTCAATGTAAAATCAGTGACTCCCAGCTGATGTTTCCAAAAGTTAATCTTAATGCAGTTCATACAGAAACCAACAAATTCAAGTTAGTTCCTATTTGTGTAAATGTTCCACAACTCACTTCCACTCTGCAAGTAGGATGCAGCTCCCCAGTATTTCATCCTGAACTTGGCAGGCTCAAGGGTATCCTCAAAGGTGGCCATCATGTGGGCGCACATTTCCCAATTGCTAGAGGTCGAAAAAGAATAGGACGTTATGAAAGATGGGAGACAAAATAGAGCCGGTAAAGAGGGGAGGGAGCATGCTGATTTAAGCATAGTTAACACTTCACAGTAAAGAGGAGAACTCACTTGAGGATGATGACTCTGCCTGTAGCAGTGGCAGTCATGCTGCCATCTTCTTGGATTTTAAAATTGGCCACAACGTTGTCAATTAAGAACAAACCCTCTGGGTCCTTTTTTGCTACGGCATACCATGTCCCTGCATACTACAAGAAAGAAATTCATGTTTAAGTCCACTTCACTCAGTCCTTTTAATTAAAGGTTAAAGCATAGAATACTCCAAGGTTTTTCTTTATAAAATAAAATGTAAAAAATCTCAGACATGCATTCGAATTAGCATTACACATAGTCCTTTAAACAGAAGAGATGTTCCTATCTAAAGACTGGAGGTAGTTCTACAAAGCAGATATGAATATGAACACCAACTCATGATGAACCAACTCACCCTGGTCCTGTTAAAGTTCTGCACAACCTGGATGTTGGCCACCTGGCAGTCCTGTGCCCAGGACAAAGCCAGGAGGCAGAAGGCCACAACGTACCGCAGCATTCTAGTCCAGAGGAAGGAAGAAAAAAAGACAAACAGACATGAGGAAAGTGTTTGAGAACACTGACGTAGAAGACAGACGCATTTGTCAGCCACGATGCCAGGTGATTTCCATTCACGGCAAGTAAAGTATCCACAAATTATTGCCCTATGAGCTAAAAACTAAAAGATCCAAAACACAAATCAATTCAAAAATGTTTCACAAACAACAACAAAAGCTCCATTGTCAAAGCATACCTGGTTACCAAAATGTGGACAGCTCACAGAAATCCTGGTTGGTTTTCTGTAAAGTTGCAGCCTTATATACAGCTGGCTAGTATTGCGTAATAACTTCTGGAGATCGGTACCTCCCCTGCTCTCGCCCATTGCTAACTTGCCTTCCATTGGACAAACATTTACATAACTGCAGGCCCCAGTCTTATTGATTTGTGTGTTCTGCACATTTGGCCGCCCACCCCTCAATAGCACCCCTAAGAAAAGAGAAAAGAAAAAAATGTCCTTTCCTGTCAGAACAACCACCAACAAAGCCAAGGAGAACATCTGGAAAAAGTGTATGTTTAGATACAAACACTCAAGGTCGTACACTTTGTCAGGGAGGATGATTGATTTTTGCAAAAACTTACAAAAGCTACACGTAACTACACTTTAACATCATAAATAAAAAGTGAAATGTTTTTGTGTGCTCAGACTGAGCCTGTTTTTTTTTTTTGTGCACTAAATGTGTGTTTATGTCATTTCTCCTTGTTTTACATAATAAAAAGCACCCTTCCCGGCAGCATCTGAATTATTGCATCAGCTGTCAAAGGATTTACTTTTGTAACTCCCAGCACTGTGTTTGTATAAATGGTGGTCACAGTGCTCAAGTCCACTCACAACAGAAAACAATCAATGTAAAGGAGAGATAATCACTAAATTATCTTTGATCCAAGCACAAAGTCTGAAGTTTCAAATAATGAAATCAATCCCAGCATATCTGCTTCCACAGCATTGTTATCATCAGTATTTTTGAGTATTTTTGTGTTCGTAGCACAAGACGAAGTTAAGTGCTGATTTATGGCAAATAGCTCCCACATTAATGTAAACTTATATAACAAGAACCTCAAACAAAAATCACAGGTTATGGATCAGTTTTCTGACTTGTTTTACAGTACTATTCCACGGTTAAAATGTACATCATACATAGTATAAGCATGTTAATAGAAATGCCTTAAACTACTGTTTAACACAGCTCTGTTTCATCAGATTTAAATCTACTGTGGCAATAAGTGTTTTTTTATAAGTGCTTTGCTGTTGTTTTGCACATGTAAGTGGTCATCTGAGAGACTGTTTGAAAGAAAGAGCACAGCACTGCCAAACATCTGCAGATTGCATAACCAAAGCTGGGGCCAGTGGAAATAGTGCAATTACTCATTCTCAGCTGAAATAATAGCAGCTGGAATTTGTCCAGTGGCAGAGCAACGTTTCATAATGGACACGATTGGCCAAGAAATAAAGTACTGTACATTACCCTGCCAGGTGTGTGCATGCATTTAGCATTCGTCTGAGCTTTTGGGCTTTAAAGATAAGTGCTTTGTCCTTTCACCTAAAAATAATGCAATCCAATCAGACCACTACCTCCAGCCTAACGTACCAAAGAGTTGAATCAACACTGTCACAAAAAGTATAGATGCAGGGTGATTGCCCTTGATTGAAATAGATTGCAACGGTGTTCAAATTAAGATAACACAGTGTGGAGCCCGCGCCAGGTAAATTACATTTCTGCAGGCGTTTTTACTTGCTAATTAATTTAGTTTTCAGTGACAGAAGACCTGTAAATAAGGATCAGGTTGGGAAATATTCATGCATTCTCAACAGCGATGCTATGCAGCTATGCAAGACGAAATATCACATTGTTCTTCTTACAAATGAATGAAGTTGAATTCATAAGCAATAAAACAAAGTGCTCAGTTCAATGCACTCAAGTACTTTTGGTGATACAGCCTTGTGTGGCCTGGTATGACCATAAACTGTACAAAATATGGACATGGTGTTCAGTTTTCTGAAGAGCCGTTGTGAAGTTCAAAGTATGGTGGCTCTGGCTGCTGCCATGTTTACAGTCCTGCCTCTGCCACCACCCAGCTAACCAAAAAATGGACAAAGATGTTGATCGTTGGTGGAGCTGAGGCGGGATGAATGACCCCTGGGTGTAATGGCACCCATCTGTCAATCAAAGCGGCCACACTCTTAATTATGCATAACTTTAAGCCTTAGTATAATTTGAACAGGTGAGTTATATAAAACCCTCAGTACAGTTGTCATGAGCAGGAAAATTATCTAAAGAGACCAAAACCGTTTTTGGTACCAGGCTGTAAACATGTTTATTTCTACTGTGAAGTTGGACATTTTAACATGGGGACTAATGGAGATTAACTCGTTCTGTAGCCAGCCTCAAGTGGCCGTTGGAGGAACTGCAGTTTTTGGCACGTCTGCACTGGTTTCACCTCACAGCCATGGAGGTTACTGCTTGGGTATGACCAAGTCGCCTCCCGTGGCTAATGTTAGTTAGTTTTCTGCAGTAAGGTCACCTGATGACGGCATCTTTAAAGCACTTGTGTGAGATTTAGTTGCATTTAGCAGGACTCCTCTCTAAGATAATGAAAACACAATTCTTAATTTCATGTGATAATACACTAATGAAACACATATTATATTACATTTTCTGCCAACAGATCCACCTAAATCTGACACACTGGACCTTTAACTGAGACAGTTGAGAAATTAAATGTGTTAAGTAAAAGTTTAACAGACCCAATTTAATATCCCAAACCACAGAGAATGAAATAAAAATCTGTTTTATTAAGATTTACACAATCTGGAAAATACTTAAAAAGACTAAGATTAATAATTGATTCAATTTAGTTCAAAGAAACAGAAAAATACTGGAATTTGCTACCAGAAATATTTCAGAATTCATCATGTTCATCATTACATTTGGTCAACTCTCTGTCTGTGTCTATCTTTCACACTCCAACACCAAACCACTGTGAAATGGGAGGCTGTACTCCCCAACGCCTCACATCCATACACCTTTTCTAGCTCTCCCTTGATAAGCTTGCTTTAATCCGCACATCAAAAATAGTGGGGAGCTCCTTGTCTTGCCAGCCTGCCAGCAGCTAACCAGACAGTGCATTAGTTAATAATAGCCAGCCATCTTTGTTTAGGGCCTTGTTCTCAGACATCCAGGTCTCACTTAACTGGCCAATTTCCAGATCTCAGACTGATACCTCCAATGATGACTGGTAATTTAATTAGAGCACACAGCTAAGCTCACATATTTAGAGCCTTAGATAGGCTACCATTATAGCTCTTAGCATGAACAACAGTGGCTGCGGCTGACACTATTTAGGTACTTCCTCCGCTGTGGCAACAACAACAAGGATAGAGCAGTGAAAATGCGTTGTGTTATCGCACACCAATCAACGATACTATGTAAGGTTCCACGTCGGGTCAAACAGAGTCAGGCTGCTGCTGTGCTGCTTGTTGGTTCACTGGAAAGTCTCTGCTGCAATAAATGGAATGGAACCATGATTAATATCACTGGAGACACCTGCTACTATTTCATTTCAAAATGGCTGCTGTGAAAAAGGTCTATTAATAAGTAACCAGTGATTGTGGGGAGGTAGGGTACTGGTGTGAGTCCAGTAATTGTTCTAGTCAGTGAATGCTGAGCTCCAACTTAGCAGCCAGTGGTTGGACAAGTGTTTCCAAGGTGTCATGGTGTATGTAGTTTCATGTACAGGCTTTCATGACAGCTGTTGGTTCTTTTTGGTCATTTCACCAACCATGCATCCATCCCACCTGGCATTTGACCTGACAACACTCTCACTCTCTCCTGCCACCTCCTCCCTTTGGAAGGGGAGGATTGCCCGATATAAAATGATCAGCGTTGGGATTTGCGGGTTAAGGACGCTTAGAGCAGGGGTTTTAATGTCATGACGTCACATTAATTAGTGGCCACTTTGATCCTTTCAGCCTCTAAGCTGCACTCTGCCCTATTCTGTCCGTCGGTGGACACGGGGATGTGTCAGAGACTTCCTCGGGGACCGTGGAGGAGAATGCACGTCCGCGCAAACGGATGCTACTGAATCCACCCAACCCCGTAGGCCACAGCACAGCTTCCCCTCTCCACTCTCTACACATCCCCGCAGGTGATGCTTTTGTGAAAAAGAGTCCGGGAATATAAAAAAAAAACTACTCGACTTGAAAATGGCAGACAAGGGTAGCGTGGAGAAATACCTGGAGAACAACCCGCAGTTCGCCAAAGAATACTTTGACAAGAAGTTGCGCGCCGAAGCTCTGAGCGCCGCCTTTAGCGCACCTGTCGACATCAAAGACACAGCTTCCTTCAAGGATGTTAACTCTATTCAAGAGTCCGCTATCATCTTCGAGCTGGTCCAGGAGCTCCAGAAACCGGGCTCCATGGAGCAGTCCCTTCACAAAGTGTTGCAGAGAGTCGCCCTGATCTTACAGGCCGACAGGGTCGGTTATTACCTGTGCCGGGCCAGAAACGGAATACCTGAGCTCGCCACTTGCCTCTTTGACGTGACGCCAACATCCAAATTCGATGCAAACGTGGTCCATCCGCAGGGTGAAATCGTGTTCCCTATTGATATGGGTGTTGTCGGTTTCACCGCTCAGTCCAAAAAGCCACAAAATGTTCCGGACGTCTCAGCGGTGAGAAGTAGTGAAGTCCCCGCGCGCGCTGTAGTGCTCGCGCTCTCCCCTAGAAAGTAGTGTGTGCGTGACTCTAAAGCTGTCAAACAAAATAGATATTTTATGCTAATGTGTGAGTGAAAATGACCCCTGTAGCCTTCATGAGTGTTTAATTCATTATTTTAGAAACTTCATTTGATTGGACTGTTGGCTGCACAAAACATAGTTTCTTCCTAAATGTGCTCAGCATCAGGTTCAGTTATCACCGAGAGAGAGAGAGAACATGATGAGGTTCTTGCTATTGTTGCTCTGAAAAAAAGTGAATTTAGAAATAATTTTGCATTTGCAAGAAATTTGAAATAACTTCAAATATTGAAATTGATAAAATATGAATGAAAAATGATATATTTTCATTACAAGTCATTTTGTTTGCAACAACATTTATGATAACTAATTAGTTCCTGTCATGTGTTCGTGCGTGCTAAACACTGCAGAATATCATGAAGAATATCATGATAGACTCAGCCAAGCTTGTGAATGCAGCAAGTGTAGCCAATAATGGAATATTGATAACCAAATAAATAACAAATCAGAGTTTATTTATTTAAAAAGATCAGACAGCATGCTGCCCTTTATTGGAAAGAAAGACAGTGTTAGATTATTTGTGAATATGAATCTTTGAATCTGACATGCAGCCTATAAAAACAACCCTGAGCTCCATAGAAGGAAAAGAAGATATGAATGTGTTGTATGTCAGTGATGATGTCTTGTATCCACTTTTGGATTCAACCAAACCTTTTTTTTCCCCCCCTTCTCTTGATACAGAATAAAAAGTTCTGTGACTTTGTGGACAAACAGACTGGATACAAGACTAAATGCATGCTTACGTACCCTCTGATGGCTGAGAAAGAGTGCCTTGGAGTTGTCATGGTACTAAACAAAATAGGAGCTGATGCGTTCTCTGCAGAGGATGAAACGGTAAGAATACACACTCACTCTGATCCCATGTGATTTACTGAGAGAGCTGGAACAGGGTTATGTTGCGGACACTCTTCATAGTAGTTTTGTGCTTTGTCTCCAGCAGCTAAAATACACCATATTTTGCAGCAGTTCTTTGTTTATCATATCAGTAGTTGCTTGTCTGCTACTTTAAAAAAAAAGCCTGCGCTCTGCCATTTAAAATGTGCAACTAACTAAACATTATTGCTGTAATTACATCTCATCAGTAGGGTGCAGAACACTCCCATTATGTCAGTGGGAGCCAATCAGACCTGACTGACTTGTGAAGCATTCCACTTGAAAAAAAAAAAGAAAAATGAAAAAGATATAATGATTTAACTGGGAATATGCTACCTCTGTAGTCTGTATCAGAGCACATTCACGGCTGTTTCTTATTATTCAGAAGCTATAAACTCACACTGAGGCACAGTTCCATAAAGATTGAACTGGGTCAGATGGAAATGATGTTTTTATGGACTACTGAGGTTGATTTTAAGCTATACTGAAGATAGCTGAGAAACTGAGAGTAAAAAGATCTAAGGAGGGGATTTATGGAAATGATGCCCGGGGCAGAGGCATGCATTCTAATGTCTGATATCTCTGCATTCTTTGTGTTAGGTATAGTCAGAGATTGTTTACTTCTCTCTCTATCTCCTGACATATTGGGTAAAAATCATGCATCTGCAAAATGTAAACTTCAGTATTTAGGTAAAACAGACTCATTTTGACTTCATCTGTCTTAATCAGTCAACAGAGGGTTTGATATTTGCAATTATAATGAACTGCAAAGACCTATAAAAGGTATTATTATGCAAATCCATGTATCATATCATATGTGAGCAACATTCTAAGGATATGTACCCTTCTCCCACGATGTTATTCCTATACAGTTCACTTTACATAATAAATCACACCTTTGCCGGAGGAAATGTAGCTAAACGTGCTGCTTTGTATTAACAAAACCTCTACTCTTATTTGGCTCTTAGCTCTTCCACAAGTACATGAACTTTGCTCAAGTCATCGCCCTGCAGCATTTCACAGCCTACATGTTCAATGTGGAGTCCAGAAGGAGTCAGGTAAACCTTCCTTTGGTTACATGTTTTTATATTTCTGAGAGTTCATGCTATACGCCGCAGCTAAATGTTTAAACACCCGCATTCACTGCTGTTCTTTGGCTCATAGGTGCTGCTGTGGTCGGCCAGTAAAGTGTTTGAGGAGTTGACAGACATTGAGAGACAGTTCCACAAAGCGCTCTACACTGTAAGGACCTATCTACAATGCCAGCGATACTCAGTGGGTCTGCTGGACATGACCAAAGAGAAGGTTGGTGTTGCAGAATAGATCCGATTTTTGCAGACAGAACAGGACTGAATGGATTGCATTCATGGATACAGGGATGTATAACTTAAAACTAATTGTGTTTTTTTCCCCCTGTAGGAATTCTATGATGAATGGCCGGTGAAGCTGGGAGATGTGGAACCCTATAAAGGACCAAAAACACCAGACGGCAGGGTAATAAACTTGTTTTTCTCCTCATTAATTCGGTTTTGTAGTATTTTAAATCATACTCTCTTCATCTTCCCTATTGTGTAACGTAGTTTAAAGATGATTAATAATTTCTAACAGGCTTCTTGTTTTTAATGCAGGAAATCAACTTTTACAAGATCATTGACTACCTCCTGGAAAGCAAAGAAGAAATCAAAGTCATACCGTAAGATACGAATCCACAGTTCATTTCAAAATAAAAGTCCTAACTTAGTTTTTGTACGAATCTGTTTTGACACCTGAAAATGGAAGCATCGTATATATTTTAAAATACATGAAGCATTCATGCCTGTCTGCAAACAATTCTGGGCTTTTCTGATGAGTTGTTTGGTTGTTTTTTTTTTTTTTTGCAGAGGCATCATAATGCATGACAGTCAGCGCTGCTTAACTTGTTTCTCAGGGAATAATTATCTCCCTCCAGCTCACATCACTCTGTATGTTTCTCTCTTTTTCAGTGGACCGCCTGCAGATCACTGGGCTCTGGTTAGCGGACTACCGACCTACGTTGCAGAGAACGGCTTTGTAAGTCTCTCGCGGCTGCTGCAGGGCAATGCATTATCAGAATCATTAAAATTAATCCAAAGAATTATGACAATCGAGTGGGAACTGGCTCGTGTAGACATATCTAATGTAGCAGCATAAGAATGTAGTCAAACAAAGTACACAGTCTGACTTACATTTCTTTGTAGAAAATAAACAAATGATATCTAGGCTGCAATACTCGACTGACTTTAATGTTTTTAATGTGACCGCCTGCAGATTTGCAACATGATGAACGTGGCTGCAGATGATTTCTTCACTTTCCAGGTGAGGAGATGTTCTCTGTCAATCCTCATTATTTGAATTATGTATGTGTTCATATTTGCACACAGTTTTGATATACTTAGACGCATTAAGGCCCTCCCTGTACAATATCAAACTGTTTTGATGCTCATGTTCGGTTTATTATTTCACTGTCTTCCAGAAAGAGGCTGTGGATGACACAGGTTTTGTCATCAAGAACGTCTTGTCGCTCCCCATCGTCAACAAGAAGGAAGAAATCGTGGGCATCGCCACTTTCTTCAACAGGAAAGACGGCAAGCCGTTTGACGAACATGATGAACAGATCACCGAGGTCAGCAGCAGGCTCTCATATATCTCTTTTTGGGTCATCATGTTGTCATCTGTCTGTGTGTAGACGCACGACGCGTCGCAGGTTTCTCCCATAAAGGGGAAGATTTGTTCTGATTTTGGAGCATACATTTGCATGTTTAAAGGCTGCTGTAGCACCACCCGTGTGTTAAGTGATGAAAAGTATCTGAAAGTATTCGGCACTCAGCGCATTCATTAGCTTAATTAATGAGGTAATAATAATTAGAAATACATCAGGGCGGCTCGGTTGCTTCTTGTTTGGATGCATTTCTTCTTTGTTTCTCACTCTCATTGTTCGTACCAGGCCCTGACACAGTTCTTGGGTTGGTCGGTGCTGAACTGCGACACCTACGACAGGCTGAACCGTATGGAGTACAGGAAAGACATCGCCCAGGAGATGCTCATGTACCAGACCAAATGCACCAAAAATGAGATGCAGTCCATTCTGGTCAGTATCGCCTTGACTTTCCTCCACATTTTCTCTCCCCTTTGATGTCTCTCAGCATTTGATCAAAAGGCCACTCACACGGGAATTAAAAAGTAGTCAAAGGTTAATGCTCAGTGAGTAGCAGAGGTTCAATAGAGGCTATTAGAGGACTAATGAAAGCTCTGGAGGATCACTTATCCATTCAGCAGCTAACATTAGAAAAAAATGACACAACAGTTTACAAGGTTACAGCTTGGGGCGCTTGTCTGAAGTGTCTGAAAACACATTCTGTCTTCATAGGTCGAATGTAAATGCTGTTTTAAATGATCGTTCTGTCTTTTATAACCAGAACACCAAAGAGAAGTTTGACGCAGACCCCGAAGACTGCGACCAGAAAGAGATGTACAAGCTATTGGTATGTTTTGTTTACACCCGCAGAGCAAAATCTTATATTACAGTGCTTTCTTGAGACTGACATTGTAATCACGCACTTGTTAAGTATCGAATGCTTCATGGTGTGTGTGATTTGCTTTGCGTTTCTTTTGTTCAGAAAGCAACCTGCCCACCAGCCGACAATGTCAACGGAGAGAATCTGTACAATTTCGGCTTCAGCGACTTCCCCGTCACAGAGTTCGACCTCATCAAAGCCGGAATTCGCCTTTTCTTTGAGCTCGGAGTGGTTGAAAAGTTTAAAGTTCCTGCAGAGGTGAGGCACCTGAATGTAACAGGATGCTCTTAATGGTGCCGGTTGTGCAAGCGGTCCTGAGTATCTATCCCAATTTGTGTCTGCAGACACTGCTATTGTCCAGCTGGAATATAATTGTATGCATGACGCTCATTATTTCCCCCCCAAAAAATCTTGGATTTTATCAGTATTTATTTAAAATATATTTGGAATTGACTGGATTAAAGAACTTTAAATGCAAACATACAATCCACTTGTTTAAAATATATAAAGAAAAGAAACATTGAGCCTTAGAATGAATGTTCATAGCATCATCTGTGAATCTTTTCGGGTGACATGCAATCTGCCATCGGTCTGTTTTGCTGGGAAGAGAGTAGACGTGATCATTTATTAGTCTCTCAAGGACACATCATGCTGTAGCTACAAATCTGAGCGGTGTAGGTATAGGTTTTTTTTAAACAGGAGTCACCGCTATACCTCACATGAAAGCCCTTTGTCACCTCCTTTCTGTGCTCTGAACCCACCTCTCCCTTTCCCCCGTCTCAGACGCTGACCAGATGGATGTACACGGTGAGGAAGGGCTACCGTGACATCACCTACCACAACTGGAGGCACGGCTTCAACGTAGGGCACACCATGTTCTGCCTGCTGCAGGTAACGCCCAGTGAACCTCAACAGTAAAGCTTACAAACAATCATCGCAACGACAGAACAGATCACGCTTGGTCACAGTCAACCATTACTGCACATCACAATCCACGATTTGTCTCTTCCACCTACAGACAGGGAGGCTGAGGAAGTACTACTCTGATCTAGATGCCTTTGCCATGGTGGCTGCTGCTTTCTGCCACGATATCGACCACAGAGGCACCAACAACCTCTACCAGACAAAGCAAGTCAAGATCATTTATTTTGTGCGTGGAGGAAATTTCATGCGTGTGTCTAACCTGCAATTTATTTTCCAATCCAACCTTTTTTTTCTGCAGGAGTGCACATCCTCTGGCTAAACTCCATGGCTCCTCCATCATGGAGAGGCACCATTTGGAGTACAGCAAGACGCTCATGGGTGATGAGGTAATTAAAACGTGTAATAAAGAAAGAAATATCAGACATAAATGGGAAAAGGCGGCACCTTTTTGACCACTGTCCACCGTCTCTCACAGGCCCTGAACATCTTCTGCAACCTCCAGAAGCGCCAGTTTGAGCACGTGCAGCACTTGTTTGACGTCTGCATCATCGCCACTGATCTGGCCCTTTACTTCAAGTAGGTTTTCTGCAATAACGTATCAATCATCATCAATGTTTGTCCACCTGTGGCCTCCTTTTGGCTGTCTCAGTACGCTTTATGGAAAGTCTACGTATTTGCTTAGTTGAGTCATCTCATCTGTTTGTCCACACGCAGAAAGAGAACCATGTTCCAAAACATTGTGAACGCTACGGAGCCAATGGCAGAAGAAAAGGACGCTATTGCCTACATCTCCAACAACCCCACCAGGAAGGAAATCGTCATGTATGTAACTGACTCAAGCTGTCGAGGAAAAACTGAATTTGTGAGATTTCTGCAACAGCAGAGCCAACTTCTCTCCCTTGACTGTGTCTGTCTGTCTCTCACCTCCAGGGCCATGATGATGACAGGTTGTGACTTGTCAGCTATCACCAAACCCTGGGAGGTGCAGAGCAAGGTGGGTGGCTCTCCACGGCCTTCACATGAGCTGATTAAAGAATATATAGCAAAGCAGATAAAATACAGAGAAAGTACAGGAGCTAATTTTACAAATAATGATGTAGTCACACAGATTTTCTCCTGCCTGTCCTCACTCTTTGGTCTTTGGATATTCTGCTTCTAGCTCAATCATTAAGGATTGAATTAAAATGGCTGTGATTATTTTGTTAAAGGAATATGAAAGTATAAAGCCATGATAGCAAAGACTGGGTTTGTTTTATAGCTGGAAGAAGAGACTGTGTCCATCACACTAACATGTAGATTGTTGATTGGAAAGGATCGAAGTTGCCCCTCACATGATAAAAGAATGTCCTGAGATTGAACTCTTTCCTACCTGTATTTGTCTTTCATTTCCCTGCATCATGCTTTGTTCCTCTGTTTGTCTGTCTGTTCCTCTCCAGGTGGCTCTGATGGTCGCTGCTGAATTCTGGGAACAGGGAGATTTGGAGAGAAATGTTTTGGACCAACAACCAATTGTAAGTGTCATACACATCTTGCGCCTTCTCTTCTGGCCGTCATGTGATTTCTTTTTTTCTTTTTTAGCAGGGTTGTTTTTCATTTGAAACTCTCTCTCCTCTGTCTCTCTCAGCCCATGATGGACAGAAACTGTGCCGAGCAGCTACCCAAGATGCAGTGCGGTTTCATCGACTTTGTCTGCTCCTTTGTATACAAGGTAACCAACAGCTTTCGCACGGCACAGCTCCGACATTTTACCTACAAAAAAAAAGGAAAAGATTAATATAGATATTGGAAGGGGAGGTGATGGTTTGAAGATGGATCTCAAGGCAGACAGAGTCTGGAGTCTGGCCTGTGCTCGGTGTTCCAACAATTCATCTGTAACTGCTGGAATTTAAACAGTCCAAGAAGGGTGTAGCGATTTAATCCAGCCTCTATTTGATTTTGATTTTCAGCAACGTGCCATGAAAAACTATATTCTGTCCTGGAGTTGTTTTGATTCAGTTCAATTTAATCAGCTTTGAGCACCAGCTCTGCAAATTCAAACTATAAAAGTAACCAAAGTCATTAACCTTAAGTCCATTGTTTAAAGTGTTACTTATTTTAAAGGCAATAACATTTATTTCCGAGCTCACACTGTGCAATAAATACTCATTTGACTGTGTCAGATGAGTATTTACCCGAACCTGAATGTACACTTGATCTATAATGCAGTCTAATCAAGGTAAAACAGACCAAACAAACCAACAAAATGAGCACTGAGCTCAATAACTTCTCCTCCAGTCTCATCATTAGCTTCACAGGCGTGTTGTTGTAGGCTGGATTTCAGGATATATGGAGATGAACCTGTTGAACCCAGAAGGAATGTCAGTTAGCTGTTTGTCAGTTTGTCAGGACGGTATTTGGACAAGAACACACGCATCCACAGCTATGAACATGTGTCTATCATGTGTTTGCAACACCAAAAGTTCTTCTTGCCTCCACAGTGAACGACGCTTACATCCTGTGTATTTTCTTCTTTTATTAGGAGTTCTCCAGGTTCCACAAGGAGATCACGCCCATGTTTGATGGTCTGAACAACAACAGGGCACACTGGAACGAGCAGGCGGAGGTATACAACGCAAAGATGAAGGCCATCGAGGATCAGAAGAAGAAGTTGGAAGAAGAGGAAGCCAAGAAATGTAAAAAAAATCTATAAAATCTGTTTATTGGTTCAATTCTGTATTTACAATCAACCCGTATTGATCCTTTTTGTAATTCTGTGTGTTTACCTAGCTGGTGGAGGCGACGGGAAATCAAAGACTTGCACCATCTGCTAAGTTCCTCCAGTGCTTCAGGATCTGGACTGATGCGGTCTGATTAGGACCAACTTAGGCTGCGCTAGCCTATTCTGGTCCGGCAACTAGTCTAGTTGGAGCTTGACTAGGCCAGCTTGGTCTGGTCTGATCTACACCAGCGTAGTTGTCTCTGGTTAGGTGCTGTCCGCTCTGGTGCAGTCTAGTCCAGCCCTGCTTGGCCTGGTCTGGTTCAGTCTAGCCTAACTTTAGTCTAGAGTAGTCGGGTCTAGCCTGCGGTCCAGCCTAACTATCTTCCAAGGAGGGAAGAGTCAGAAACATCACCAAGAAGTAATGTTGGGACTCTGACTGCAAGAGAAGCCGTTTGACTCGGATGATGTGATGTGTTTGAAACTTCCTCTGCCATGAACATTTGAAAACCAACATGGACAACACATATTTCCCTTTAGCATAGCGATAATCGAAACCTTTCTGACATGCACGGTTTGAAACCACGCTTGGATATGCTCATGAGCTGTACGCAAAGTTCCAAGTCAAGCTTAAGTAAATCTTTAGTATTAATAGCTCAAATAGGGTGCTGCATGTTGGGTGTAAACATGCCAAAGCAATAGTTTTCACACAGTGTTCCTATTGGCAGTCAGTTACCACGCAGTATAGCAGTACTGTAGGTTGCACAATGCACTTAGCTGCTGCTGTTTTGGCAGCGGCAGGCCATGAATGGAAGGCGGGAGGGCAAGCAGACAGGCACGATAACCTTTACATGTACTGGGGTCTGGGTTATAATTCAGTCTTTTCTGGCGAACAGTTAAAGTAGCATGAGTCGTGGAATCGATCCTCGAACACACAAGCAGGAAAACTTCGATGTGAAGGATCTGTGTAGCAAACCGTGAAGCCACAGCTGGCGATAACACTCAATCAAACAAGGGCTGACGTTCTCTTACCTCAAAGGACGCCGACGAGTCGTGTAAGGGTGTAATTATTTTAAATATGCAATCTATCTATATACGTATATATATATTTTTTTTGATTCTTTGTCTGAGAATTTTGTACTTGAACTGTCTTCGCGGATTGTTGCGTTTGAGACGAGCATTTGAGAGAGAGGAGGGAGGGGGGGGGGGGGGCGTTGTGAATCTAGGAAATGTGAAAACTTTGTCAGCTTTGGAAAACACCTGTGAGCTGAATGTCCAACGGCCTGGAAAAAGAACTAAAAAAAAGGTATTATAAAAGATATTTACAGCAGTGTTTAGAGCAAAAATTGCAATTCCATATCGATTCAAAACGTCTTTTAAACATGCATGATTTCACATGTATATAGTTTATTACATAGAAATTGTAAAATGTGTAAATTGTGTAAACTTAAGAATATCTGAAGCATAAAACTGATTTGAAGGATGTACAATAAAAAGCAACCTTTGCTTCTTCTAAAGAGGCAACAGTTGGAGTCAGTCAAACAGAGCACAGTAGATCTACCTCTCCTGTAAGAAGATTTGATGGGATTTAATTTGATTGCCAGCCAGCGTTCGAGATCCACACAGCTTTAGACTTTAAATACCCTTCTTACAGAGGAGGTAAAGCAGGCTACCAAAGCCTTATGTGTGTGTGCCGACGACTTTGTGTTTAAAATGTGGCAGATGCAGCTATAGCATCATTGATTGTATTGACGATACAGGCTTCGTGCTTCGCTGATGCAACCGCGTGATGAATCACGCAATAACTGACTTGTTTGATGTCAACTCAGTGTGAATCTCCCCACAACTCCTCTCCATGTAAACCTGAATTGAACTTGATCTGGTCAGGCATCTGAAGTTGACAGCGCACCGCCCCCAGTGAACTTTCTTACACACTTTTAGCAACGTCCCTCCCGGGTGCAAAGGCAAGCTCTCAGCTTCCTGTTACACAATGTCATCTCCTCTAATCAACGGAGCCTCAATCAAAGGCACTTAATCCTATCAGAATGGCTTTGGACTACCTGGAAACTCCTTTTCTGCTGCTTGAGGGTGAAGCATGGAGCTGTTTTGATTACTGGAGCCAAAACTGTACAAAAAAAAAAAAAAAACATTTATTGAATCAGTGATATGTTTTAATGATTTAACCATTTACCTCATTGTTCCTGCTGCACACATTTTAAATGGAGGGTTACACCACCAGTTCTGCCTCCAGTGATTAAAAAAAAAAAACGACTCTTTGCTTTTCCTTCAAGGATCCTTTTGTGAGATACCAAATAATGCACTGTATACTTTCTCCTTATCCCATCAGCTGTCATTCAGACATTAGAAATCTATCATTTGACGTATGAAATGACCTGTATGTATGTATGTGTCATGAGATGTAATATGTGTAAGCAAATAAAGGAATATATGGAGGTTTAAGAATAGAGAGAATCACTTTTTTCTCAGTAAAGCACACACACACACAAAGGTGATACTTTGTCTTATCCGCACTTGACTCACATGCACGCGAAGGTTAGACCGAGACAGAGAATGAACTCTTTAGAATGACACCCTGGGCTTAGCAGTGACAGCGCTCATTCTTAGTCATATATCGTGCAGAGATCTTACAGGCTCCAAAGCTGGATGAGCCTCCAGGGAAAGAGGATCAGTGGATTGGTTCTGATCCCTGCTCGATACAATGTTGTCTGGCCATCTTGTTCAACATCCCGTGTCCTGCCTGTCCTGTCTGCAGGTTCTATAGGCAGAAAACTGGAGATAGCGTGGTGTTTTGTCATCATTTTAATTTCAAGTATAGCCATTTACAACAAAGGAGAACAATGCTGCAGCAGTGGATACAATATATGTATGGTTTGAGTGCAGGCCTGCTTTGACAAGATGGAATATTTGACAAGGACAAGGCCTATAATTTAGCATTCTGTTTCTGCATCAACATGACTGTTCATTCCCTAGAACGTTCAGGGGTCAACGGGTGCAGAGCTGGCCCCCTCTATAGGCTGCACCATCAGCCTCAGTTCAAGGGACCTCGTCTCAAAATTTGAATATTAAATTTGAAGTTCCTGTCATCTCAGAAATGTTTTTTTCAGTGTTTTTTCCTTCTTGTTTCTTTTTGTGGATGTTTGAGCGCCACTGTTTTCACATCTATCAGCTTTAAAGGGGAAAAGTGTCTCTATGCTCAAGCCAGTCATGGTCCAGCATGCAACCTACAGAAGTGTGGTGCAGAAATTTTACACACATATGGCTGAAACTTTATTTCCAGTTCTTCATTTTAAACTAACTTATTCCACTTTTTTGCTAACATACTATAGGAAACACAACATTTCAATGAGTCTTAAAACATGGCAGGAAGGGGAGCTTTAACATTTGAAATAGTTGTTGTTATTTGGGATTATAAATTCCTCCCTGGACATTCACAAGGGCCACTGTGAAGACAAACATTTTTAACCAAGGAAAAAAAAAGATGTTGACAACACAATTGATCAACTCTAAATCCATCCAGGTGTTCAAGTTATAGCCAGAGGCCAAATCACGGCCCACTGGCCGGGCTGCTCAAAAACAACAGGCTGTTTTTACTTAATGTACCGTTCACTACACTTAACCACTTGTGAGCTTACACCGCCATGAATCACACAGTAAATGACAAAGCGGAGAAGAAAGTTATACCGAGACAGACTAAGCACTAAGAGGCAAAGTAATTGTCTTTATTTAAGCCAAGGTCTATAATCTCCCAGCAACCTCACGCGGTTTCCTTCTCTGGAAGTTGAAGTGAAGGCAGCGCTTCAATCTGTCCTTGGCAACGAGAGGGACATCTCGAGCTAATCCGTGTTTGTTTTTTTGAGAGCGTAGCGCTCGCTTCTTTTTGTATCGCCAACACTGAATTGAAAGAGTACTACTGTACTAATTCAACTGATAAGAGATTTAGGTAACTCTAACATATTTAAACAAGGCTAAGAGTCTACAGGCAAGCTAACTGCTCTGTGAGGCTGTCACTTAGGCACATGGTTGCTTTTAGCTAAATGCTAATGTCAGCATGCTTGACGCTAACATGAAAGAAAGGTTGACACACTTATCTCCCTTATGTGCAACTTTCTGATGAAAATAACATGTATAATGTTTGCCATGTTCCTATTAGCATGCAAACACTAATTAGCACTGAAAGCAATGTACAGCTAAGGCTAGGTCATTGGTTCTGCAAATATTTGTTCATTAAATGGATGTATCAAAATTTTCATCAAGGGACAAACATTTTTCGTGCCATTCCACCTTAAAGTTGTAGAGACACTGAAGTCTGGCCCAAAGTCATGACCATCCCAGAGCCACACCATGGCAACAACTATTTTTCAGTTATTTTCTGCCGTGATAATGAATTAGTATGCTGACAGACATGTAAATCAAACACTGACAGGTGCAGGGCAAACATTAAGTTTATTTCTGTTGCAGTAATTAAACATATAGCCAAAGAGAATGACAAGCGCACGACTCAAAAAAGAACATGTCTAATGTCTGTGGCGTGCACAACGAAGCGTAGTCACAGCAGGGTTGCCGCCGATACCAGCTGTCAAAGAAACATGTCTTCAAAGTATTCATCAAACTCCTCCTCCCTAGGCAGATAAAGCAAACAAAATAACAGAAGTTATGCATGGTGCTAACACAGACTGATAAATACTCTGTATGGGTGGCCCCTGACTAACTCCGGCAGTGTTAGCGCTTTGTTTCTTTACTTTAATTACATTTTAATCAAGCTCTAGATGAAACTAAATGTGACAGGAGAAGGTTAGAGGTTCAGTGAGTTTCCTGACAATTCAGAGCAGCTTTGTGCAGGGTATCTAAGTGGTCTACATACTGTGCTATATAGAGATCTGTAACCTATGTAGGCTAAGTGGTAAAAACTGTCTCTGATGGTCTTACAGCAGCTTACTGGGTGTGGTTTAATATGAAGCCGAGATTAGCTGTTATCCTCACCTTGACTTTTCCTCCACCGCGGGGGCGGGTCCTCGCCAATGGTCAGCTTCGGATTGGCCATTTGGCTCAGCGCCACCTTCGGAGTCTAGCAGGAGAATTTCAGAGAGCGGTCGGTCACACTTCCGTAAAAGAAAAACTAGGTCGACCCTGTTTGTCAGTTTTATTGTCAGCAGCAAATTTCTGCCCCCTGACCGGAGCCTGCAGTTTTGCTTCGCCACCCCCCTTCGATGTGACTCTAATATAAATACAAGTCCCCCCTTTACATAACCTCAAAGTTCCTAACCCTCCCTGGACACATCAATCATAAATTACATGGCGTTCTAGGATTTCAAATATGTGCAGCTGAGACAAAGTCAGAAAGTAAGTGTGAGAGTGTTTGAGTACAAATTCCAATGCATGTTGAACTCAGTGACATAACCTCTGAACAGAGAAAGTTTGTTTTTGTGTACTACTTCACCCACCCATCCATCCAGACAGACAGACAGATCCTGGAATAAACAGAGCAGGAACACGGGGGGCAAAGACATACTTCATTTCACGTTGCTCACCGTGAAGGGCAAAAAGACAAGGGGAGAAAAAAAAAAGAGAGGAGAGGAATGGGAGAGCAGGACAGTTGAGGAAAAGCAGACCTGCTGTCTGTCTATTACTATTCACGACAGGACTAATGGATGTATTTCCAGTAAGGACTGTCAGGGTGTTTTCACTCCAGAAGGTTGGGGGAGGGTCACAGCTAGAGGCCTGAGGGAGTAGATCAAAAACTGTCCAATATGTGTGTGAGTGTTTTTTTAATGGAGGAGGTACTTCTATGTGTGTGTGTGTGTGTGTGTGTGTGTGTGTGTGTGTGTGAGAGAGAAAGCGAGAGAGTTATGAGCGTTACCTTTGTCCGAGTCCCGTGACTCCTCTGAGCTGCTGGAAGAGGCGGAGCGATCTGTAGAGGAAAAGAGAGAGTTATAAGACAAGATATGTTTTAATCAAAAGGGAAAACAATAATGTCACAAGAGAAAATGGGAATTATATCATTTCCGGGTTTATAAATAAACAAGGCTGCTCCCACAGGCTGTTCCTATCTGATGGGATTACTGCCCTAATTAATGGGACAGTGTACTTGTAGAGGAGAGGAGAGGCGAGGCGAGGAGAGGAGAGGAGAGGAGAGGAGAGGAGAGGAGAGGAGAGGAGAGGAGAGGAGAGGAGAGGAGAGGAGTCGAGTCTTACCTCTGTGCCTCTTGTGTTTGTGTTTGTGCTTCTTGGAGTGTGACGACGATCTCTTCCTCTTCTTCTGCTTCTTCTGCGGCTCCTGGTTCTCCTCTGATAACCTTTTAGTCTTTGTCTTTGCTTTCACCTCCTTCCTCCTGCAAACAGAGTCACACTTTGTATGAACTGTATTCACAATATAAAAGCAGCCAATTATAGCTCTTTTTGGAAGACAACCTGAAATCCATCGGGGCCAAAGGCACTTTCACGGGTGCATGAATGAATCCTCGGTAGAATTTTAAAAGGATGAAAGCTTTCTATACATTTTGTTGCAAAGTCTGCTGGAACACTAAAAGATACTTATATCCTAAGTAACAGTAAAAAGCCGTGTCACCACATATCAAGGTTCAGATTTCCATCTCAAGCTACATTATCGCATTCAGCTGTGTCAAGATTCCACTTGTAAAAATAAAAAAAAGTGATATATAATCATGACTGGTAAGAAGGTCAGACAGGAGACATAAATCACAGTTTGAATCCCCAAACTCTGCATGCTGCAAAATAATGTGTGCTGCCTGTCCGTGGCGACCTGTCCTACTTCTGGCAGAGCAGTGCATCTTTAAAAATCACTCTTCATGGGCAAAACGATCTACATCTCTTAAGGTAAAAAAAAAAAATCTCTCAAAGGTGAAAAGTTTGTTAGCTTACTTGTGGTGGTAGTTGAGTTTGAAAGAGCACTCGGGGCATAGTCCTAGCAAGAAAAACAAGAGCAGGGTTAGGTCAAAGTTGAGCAAGATAATTTCTGTTTATTTTAACTGTTAAACATGAATTTTACTTTCAATTCATGTTGCTACCAAATGTAATTGCTGCAACAAATGTGTGCAAACAAGGAAAATGGTTCTACCAAATATTTATATAACAATATTTTATAGATTTATCTGGAAAACTCCTCCAGTGTGATAAATACTGTCTATGAATTAAAAAGAAGAGGACCGAGCACAGAGCCTTGAGGAACTCCTGTTCTACTGTTCATAAAAAACACACTCAAATCTGAAGCTTTTTAAAATTTAAATGCTTAGGTGCATTGAGGAATTAATATATTAATTGCTATTTATTATCATTACATGTCTCCAATGTGCCTTTCTACACTAAGTTCATGCTCCATGGTCACCAGGCCATGTTTCATTACTGTCAAAACATTTATAACTGTCAAAACACTGAATTTAGAATTACTACAAATTGGGATTACATTTTTAGTTGATAAGGAGAAACACAACATGTATGGATGTGACCTGTTGCACTTGCTTGTTAAAAGAGACTGTCATTTCTTGCTTGACTGAGTTCACTATGACTGGTGGGTCCTCCAATTACGGTAATTATTCTAACAGGATTTTCAGCAGTATGATACCTGAAGGAGGATTATTATGAGCCGGGTCTTAGACAGGAACCCCCACCAGGCCACAGCCTCGCTCACACATGCCACACACACACACACACACACACACACACACACACTTTATACAGAATTACTAGAGAAAATATTGAGTATTTACTGAGTTTGACCAATGCATTTCTCTTCTCGCCCAGTTCCACGTAGGCAAAATTCACCTCCCAGCTTTTTAGGCCTTCGTCCTTTTCGCAACGTTTGTTTCCACACTGGAACTGACCTGCAAAACCACAGAACACATGTACTGTATACATACAACCATAAAGTATATTTAATTTACAGTCATGCGATATCAGTCAGTCAGTTAGTTAAGAGGTAAAAGCCACAGATCCCTGACAGTGCATGCACAGATATTGTGTGGAAAAATGTATGATCTACGACATAGGAAGACTATATATAATAATAAAACAACAGAATTGGTGCAATTGGAAGAGAATGCAATAGAAAAAAAGGCAAAAGCTTTATTATAGGATTAAGGAATGCCGACTATAAATCTCCAAACGCTTCAGATTTAGTCAGGCAGCCTCGAAACCCTGCTGCTCTCTCTCGCCCCCCTCCTCCTATCTCTACACCCCGTCCTCCTTATCCCTCTGCTTCTTCTCATCTCCCTTTCTTCACCTCGTCTCATCCCCTCAGGCCTCCCTCCAGCCGCTGCACAGCCTGCCTATTATCCCTAGAGGAGCTTAAGGTGGCATTGATCTGGTCTCCGGGGTTCCTCCAGATTGTAGCAGAGGGAGCAAGTGCGTCAGAGCGGTCCTTTCTTGGCACTGTGGCAAGAAATGCTGCTTACTCTGCGAGAGGAAAGTGATGCCTGCCATCACCTGCCTAAGATCGAGACTCTGTAAACAGTCAGGTGAAGTGACGCTTGTCGTCATGGCCTCGGGCCACATGGGCCATAAGTCCGACTTTCCCTTCACGTGCTGTATTAGATTAACGGATCTATGACGTCAGCTGGAAAAAGATGCTTCTGGCTCCGGTCCTGGGTTGTGATGAGGATGGCTGGTTAAACCCAACCATTTGGGAGGGCTTGACATTATGTTCAGCTAAGTGAAAGAAATGAGAGTTTATAGTTGAAAAGACACAGTCAATGTGCCAGTGTAGCTCTGAAGCGAAATATTGAGCTGTATTTCTATTTATTTTTCTAGACTAGAAGACACCATACGGTTCAGATTTTTATTTGATTACTGTTTTCCAATACCTAACCAGTGACTTTGTAAGACAGCAAACATTTTATATTAACTTTCTGTTTTCCCATGATCCCTTAGCTTGGAGTAAACAACATAAAACTCACAATTCTTCCAGCAGTTTGTCAGTCATTTTTGTCATGGGGGCTTTTATATCCATCAGCAAACAAGAATACGACCACGCCTGCAGCTCTATCTTAACTTTTACCATCTTATTCTTGAAAGTTAGCATGTTAATGTTCGCTAAATAACACAAAATACAAATTATAGCTGAGGCTAATGGGATTGTCATCGCAAACCAAAGTACCGGACGAAAGCAAAACTTGCCCTGATCTTGTGCTTTTATCACATTTCGTCATGAATGTCTGGACCAATGCTTCCCTGCATGGTGGTGACACTACAGAGGAAGTCAGGGGATCACGAAATGTATTATAATTCAGAGGGACCATGAATGTCTGGGCTAAATTTCATGGCAATCCATCTGATAGTTGTTGAGATATTTGGTGAAAGTGTTCTGTTTTTTTCTCACATTTTAGAAAGCCAATTAAATTGTCTTAAAACTTAAGAGAAGCTGCAAATGCCAGCACATCTCTTTAAATCCTTGACGGCAGGTCCTTTCCGACACTATCTGGGTGTGACTTGGGATGGTGCCATCTTCTCAACTCTGTCCCATGACGCTACGAGCAGTGACGGGTGCCCCGAGACCTAATAGAGAATCCCGTCTCCACCATCACCCATGACGTCAATTACAATCGCACCGGAATTCTCCCATGACATCCTACCCTCTCCATCAAGCACACAAAGTACTCAATCAAATACACCTACTGTATACAGAGACAGCAGCTTTGTGTCTCTTTAGAAAGGAGGTAAAAGCTTGTGCTTTGCCTACACAAAACCCTGCGCCCTTGAACAAGGTACTGAATCCCCTCGCTGCTGCAGAGAAACAGCTCGGTGTCGAATATAAAAGAATGTGATATATTCGAAGGTTACAACATGGAGAGTGTGAATGTGTCTGCCCCTCCAGCTACTCACAACAGAGTGTAGTCAATGGTAAGCTGTTTGTGGACAACTTCCTTTGAAACAAATGTCGCATAAAAATGTAATCAAGGTCAGGAAACTTTACTTCCACATGAAAGCTAATAAGCACAACTTTAGTTACTGGTGCCGTCTTCAGAAGGCAGATTTTTTAAAAACACAAAGCAGCTCTGACTGTATGGCTCTCTGTTTAAAGTTTTAGAAACAAAGGATCTCTGCTGTGTGCTTTGTTGACAAGTAGTGGGTATCCTCACGTGAGCCACCCATGATCCATGAAAAGAGCTGGCATCAGGTTGGCTGAGTAAACCCGTTAACGAGAGGAAACTCCTGAAACTTCCTACGTCAATGGTTACTAATGCCGCTAGCCAGCAGCCTGAGATCAAGACAGATACACTGTAGGACAGATGGCTGTATAATTAACATTCAAAGGATGAAGTCACAGGGCAGTGACCCGAGCCAGTGATCTTTCACTTTTTATTCACTTGTGGAAGACTATTAAAAGTTCACAAAGGACACATTATTATAAAACTTGGCCTGTTTTTTGACAAAATGTTCTACTCCTGACCAACAGAAAGTCAAGTTAAGACACTTTCTTATTGAATAGAAGCTGACTAAGGATATATTCTTATTACACGAGAACTTATGAGCGCCACAGACTCTTGTTTAAAGGAACAGTTCCACATTTTAGGAGATACACTTATTGGCTTTCTTGTTGAAAGTTGAACTATGAGCCTGAGCCAGAGACTAGCTCTGTCGTAAGGTAACAAAATCCACCTACCAGAGCAGGTTTAAGACTATTTCAACTTCCTGGGGAAGTCTTGTTGTCACAATGAGGTCGCTAGGCAACCTGCAGAATGAAGTCACAGCACCCAGCCAAACAAAGTCCGGCACATAACCCCTGTAAAAATTTATTTTGTGCTAATCTAAGATAACCAGCTGTTATATAGCACCATATTGAGAGTGGTATCAATTTTCTCATCTAACTCTCAGCAAACAAGCGCACATCTCAAAATGTAAAACTATTACTATGATGTCACAGCTTTGGAGAACAAAGCTCTACAAACTTCCATGAGACTGCTGGCTAGTGAGTAACTTGTGCACAGTGCTGGAGGAGGAATCCAGCACCATGACAAATATAATATATTGCAAACAACAACAGAAGTAACAGTAATAGTTAGCTATATTGTGGATGTGCAAACTGTTGCTAAAGTTGCTGCTGTGCAGCTAACATGCAGAAAGGACACACCAGCTCCAAACAGCAACGCTCACAACTCTCCCGCTACCATAGCTAACATCACAGCAACAGCGTAAACTAGAAAGTTAGCTGAATGTCCATGGGGGAAGTAATTTAACATTGCCTGACACACAAATCCCGGCTAAAATAACAAGTTAGTGCTGTGTGGCTCAGTTTGATTCACTTTATTTACCATTCAAAGGACCAGGGAGGTATACAGGCATCAGATTTCTTTCAGTTTGCGCGTAAAACTGAAAGGTAGCGGAGAAATTTGCTGAATTTTAACGTCAGAAGTGATCAGTCAGCTAGCTATATTGTAAACACTTTATCTAGATGGCCTAACCAAACTCAAATGATTATTTGTAACCTTAAAGTGCAGACTTTAAAAGTCTGTCAGAGTGCTCCACTTGTGCAATAGTTATTGAGCTTGTGAATTCAGAGCTTCAGCTTTCCAGTCAACTCTTGACACTCACCACCCCCTGCCCCTGCCTTCCTCTGGGTCGACCACCTTTAATAAATTCTCAGCCTGTGGGAAACACTGAACGATCCAAACTCACTGCCCCCAGGCAGATTTTTCAAATATTGGGAATGTAACTGGCATCCAAAAGACTTATTCTTTTTTTTTCCAAGCTCACTGTCCCACCTCTGACTCTGGATCCGAATTAGCCTTTTTATGTCTATCTTTCACATTGACAGGCAGTCCAGACTGCTGACTTCAAGTTCAACACTCTATTTTGCAACTTTTATTTATTCGACACCATCCTGTTCCAAGTACACCCGAGAGCATTACATACCACTGAATTTATGCTTTCTACTGTATGTGTCCAAAGATCTGCGTTCCATCTGTTTCCCCTTCTGTGATCTGTTGACAAATACTTATATTTCTTCATTTTAATACACAACAGTCACGCATATACTCACAGAAAAACACCTAGACTCTAGCTGTCTGTACTGTTAGACAGGGCAACTCTGAAAGCTTTGCGGGCTAATGGGCTATAACTTCTAACACTTACAATACACTCAGTTACTTCTCTAAGGCTGATTTATTTTGTCTGGCACAACAGAGCCCAGCAGGGTTGCTTACAAAGAACATATCCTGTTTATGTTGGGACCCAGGCCAAGCTAAAGCAACTGAATCAATTTGAATTGGTCCATCGCTTTCATTTTACTTAAAAATAAAAGCAAATGAAGGGAAACTGCAAATGCTGTGATAGGATGTGACAATATTCAAACTAAATCCTTTGTCAGCAGATTATATGCTGCATGTGCTCCTGACAAACAGGTCTTGGAGGATGGAGTCAAGGTAGGATCAGAAGAAAACTCCAACTGAAATCCAAAAAATGAAAAACAGCACTGCAAACAAACTAAAAACTAAAAGGCCAAAAAGTCAGTAACTCACAAAAACTGTAATGACACAGTGCAGGTTTAAAGTGGCCTCACAGTCCAGCTAACAGTGTTAGACAAACACAGGCAGCAGAGGTGGGTCACAACTGATTCCTGCACTGTGAGTAAAAGTGTGGTAGCGAGCATGTTCAAACCATTTTTTAAAGCCTGAAAAGTTACATAAGCCAAGACCATTTACTTTGACAGGAGGCCCACCAAAAATAAGCCCCGGACCTCAGCTACCTTTGGCCTCTCACCTCCTCCTGACAGCAAGACTAAAGCTCAATTTATGCCAGAAGAGAAACCCACAGAATAACGTGGCTTGGATTGAAGCTTTTAATATCCAATGTGCTCATTAAATGAAGGATTTATCTTGCTACAGAAACACGACTCACATTTCATTGGAAGTTGACATTTGGCAAAATAGTTGCTGGTGTGAATTACATGGACATTGGTTAGATGACTTAAAAGTACCATGTGGAGACCAATCGGTCCCTGATTCTGAGCACATGCGTGGACGATGGTATACGCAATCTTGCCACCATTTTCACGCTATTCCACTGATGAACAGTTGGTGGCAGTGACGCACAAAAACGCATGGTAAGGCGCCAATGAAGGTAAGAAAGAAGATGAGTGTAAGGTAGCAAAAACTGAAAGAAACATGGTGGATTTAGAACTTTCAAAAAAATCGGCTTTGCAAATGTTCTGTGCAGAAGAAAATACTTTGAGGTCCGTTCAGAGTTGCTCTTTGTAGACTTTCTGGCATCCTCTTTCCCTCATACATAAATGAAAGAATTCATGTAAATCTTTCAGAGGTATGAATATTTCTGGACTAGACAAAAGGGAGGAGGAGCGTGAAGTATATAAATAGATCTCAGTCTTCAAGAATTCATCCAATAAGATTGAGGGAAATTCAGGACTCCTGCTCTCATGTGCTTGATACAAGGACACAATCTGTCCCCTTCTTGTTCTCCTTCATCATCAGGAAAACCTTTTACTTGTACAGCACATTCCTTCGTCCCATATCACACCGTGGCCATGAGAAGAAAGGTCAGCGCTCTTCGTAATCCACCTGATTGGGCGAAGAGTGGCATTACCTAATACCAACATGACCTGAAGTCCACAGATAGCAGGAGGTGATTTCCTAAAAATGTGTTCGCGGAAGTGCAGCGCCCCTTCTACTGGAAGGAGATGGAGGATCTGTTTAATTGGGGAAAAGTTCAGTCTTGTGTAATTTATCTGTTAGCAGGAGCCAAGTATGGGCATCAGCGCTACACCTGAGCCTAACCACATTTAATCCACTAACTAAACGATAAACCGCGCTTTCTAATCTCGTCTCATCTACGGTACATGTCCAGATTTTGTGCTCAGACGCCCTGTATTTGATTTTTAAACTTCATCAGCCTTAAAATCAAACTCAATCATATTGAGTCCGTGATAAACACTTCTTCCACCTTTAACTTGCAACACAAACACTTTTAAGTGTTTTCTCCACCTCGGACTAAGGACCTTACAGGATTAGATTGGTATTGATTTCACTGGCGAGTTTAGTGTCCCATGCTCTAAATAGTGCTTAAGAAGTATTTCTCTGTTAATCGTTAATGTACACAAATCACAGACAGTTGAAGTGAAGTGCCTCTGACCTGATCTAATCCCACTTCCTGTAGAGTATTGCTACACGGGGTGAACTGTCAGAGACCAGGATTACACAGTCTTAATCTGGAACAATATATTGGCTTAGTCAGCTTTCTCAGACATACTGTGTGTATTTGCGGTGATATAAACAGTGTGAGTGTGTGTGTGTGTGTGTGTGTCTGTGTGGCTCAAAGCATATCAATGAGCTGTTTAGGCAGGTTTATCCTCACTCGGTTAGCTGATATTGTACTTCCAGGTGAACCTATAAATATCTGTCACTGTCACACTAAAGGAGTGGCAGACAGAGTGGAGGAGTCGTACTAATCCTGAACAATTAACGGACAGTAATCATCAAAGCGCTGTCAAGATGTCAAAAGTAGGCTGCGTCACAAGTGCAGAGGCAGAGTGAGGTTTTCTTTTCTTTTTTTTGAATTAGGTTTGGGAGACCGTTTGTGTGATTCGACAGATCAATCAATAAATGAATAACAAGAAGAAGAAAACACACAAAAAAAGTGGAATTTCAAATATTGGAAAGGTTTCTGAAGCTAGTCTGATGATGTGAATGAAGTGAAAAACACATATTTGTATAATACTCTTACATGTGGAGTGTTAGGGAGTACCCACAGTATGTCATGTGCTGCTGTGGAAATTGTCTTTATCTCTTTCGCCATCTAGTGGACGAGGTTGTGAAATGTTTTGTGGCCTTGTTAGCGGGAGACACCTGAGCTGTGTTCAAATCCATACTACATACTAGTTATATTCAATATATACATAGTATGTGTCGTAGTATACTGTTTTAGCAATAAGTACACCAAAACAAATCAACGTTTTGCTTTCTACTAACAGGAAATGACACTGCAAGTAACTGCAAGCAAAATGTCTTTTTAAGATTGATTGCTTATTTTTGTTTTCCAATATCCTTAGGGGCCATTTCACCGCCAGCCACAATTTATTTTAACGTTTCCTGGCTGTGACCAGCTCCTCCATTTCCTTTGCATTGTTGGAGAATAGTGTTCCTCAATGAACAGTGCAAATAGCGTACAGGAAAACAGTACAAACCAGACAATAGGCGCACTGTCTGGTTTGAGCCTACTTTATTTTGCCAATTTTCCAGTTTGAACACGCTACATACTAAAAATCTGCTTCAAATTAGTACATAAGTATGGATTTGGGATCTTTTTATCTATACGTTATTCAGATCTCTATATGGTATAGTGTTTTGATGTATACATACATATGAATAAAACATGCAGAAACATATAAACTCAAAGTTAGGACAATATTTGGCTTTGTCATACCTTTGCCAGAGACAACTTCATTCTCAGTCCGCCAACGAAATCCAAACTGTTGGGCACAAATTTAAAAAGAAACCACGTAAAGCAGCAGTAAATTACGATGAAACAGCCAGACGTGCGCCCTTAAATTAATCCGATTAATCTTAAAGTCAGATTTATAAGCTTAATATAAGGAATCCTTCCATAACTCGGTATTTGAATAGTCATCAGCATCTAATAGCATTTGCTTCGGTGGAAGAAATGAAGGTCTAAATGCTGCTGCAGCATCCTAAGCACTCTAACATGAAATAGGCCAGATGTAAAAGCACTTGATGTCAATATCTTTCTCTAATTTTTTCTTCTTTCTTGTGATTGGCTGTTTTATTTATGTGTATGTATATAATCTCTTCAGTAGTTACAATGACACATTGGGTAACACATTTTTTGCCCTTCCATAGCTCTCATAGCACATTCTCCGTCTGCGGGTTCATCTGCGTGCCGTCACCCCTCATTTACCAAACACAGCTGATGAGAATTTCACTAAACTTTTGGGAATGATGAAACTCAAGCCTGCATTTGCAATCATTGACAAATATGACTAATTTGTGAGGATGCATGTGGTAAGATTTGAGTGTGCTGGACCGAACTAGGTTTTAGGTTATGACGGTTTTAATTTCATCGACAGCGCCTCGTGTAATTATCAGTCGGGCTGGGGTGTTATGTAGATGTCATCTGTCATAATGTCAGAGATTTGACAACTTGACAGTGTGAGATATCGCATGCCTTTGAAAGATATCTGAGTAAAGCATCACCAGGCCTAAGGGTGCAGCTATGGAGCCATAAGCACACTGCCCTTGGGTTTAACATATTGTCAGTTTTTAAAGCTTGGCCTCAAACCAGAATGAGCACAGTGGTCACTAGAGACAGAGCACAGTGCCAAAACACATCACGCCGTTAACATTTATCTAAAATGGACCGGTGGCGGTAGAGATTAGTGTCTGCCTTATGAAATATCAACCTTTACTCGTGGCACCACCACTGGGACGGTTAGTGTCATTTTGGAGCACAGTGCAACAATGGATCATGGTGTCTGTGAAGGCTGAGGTGTCTATACATTATTTCCTTTCTCTATATTCTAGTAGTTATGTTTGTCCTTATGTTTTCACCTCGTAAAAGCAGGTAATCATTTGGATTCTGTCATACTGCTATTAGTGTCAGCCTCATCACATACACAATATCCTTTACTTTCTTGTCTGAAACTGGCTTCTTATTTCAGCATTTTATTGGTGTAACAACTTCAAAATGTTGAGCTACTGTATTAAAACAGTCTCTAATCATCAGGAGACATGAGTCACCTGTTACTGTGCGTGCTGTCACGTTGTTTGACATTTACTCAACGCCTACCGCGGCTGTATTTCTGTTTAAAAACGCCCATTCATCCCACCTTGTTTTCCTTGTATCTGCTCAGGTCGGCTATGCAGTACTCTTTAAACAGCTTGTCGTAATACTTCTTGGCAAGTTCTTTTTCCCTGGAACAGAAAGAGTCCAGAAGTAATGTAGAAGACTTTTTTTTGTCACCAGGCACGAGTTACTTATGGATGAGTTCAAACCTAGTTTGAATCCCTTTAGAGGCAAACATTTCCAGAAGAGATGGGAGCGATAATCAAAAGCACACTGAATATTAAAGGGCCTGCATGAATAATAGTTGACTAGGGGTGATCACCATGTCATGTCTTCCTCGTCCTCATCCCTCCAGAGGAAGCGGTGGTTCTCACGCAGCACATCCGCATCTGTTTTGTCTTTGGCTCTGAGGGAGAGAAAAGTTTCAATGAGAAGCCTCGCGATCACAAATGCACGGATAAGCAGAAAACGACAACTAGTGTGATTAATAATTGTTTTTAGACAGAAACAATGCATAACCAATGTTCTGTTATGGTTAACATATTGTCATTAGTTTTAGCCTAGAGTGAGAGCAGATGACTAATTTTCCAGGCTTGACTGTGAGACAAAATACTTACGCAGTGCGTTTGAAGTCGGCCATCTGTCCTCCATAATAAAGTATGTAGTCCCCAACAAACTTCTTATGTCGCTCAAACTGGAGACATCTGCTTAAGGTCAGTCTCTGTTTGAATGTTAACTTTTGCCCCTATGTGAAGTGCAAAAACAGCTGAGATTTCCTACGTTCCTTAGTTCAAATGAAGGCAACTAAGCACTTAGACCAACATGAGATGAACATACTACGTGGGGACGTATGTAATAAGGCGTAACGTACGCAGTTTTATCATGTCACGCTGAAATCATTAAAAGAAAACGCTGACGTAAGGCAAATTTTAAAAAAAAAAGGATACAGCATTCATTGATATCAGGTGGGCTCTTCTGTTCCGGGCTTCCTCTCTGAAAAACAGAATGAGAACAGTTATATAAGAGACGTAATGTGTGACACTGTATAGGTCAGGAGCATGAATGATTAACTGACACTTTTATATGATTTGTCACTGAATGAATCAAGTATAAATGAGCCCCCTAATAAAGTCCCCCTAATTTTTTTTTTTTTTGTAAGATATTTTTTGGCCTTTTCAAGCTTTTATTGTATAGAGACAGCTTGAAGAGTGACAGGAATGTGGGGAGAGAGAGAGAGAGATGGGGAATGACATGCAGCAAAGGGCCGCAGGTCGGATTCGAACCCTGGGCCGCCGCAGCAAGGACTGAGCCTTTGTACATGGAGCGGATGTTCTACCAACTGAGCTAAACGACACCCCAAGTCCCCCTAATTTTTTGAAACATGGATCAAAAACTGAGAACAACGGAGCGACAGGAAACCATTATAACACAAAGGAAATATGGCCCCATTTGGTTTTTATTAGAAGCATAAATTAATAAAAACACACATCTGCTCTGGATGGTAATGTAAAGACAATGGTGAAATTCATTTAATTTTGGCAGTAATGATGAGTTTTCAAACGTGAAGATTATAATTGGATTTCTCTTATTTTAATTGTGTCATACATCACAAGCACACAAATTGCAAATAAAATTTCACTTTGATTGAATGATTTCATTTCACTATTGGCAATTCACATATGCATTATCAGAACTGACGTTAATGGCAACGTGAACAGGTAAAATGTATTTGACTGAAGAGGAACGAGAATTCAATCATTCATCAAGATGAGCTATTAAAATACGCGACAGAAGACTGAAGGAAGGTCTGCCGTGAACGTAGATAGAACTAAATGTAAAAACTAAATGGCTGGAATATTTCAATGCAATTGTACAGCACCTGTCCAGTTCATTAGAGTGTAAACTCCGGTGAGCCACCTTCGAGTGTCGGCCTTTCTGGAATGGCTTCTGTAAGATTTCCTCCTCACGTTTCCTGACAAAGGTGCAAACAAAGACAAAAATCGTGTGTTAGTCAGTCTACTGGAGAATAAAGCAAAGATGGTAGAAGAAATATGCTTATTCAGAATATATTAGCCTTTGTGTGAACTTCATGACTTATTTGAGTTTGTAAATGTGTTATTATGTAATTCTATAGTCTTTCATTTTACCTTTTAAGGCCTCTCTCTGAGGACTCTCCCTGCTCATCATCATCGCTGAAGTCGGAGTCATAGCCTCCACCTCCGTGCACCTGAGGAAACACAGGAACTCGTTTGTGTTGGTGGAATCACATCGGATCACACTGACACATCATGTGCTGCAGAATGATGCATATTTTTTTTTAAAAAGCATTACATTATATATAAACACAGAAATTTAGAAACATGCGCAGTGACGTGATAATTCAGTGCAAGATGTCTCATAATTCTTATCCACTGTACCCGTCAGCTCAGGACAGAATCAGCTTTATTGGCCAAGTATGTTTATACGAATACAATATGTGGAGATGAATGCGTCCATCCATTTTCCATAACAGCTTATCTGTGGCCAGAGCCAATCCCAGCTGCACCCTGGACAAGTCGCCAGTTCATCACAGGGCTGACACACAGAGACAGACAACCATTCATACTCACATTGACACCTACGGCCAATTTAGAGTCACCAATTAACCTACAAACCTGCACGAGGAAGTCAGAGAACCCACACAGACACGGAGAGAACATGCAAACTCAGAAGGACTAAGGCAGGGGTGTCCAAACTTCTTGATTTCATTGTGAAGATGCCCGGGGGCCAATACTAACATTTTAAAAATGAAAGAATGAACAATAAGAGTTATACATACAAATGAACTGTTCTATAACAATAATCTGTTATTATTATTTTTAAATGGCAATGTAACCAAATCTAAGCCAATCAGGCGTGAACAAAATCTAAAAACCAGTTCTGCCTTTCTTTCACATCTGGAGTCAGATAACAAAGAATAAATTGTGTGGAATACGTTAAACTTGCATGAAGTTGATACAAATCTGAACCTCATGCTCACTTTAAACATGACTTATTATGAGTAATGCAAAGTCTGTGAACACTTAAGTTTAAAACGTGTCACTCTTGCTCTTCTCTTTAACAAAATCATTCAGAAAGTGATATTTTGTGTCACATCTACAGATATATAACAGCAGCAGTTATGTCCTTAGAGGTTCAAATGTTTCATTATGTCAACCATAAAAAAAGACAAATCTACCAGCCATACAGTATCTGACAATCCTAGCAGGCCATAAATAATATATTATAAAAATTAAGTTTCGGGCCGTGATTGGCCCCCGGGGCCGTACTTTGGACATGCCTGATGTAAACCAAGTGTTTCTGCATTAACTGTAAAAGACACAAACAGTTCAATGAAATATTGAACGAGTGTACATGAAGTAAACATGACACTGTGTTTAAATCACCTCTGTGTCTCTATAGAAAGGCTGGTCGACCTGAAGCTTGAAAACTTACTACATCAACCGCCGTTAGAAAGCACCAAAGCAGATCTGTGTGTGTTTAGTACTTGAGCTCATAAATATAAGCAGTAAAACGGTGAGGGGTGAAGAGGGGGACACGTTAGCAGGTAGGAGAGAGGTACAGGCTAATGCTACATGCTAACTGACTCGTTACAAATGCGCGAAACGTGAAATATTCTTTCAAACTTGCTTTCATTAAAAAAAAACAAAAAAAAAAACATATTTTCTACCTTCACGAGATTATCCATGAGTTTTTATCCCTCTCTGTAGTCTCCGGGCAATGTTTACAAACTCAAAACCCGTCGCCGGTTGATGACGTGAAGGCATGGAACGCGGTATGATGACGTACTTGATGACGTTTCTCTATTTATGATTAAAAAATATTGTTTTGTTGATATTAAGACGGAGTGCTCTAGATCTCCATGGTTACCAAATAAAGCCTTTTGTTTGTTTTTAACCTAAAATGTGCTTTTTCATGTTTATCACACAAATATAAGAATTTCTGTCATCTATCTTTTTTTTTTTTATGTTTCTTGAAATGGATATCATCACCAACCACGCGCCAGTGAATAATCTACTGAAAGACTTTTATTTTTGGAACAAATTACGATGATTAATTGCCAAATCAGGCCTCGTATCTTTTTTTTAATTTCCGCTGGGGAGACAATGTTGAGAGGGATGCATGTAAGCCTTTTCATCTGTGGATGGAAAATAAAGAGCGTATTATCCTATTTGAATGTTTCTCTATGGGCCTAATTGAGTCCTTTTGGGTTATTAGGGGTTGTTACGGGTGAAAGTTCGCCACAGACAGGGAACAAAAGTCCAGTGTTTCATGACTTTTCCACGACCCACTGAATTCAACAAAGGACTCAATGTGGGACTGAAGAAAGAGAGGAAGTGCAATAAAGAGTGTGAATGACTCTCATCCTTTGTTGTCTTAAGAGAAAGTAAAACTATTTATGAAATCCAGTGCTGTGTTACTCCATGTATTATGCATGCTATTCCATCATGAATGTATAATCTGGATTTTGTTGGGAGTGAAAAAATAAATAATACTTTAATTAATTCTCTTCCTTTTTTAATGTGTTTTTCTACTAATAATCATCTGGAGGTCATACTTCACCAAGCATTTCTTATTCCACAATATCACTGAATTAATATTGCATGTTTGTTTTTAACCATGCGGTGTAAACTCATCTTCCTTTCACAGTTAATGTCATTATTATGCCAAAGCAGGGGCAGAAAAGCCTCTGAATGACCGAGGCAGGTGCATTTGCACAGAGCCTCATGAATAGCCGCTTCCCATTAACCATGCGCGGCTCTGAAGCGCGCATAAATAATAGCTGGCACTGCTGGTTTAAAAAAAAAAAAAAAGCGCACCTTGGGGCCTCCACCCCCCCCTTTTCCTCCTCCATCTCTCTCTTTCTTCCCTTCTCTTTCTCTCTCACGGGAATTTACGCTTTTGTTTTTCCCCTTTCACTGAGTCTACAAGAGCAACTTCTATGTGCGCAGCAGAAGTAATGAGAAATAGATGTCATTTTGTCGTATTTGGGAGGTTGGGATAGTTTCCTTTTTATGACAAAAAAAAAAAAAAATCTGAGACTGTTCTCTGTTCTCATGTCCCGATCTGTCCCGCATTTGTAATCCTGCGCCTTGCAGAACGAATCCGCTGGACTGGTGCCTTCCTATTGAGACGCAAGAAGCATAGACACAAGCCTGCATCAGAGCGCAACAACAGCTTCTATCATTAAAACAAACAAGACAGGAAAACAAATACATATTATCAGAGACACTTCATATTGCCTTGTTACAAATCGTGGAGGATTTTGCCGAGAAGTTGCATGTGCAGGAGTGACAGTACTCGACCGGGACAGAAGGAATGGGACACCCGGGCAGAGCAGTGAGAGGATGGAGAGGAGGGTGGAAGCGATGGACGCTCCTGGTTTGGGTCGCCGCTGTCAGCTTGGCTTTAGCAGACGGGCGGAGAGTCAGACAGCCCAGATGCCCCGTTGGATGTACCTGCACCAAAGATAATGCCCTGTGCGAGAATGTCCGATCCGTGCCTCACACTTTCCCATCCGACGTCGTCTCACTGTAAGTGTTCCTTCTACCTGAATAGACTCTTGATTTTTATTGTGCCTTATACTATGTCAGGAAAGCTTATGGAAACACTCTGTTTCTGCCACCCAGGACTCATCTTTATTATACTTTCAGACACATTCTCCTTTAATATTATTTTCTCCATGCATTCAGATCTTTTGTCAAGTCTGGGTTCAATGAAATCACAGGAGGAAGCTTTGTTCACACGCCTGCCCTGCAACTGCTGTGAGTATCTATCTATCTATCTATCTATCTATCTATCTATCTATCTATCTATCTATCTATCTATCTATCTATCTATCTATCTATCTATCTATCTATCTATCTGTCTGTCTGTCTGTCTGTCTGTCTCTATATGTGTCTATGTGTCTTACAGAACCAAACAATGAGGCAGGATCTCCCCAGAGGGCTTGTATTGAGGCTGATATGCAGATTTAAAGGGGGATTCTCTGTAATGGTGTCAGGATTATGCAATAGACCACATGGCTACAGTGACTATAGCAGCAGGGAGAGGGGCTGCTGGGAGAGAGGCAGAGATAAATAATGAACATGTTAGTTTTTCCCCTAAAAGATAACACAAAGAGAATAACCGTAATTCTTTGATATGTGACATCCATTATTATATGCAGTATATATATCTTGGTAGGACTAAAGTCTATGGAGCAATTTGTTATTGCAAATCCACCAATTAACAACAAGGCCAGGCTCTCCAATCACACTTAACAGCACTCTGTCTTCAAGCATCATTTTGTCTCAACAAAACATTTTTCTTGGAATCAGCTCTTCAGCAGGTGACTCTAAATCAGCCTGGATGTGCACAAAGGCCCGTGTCCAGAAGGAGGATAAATTGAACTGGGTAAAATGAATGAGTGGCGTCGCCCCCTCTCATTATTTACTGCCAAGGTGACCCGAGTATCTTAACCTCCATTAGAGTGCTACTTAATCAATGGGGCTTCTCTGTGGCCACCACTGTGGGTGTAAAGGGTCAGTGGTGATGATTTGTTGAGCTCGCAGATGATGTTTGTTTACAAAATCTGATTTCCAGCATTTTGACATCTTGGCATTATGAGATCTTGGGGTTATAAGATGTTTAGTATTAATGATATTTAACTTATTTTGAGGATAGATTCAGCCAATATAGTGTTCAAACTGTTCTACTAGATTCACAGAGTTTTAAAGGAAAACCCTGAAAAAAGAGAACTGTTAAAGGTCAAGTGTGTAAGATTTAGAGGGCTCTTCATCAGTGTACAACCACCTGAAAATCAAAATCATTTTGTTCTTGTTACCTTAGAATCACCCTTTAATATCTCCCCAGGTTCCCTTCATGGTTGTTTATTCTTATGGAAGCTGTCCAGTGACACACAAAGCCAAAAAATTCTATTTCGTGGTATAAAATTGCCCAGATTTTCCGCATTGTGTGGCCCATAGAGCAAGTACACTATAGGGACTTCTGTTGGCCGTTTTTTTCCTCCACTAACTTGAATGGCGCTAAAATGATTTAATCATGGAGCTCTTCTAAAATCTTTCCAAATGTCATTGAACCAAATGGATCCAATTCTAAGAGTGACACTCGAAAAAATGTATTCCCGTTTTGCAGCTGCTTCTTTCCCAACTACACCTATTCTAAAAAATTACTTCAATTGGTAACAGAGAAATAAATTAAGTTTCTAATTAAGCTAATCTGATTTAAAACAAACATAATAAATTTGTGTTACCCATTTAAGTAATTTTTTAGGTCCAACAATTCTCCTTTTTCAGTTCTCACAGTACAGTAAGATTTAATGAATAGATTGGTGGATGCTTTTCTCACATGTGGGAGGAGGCGTCCATTTCTCTCTTTCATTCATTTCAAGAAAAACATGTAGGAGTGATCTGCCGTTCCTCTGTTTCATTCATTTCATTCATTCTTTAACCACATACTGTGGGCAGAGAAGCTGAATGAGCCTGTTGTCTGAAACAGTAACTATCGCACACTCAACGCTCTTTCCCTCTGCCTTGGACTTAAAGGAACTGATGTTGGTATTGTAATACACAGTAATAAACAAGCTGCAACCTCCGCGGCTGTGAAGTGAAGGGAGAAGTGCAAAAACTGCAGTTCTTCAAACGGCCACTCGAGGCTGGCTGCAGGACCAAGACCTCATATTAAAATGTTATTAAACATACATACATTAAACGAAATACTATTTTACTGTTTTGTTGTTTTCCCAGATTGTTCACAGCAAATTCATTTGACTTAATTGATGAGGATGCATTCCTGGGTTTACCACATCTTGAATATCTGTGAGTATTTTTCTTTTATTTATATACATACGTGTGGTGAAGGCTCATAAAATGTATAAAAAGTTTCCCAGCTACATGATGTCTGTATTGTACCAATGGGAACTGATGCAAGTCATACACCAATGAACATCAATCAAACACACCTTTACTGTTGTAACCAACAAAAATCTCTCCAAAGGATTTATTACTTTCTATTTTATTTTATTTTTCATTTTTGCATCCATCAACACCACCTAAAAAATCAATTTTAGAGCCCAAGCAGGTGGTTTCACTTAGGTTGCTTGACTACAGGGAGGACAACTTACATCTTTCTGATTCATATTACTTCATAAATCCTGCTGGCCTCATGTAGTAACTCCAACCAGCA
The DNA here is from genome assembly GCA_946959425.1 of Argyrosomus regius. NCBI lineage: Eukaryota > Metazoa > Chordata > Actinopteri > Sciaenidae > Argyrosomus > Argyrosomus regius. Next base: position 7,163,391 of record OX336900.1, on the reverse strand, counting down.
CCAACCACAACACGTCTAATTAGCTACAGTAGAATAATTGGAAACACCTGTTTGGTTGTGCAGGGCCTTTAAAGTGAAATTAATTTTGACGTTTTTTTTCCTGCATGAATGCAATAGACACAAAACCCTCCACGACAGATGTCAACCTCTCACATCTGCAGAGGGATAAGATGTGCAAGAAAGAAAGTTCATTTCAGTTTTTAGTGTCACAGTATATTGAATATTTGTGTCTTAATCTATGAAAATCCTAATAAAATATGTCTCATTTACAGATTTATTGAAAATAACAAAATTGCATCGATATCACCATATGCTTTCCGGGGCCTGAAAACACTGATACATCTGTAAGTATTTTGGTTCTGTCCTTCCTTCCTCCTTTATTCCTGTCCAACTTGTCTCACTCTATCTGTTCTTTCTTCTGTTTTTATAATTTTTTACTTCATCTTTACCTGTAATCATTAAATATGCACAGCCACTTTCAAATTCTCTGTTTATAAGGATTTTCTCTGTGGCAGAGGTAATGGGATATTAGTATTCGGGATATTCTTCCTGTTGTCTCTCCCTGTATCACTTTGTCAGTGTCTGAAACGCATAGGTAGGCAGAAGTGCTGCTGCCAGTGGTGATGTCCAAGGTTACTGGCTGAACGTGTCAGCTGGATCAGGTTGCTGAAGGGCAGATCTGGATGTTACACCGGCAGAGTTGTGTTTTTCTGTTATACAATTTTTTATTTATAAAGTGCCAAATCACAGCAACAGTTATCTCATGACACTCTCCATATAGAACAGGTCAAGACAGTACCTTTTCTTATATTATTTACAGAGACCCAACAATTCTCACCTTGAACAAGGAAAAACTTCCTTTTATTAGGCAGGGTGGGTGGTAGGTAGGTAGGTAGGTAGATAGATAGATAGATAGATAGATAGATAGATAGATAGATAGATAGATAGATAGATAGATAGATAGATAGATAGATAGATAGATAGATAGATAGATAGATAGATATGGGCAACAGCCAAACAACACAGTGTTTTTTGTAAACACTTGTTCATTCACATTCCTGAACTGCAAAGCTTGCCAAAACTAAAGATAGTTGAGAACGTGAGTGACCTACAGGTCACAACTAAATATATCTGTACTGTAACTTTAAACCGAGTGACCTATAATCTCGCCCTCAGTCTGACAGGTCGTTCCTAACAATTTTTTAGCTTATGCTGTGCAGTGCAGATAAATGCTTGCACACAGTGTTCCTCATCGTGTATGACTAAACATGAATGGATGATGTTATTTTCTCTCTTGTACTGGATGTACCAGATGAAAGATGAGACGGATGAGAGGATAAGGCAAATAAGCATTATTAAAACTGCAAATTAGCATTATATTAGTGGCTCTGTCCAGTCTTACATGTACAATATGAGACACACTGTGGGGGAACACATCCTCGAGACTGTCCCAGGCTTCATAAAGGTCGACATTCACTTATGCCCTGAGCACTGAGAGATATTATTGACAGTGACTTGTCTCATAGACGCTGTCAGAGAGCATGTAACGATCCAAAGCAGAGGAATTGTTGCCTGGACGACTGTTGCAGCAAACATCACATTAATGAGGGTGAAGTCAACACAAGAGAAAATGTAATCAAACCAGTGCTCCGAAGCAGTGACCACATTCAGACCGACATGTGCTGCACTATTTGAAACAGACGGTCTACATTAATGAAAAGAATATTCGGTAACTCCAGAAAATCAGGTATTAGTGTTCTATGCCCAGTCTTGGTGGTTAAATGGTCAAGGCAGATACCACGGTTCAATATGAAGCTACAGTCAGAAGACGGATAGCTTAGCTTAGCATAAAGACTGGGGAAAGTTCACTAGTTCAAAAGTTATACCTGCTCTGTTTTATCTGTACAAAAACCTGAGTTTTACAGGTAGTAAAGTTGCAGTTGTACAGGTAGTTACGTGCCAGAGCGGTGACTTCCTGGAGGATTAATATCGCTGTGGGGTTACCAGGCAACGAGCCAGGACTCCAGTCACTGCTCTTGGAGTCAGAGTGGCTGGCAGCATGTCCTGGCCAGGAAATAACTTGTCAGTTTTCTGTCTTCAGTTTTTGAATGAATAAGTGAGCTTTAGAGGTGCTTTTTATCTGAGAGCCAGGCGAGCTGTTGTCTCACAGTTTTCAGGCTTTATGCTAAAATATGCTAACCAGCTGCTGGCTCTAAGCGGCAACCTCTGTAGCTGTTAAGTGCTAAAAACTGCAGTTCCTCAAATGGCCACTTGAGACTGGCAACAGAATGAATAAATCTCCATAAGCCCCCATGTTAAAATGTCCAACTTCACACCAGAAACATGTTTCCAGGCTGGTACAAAAAACAATTTTGGTCTCTATAGCTAATTTCCCTGTTCATGACAACTGTACTGAGGAAAATGAGTCTTTATCTGTATCTATGTATGCAGGACAAGGGACTCAGGAAGCACAGGATCGTAATTAAACCTTGTGGATCATGAAGGTTATACAGAATGTTTCTGTTGCAAACAGTTTCCACATAGCAAAGCAACTTTACTGTTAATTGGAAAGAACAGTTACAAAGGGAGTCTTCATAACAGATCAGCCCATGATGAGTGCCGGGACCTGCAGTCTAGTCTCATTTGTTTAGAAAAAAATCAATTTACAATTAAGCAGTTATTAACCAATAACGTGTCAACAGCTGCAAGTGTCAACTGAGATTTACTGCTAACATCTGCCCTGACACAGAAAGTAATTTCACAAGGTGGGATAAAGTGCTCTTTTCCAGCTCTGTGGATACTTGGACTTGTTTTAGAGGAAACTAAACAAACTTTTATACCGAAGGTGATGAATAAATGTATTATTAGAGGGCATTTTAAATGCTTCACATACAGTCAATGCATTATTAAAGAGCACAGACAGGGCTCCGGCTAGAATCCTGCCCACTCTCTGCTGCTCTATCCCCGCATGTTTGGAGAGTGCATTCCTGCACAAACTTATGTGAAATGGCCTCCCCTCTCAACAGAAAACCGACTCTCAGATAAATAATGCAGCCTTCATGAATTAGGCTGACATTTCGTAACATTCACATCTCTTTCTGCCTTGAACCTTTTTTGGCTGGTGGGCTTTAACTGGATAGTAAAGATATCATCCACTTGACAGTTTTGAAGAAGACTGCTGTTTTAGTTAAAAGCACTGCTTTGTATGTATGTATGACCAATGTTATGGCAATTAAATATTACCATCTACATCTAAACGTTATGGATAAGCTCTGTGTATAAAGAACAGCATGTCATCTTGTTCTAACAAATCATATTCCTTCCCTCCACTCAATATAATTGCTCACCCTTAATTAATTAATCACTAATGATTCAGTTTCCTTCCATTTCACCACTTAGCTTTTGTCCGATAAATATTGCAAAGGTATTGAGATTCTGACTTGCACCTCGCTTACATTTGGTTATTCTGCTCTTGCTCAAGTCAAGCTGGCTAAAAGAACAAATGCAAAGCATATGATTCAGTGGAATGACTCCATTTCTATTATGTGTATCAGAGGGAGGCAGTCTGCCTTTGATTCAATCACTGTGTGCTTTATTTTTCCTCTTTTACTGATTAGGAGTCTGGCTTACAACAACCTTGAGACGCTGCCCAAAGATGTCTTCAAGGGCATGGACGCTTTGACCAAAGTGTGAGTTCAGCCTGTCAGTCACTCCGGGGTCTTTACTGAGACACAGAACATTAACTAATCGCTTAATTAATCTATTTTCTGTTTGATTAATTGGCTCCATAATAGCTATTTTTGTGGATTTATGTGCATGTAACTCTGAATTGATTTGTAATGGACCTCATTCAATAGTCCCGCCTGTTTTTTCTCTGTGTTCCAATAAAAGATGAACAAATTTCTCCTTTCTTGTACATAGATATGCAATGTGCTCCTCAAGATCTGGTTGTATTTTCAACATAGTCAAGCTAGCACATGGCATATGTAAGTTTCTTGTTCAACTTTTACTAGAGACCAGAGCAAGAATGACAGGACTTATGAAGGGTCTGTTGACAGAATAGTTTGCTTGATTGGTATTTATTCTGAAATAGTCAGTGGAATAGTGGAACAACAGTACTCAATATGTGTTGGTATTCACTAATTCTCATTGGGGTGGGCTGGGAATGGATTTATGGCAAATATTGAGCATAATCTTCCTCTGTCGTCCTCCCTCTTTTCTTAATCTGCAGGATAAAATACAGTAATATTATGAGGTCATTGTGCTAGGAAGGAAAACAGATGAATTCACACACTAGACAGAGGATGTGAAAGTAAGAAGCAAGGAACGAAACAAGGGGAAATAGAGTCAGGAAATAAATAATTGCAGAGGAAGCGATTCCCTGCTGCAACGGAGAAAGGAAAAGAGAAGGTAAAGATGTAAAGGAGAGAGAAGAGGAAAGCTTGGGTTAGGATGCCAGAATGTCAGGGTAAATGGTAAACAAGTCATTTACAGAGAAAAGAATTGGATCCTGGCTGCCACAGTCAGCTGGAATAATGCAGTCTAGTGTGTGTGTGTGTGTGTGTGTGTGTGTGTGTGGATTCAATACACATATCCAAGGTCAACAGCAATTCAGGCTGGGAGTAGGCGATGAGCACAGACTACACAGAAGATAGGACACTTGTTGTTGTGGCTTTTCTGGCTTGTAGCCAAAGTGCAGCCAAGTATGGAGAAACTGAACAGGGGTTACAAATAAAACAGCATGTGTTTAAAATACATGTTTCAACATTAAATATTAATGATATTATGTCTTAACTGATGTGATCCTACCATGCATGCAGGGATTTACGGGGCAACAACCTGATATGCGACTGTAAGATGAAGTGGTTGGTGGAGTGGATGCACCACACTAATGCCACCCTGGATGAGATCTACTGCAGCGGTCCCCCCATGCACCAGGGGAAGAAGCTCAATGACCTGCTGCCACATTCTTTTGACTGCATCACAGCAGGTATCATCTTCCTGTCTCTGAGACTAATGGCTCTCTCCCTTTTCATGCTTTTGTCCCCTGCTATCACTGTCAAGTCTTATTCACGGCCCTTTCATGTTTTTCAGAGTTTGCTTCCTATCAGTCGATGAAGTTTGAGTCGATCTCAGTGGAGGCCTTCACCTTTGGCGCAGATCAGTATGTTGTGTTTGCCCAACCGTTTGCTGGGACGTGCAGCTTCCTGGAATGGGATCACGTGGAGATGACCTTCAGAACCTACGACACCATTGAAAGTCAGTTTATAATGGGGGTATAAATGAGAGTTAGAGATATGAGGAAGCATATATTGATTGTATTGTGCCAGTGTAGTTAGGTGCTCTTTAGGGGGGAAACAAAACAAATGTTGGTGAACTATACATTACTCTGGTATCATAATGTTTTCTCTTTTCTTGTTCAGGCACCTCCACCGTGGTCTGCAAGCCGATGGTGATTGACAACCACCTCTTCGTCATCGTGGCCCAGTTGTTCGGCGGCTCGCACATTTACAAACGCGACACTTCGGCCAACAAGTTCATCAAGATCCAGGACGTCGACATCCTGAAGATACGCAAACCAAATGACATCGAGACATTCATGATAGACGGAGAGTCTTTCTTTGTCATCGCTGACAGCTCTAAGGTTGGCCTTATTTTGCTTTTCCACAACACGAAAGTACTTCAGGACATAAAGACACATTTTATGATATTTGATTACATTATATAATGTAGGCGTTTCTGTTATTGAGTCCTGCCCCTGCATGCATACTGCTACTCTAAACTACCCGCCATGTCAGCCAGTCGGTCCCCCTGGTGTCCTTCTCTGTGTCAGTTTGTGTCTGCTCCTGCTGATTACCTTGGCATTGCCAAATGTTCGCATATGCTCTCACATATGTTTGGGGACACTCAGGCGCACACACAGACACACACACACACACACACACATATATAGATCACTATTCTGCACTTCAGACACAAGACGTTGACATTTTGCACATGTTCCTTTCGTAGGCCGGCTCCACAACAGTCTACAAATGGAATGGCAACGGCTTCTACTCCCATCAGTCACTCCACAAGTGGTACCGGGACACAGATGTAGAATATTTGGAGATCTCCAACAAACCCCACCTGATCTTGTCCAGCAGTTCTCAGAGGCCTGTTGTCTACCAGTGGAACAGGAGTGAGAAAAAGTTTGACCGCAGGACTGACATACCAGATATGGAGGACGTCTTCTCCGTCAAACACTTCCGGGTCAAAGGTGAGCTACAACTATCGAACAGCAATTCGATTAGCCGCCATGTTGGCAGTCCTGCCTCCTCCGCCTCTTGACTAATCTAAAAGTCGCCAAAAACGTGGATCATTGGCAGGCCTGAAGTGGGCAGAATGACGTCTCGGTGCTCAGATGAGCGACCTGTAATGGCACCCACCTGTCAATCAAAGCGGTCAACCTGCTTATTATGCATACTTTTAAGCCTTAATATAATTTGAATGGGTGAGTTAAATAAAAATTCACTCTCAGTACAGTTGTCATGAACGGGGAAATTAGCTACAAAGACTAAAACTGCTTTTTGTACCAGGCTGTAAACATGTTTATTTCTGCTGTGAAGTTGAACATTTTAACATAGAGGCTTATGGAGATAGACTTGTTGTGTAGCCAGCCTCAAGTGGCCGTTTGAGGAACTGCAGTAACAGCAGCTATAATATTAATCCAAAAACATCATATTTAATAGTAAAACACTGACAATTCTACTGCATAATGAATACTTTTACCTTTGATACTTTACATGTATTTTACTGACAATACATGCATACTTTTACAAAAGTATGGTTTTGAATGAAAACGTTCATGACTCACACTCTTAGCCGTAATTTATTACACTTTAGTCGCTCATTGTTCAGCATTCATTTTGAAGGTGGTAATATAACTGTCCGCTGCTATGAAACATGCCCTTATGTCATTACTGTATAATCTTCTCTGCAATTTTCCTTTCTAAAAGGACAGCTCATCTATTAGTGACTCTTTCATAAGTAGCTAACAAGCTATGAATTATTTCCCAATTATATAAACTGTTTCTGTGAGCTTTTCTATTTCACATCTAGATTTAGAGGCTGAATGTGTAAACTAAACAGTCCCTTGAATACTTTGTCCTTTTCAAAGGTGACCTGTTTATATGCTTGACAAGATTCATCGGGGACTCCAAGGTGATGCGCTGGGACGGTGCCATGTTCAAAGAGGTCCAGACATTTCCTTCCCGTGGCTCTATGGTGTTCCAGCCCGTCTCCATCGGCAACTGGCAGTATGCCATCTTGGGCAGCGATTATTCACTGACGCAGGTCTACCAATGGGACACCAAGAGAGGCCAGTTTGTCCCATCCCAGGAGCTGAATATCCAGGCGCCTCGTGCATTTTCCCTGGTTTCCATTGACGACCGGGTGTTCTTGCTCGCATCCAGCTTCAAGGGAAAAACTCAGATATATGAGCACCTCATGATCGATTTGAGTAATTAAACCCTTTGTCAGTTTGGTGCAGTTTGGTACCATTCAAATGCTTTCATCTGTGATTTTTGTTGAACTTGTCAGTCCCATTAGAGTCCACCAGCAATTCCTATCTCCAAAATCTAAACTCATATTTCAAATACAATTAGGCTGCGATTAAGTGGTTGAAATTCTTATTATTCTTACACATATTTTGAGAGGTCTGTCACCATTTCCATGCCTACGATGCCACCTACTGCAACTACTACTTCATTTTGATGAACTCCTACTATTTGGGAATGCCTTATTCTCCATTTGGAAAACTTAATTCCACTCAAAATGCGAACTGACTATCTTTCAGGAAAAACAAGCTATGAAATCACTGCTTTTTGTCTGTTATTCAACCCTACAGGTGTACTTTCAGTTATTAGACATATCTGAAATTCATCCCCATACATTGTTTTTATTTCTCTTGTAGGTATTTGATAGGAGTTTGTAGTTTGTAGTGCTAATGATCATGATCATGATAAATAATAGGTACATTTTCGTGAGGGAAAGGGGCAAAATGTGTTCAGATTGAAGCGTCCAGTTTCTCTAGAAAAACTATGGACAAAGGAGACATTACGTTGTCTGTAAAATGTGATTACAGGAGATTATTTATATTTGAATATAGCCGGATGTGAGGTATGTGGACAAGCAGTGGGGTTATTAATGTAGGAAAGCATTTTGCCCCGTCATGCATAAGGCTTCTTCGGTTTCACAGACTAGTGGGGAGTTATGTGCATTTAAATCTCACAAGACATAAGAGCTCTTAATCTGGAATCCACCACACGCTGTGAGAAACTGAGAAAAAAACAAACTCCCCCTGTTTACTCTATGACCAACAGCTAAGCAAGACTGTATGAATGATACAGACACTCATGGTGTCGATTCCTGATGAATAACTCGCTAGAAGCGTCCCACTGTGTACACCTAGCCCTCCCTCTTTCACTGCACTCTTGCCCCTTTTCTCCCTCATTGACAAAACCATTGTTGTCTTTACTCTGCAAACTAAAAAAAAAAAAAAAAAAAGCCAACCCACTGTGCGGCACCTAGTACCTGTGCTTTCACATGGTCCTCTTATTCTGACACAAAAGAACTAACAACTTCACTGACAACAATTTGCCAAATATAATGTTTACGTTTTTACAATACTGTGTAAAGTAATTTATATGATATTGCTTTTGTATGTTGAGGGGACCACACTCGATGTTTTATTTTTCATAGATATAGAATTTAGTGTAGATAAGAAAAAAAAAGGATCAACTCCTTAAACGCTGTGTAACATGTTACTTCTGTAGGCTTACTTGTGTCAGTCTCATGTAATTAGGTAAGGATAGAGGATATTAGCCATTCCTTTGTCATGTTGCTTATTGTATTTTATGTACAGTAGTAATAAAATACTAAAACGCTAAATCACAGATGTAGTTCTTTTATTGCTTCTGTTCATTCACCAGTAAAGTATTTTTTTATTTCTCACACAATAAATCAGGATTTATGTCACTTATGATTCAATCAGTGATAGTCTTCATGATCAATTTGTGTCTTCTTCGTGGTTTTCCATGTTTTTTTACTGAAAGTAGCTAATGTGTACAATAGTCAGTGTGGGCAAATAGAAAGAGTTGAACTATGACCTCATGATAAACCAAAAATTACTTTCAGGAAGTACATCGATGCCCCAAGCTAATTCCAGCTAAAACATATATTATATCTCATAATTATGAATTGCTACATCATAATTAAGACCCACAGTTATGACTTACACTTCATTAGGTACACTTGTACAATCTGCCATAAATTCAACTTTTACAAAGCTCATAATGTTTATTTTTTTGTTTGCTTTCACTGTCAGAGAGGTATTAATTCTACTTTATGTTTATTATTGAGGTCTTAGTGGGTGCTGTTGTTGTACAGGACTGAAAATAGTTTCTAATTTTGTTTTGGCAACCCCATTTACATACATGAGAGGGCCAACAAAAACTTAAACATCGGAAGCTTCATAAAAGTTGAATTCATGGCAGAGTTGTTGTATTGGATCACATTGGCTTGCACAAGTGTTCCTCGTGATTATATCTCTTAATTATGAGATTTGATATACGTTTCAGGTGGGCATCAATGTATTCCCTGAAAGTAACTGATGTTTTTGTGATATTAATATGACATTATTAATACTTTTCTGACAGTGTCAACAAAAACTGAAACATTAGAAGTTTCATAAAAGTTGAATTCATGGCAGAGTTGTTGTATTGGATCACAAGTCCAGCTTTTAAACTTCTTCTTAGACTTAGAGATATTAATGTATATGTCATAAAGCAGCTTAAATGTGTGTAAGCTGAGTTTGGGTTGGCTCAAATCTCCACGGCCTCCCACTTCAATGGGCGTAAACGTTTTGGTAATGTTTTAGTTGTGCAGCAGAGTTGGTTTAGGTTCAGTTCTGCCCCCCTGTGGGTAAAGTAACCACCGCATGGGAGTTTGTATCCTGCCAGCAAGGTTAGTCATTAACCTTGTCTTCTCAGTCACTCAGGGCACCAAAGAAAGGCGGACAGCACTCTGTCCGAGGCATGCTGTCGCTCAGCCGTCACATCTTACCATGGGCGACTGTAACCACTGTACACACGAGCGGGCTTTATCCGTATCCGAGGACGACATTACTGTAGTGTTTCACAAAGTTGACAGCCATGGCACAAACAGAGGCGACGACAACAACGACAGCGAGTGCGGCGATAATGAACGACAGGCGACAGAGTGGATTCACTTGCAAAGCAACTGTCGTGTGTCGTGTGATTACGATGATGATGATGATGCTCAGGAGACTCAGGAGGAAGCGAGGGGAAGCGAAAATTCACCGGAAGGCTGCGAGAAGAAAGCGCTATGCCCGCCGACGTTTTGCGTCAGACGGCAGCCAGCATCCCGTGAAGAAAGCGCACGTGAAGGTTAGAAGAGCGCACGCATTTAGTTATAAACTCAAATTATTATGTGTGGCCATCCCGCATCCTCACGCCAAATGTCGGCTTGTTAGTGAACTTTATGATGGTAAAGAAGAAAGCAGAGATAAAGTATTAACAGCCAGAGCGCCGCGTCATGCGTAGCCTCGCGTTATACAACCGTGAAACGTCATGTATCAGTAATAATGGTGCTGACATCACGTGAAGGATATTAGCCTATAAGTAGGGATGTAGTCGAAGTAAAGCACAGTTAAAGTCACTTTACACATTTTTTTACAAAGTTTAGGCGCCTTTCTTTTTCTCTCACAGGTGTTATATCAACGTTATTTAAACGTTGTTTCAACGTCACACTGAAATTCGTATTACTTCTAATGGAAATGTCTTTTTTTATGGTCGGTTAATTGTTCAAAGTGCAGTAGCATACTTATATTAGAGGCCGGTTGTCTTCACCAAGAGTCAATGTCTCTCATTGTACCGGTTATACCTGATAAAAACTACACTACCCTTAGAATATTTATGCCTACACACATAGAAACAGAGTTGCTATGTGTGTAGGCATAAATATGTGTGTAGATAAACTGCTGTGGGTCAGATTAACATTTGCATCATTACTAAAGAGCATGACTGTGCACTTTTACAGCACCGTGGTGAGCATGTCAACACCCATACATGAGACCTTGTTCTAAAGATTTAAAACACTGCTATTAATCAAATTAATTAAGGGGATGCAGCCATAAGGTGGGCTCAGGAGTACGCTTGACCCAGTGTAACCCCCATATGTTGCATGTTAGAACAGAAAGTCTGCTCTAAATGTACTAAGTAAGTGCCCATCAACAAAGGTGGTGTGTGGTATATCTGTATGAGGAAGAAAGGTGCTTTACTTGGAAATTTACAAGGAAGTGAGAAACGAATTTAATCTCATAAGTTAACCTTACCTGGTGAAAAATGACACTAACACTAGAGTATAAATACAGTAATGTTACATTGTAATGATCATCCTGTGTTTACTAGTCATTATAGTGGTACTATGAATAAAATACACTGTACACAAACAAAATTAGGCTCTAATATAACAACTTAAAGGTCCAGTGTGTAACATCTAAGGGGATCTATTGACAGAAATTGAATATAACATTCATAACTATGTTTTTATTACTGTATAATCACCTGAAAATAAGAACTGTTATGTTTATGTTACCTTAGAATGAGCCTTTTATATCTACAGAGGTAGGGGGTCCTCTTCCATGGAGTCCACCATGTTGAACCACTACAGGAGCCCAGAAGGGACAAACTAAACACTGGCTCTACATAGGACCTTTCTTGTTTTTTACAAGTTTCATGGCCACTGTAGTTTCTCCTTCATGCCTGAAACTAGAGGGAGAGGTGACGGGTATTCAGTCGGTTACAATCTCAAACTAAATTCTACACACTGGACCTTTAAAGATTAGGGAGGATGGACATCCATGTCCCCCGCCTGGTGTTAGGTCAGGAAAACAAATACCACATGTTAGAAATGGAATGGTAAGTAGACCACACATTGTGCACCCATACAAAGAAACACCTGAGTGACCTCAGTTTGATATTTAATCTCCACAAGCATATCAGTTTATGCTCCACAGGCAGGGTTTGCAAACACTATACTCCTCTGTCTGTTGTTTGTAGTTTTTTCAACTGAATATTTACCCTGATTATTGTTCCATCCTGACGTTACTGTATCCACATGAGCACAACAAAAGAAGCAATCTCTTTTTCTTTTAATGAAATGTGGAACGGTGATAGAGCCCTCCTCTCTCTTCTAGTCTGCTCCCCCACCCTCACTCCTTTTCTCTCTCTTTCACAGGCCCAGAAAAGCCAAAGAGATGTCCGGGTCTGGGTTTGTTCTATGCTTTTCTGTCCACAGTTTTCTTCTCCATCATCGCCCTCTTGGTGAAAACCATCGAGGGAGTCCACGCCATAGAGATCAGCGCCATACGCTGCTTCTTCCAGATGCTTTTCACTGTGCCGTTACTCATCTACCACAAGTAAGCATGATGACTTCTACACTTAAACAACACTTAAATTTGAGATTTACACAATAATTAGTGATGTCGTAACACTCCCAAACAGTCTTTATTTCAAACTGACAATTTATATGTTGTGATTAGATTAAAGCTAGTGCATTTCCCCGCCAGTTGTTTATCTCTGGGGATTCCTGCATTTGCGTTCATTTCTTGCTGCCCCTACTTCATAGGCAAGTATCCCAGCTTAGCACACAATCACTGCTCAAACAATAAGTTTAAGTTGTCAAAATACTGTGAGAAACATGTATTATTCCCCTCTGCCCAGTTAATGGAAAATATACTATGTAGATCCAGTGTTGGGAAGGTTTATTTAGTTGACAATTTTGCTAACAGCCAAACATCATGAAATGCAACAACACAAGACATAGCAGCCAGTTAATATTACTTTGTCCAACAGCAAGAAACCCAGCTCGGCGTCTGTCTTTCAGCCTTTTATTTATTTTATTTGACTAAAAGTCAGTCCCAGATTTACTCTTGACTGGTGGCCTCTTGCTCGGTCACTGTCTTTTTCACTTCTTAGCTTCCTACATGAATTTTGGTCTCTTCAACTCTACCATGCTCTTCTTCTGCTAAGCCCAGTTATGTTGCCTGCTCGCCTAGCTATGGTTCAGGTGTTGCTCCACGTCTGCATTCCCCCCCAACTGCCCTGGGCCCGAAAACCTCCTCTTCCCAGTGGTCCAAAATGCCTAACACTACATCCACCCGTTGCTCTGAGCTCACAGCAGGGCTAACAAACTGAGCTAGCATTAGCTAACAGCAGGTGACATTACAGTTTTCAGCACTATACTTTACTGTCCTTCAGAAAACTCCTTAAATCCTAGAGAGTTAGACAGCCGGATGACATCAAAATCAGGCAGACCAGGAAACATTTTGTCCATAAAGTATGAACCAGTTTCACCAAAATCAGTTTAAGAAATGGTTGGTTGTGTGTGACTTAGCGCTGTAAAGAGCTACACTTTCCTCCCAGCCCACAACTCAAAAATACACAGTGTGAGAACAGACGTACGAGGCACAGAGTGGGAATGACAGAGGCAGCATTCACCTAATTACATGTCAGTATAGCTTCAAAATGCCTTCAAATCTGTCATTTCATGGTAGAAAAGTTGCATCATGTTGCTTTAAATAAATCCCTTTAGAAATGAAATACTCTGCAAGGCATCATTTTGAATTGTAATAGAGAAATCTGCACCTTTTAATGATGATGTCTAAGGAATTTTTTTTCCCCACCAGAAGTAGAATCTTAAATAATATCTTGTAAGTCTAAATTGTCACTTCGTATACGGTAACAGCAGATGAATATTGATATGAAATAAGAAATAAGACTTCATCTCTGCATGGATGGATAGGAAACCAATTAAACCCAAGAATCAAAATTAAACTTAATTCCCAAAGACGACCACCAGTACTGCTATTTATTCATTTACCTGTTCATCCATCTATCCATACGTCCTCTACATTCATTCATAACCACCTCTCTTTTCAGCTCCACCCATCCATCTGTCCATCCATCCATTCATCTCCACATGACCTAAATCTACCTAACTATCTATCCAACCATCTGATCGTTTGTCATCTCTCACCTCACTTCGCTGCGAAATGTTTATCCATCCATCTCTTTCTAAAATTCACTTTATAACTTCCTCAGTCAGTCGGTCTAATCATCCATCCGTCCAGTCATTCTTTCATCCATCATCCTCATATCTCTGCTCCTCCAGGACAGGTTTCCTTGGTCCCAGAGATAAACGTATATATCTGGTGCTTCGCGGTTTCATTGGTTCCAATGCCATGATCCTGCTCTTCTATGCTGTTCAGCAGATGCCGCTAGCAGATGCCACCGTCATCATGTTCAGGTGAGAGTAGGTAGGAAGTTAATTAATTGTCACTGATTAGTGGGGATTATACTAATACTACAAATAAGCTCTATCTTCCCTGAATTGTACAGCTGTCACCTGTTTTGTTGATCTCCCTCTTGTTATTTCACTTTCCAACAATGCCTCTTCATTATCTCTTTTTCCCATATGCTGTCACTAATTCATTAAAGATCTGGTAAGGGGGATCTGAATAGAGCTGCACACCTCATATGAGATAATCTGTCTAATCAACCAGTTTTCTCTCAACTTCCTTCGGTATAATGTGTTTTACTTACATTATTCTTACATTGTTCCCTTCAGCAATCCGGTCTTTACCTCCCTCCTGGCCTGGATCTTCCTGAAGGAGAGGTGTACGATCTGGGACTGTGTCTTCACTGTTTTTACCATCACCGGAGTCATCCTCATCGCCCGACCACCGTTCATCTTTGGCCAGCATCTACGTGGCATTGAGGGAGACTACACTAACCACATCAAGGGAACAATCGCGGCCTTTGCTGGTGATACGATGAATACAGTTTCGTACAGCACTTGCGTAGAATTGAAAGTTTGTTGTTGACCACAACCGGTAGATAAAATCATTCAGGAGAAAGTATCTTTTTCAGACTTTTCACTTAACCAGGTCAGGATTACTATGGCAACCATTAAAGCGACACAGCCATGTCCCCTGGCACATCAGGATCAGCTGGGAGATACAGTCTTTCCAATTAGGTCAGCTCTGCTCTGGGGAACTTCTTCCAGCCGTGTTGCTCACATAGCTCCTCTCCTTGTGTTAGTTTTAGGTCCTTCCAGATTAATAAGCACCTTACACAATCCAAAAAAAAGTAACATTTGGTAAGCAAACAAGTTTAGCTGCTTAGATTTGCAGTAGAATTTGCTAGTTTAGCGTCAAAGTCATGATCCCTCACTGGCTTCCCAGTGCTGGCTCTGGGATGCTAAGAACTTTTTATTTTGTGCCACCCAAGCATCTCGAAGTGTGAGATATTTACAGCACATTGCTACAACTGATTAATTATATATTTATAACTGATTCATTCGACAATCTGTCCTACCCCAAAGCATGTACGTGCAACATTGCACAAAGAAAGGCTGTTATTATCAATGGAGAGTGCATCTGCGCTGTCCTCGGCAGCTACGGAAGCCATAGCAGTGTTCATTCCCCTGATTCTTCCTGTTTTTTAGCTGCAGCTGAATTGAACTTTGGCCCCTGAATTCGCTGACCTCCACAACATTCCTGGCATTGGCAAGAGGTGGAAGTTATGATGCCGCCAGTTTTAACTGTATAGACAAATTGAGGATTTTTTTTTGTTCATGTGAATCAGTATGAAAGACTCGTTAAGTCTCACATATCTTGATTGATTCATTGTTTTTCTGATTGCTGTATTCTTTCATTCATTCATAGGAGCTATTGGAGCTGCTTTTACATTTGTTGTCCTTCGCAAGATTGGGAAAAGCGTCCACTACTACCTCTCTGTCTGGTACTATGCTGTCATCGGTTTCATCGAGTGCATCATCACTGTATCCATCCTCGGGGAATGGAAAATCCCATTCTGTGGCCGTGATCGCTGGATGCTGATGTTGATTGCAGTCCTGGGTATCGCTGGCCAGACCTTCCTCACAAAGGCCCTGCAGATTGAAAAGGCCGGCCCTGTGGCCCTGATGAGAACTGTCGACGTGGTGCTGGCATTCACCTTCCAATTCATCTTCTTTAACCGCGCACCGACCTTGTGGAGCCTCGGTGGGGCGCTGTGCGTGGTGGCCAGCACTAGCGGAGTAGCACTTAGGAAGTGGTGCAGCTCCTCTCGCAAGTGCTGAAAAGGAGAAGCAACATAGTACTAGTATATACTTTAGTATTACTATTTATTCTTTTTTCACTACCATATGTTCTTGATTAATTCTGTATTTTACTTGTTATTTACATGCAAAAACCTGCGAGGAGGTTTGAGCACAGTGCAGAGTTAAAAGCAGAAAAATATGACAATCTAGTAAGGGTCAGTTATGAGCTTATGACAGTTTTAAAATTCTGTACATCTATACACGTTGATTCCTGAGAGTCAACCTGTGTAATTTATTGTTATGCATTTATTTTTGTGTAAATGAACACATAAATAAGAGGAGAGAAGAACTGTCGCTGCCCTCCGAACCATATTCTTCTCCCCTGGAGCCTGTGAGGCTAACTAGCTGCCTAATTAACAGAGATTTCTCAGAGATTCTCCTTAATGAAAAAGTGTAAATGGGGCTGAAAGTTGAATTTCACCATAACAAAGCAGTTTGATGAAGGATGTGCTCAGTCCCATTTTCCTTTTTCTTTAACCTGAATAAAATAGTAAGGTTTAAGGACCAATCATACTGTGTCAGATAACATGGCAAACTAAAAGAAAAGGCACACTACATATTTCATTTTAATGTGGTATGTAGGTGCTATCGAATGAGTATCTGCACAATATATATATATATATATATATATATATATATATATATATATATTTGTGGTGCTGATGATGCAACTATAACTGTTTTTTTAGCAAACACTGCAAATATTTGAGTCCACAAAAAAGAAATATAAAAGCTCCCATAACTGGTTACAAGTTTTTACCTGAAAACAGAGTCATGCTGTCGGATTCTCTCAGGGATCTCTTGCCTAACTTCTTACAACGTCCCCAAATTTAAATTTCGCCTGAATCTAAATCGACTAAATCGATTTTGGATTTTCTTCCATCACTCCTATCTTTTCTAATATTTTAAAAGATAATGGCTTACCTTTTTTTTAACAATAGATTTCAAGTGCCTTATGTGGAGAACTTCCTCCAGTTTCCCTTAGTGGAGCTGCTCAGTAACCAGCACCTTGTACTGGGCAACTCTCAGGTGTAATTGTGCATACGAATATGAAATAGGGTGCTTCCACAAAAAAAGAAAAACTCAGTGATTTATAAAATGCTTCTATGACAAAACCATACGTCAGATCTAACGGCATTTTTAATGAGTCACCTACCTGACCCACAAAGGCCACGCTGATTTCCTCTTCTCAGGAGATGTCAACTCTCATGTTGGCTAGCACTAAATGTCATCTTAGAGCTAAAGCATCTAATTAGTGTTCTTAGCAGTCTAAAAATATACTTTTTATGATGCTCAAAGGGGGTTGCTGTTTGCACTTCGTCTTCGCTAGAGTGTAGGTAAAGTGTGACCTGCCACTATAATTCAAGAGATGCTGATCACCGTAACAGCTGCACACGGGGATCGGTAGATCCTCAATTCAAAAGCCTCGAAAAGGGAGATGAGATGTGGAACGTCATCGTAACAGTGCATCCATTTAGAAAGCTGTTGTTGAGGTTTTGCCTGTGATTCATGTGCCAAGTTGAGGTCCAGTTGTGCAGTTGGCGAAACAGGAGTTTTGGACAACGTGGATGAGGAAAAAACAAACTGAGTCTTAAAATCTAAAGTATTTAAATATTTCAAAGCCAAAAGTTATTGGATCTTGTGCTGAAAGCAATATTGTGTTTTGTCCGTCCACTAGAAGACTGCTTTGTCTAACACTGTCCTCAACTGCAGTGTGAAACAAAGGTGATCTTCATATGTTATTGTTTGTAGAAAACCCCCAAATTTCTCTAGCACAGCAACCCATGTGTTCTATGTTTGTGTCTGGCATAAATCATCCTGTATTTTTAGCTTTTAACTAAGGAGTTTCCCTCTGCCATGACTGATGATGTTTTAGTGCAACCGCAGTCTGTTGCAGAAATGTTTAATTGGGTGCTAGAAAGGGAAGGCCATTAGTGTTGCTAGACTGCTATTTAATATCCTGCAGCTTCTTCCTTGCTGTTATTCACACACTGCTGTTTCCTGTTCTCGCTCGACCTGTTGAAAACTGTGTCAGCGCCGCTGCATCGTCAGACTTGCATCCAATTACAGCTCTTCCTGTTGCAAAGCAAACTCTTGATGACTAATAAGTGAACTCTGAGTTTGCACATTATTGTTTTGTGAAATCAAACAGTCTGATGTGACGTTGTGTCCTTAATTTTCGTCTTTACGAAGGCAGTCATAGAGTTACAATGGTCCCACAGGGCATGGCACATACTATATATGTGAATGTTTAAATGAAGGAGTGCTCCCCTTTCTGAGGTGGACTCTCTCCTACGAGGGTTCATTTGATTTTCAATGCCATGCAATTTGCTGTGGTTTTAAATTAATCTCAACTGTGCACAAACATTATGCAAGAAGAGGTTAAGTTATTCTGATTCGAATTGTATTTCTAGGATATTTACCCACTACAGATCAGTTCATAGTAGAGTAGAATATGGTTAAATAATTCATTTGGGTTCATTGTACAACGAGCCCTGGGATATAATTAACTGTAACATCTGTCAAAGTGTGAAATATAATCAAATCAACCCATCGCATGTGATCCCGGTATCATAAATCGAGTGGAGTGGAATAGTCTTTTGAATCCACTGTTCATAGTACAGTACGATGGTTACTTCAGATGTTCCGAGGTTAATTGTATGTTCTTCTTGTTTTATTTGCTTTGATTTTTACTTCTCAGAATATTAGTTTAGTTGACTTGAATGCTGGTAGCGTACGCACAATGTGTTTGGTTTAGGTAAACGTTTGTTTCAAGACCTATAAGCCTTACAAACCAACTAAAGCTGTTTTTAGGGTTTTTAAACTATGCTTTAAGAGTATTTATTTTACTATTTCTGTATTGTACAACATCAACATATTCTATACGATGTGTATATTTCTGCATAGCAATTGATTATATTTAGTATATTATGATTTCATAATAAATTATATATGAAGTTATAACTACTGTTGTCTGTTGTTTTGACTTTCAACATGAGAAAAAACTTTTTCTGCAGACCGGGGTTGTTTTTCATAAAGCACTTGAGAAATCACTCTTCATTATATCTTTCTGACATGCCTGAAACTTGTGGAACAGACCCAAACTGTGCACAGGCATTGTTTGTACTTACACCATTGTCCGCAAAGTCCATGTTGTTACCCCAGCTCTCTACTCATGACTCAATAGGTGACAATTGTTCAAACAAGGCTACAACCATAGAACCACTGAGTCAGGTAGCTGTTGCTCAGAATAGTACCTGGCTGGATTGTCATCATTGTGTAGCGTGCAGCGTGCATGCAGGTTATTTGTCTCACCGAGGCATTGCGCCTTTGTTTATCTCTGCTTTGTTGTGAACAACGCACAGTTGTGGGGCATTGTGTATTCATGGAGAATGGCTGCGTTTCGTTGCGTTGCAGTGTAACCCACATCTTGCAAAAACAAAGATTTGTGCCTTCCATAAAGGGCTAACTGCATAAACCTTACTGTAGATGTAGGCTATGGTTGCAGGGTAATTCTTCAGCCGAGCTTAGTGAAGTGTGAAAAGACTGAACAAGAACAAAGCAACTCTTTGTTGTAGGGTAGAATTAACTTGAGGCCTTGTGTAAAAATAATTGCTTTTCTCTTCCGCATACAAATTTAGCTGTTTTTTTTCTTTTATGTTCAGTTTCAACACGCAATCAACATCCATATATATAATGTGGAACCACCTGTACATTATATCCACAGTGATAACGCGTACAACATGATAAAATAATTATATTGATTATAGTGGGATGTACCTTGTTGAGTCTTTATTATTGATAGCAGCAGTAATGGTGCTTCCGCTATAATCAAAAGTATCAGTACTATTGCATCAGAGGTAACAGTGCGGTAGCTTTCCACACATGTAATGATCCTTTACTGACAGCAGAGGGCAGGATCCACAAAAATAAGGCCTTGAATGCAACCTCAGCTCATCAGCAACTTCACCTGAAACTCAAATAGTTGTGGTGGTGAAAATAGTTGTGGGTTTTGTTAATGTTCTACAGTCATGAAGTAAATAACAAGATGATTTAAGAAATATTTAAAGTTGGCAGTGAATAATATGGTGCAGACAAATGCTACTACTGCTGCCGCTGCTGCTGCTGCTGCTGCGTGGTCCTCATTTAGGTCACAGTTCAAAGTACTTTCCCATTACTCATGGCAGTAAAAACACCTTGTTTTTCAATGAGGTGTGGCCTGCAGTGTAACTTTTAACCCATAGAGAGGAATGCAACAAATATGTGCTGCTTTACCCTTTAACATGTGCATTTATAACAAATTAATATATAAGATAAGCTGCAATTAAGCAATTTTGACCACTGGCAAGCCAGCCGGCAGAGGCCAAGGGACATCTGATGTCTGTCACCTAGCAAACTTAAGTTAAAGTAACTTATAAAGCCTATAAACTTAAAAAATGGAAATTAGTAGCTCATTTTGCGGTTGATGAGAGGCTTGTTTTGTAAGAAGAAATACACGTTTGTACTTATCAAATAAGGTCATAGGCGTGTGTACAAGATAGTGTAACAGGATTCTGTACTATCACTATAGCTACAGCATCTTATTTACATTGCGTGTCATGCTCTCACATTCAATCTGTATGATTCAGACAGGCATGTATCTCTCAGTGTGTGCAAAAATATGCATGGAACATGTCACAGTCATGATGGTGCAAGGTTTGTTAGGTAGGGAGGAGATGCAATAAGTGTGTCACTTACAGCACATGGGGCTATGTAAAAAAAAAAAAAAAAAATCTAGATAATGCTAGAAAAGACACACACACACACACACCCTTGGCTGGGGATTCCCATGGGTTTGCACACTCCTGGGTGGAGGAGAGTTGGAGGAATTGAAGAGTTGCACATTCCTTCTGGATGGCATAAGACTTCCCATCAGCGGGAGCGGGAGGGAATTGGAAAATAATCCCTCATTTTTCCAACTTGAAATAAATTAAGTTATAGGCTGTGAAGTGGAAAAGGGGAATCTCTCTCTCTCTCTCTCTCCTCTCTGAAGCACGTGCTTTCGCTCTCTCTGTGGGGGGGCGGGGCGGTGGTGCGTTCAGAGGCGGAACTTACTTTTTTTTTTTTTAATTCTACTTTCATTATATTAATGTCAATAAAAGCTGTTGTGCAGTGAATCCACGTGCAATGTTTAGATCTAGATCTACACACATTAACAAGATGTAAGCCTAATCCAGATACTGAACCTGTTTTACAGCACATCTGGCTGTGCACTGGCACCGACAGGGCCGGTCCAGGCATGGCAACTCTGAGGCTGTGGTTGTGGGTGCCAACCAACCTGTGATTATTTGCTCCTTAATTAAAAAAAAATGAAACTTGTTGCGTGCATAACAAGTCTATGCATAACAGTGGGCACATCATCAGCTCTGAAGTCTGCACTGCCAGAGAAAACAATGTATAGGGGTACGCTAGGCTACATAAAGTGGACGGCTGGCTTTGGTGTGAAACACTAGCCAGACATTCCAATGCGGTGACACACACACGCACACTCACACACAGTACCACAAAGTATCGTCGAGCCGCAGTTATTGTCCTCCTGTCCTCAACTCGGTTGGCTACTGTGAGAGAAAGAGATGCTGCGTTCACGTGCTGTTGGATGTATTGGTATTAGGCTGTACACTTGTTAAAAATGCTCATGAAAATAGCGCGATTACATGCCTAAATCTTGCATTTAACACATACAACAAGACACTGAAGTGACTGCGACTTTCAAAGCAATACTATGTCTATAAGTGATATAAATGAAATACGAATTTCCATCCAGTGCAGTGCACAAAGCAGATTGAACATGGAAGCTGCGCTATATGACCAGAAATCAATCAATTCCCTAGAGTAATTTGTGGTACTTTAGTTTAGAAATATGCACCACATGAGCACACTATAAGCTAAAGACTAAACAGGGGCCCCTATGCAAGAGAGAGGCACAAGATTGGGTTATAATACAGGGCCCAAATTTGTAGATGTTGTATTTCTGTGGTGTAGATTTCTAAACACATTTCCAACTGAAGAAACTAAAAATCAGTTGTGATGCAATGAACCTGAGGCTTTGGGCGGCCCAGTGCATTGCCCTTTGTACCACCCTCTCTTGGTTTTTGAACTACAAACCTGCAAAATAAATCCAACCACCCATTTTCCATAACTGTTTCTCCTTATCAGGGTCGCAGGGGCCGGAGCTGACCCCAGCTGACATTGGGTGAGAGGTCGGGTACACCCTGGACATGTCACCAGTTCATCACAGGGCTGACACACACACAGACAAACAACAGTTCACTCTCACATTCACACCTATGGGCATTTTAGAGTCACCAATTGAATTTGCATGTCATCACTGTGGGAGAATTGGAAGATAAATATCTGTGGTATTTATTGTTTTACTGTTTTATAACAGCACACACTAACTACTGGAATCTTTCAAAATGTTTTTTGCTGTGCAGTGACCTATAATACTCCCAATTCATAACCCATCAGCTGGACTGACATGTGTATCTATACCTGGGACTATTCCATCTATCAGTAAGCCTATCTACATACCTATATTTTAATTAAATATGCAAATATATAATAAAACAGTATGTCTCAAATATATATGCAAATGTATCTAAACAAAGCATCCTTATCCTTATAGGCAATGGTGACGCTCCTACCAAAAAAAAAACACCCCAGCATGCTCAATGTGGCCTGTAACGATGGCATGAGACTGCTTTGTAAATGTCAGTGTGCCAACCTGCTCTGCTCTAATATTATTATGTTATGTTATGTTATTGTGGCATTGGTCATTGCTGAGTTGAACTCGTTCAGGGCTACATCCACTCGAGTTTATATGTGGGTGAAGGGTGCTGTCTTTTTTGGCCTAACATAAAGTTGCATATATGTGTTGCTATGTATTTATATATTGTATTTTTGTATATGTGTTTTATATTACTATAATATGCACACCTTTTGAATTTGTACAACAACAGCCTACCATTAAAACATTTCACGAAACCAGAAGACTATTTGGAGCTCAGTTTTCCGAGGAGCACCTGAAGGCACCGGAGAAGAGAGCGGTTTCTCACCGCAGCACGAGCTGCCGCATCCAACTGTCTGTCTGTCCGCGCGAGCTCTGGAAGTGGAGCGAGCCTGCCGGCCAGTGAACGAAAACTTAGCCGAACATGTGTTGAAGTACTTCGGTGTTTCGATGGATGCTGACTGGATTTGACAGCATTGGTCGGTAAGTTTGTGCCCACCACATCCTCAAACTGTCTCGTCAGTTTCACGTTTGAGCACCGGCGTCCGTTTTAAACCGGGAGTGCGGTTTGTTTGTGAAGTTGCTCCACAGTTGCAAGTGTGTTCCCAAAGTTTGGGTACCCCTCGAAGTCAACCCAAAAAAAAAAACAGGCTGACGGTAATGTTTTCTGCATTCGTGCAGGTCTGAACGGTATCAGAGCAGTGTGGGTGAAATGGGGTTGTTCGCTTGACTGTGTTTGTGAAACTTTTAGCAGAAACAGACTCATTACAAACGGGGTGACGTTTTTTGGGGGCTTGCTTCGAGGCGTGTGGAGGCTACTTCACTGTCAAAGCTGTTTGCCTTCAAAATAGTGAAATTAGATTTGTTTTGCTTAAACTGCTAGCACTTTAATCCACTTTAAATCTGCCTGTGCACACTCACACTAGTTTTTTGTAGCTTGACATGTCAGGTTATTGTTTACATGCACTGACTCCTCCAGGCAGCCCTTGGGGATTGTGACTTTTGCCACTTTTCCACCCAAAGTGATGGTGCAAAGTGAAGATATTTATAATTTCCAAATGCATCTTAAGGAGAAATCCAGCTCTGATTAATCAAATGCAGACCAGAAGGTTTGCAAAAGACACATGGAGCAGTTTAGGGGGAAAATACAGCCCATATGAGAGTCTGACACACACTAATAGGATAACAGGGCCTTATTTACAGTGCAAAGTGGGAGGCCACATGAAAGAAAGATATTCTTTAAAGGGTATTAACCCGTTAATGTGGTCGAGAAAATTACAGTATTTTTGCAAACTGGATGATTTCTGTGTAAAAGCTGTTTTTTTTCTTTCCAGCTTCGATATTGTTTGTGTTTATTCAACTTCCCGTCAACATCGTAACATATAATGTGAGGCAGCAGTTGGAAAGAACGAAGGCGTGGTGGTGTCTTGAGATATAAATGTGGAGCAGGCAGGGATGGGAGACTGGTTGGACTTGTTGTATTAAAAAAAATGGCACTGTTTCTTTGATTGAATGCATCCTCACTTCCAGAAAGTCCAGTTGGTACTTCCAGTTTGTTGCCTCCGCCAAGGAGGTTATAATCTTTCCGATGCTGTCAGTTTATCAGCAGGATAACAGAAAAACTACAGTCCCCATTTTCATGAAATTTGGTGGCAGGGTGAAACATGGGCCATGGAAGAAGACATTTAATTTTGGAGCAGATCTGATTAACGGTGCGGACACACATTATTTTTCACTTTTGTTAACATAACGGCGCTATCTATGGCAAAACTGAACAGAATTTGTCGCGCACGCCTGAACCTGTTGTAATTAAAGTGAATGATCTGCCGTGACTAAACACAACAAAACATAACAGCCACCATAGGATGCAGCGATTACCTGATTTCACTATTAATCGCACTGTTGTAACGTAAAGCCTCAGCCACACCAGAGTGTTTCTGTCACTTACAATGAAACAGCAGTGAGCAAAGAGTTGGACTTTCAGTCCAACAACTACAACTACAACTACAACTACAATCTACTGGCAACCAAGCAGGAAAAGCAGCAATGCACTGTTTATAAATTTCATGCTCACCAAAACAGTATGTAATCCTCCCCAAGGTCATAAGGTATTCTCAGTTTCCTTCTTTCCTTTTGTACAAAACTTGTGAAATAAATGATATAATTGTACTATAGCCTATAAACGTTGCATCCCGACAGCAACCTCAAACATGACTGAGTGCCCTCAAACTCCTCCAGACTTTCCCTTGACGACGTCACAGTTTTTCAGATATCTGGTTTTTGAAAGAGTGTTAATTGCGACTATAACTGACCTTTGACCTTTACTCTAAACATGCAGCAATTGTGGAATTCATTCATTTTTGCCACGTGTTCATCCAGCTACTGCTGCACTTTGATTACCTGTGAAATTTTAAGGTGCCCTATGGAGTTTTCTGTTCACATTAAGGTCTCCTGATCTTACTGCTCCACAGCTGGCCTGAAATATCACAGAAATCTGGTGCTATCCAGGCGGATTTCACGGACTAAACTATGATGATGATTTAGTGTCAACTAGCAGTTAGTGTCTGGCACAGTGACACAAAGAAGCCGGCTTTGGTTTGCGTGTGTTTCGAGAGGGAGGCGGCGGTGGTCGAGTGACATTGACAGTGAATAGAAGAGAGGGAGCAGTGATGAATCGGGGAAATTCACGTTCACACACTTCCATATAACCCTCTGACTAATTACCACAATTAACACCTATTGGTCTGAATACAGCTTAAATATCAACAAAACAAATCAGTTCTTGGATTTTTAATCCTGCTTTGTTGACGTCCATGTTCACTAGCGCGTCTCTCCTTCCCTGCCTTTTACTGGTTCACTGCCTACCTGAGTTTTACTCCACCAACTGTCAATAGGCGTGAAAATGGTGGCGGGAATGTGTACTGTGGTGGAGTTGCAGTCGTGCAATTGTGCATGCACGTATCCTTGTTTTGCTTTCAGCCACTTTAGGCTGGAGCTGCTACTATGTCACTAAATTTGCATACCTGTAGAGACAAATAAATCCCCTGAACAGTTTTCCACTTTAGCTAGCTTAACAGCTTCACAGTATTATATCCATATGAACTTCCTGCTGCCTTGAATACAGACAACATGTGTGAACAGGAGAGAACAAGACTAGGCAAAGGGGAAAAACATTGAATGAAACAATTACTGTATGTAATCATCCATGTATGTAAAAGCCAGTTCCCACGAAACAGAGTCTGGTCGGTGTTGAAACCAGATTTCCTTTAGTTTGAAGTAGACTCATGAACTTACTTTGACTTCTGGCAACAACCAGAGTTTTTTTTTTTGATTGAATGAATACTTTTAATGACATTTTGATTGTAGTTAGGCTGAGGCATATGTTCTGTGATTGCCATATGCTTTCATAATCTTTATATCCCCACAAATTCAATACGTGCTCTTGAAACAGAGCAGACGTCAAGGAGAAGTCTGTGTGATTTTAATCGACAGCGACAGCAACAACGTTCTGTTTGTCGCTTTTTCGCCACATGTTTATCAAGCTACTGCTGCACTTTGTTTACCTGTGTTTGGAAATTAAAGGTGCCATATGGAGTTTTCTGTTTACATTGTTTACTGCTGATCTTGCTGCTCCGCAGTTATGTGGTTCATGGACCAAACATGGTTTATTTCATGTTCCCAACTATAACTTCGCCTGGGTTGCACTTTGTGCTGCAATATAACACTACAAAGAAGCTTCCTTTTGGTTTGTGTGTGTTTGTTTTGAGACATCGGTGGTCGAGTGACATAGACAGTGACTGGCCGGGTGCTATCCAGGCTTCAGATTTCATGGACTAAACTATGGTATTCTTCCAGTTGTGCCCTATAAAGTATGCGTCTGGCTTGCGAAATAGCGATACAAAGAAGCTTCCTTTTTTTGGTTAGGCTGAGGCATATGTTTTTGTGATTGCCATATGCTTCCATAACCTTTAGTCTATCCCTCTATAACTAAAAGAAAAATAGCTGATTGCACAGAGTAGACTTCACAGAGCTGTTTGTCTGATTTGAATCAACAGCAACACGATGTTTGAATGTGTAAAAGACGAAGAAGAACATCTGGCCACAGGTTCGCAGTGAATATTTAGCACCGTACAGTATGTAAAGTGTCATACCTGAACACTCTTTCTGTTGTTATAGATGCACACAATCACAAATGGCGTTCATTTCATTCAAGTTCAGCAGTCTCCTCCGTCTGAGTCATCCTTTTTTCTCTCTCTTTGTTAACCAGCACACACACACACACACACACACACCGCCGTGAAAATACAGTCACCCCTTCTTGAGTCAGCCCTCTCCTGCTGTTGTTACACTAATGCGCGCACACACACACACACATAGAAATACAGAGCCTCTCTCTCTGTGCAGTTTCCACTAAAGTCTCTGTCTGCCCTGCCCTCTAATCAAAGCCATATGTTCTCCAGGTCCCTCGCATGAAAAGTCTGTTCTGTTTGCAGCAGAGTTCCCAGTGTAACCAGCCTCTCGCTTTATTACTGGCAGACTGTGTTGAAGCTGAAAGGTAACCTGCAAAGGATTGCAGGTTGATGTTTCATCCTGTTTGTCTCCATGGTAATTCCTCCATATTCCTCCCCCTGTGTCCCAGGTAGCTGTTTCAGGATTAATTAGCTCTCCTGGTCCGATCAAACCTTTATGAATCCAAGATGTTTCAGCCCTTTAGCCCCCGATCATGCCTGACAGATCAGCCTGTACTCTCACAACGCCTCTTCCAATGAATCAACTTGTCAGTCTTTATTATAAAAAAACAACAACGTGCGGTCCAGGAGGCCAAAATTAGGCCGCTCAAACTTATTAATCTAATAAAACCATGCCAGTTTGGCCTCATTATGTGACCATGACTAATATAAACATAACCAGCACTCTTGTTATGTGGCGACCCACCAGAAACTGGCATGTGACTCATGTTGGATCCCAACCCGAAAATGTAATAATAATAATACGACTCCCTTCAAGTGGAGGATAATGCATGCTTTAAATTCTCCTAATAAGGGGGATGCCATCCTCTTTATCTGGTTATGGACAAAGTACAGATTCCATCCAGCTCGAGTTTTCTTCACTGAAATTTACAGGCCAGCAGATGGAAAGCAGTTTTCCATCAGTTCTTAACCACTTGAGCTGTGATTCTCTGCCCAAAGCTGGCTCGGTTCGACCGACTGGCTTTGGGCCATTTGAAGCTCTTTGAATTTGCTCAGACTTGTATACAGTTAGATGTTCCCATTGTAAAAATTAAAAGTTAAGAGGCTTATATAGTTTTATTAGATCTTTTATCTAATCTTTTGGTGTTAGTAAAGTTTGTTGTGGATGGTTGACACCCATGTGTAACCAAGAAAAATCCACCTAATATTTGCTTTTAATGTCTGATGGTTATACCTCCTTTAAAGATTAGTGCATTAGCAGGGCTGCAGTGGTTCAGGGTTGGGTTGAAACCACTGACAAATTAAAGAACTGATGGCATATCCGTGACGTCACCCGTAGGTTTCCAAAGAGCCATTTTGAGGCTCAAAATCTGTGGCGCTGGCCGCCGCCATGTTGGTAGTCTTCCGCCTCCTGGCTTAATCTAAAGATCGTCAATCTTCGGTGGACCTGAGGCAACTAAAGCCTAAAAATTCACCCTCAATACAGTTGTCATGAACGGGGAAATTAGCAACCAAGACTGTTTTTTGTACCAGGCTGTAAACATGTTTATTTCTGCTGTGAAGTTGGACATTTTAACATGGGGACTTATGGAGACTGACTCGTTCTGTAGCCAGCCTCAAGTGGCTGTTGGAGGAACTGCAGTTTTTGGTACTAGCACATAAGATTCACTTCACAGCCACACGCTTGGTTGAAACAGTTTTTTGATCAGGCGCTGGTCCAGTTTTCTCTCATTTGAACAATAATGCAGATGATTGAAGTTACACATGTTGTAATCATAAAGATTCACATGACTTCAGTTTTTATTAGTGGATTTTCTTATATTCTAAAACACATAAAGAGTTTTTTTTTTATCATTCCAGATGCTCTCATCTCTCCCTTTATGAGGTCTTTGCACCGCACGGTACCATTCATCAGTTTCTTTTCAACTGCGACCAGTTTAAGGAATGCGAATCTATTGTAGTCATATGATGTGTCTTTTCTTCTCTGACCCCCCCGTCTTAAAAAAAAAAAAAAAAGAGAGAGAGAGGGGGTTCCTTTGCATGCTGAAGATTTAAAGAGAACTGTGCAGGATCTTTTTTGTTACTGGATCTTAGAGATGGCTTTGTACCACATTTTGATTTCCATCACAGTTCCACAACACTGAGTATCTACCTTAAACAAAACCTGCTTCACAGTCTTGTTTAGTGCGTACAAAGCTGTTCCATTCGTACTGTGGTTTGGATCATAAAAGATCAAAAAGTACAGTCACTATTGGTCTTCACTGTAGCTCTAATATATAGTTTTATATAGTATTTTATACCGGATCGCCAATGCAGCACTTTTGGCTGTTGGATTAAGACTGATATCAATATAAAGTATGGTATCATTGCACCTCGAGTTCTCTAACATGTTTAATATTCGCTCTGCGGGATTGTTTTTTCCTTGTTTCTCCTTCTTTCAATTCTTACTTGCCTACGAAAAGGAACATGGAAGTCAAAACATGTCCCGCACAAAGAAAGATTTAAGCACTTTCTTTCCTAATTCATCTTTTTGGCGTCATCAAAGTGTTTGAAAGGATAATTCATCTGTGTTTCCACTGCAGTTGGGTGACATCAGTAGGAGCGTCACTCTATTGTACTCACATGGCGTGCCTTTTTTTCTCCCCTGTGGCCCCTACACAAAAAAAAGGGGATTCCTTCTCTCCCTGACCTGATTATTATGCTGCTGGAAGGCTAAAGATCCAGTGCTGAATCTCAGTGTGAAGTATTTAGTATTTTAGAGGCTCGGGAGAATAAGTGGCAGCTCGCTTTGAGTCCAGCTCTCATTTAACACTTTTACACTTTCCACATCATGTACTATCTTTCCTCGCCCACTGGCTGTGAACTATCAAAGAAAGAATGGTTATTTCCAGTAATTCACAGCGCCGCTTTCTATCTGGCTGATTGGGCTCTCCTGCGCTCTTTGTGAAGTTGTTGGACCTGATCGCATACCAGGCCGTGAGTCATCGTTCGGATGAGTTGTGAAATAATCCCTCATGAATGAACATTAGAAAAAGTCTTTCATGTGAAAGTGAAGGCTCCCCCCGCTGTTAATGGGATAAACAATGATTTAGGACGGGAGTTCACGAACCGTTCCAGTCCTGAGACAAAACCTCATTAAAACAAATGGTTGTATGAGACAAAAGTTTATTGCACACAAGGCGAGTTAGTGTTTGAATTCATCGTTTTGTAAAAGTTTGAATGACTCAACAACAGTGGCCCATTTCGGAGCTGTGTCAGATCACTTTTGACAACCTTGAGGCTCGATCTACCGTTTGCTTAGCAAGTTCTTAGCACAGCTGTACAAATATTTTTATTCATTTTAGATGATGATGATTGTTGCTACAGCTAACTGTCAGGCTAACCGGTTCAAAATTAAACAAAAGTTATCAAACCATTAGCAAACGTGTCCATCAGTCCTATTTAAATTCACCGCTCAGTGTGATTATATCGCTGCGTCTGTAGTCAGGAATGGTGCCAGTCTACTTGCATGTCATCATTGCTGTGAAATGCCCTCAAAATTGCCTAAATCTCAGTAAAACTTGAGACTTCACGGACGCGGACCTGGCTCCAGTACACAGTCTGTGTGTGAATGTTACAGTGCACCACGTTGAACTATTGTAACATGTCCTGTGTGTGAAAGCAAAATTAGTATTACATGGCGTAACTAAAAGGTTTTGCTCCAAAACAAATTAGACTGCACATCGTGTTTTGAGTTGATGTATGGCAGTTTGGAAATAACCTTTAGAGATAAATGAGGGAACAACTGACACCCACTCTAAAATACAAAAAAATATACACAGTTCTGTTGTTAAGCATCTGATTCTGATTATATCCAGTTTCTTCAGGACTGTCAGAAAGTGCTGAGATCATCGTCTTCTGCTTTCATCAACATGTGTTACACTTTATTGCAGCACGGATAATGTTGGATGTTATTGTGGAGAGTACCCAACAGTTCTCTTTTAAAGAAAGACGGGCAGACAACAGTTGTTCAGTGGTGGAGTTGAGATCGCAGTTTTCCTGAGCTTCTTTTGAAGTATACAACTTTGTAATATTTACCGTACACATTTTAGAGTGGTATTCTCATCAAACAGCAACACAGCAAATGTGTTTTCTGTGCGTAATACCACTGTTATACATGTGTATTTGTTATGAATAGATTACTTCTGATCAAAAACTAGTTAATAAAATCAAAATAAAATGCTTTGTGCAGACTCCTGATCGTAAAACAGACAGAAGGGAAACTATTCATGGTGTAAGCACATAAACCGTGGTAAAATGACCAAATCTGAGCAAGTTATTAAAGTTTGACGGACAAAGTGCTCTGCTTCTTAAACGCTTCTGTGAGGTATGAAGCCGTGAGGAGAGTGGACCTAAACAGTGTCCCGACCACGACGTCACAGGCCCGTCTCTGGTGGGATCCAGAGTTAAAAGTCAGTCCCAGATTTACTCTTGTCCAGCAGGCTCTTGCTTGGACACTCTTTCCCCTTAGCCTTCTCCGTCAATGCCCTCTTAACCTCCTTAATTCCATAGAGGCTGCTGAACCACGGTTACATTGCCCACTTTCCCGGCTCCAGTTCTGGCACGACACCAGGTCGGCATTTCCCCGTGCCTGGTGGAAAAGTTCCACAATGATGTAGTAATATAGAGAAATAATCATCGCTTTATTTATACCAACATAGATATACAGTATCATATTAAGGTCAGGAAACCATCCGCACATATTTCATAACAAAAAATAGCTACAGTATGTGCCTTCAGGCTTTATGTTGTAACTGCTAGTCAGATGACTGTCAAAGGTGAAACACTTATGTCAACAAATTATGCACAGACTTCAGAAACACACTCCGATTGGCTGCTGAACTTGCACACTGTCTGTGGACGGCCCATCCCTCGTGTTAGTCTTTGTCTCTCCCTCTCACACACACAAACACACACACACACACACACACACACTCTTTCACTCTCTCTGTCTGTTGACAGCAAGGCATTGAGCGGGAATCCTGAATCACCTGGAAAACCTGGAGTGTGTGGTTTACAAAACTTTTTACGAGGCTTGTCGCTTACATTAATGTAAGTATTGTCATCAGTTATACTTTTTTTTTATACCATTTGAGATACGCTCTAGGAAAGTAATGCTGGTATGAGCCAGACTATATTGAATATAATACATCAAGTGAAGTAGAAGTGATTCAGGGTTTTTTGGTCAGTGCACTTCTCACTCTGTGTGACCTGGTTTCCCCGTGTTGGTGTGTTTGTGTGTGTCTGCCTGTCTGCGTTTTTGGCCCAAGGCTAAGATTTAGCCTGGAAGGGCACGCTTTCCCGGCCAGGGTCACAGTTCAGCTGATAACAAGAGGTTTACCATACCGTACCACACCTTCAGAGTATGTGTATTTTATTTCTCTGTGCTGACGGGCTGCTGGAGATTATGTTAAAAGAATTAATGTGTGTGTGCATGTATTTTTTTAGGTTTACTAACTGCAGAGATTTAATTATTGTTTGATTACTAGCAGCCTTTTAAGATATAGCAGGTCTGCTATGTGATTCTTGTGCTAAGACTTTATTATTGTGATTTTAATAGTGAATTTTAAGTCTAAATAAAGTCGTGGAGGATAACCACTAAATGAACTGCTGTAGCACATCTATATCAAACCTTACTTTGAGTCCACATGCTTCCATTTTAAGCGACCGCAGTGTGGAAATGCTATCCTGTTGCTAATTTCAGAGCGTTTTTAAATTAGCTTGATGGCAAGCACAGCTGTCTATCATGCCCTCGGGCACATGGCTTCAGGATTTAAAGCTACAGTATGCAACTTCTCGCCTCGGGGTAAACAAAGTGTTAGGCTAGTACCGCCCTCCCGACCCCGTAATTGGACAGGTTCACGCCCTAACATGTGTTGTGTCAGTCCGTGTCCTCAAATGACATGAGCCTTGACAGCTAACATCTGTACAACCACAACATCACCTGCAGCAGCAGCAGCAGCAGACGATGAACACAGATGGTTTCCAAATAGGAAATGTATGTTTTTCTGATTTTAATTACCTTCTTTGCTGCACAGTTAGCTCTGCTGCGCTTTTATTTCGCACGGTTCACCCAAATTGTAGTAATTGCCATGACTTGCCCATGCAACGGTTTCTAATCTCTTTTATGCCCAAGCTCAATAACAGGTTGGTTCTCATGACCAATCACGCATACTAAACTTAATTTGTTATTTCAGGCAATTGGGAATATACCGTAGGCATGTGCACACAGGTTGACAGGAAGGTGGAGTATTATTATATTATAGTATTTACTCTTAATTTCAATATAAAAGAAAGTGGAAAAAGTTTGACTTGATGCCAAAAAGTTTCACATCTAGCAGGAATGACGGGCACTGGTCTAGAGATATTGTACAGTGTCACATGTTGACACTTTGGATCTGCTGGTTGGACCTGTTTGTTGACTTTTGACACATGCAGATGAGGTTCTTCCTGTTCTTCCCGGATCGGAGTGGGCTCTCTAACCATAGTGAAGAACAGACTACGAAAAAGAAATGTAATCTGACACGCCTGCTGATAACTCTTTGATGTGTAGGTGGAAATTTGTTGGAAATTCTAACCACAGTTATTCAAAAGATGAAATTATCTGAGAAAACTTATACAGTATGCCAGTCAGTTATTTCACAATGATTGTATCCGTGTGATTCTACGTGACAAACTGAACTCGAGTAGGTCAAAAGTCGGAAGTGTCGGCTCTCAGTCTGTGGCCTGTGTAGCTCCAGGCAAGCTGCTCCTATGTGTTGCAGTTTCAGGCAGAGGTATGTTGTGCAACTGACACATTGAAATCCATTATTTACCTTGGAAGCTGTAGTAGCTTATATTCTTTGAGCTAACATACTAAATGTTTTGGTATTATTATATTTCAGTAAATAAGGTAAACGTTACTGGCGCCGTGCGGGGGGAAATTAAATATTTTAACATGCCATTGGTTTATTAAAGGTTAATATTTTGGACATCCCATGATCACCAAACCTGACTCCCCAAATCTATTTAACGAAAGGCCACAAACTCAGTTTCCATCAGCTTTATTTTGCCGCGTCGGTGCTACAAAAAAATGTGGTAAAACTGTTTTCCATTTGATGCAAATTCAGGTTTTTCATTAGCTGCATTCTATTGATTAATAAAGCACATTTTGAATAAATACTTCATGTGACCACCTTCACTGGCGTCCTCCAAAACTTCATTTTTTACAAGACGTTTATTCGTTTCTGGGAAATTCTGAATCTTGGCACGTCTCCTATTTATTACTACAGGAGTGGCTAATCCTTTTAAAACTGTCTAAGCGACTCCAGTAAAACAGTAATGATTGCCTGCGGTGTAGTGCTTGGAGTCAGTCGATTCAAAGTGCCATTGTCCTGGCATTGACCAATAAGAGCATCAATTAATTTCCCCCCATCATCGAAGGTTTTCTTTTATGAGCTATCAATCATCAGTGTGCTCAAGAGCCTGAGATGCAAATATGAAGGTTAGATGTCACTGTTTTCTAATGAATGGAGCTCTTTCTCTCTCGGTTTCATCCCTTTGGCCGAAGTTCTGTCTGTGTGAATGTAGCACAGAGTCTTGAAAAGAGGCTGCAGACACCCGACAGACACCTTGATATATGTGTGTGTGTGAACTCTTTCCTCCCTGTTTGTGTTCCCCGCCTGACACACACACACACACACACACACACACACTAAATGTGTAGCTGTCCTCCCTCTTTGGGTCGATCCCACATTCCGACCGTGGCCCACGCATCTTGGCAGTGGATTTAAGCACTGCAGTCACTCTAATTATGAGGTTTCGGGCACTAGTTTTTCGGATTTATTCATCGCTGGCCACCATGACGATACCAGAACCACACAATTAGTATGCGTGCATGTTGCGGGCGAGTGTGTCCGTTATTGATGTATTTCATGCAAGCAGGGTGCATAAGTCTCTGCCCAGCTCTGATTTATACATCTACCAGAGTGCTGGACTGATATAGACAGAGTAAGTGAAGTGAAATCATTTTTTTCCCTCCGAGATATTGGATTAGAGACAACATTTCCGATTTATTGTAGAGCTGTGTGATGAAAGCCAGCTACTGAAAATGGGACTGTTCGGCTGGCATTCTACCGAGTTTGCATAATTTGCTTCTTTTCAACAGTGTGTGCTTTCATTACAGAGAAGAGTCTCGCGTTTGAAGACTGCTGGGTAATATCAAAAATGAGAAAAACCTGTTTGTGATCGTGAACCTCGGTGACATTACAGTGAAAGTTTTAGTTGCACTGAAATCCATAAAGATTTGTTCACACCTTACTTATTTTAATCTAAGGTTGTTTAGTTGTTTGTTGCGCCTTTTATGGCTTTATTCATAGAAGTTAGAGAGATGGGGAGAAGGGCAGAAAGAGAAGGGGATGGACATGCAACAAAAGTTCCCGGTTAAGTTATTAAGTTAATGCTCTGAAGTGTTTTTTTTACATTCACATCACATCATAGAGAACTGGCATTTAAACTGACATTTTAAGATATCAGTTGCATTGCTCCGAGCCAGCGCACTTTTTCTTATTCTCCAGAAAATGTAGGTTTTACACAGGATCTAATTTTTAGACCGCACGGC
Source organism: Argyrosomus regius (assembly GCA_946959425.1). Taxonomy (NCBI): domain Eukaryota; kingdom Metazoa; phylum Chordata; class Actinopteri; family Sciaenidae; genus Argyrosomus; species Argyrosomus regius. The sequence goes on along the minus strand of OX336900.1, from coordinate 7,127,573 downwards.
GTTAACATGCCATGTGGTCTGACTGTTAATTATCGGTTCTTCGCTGGTGTGGTGACGATCGGACTTGAGGTTTTTCCCATGGAGTTGATCCAAGACACAACACTGTTGAAGAATTCAAGTCAACCTCTCAGTGGTGATAGTCCAAACACACACATTTATTTAACTTTGCCGCGCACTAAAAAACATCCTGCGCCTCATACATCATCTCAGGAACTGGTGAGAAATGTTCTGTGTATAGTTTCATTCTCGAGTTTTTGAAAGGTTGGTTCCTTCCCGCTTAAATTCGGTATTTGTTTTTTCAGTTGTTTCGGTCACAATGGCTCATGCTCTGTGCAGTGATTTTAGTTGAATAGTTATAGATAAGAAAGCTGATGTGATGAAAGAAGAGAGCACGGAAGGAAATGAGAGAAAGTTGGAATCTTTTAATGTTAGTAAAATGTGTTTTTTTATGTTTCAATTACTCAGTCCTGAATGTTCTAGCTCTCACCTTATCCTCTGAATATGATTTAATGATACGAGAGTTGAAAATGTGTTTTTATTATAAATTAACGATCTTTTAAGATACTCTTGAAAACAAGGTAACAATGACTAATGTGTCTGTGTTCTGTCTTTCGCTCTCTCTCCCTTTGTCTTTCTCAGGGCCTGCAAGTGGATAACTACGCCACAGATACATGTCAGGACCAATCAGAGCTAGCGCCCACAGGCACACTCATGGCCTTGTAAGCAGTGACTGCAAACCGTACTATCAAGGAAATTCCACGGTCCTCCAGGGTCACCTCCGTGGGTTCTCTATCTGGTGGTTTGTACAGCTGCACAAGCTGCTGTTTCCACAACACACGCACACAAAACACACACAGAGCACACATTGTATGGACGTGTTGTCTTAGTCATTCAAGAGGTCGCTGGAAGCTGGAAGTTGGTGTTTTTTCCCCCAGCACAGGCCCATGATCATGGTGGCACACTAAGATTGGAAAAGAAGCTTGGGTCTGTTATGTAGCATGACCTGAAGTGGATCTCTCTCATCATCTAGGTGAGTATTTTGATGCAGATGATGGGTTATTAATGATTAATTGTGCACTTGTATCAATCAATGAGAAGGGGAAGCTGCAACAGAGAAACGTGCTCCACCCTCCTCCAGCTAAAACAGAGTAGATTGTTATGAATGTCTGGAAGCGAAGCTCCATTCAGGGAAAAGTGGACTTTAGTCGTCTAGACCAGCTGAGTTATAAACACGAGAAAGATGTCACCTTGCACAATATATGGGTTTTGAAGTCTGCAAATTTCATTTCCTCTGCAAATTTCATTTCCTCTTGCTGCGCTACGGAGCTGCTAATTGAGAAGGAAGACTTTAGATAAATAAATTAAAGACCTGAGCCAGTCTGAAGATCATTTTAAATGCTGTTAGGTTAGATTTCTCCTGCTTAACTGTCATCAATTATTCTACAAGCTGCAGCAAAACAGAAGATAAATCAGGACGCCCCAGGGAGACGCGATGGCTACTGAAGAAAATCAGACACAGGTCGTGGCTGCAGTACTGGCTCGGCGCACTTCACCTCCATCCACTGGCAGCAGAGCCAGCAGGGAAGCCAGACATGCAAATAACTGCCAGGAAGTACAGCGATACTCTGACCAATTGTGGCAGTCAAAAGAGCGGAGCAGCCCGTCCCTTCTCTTTTACAGGAAGTTATCTTGTGACAGCGGGAAAGGCACAATTTTGGATGAGGAATACGACTGTTTGGATTGCACCTCAAAAATCCTGAATACACAAGAGAAACTTTATCCAGAGCCGTCGGCTGGCAAGAGTATTGAAGGAATAGCTAACTCGGTTACTCCGATACCTGGGAAAAGTTCAGAAGGATCTCCTTGCCAGCTGGACACCTCAGGAGAGGGTGTGGACACAGGCAGAAACAGAACTGGCAGCACCCGCTGCTCCTGCACCATGTCGAGCCTTTACAGTCCAAACATCTACTGTTGCCATACACCCAGATCCAGCCCCAGCTCTGTTCACAGTCCTCGCCTTAGCTCCAGTCCCTCTCAGCCAATCCGGCGACACGTCCGCCGAAGCAGCCTGCCTGTGTCTATGCTGGCTTTCCACAAGGTAATAGAGTCGGAAGTTGTAGCTCCAATTACATGCATTTTGTATACTGCTACATCAGTGCTGTGTTATGTGCTCTAAAATGCCTATGCAGATACAATTTGCTGTGTTTTCTGCCTCTAGACATCAGCCTGCCTCTCATCTCGGTGCAGCCCATCCAGTGAACCGGGCTCTTTAGTGTCGTCTCCCTGTAACTCCCCCCTCCCCAACCACCGCCAGCATCACCAAAATGGACACATCCACGGGCACCACCTCAAAGATGGCTACTCGAGTTTGGAGAGGCTCAACCGAAGGCCCAGGGTTGACAAATTCTCCTTGGAGAAAGTGTTCCTACGACGGGCATCACTAGACACCATGACAACAACGCGGGGGCACGATGAGAGGTCATCCTCAGGTGTTGCCAGATATGGCAGTGGGGGCAGCAGCAGTGAAGAGGGGGATGGAGAGGGTCTCTCGGATAACACAGAGTTTATTAGGAACCGTAAAGAGCGTTCCACTGTTCTGGTGAGGCGCTTCTTCAAGAATAATCAAAAGGTATTTACATTTAAGAGCCATTTTCCTTACAACAAATGTGTTCAGTTGATATCTTTAACATGTTCGTGTTCACTTCTATAAAATCAGACATGTTCAAATACATTCCCACTTTTCACAAGGTGACCAAGTCGGTGTGTACTGGAACCAGAGCGATTGTCAAGACACTGCCGTCGGGACGAATCTCGGAGGAGGTCTGGGAGGTGGTTGTTTATCGCAGGATACGGCGACCCAGCAAGAAGGACGTATGGCCAATCTTAATGCGCCGTGCGGGAGAAGAATTAAGAGTCTGCAGGGAGATACTACGTCTTGTCGGAGTTAAGCTACGGCAGGTAAGAGAGTGAATACACAGGCTCTCTGTGTATAGATTTAAATACAGCACTCAGGTGAGCTGTAAAAGTTGTCGGAAACATAGAATCAGGGGAGTCAGTCCAGTGAAGTTCTCAGGTCTTGCATAGTTTATCTTTCACACCCAGGCTACTGTTAACACGCTGCTGCTAAGGGAGAACTGTACCAGTGCATCTCAAAAGGGATTTCGAATAAGTCTGCAGTGTGAAACAGCACAATTAAACACGTTTTCCACAATCACCCTAAGCCAAGTGTTGTTAAGGTTGCCTTTTTATGAGTTTAGGAAACATGTTGCAGTGGGAACTATTCAATCTTTATGGTGTTCATGGCCTTACATCACTGATATTTCGCCTCGAGCTATAGTGTGCTCATTCTGTAAAAGCTTAAACATGACGTCGAATTTCCACAGATGATCAGGCGTTGGGTTTATATGCGGTTTTGCTTTTCTCTGCCACAAGAAAAGTGTGATTTTTTTTTAATAGCTGCAGTGGCACAAGGGTATTTATGACTCAATTGATTATTGGTTCAGTGGAGAAGAATTGTTCTTGGCTTTTACTCGCCTGTGTTTGGGTTGAAATGTTACGCCTGTTATGCATGAAAGACGAATAATTTGCTCGAGGAATATGTTAATAGACCAACACACACACATCCCGAAAAACACATACACACAGGCTCTTTGTTCAGGGTAGGCCCCTGCTGCGGAAAAATGATTTATTCTCTGTTAGTTCTGCTCCCCATATTACTGACAGACTGAATGACTGAGCCTTCTGTGTGTGTGTGTATGTGTGTGTTTAAATGGACTGAGCAGAGTTGGCATCTGCATTAAAGTTACAGCCATGGAAATTGAGAGAGGATAAATGAGCAAGACAGAGTGAGAAAGTTTGAGAGAGATGTAGGACGGAGGAAAAATGGCTGTGAGAGAACCGGGACGTTGCTGTGTTATTATCCAGTTTCCAAGCAAAAGAAAGTGTTTTTTTTTTTTTTACAAACATGAAAACCTCCTGTAGGAGTTGTTCAACTTGAGCAGCCTTGGCAGCCACGATTTAACATTTCAATAGAAGGCATTATGTCTGTCTTAAGTCGCGCTTTTCAACGTGAGACGTGCAAACACCATGAAAATCTTTGAAGACGAGGAATCGACAGCATCACACAGGATGCTCTCCTGTTGTTTTTTGTTATCGCATCCCGCCTTTTCCTGTAAAAACTCAAAACACACGGAAGCTGAAACCGGTTCCTTGAAGACACATGTAACCACAGGATTACACAAGTTTATTTTATTTGAATGCAAAATATATTTCTGTTTTTCTTTTTGCTGCCTCTGTAGTATAATATAAACTGTATATTTGTAAGCTAGTTATTAAATTGATATCAGATGTTTTGCAGGTCAACACTGCATCATGTTCTCTTCACTGCGTTTACTGCAGCCAACTGTCATTTCAGCTGTTTCTGTGTCAGCCACCTACTGACTTTTGGCAGCGTAGAACATGTTGGGTTTATCTTAATAGTTCACAGGAGAAAAAGGGTGAAAGCTTGGACTTTCTTCCAAACATTAATTTCTCTGAAATCACTTCTCTGAAGTAATTTAAATTCAAATCAGGTCCCCACAGCTGTTGAAGGAGTTGGAGCTTTTTTGTGTAGATGCATGACTGTGCATTTTTGTATGTATTACTTTTAAATGATGGGATTCTGACATCATGTGCACAGTTGTACTGTATATGTGTGTGCATAATGTATATAATGTATAGATATATGTACTTTTTTTTTTTTTTCTTTTTGGGTTCATGCGTAGCCACAACAGAGCCAAGCACTGTCTAAGGTTTCTCACTTGTACCATACACACACACACACACTCATGCTGCAGTGTGGTTTCTGAGTTCGCCAAAGTGTTTTTATGAGTCCTTTGTGGTCGTAGAAATACGGGCCGAGTTAAGTCCAGGCAGAGCTGCTGCTTAATAATGAGCCTATTGAAAATGGGGGGAGTCGCCAGCACTTCTCTTGTCAAAACACCATCTGAGTTACTCCTGTAAGGGGTCACCAGAGAAACTCTGAGAACACTGAGCAGCAGTGAATAAAGTCAAGCTGCAGAAGAGTTGTCATCAGGGTCATAAAAAACCAAAACTATGAAAAAAGTAGGGCCACATCCCATCGCAAACAAATGTGAGTCATGCAGTCATGTGCATTTGCAAAGAAATGTATTCCCTCTGTTTAACAATGGAAGACCAGAAAGTATAGGACATTTTAGTTTAAAGCAAAGAAGTACAGCTTATCATTGTAAGAATACGCAGTATTCAGACACAAATATTTTAAATAATTACGTAATTTGCTTTTGGCATGTTTGCATTACACACATATACAAACACACACCCACACATCAAAAAACAGAGCAAACAAACAGAACTCCTCAGTCTCGACTCCCCTCTGCCTTTAAGGTGCACACAACCTACTTTATAATACACAGGCCCCCTATATGTGGCATGTAAGTCTGACTCTGCAGTAATCATGTTGAGGAGGTTTCTGGAGGTATCCCGTGGCCCTGTGTGTTTATTGCTTCAGCTAATGAAGCGAGCCAAAGAACACAGGATTATATGAAGGAGGGATTGGAGCAGGGTAACAGCGGCAGAGATGGAGAGAGAAGGAGAGGGAGGGAGGGGAAAGGAGGGGAATGGAGGGGTAACACACTAGGAGAGAAAGAGGGAGAAAATGAGATTTTAACAGTGGAAAAAGAGGAAAATCTACCATGGAGGAAAAGTGAGAAACAAGGTGTGTGTGTGTGTGTGTGTGTGTGTGTGTGTGTGGAGGGGGGGCAGAGAGAATATGGAGAGTGAGAGAAAGAGAACAAAAAGAAAGTTTAGACCAAGACAAAGCCATGAACTTGTTCACTTGAACTGTTTTATATACGTTGATAATGGAAAATAAACTATAATACTCTCACAAGAGTTTTGCATTATCCAGAAAAAAAAAAACACAAAGGCTATAAAATGTATGAAAATATTTCAAAGTGTCAGGGTAGGTCAGATGAGAGAATGCAAAAACTTTAGTGAGAGAACAATACAAAGTGTCAGAGAAATGTAACACAAAATACACACACACACACACACACACACACACACACCTGGTGTCAGGATCAAACAGTCTCCAAAGCCAGAAGCATTTTATTGTTTGCCTTTGTGTAGTCTACCAATTAGAGCCCTGCTGCGTCCTTTCATTTAACTCATTTAAGTGGTATCAGGCTAAGTGGTAAGTGACCATGTGCACCTTTGCTTTGCACACACACACACATGCAGGCACGGACGTGTACATGCCCACTTACCCAAGCAGTTTAGGCTGAGTGGGAGTAAGGCTGAGAGATGGATGCTCGTAAATAAATGGTCTTCCCATAACTGAGGAGGCAAAAAGTGTGGGGGGGCGGGAATACATTCTTCCCCCATCGGGACCTTCTGTGCTTTTCTGTTTCCCTCAGTGTCTTGTCATAACTGGAGTCCTGGATATGAAGCCAAAATGTTGCCAGTTCAAATCCCGGAATATCTACAGTACACTGGGAAAGTATATCAAAACATCTCTTACTGAAATACTCCATGGGACATTCTTGTCATTTTACATACACAGGCTTGTATCCTGGACTTTTTAATTAGAGACATGCCCATTCATGCTTTGGAGATGCTCCAGCCAGAAATACTTTGAACACTTCCCACTGTGAAACTTTTCATTTTTTAAATTTTCAAGTTTCAGTTTCTGCCATTGTGGCTAACAGCAAGTTTCCATGGAATGATGCACAGTGGTTTGATTTCTGATAACTCTTGTTGTGTACTTGTGTGTCACTTGAGTGTCACTCATGGATCTACTCACCATCCTGCCATTGAAACTTTCAGATGTTTGTCAGACGGGAGGTTATCTGTTATCTATCAGTGCTTGTCATGAGTATGACTTCCAGTGGCGCCTGTTTGATTCGCAGAAAACACCAGTCCTGCCTGTAATTTCCTGTAAGGGTGGACTGATAGAGAGAGAGAGGGAGGGATACACGTACACTTAACTGTGTTGCTTACTCAATCTCCCACGGGGTTGCGTTGCTTTGGTGTAATAGCCACACACACACACACACACACACACACTATCTCCATTCCCCTTTCATTTTCCTTTCAGTTTGAGTTTGTACAAATATTGGATCATTTTTCATGTTTAAGTAGCAAAGATAGCCTCCAGCACTGTGTCTATTGAAGAAGTTTCTGTGTTAAATGTGGTTGTCACGGCCCCAAGTTCTATCTAGGGAAAAGGGGAGTAACATAAAACTAGCTGAAGAATCCCCGCAGTCAATATGATGATGTTTTTTATGAACAGATGAGGAAGCTTAAACGCAACGTCACGGAGAGCCGTGGCCAAAATAACAAACAAAGCAGCCCTGAGTAGAAATAAAAACACAATGCTTTAAAAAACTACCCATAAAAGAAAAAGTTACAAAGCAGAGCCTAACATCCTGACAACACACGAAAAACAGGAGAAAAGGGAAGGGAATTCTCAGCTCCTGGACTGTAGGGGCGTGTCTGCTGAATGAGCTGAAGCCACACCCACTCATGGGAGCAGTCAAGCAGCAATTTTGAAGCGACTGAAACGAGTCAGATGAGTTCAGAAAATGACATGACTAACTTTGAAACACTCTGAGCGAGATGAATTAATCTCTATCTCTGTGCTAGGGGTGCAGGGGTATGCTCAGGGTGGCATCGAGCCACCCTTTAGGACCGCCCACAAAATCCTGGACTGAAAACTGGTGAAAAACTGTTTTAACGTCTAACACCACATTTCAGTAATATATCGTTCAAAGTCTTTTCACATGTTTTCAGCAACTATTTTCCAACATATTTAATATATTTTGAAAGAAATCTCGGAATTGCCTTTACACAGACTTTAAAGAATGGATTAACTGAAATCTACCTTATTGACCTTAACCAGGACACATCAGACAGAAGAGATATGGATGGATTATGGTAAAAATTAAATCTCAGAATGCTTCTTCCACATTTGAATGACTCAAAATTAATTTCTAGAACAAATCCGACAACCATCTAGTGACTCGTAGTGCTACACTTTAAGTGCAGAGTATCCAGCTCTGGCACTAGGTTATTTCTGTCGAGCAAATATTAATTGGGCTGCCCCAAACAATAAGATTAAAATGCAGCCTGTGACATATGGTGATTGTTGTTAAACTCCTGTTTGTCGACTGGCATTTAACCTCTAACCATTTGCTAGTTAAATGTCCCTGCCTGTAAACTGGGTCAATATGGTTACAGACCGGTTATTTGAGTTAAGGTAATAACTCTTGCAAACACAACCACATCTTGGTAAACAGGTAGTGCCTCTTTCAAATGTCCGACAAATATCCGGTTTCAAGATATCCACTGCGTTGTTACATTTCATAGATTGTCTTTCCTGGTAATTGCTTCTTTGTTAGGGCACACAGACAGCGAGCGTCATATTTGCATGTAGAGATAGGCACACAAACACATGCTGTAATGTATGCATGGACGGCAAAGTCTTTTTCCTTTTTGTTATGACCCCATTAAATGGATGTAATTGGTAATTCATGTGCACAAACACACACACTGTGTGATTAGGTTAGGGGTAATAAAAATGTTGAGGTGAATGAAATTACAATTGCAATCACAATTTGAGTTATTGGAAATGAACAAAAGGCTTTATACAACCGGAAGTTAAATGCAGATTGTGAAAGACACATAATGAGCCTCTTCTTGCCTCTTTAAGCGCGCACACTCTACATGTGTGTACGAACCAAACCCAGAACCTGAGCTTTCACTTAGACTCACTGCTTTCTTCGTACACTGTAATACACTATGGAAAAACAGTTTGGATGATAAAGGTAAAAGAAAAAAAAGATCCAGATGAAGCGTGGCTGTGAAAATTGGCCGAGCCTTGCATGCACATTTTTGCAAGGTGAACTAGAGTTGAGCAACACTGCATCGTGCCAGTGTAGTGCAGGACACCTACTATTGTTTCTGTTTTGTAATCTGCAAGGCATGTGAATGAAAAAAAGCACAAATACTTTTCATCTTCATGCCAACGTTACTAATCAATCAAGAGACTTTGCGTTGTGTCATTGTAGTGGTACAGAATGTACCAGAGAAAAGCGTGGGTCATAATTGCTACTAAAGATGTTTGTTGGTGTTTGTTGGGCATTTATTTGGTGACTCAACATACTACGCAACACATGCTGATCATAACAAACATTTCATCCAATTTGGTAACCCTGTGAGAGGTTCCAGTTAAATCAGTGATTAGTAGTTATGAATCTTCTCCAGTTAGTGGTTTGTACAAGGGCAGAAAGTTAGTTAAGTAACATGTTAATATCATTGATTTTGCTCCAGGTTAGTACTTACCTATGTTAAGCTCAATTATCAAATCAGGTCTCTCAGTTTTCATTACCAAAGAGCAATACACAAACACTCATTCAGCTTACCCCAAACCCCAAATATATAATATCTAACTAGTATGAACATCATGAGAGTGACAGGAAAGCCATGGAGGAGAGATGGCATTCAGCAAAGGGGCCTGGGCCGGCCCGGAACCCACATAGCTGCGGTAAGGTCTCGGCCTTAATACGTGCCACGTGCTCTACCAGATGAGCTAGTGGCGCGCCCCAGAAATACATATTTTTACCAAAAGAATTAACTACCAAAAGTGAGGCAATTGAAGGGATTCAGATTCATTGAATCCTTTCACACACGTGCACACTCACAAGCTTACCCTCCATGTATGTCACACTCATTTAACCTTGTGTCTATCACCCTTATGCTCTCTCTCTGCGTGTTGTGCCACTACAAAGGAATGTGCCGAGCAGGCCACTCTCGCGCCCAGCTGGGTGTTGCAGCTTAGCCCAGAGATTAGTGTGTGCGTGCGTGTGTGTGTGTGTGTGTGTGTGTTGAGAAGCACTCTTATTTAGTCAGATGTCTGTTTACACAGAAAAGGGATAGCACACTAGATATCTAGCATACCTTTGTTAGGAGTACTGATTTTCATAACGATAGTATCTTGAACAATGTGACCTCCCTGCTCTTTAAACATGGCGAGACTCTCGGCCCCATTGCTGTTCGTGAATCCGCTGCACAGGAGCGCATGTGGCCGCCTCTCTTGTTTTCGTTGAAGCACAGTCCATCTGTTTATTTTCGTGGGGTGACGGAAGGGTGTCAAAACTGCACGTGGGTGTCTTTTCACTTCGTGGGGTTAAAATGTGCATATGTGTGTGTGTGTGTGTGTGTGTGTGTGTTAGCTCAGGCTTCTCGCATCTCTGTGATATTGTGGGAAAACTGTGCTGTGGCAGGAACTTGGAAAGTGTCCCTACAGAGCTGAGGTTGTTAAACTGTAGGTCAGGACCCATGTCCCAACACACACAAAAACAAGCAGTGGAGAATTTTGACCCCCTGAGGTGAATGCAGAATGCATACACACACTCCTGATCGATGTAACAGTCTGTATATCGTGGAAATGCAGTCATTTTTAATACGCAACATTGACTATTTCCCATAAGGACCACATACAATATTATAAACAAGCACACACACTTGAACTACCTGTCATAGTGAGTCACTTTCTGTTCTTTTGACCTCTCCCAGTTTCATCACCCAAATGTGACAGTGGTCTGACTACATGTCTGCGACATATGTCACTCTGTTTCTGCACTCCCCCACTGATGTAATCACATTTTTTATTAACTAACACCTACTGGTCTAGATTTAGACAAAAATAGGATTTGGGTGGAATATTCCCAAAAAAAAAAATGAGAGCACGAGGCACTTTGGGGTCATGCTGTTATTGTTGCACTCGAAGAATAACACAATTGATGTAAAAAATAGCCTGCCACCTCCCCTTCCCAACGCTTTGACTCATAATTTTAGAGGTCAACCAGAGGGGATTTAGCCAAAATACAGCCTAAGCCTTAAGCTTACAGGATGCTGTACAGTAATAGTTGTAATTGCTTTTTTCGTGTAGCAGCGTGAAAAATTCATCACCAAAGGCAACGACACAGCACGGTGTCTGACACTAACTTATTAAGGAAGTATCTTTCAGTGTAATCTAATCAAAGTGCACGGCTTTGATCTGAATCGATAAGCATGACTGAAGATACTTTCTATTTATTTGTCTGGCTTCCTTTTGGATATAAAAATTTATTAGATGTTGCTATGATAAGAATGTGAGTGTTGATTTGAGCTTGTATGAGCAGTGACATATGAAAAGTCAGCCTCTGGTGCCATCTAGTGGAGAATATTTGAAGCTGCAGATGAACTTGGGTTGCTGAGTATTTTTGGTATGGGGACACTGACTGCTGAGTCATGATTTCATGACAAATCAGAAATTCTTGGTACTTGCTAATACAATTGGTACTTCCTGTTGCTCTTTGATCATAATGCTTGTCGTGCGTGGGTGGGTGTGCGTGTGTGCGTGCGTGCGTGCGTGTGTGTGTGTGTGCGTGCGTGCGTGCGTGCGTGCGTGATATTCAGTGTTTGACTAATTGTCCATGCCACCCTTTTGTTATTGCAACAACATGCCGCGCAACAATTAGTCAACTTATCAATGAGCTGATTGGCTACAAGTTGATTAATGGTGATTCTAATAACTGATCTTATAGAGTCGCTGGCTCCAGCTCCTCAAATGTAAGGATTTGCATATTTTATGTCATCGTAGATTGAATATCTTTTGAATACTAAATGTTGGACAGACGAAACAAGCAAATTAAAGTTGCTACCTGCCTGTTTTTTCTCTCCACTATTAGCTGAAGCAGTTGTAAATAAATAAGAGCTATTAAAAGTGAGTAAATTAATTAAAACAATAATTAAAATATTAACTGATTGTTGTAAGTAGCAATTTTCATTATCAGTTAATCTAAGGATTAGTTTTTTGATTCGTTCATCTCGTTCAGTTTAAACATCTTAACAATTAATTATTTATCAAAATAGTTTATATTAATGTCCTTCTTTCATCATTTCAGCTCACTTAATTAAAGTAATGTCAATTTAAAGCAGCAATGTAAAATAAAGTATTTTATTGTACTTGACTTGTCTTTTTTTGCATGTCCAACAGAGGGCAGCAGACTTTTTCAAAAAAATCATGGCGTCTGCTGCTTTCTAGAATTATCCTTAAAGTATTAGCCTTGCAAATGTTATGTTGTAGTCCAAGCTCTGCTTTATAATAAGTCACACCAAGGTGTTAGAGAAAGAGAGAGATAACAAACTGGTGTCTGCTTCAGTGTTTGTCACAGTCACAGTCACAGAACAAGACAGCATATCGTACTTTATTATTATCCTAATTAATATTGATTGCAGGACTTTGTGCCTTCTAAAGGTAATTTATGTAATGTATGTAGTGTAATACATGAATCTGACCCCTCATTACTGGCTCAGGAGGCCGGTCTGATTAGCTGAGTATTGATCAAAGAAATGCAAAGCAAAGACTGTGGACAGGCCAGCTGTTTGCTTTGTTCTGAAGACCACTTTGATGTCAACTGAGCATGAAGCAGATTAATTTTTCCACTTGATTAGGTCAGATTCAATAGAACATACTGTATTCATTTAGACTTGTTACTGTTGTGATTATGTGTGTATGTGTTACACTGCAATTAGAGAAGACATTACAGAGGCCTTTTGTTTTCAGTCAAATTTGAATGTTTGCTTAAAATGACAAATTTCCTCCAGTGAAGGTGTGTTATACGATAACTCAGTATTTAAATTTTGTTGTTTTAACTATTGCCCATTCTATACCTGTGGTGTGATTCATAATTGTTCCTTAATTGTCTGCCACGCTGCAGCATGCTGGGAGCTGGCAGGGTGTCAGCCTCTTGTTGCAGGACACTTCAGCTGGGCGGTCGCTTACATTCACGAGAGCAATTTCCTCACTGAGATTTTTAGAAACCGTGATTGGCTGGTACAGATAATTAACAAGAAATGGCGATCATGTATGTTTGCTAAAATTGTCTCCATGGTTGCATTTTGTGCTGACCCATATAACTGTAATCAAAGAACAGTGCCTTTATTACATATTAGTGTACGGTCTGATGTGTCAACAGAGAGCGTGTTGATACATATAATAAAAATACAGAGTTTGTTGCAATAAACTGCAGGTACTTGGGGCTACCTTTGGGGAAAAGGTGCCACACTGATCTTTAATTAGAGGTTGGCATAGAAACGCTCACCAGAGCAAAGCTAATAACAAGGATCAAATGGCCGTACCTCAGTCTCTATTGGTTTAATGGCCCCGCAGCGTCACCTGTCTCACTGAAAAGCCAAGCTGGAACGTGGATATTGTTTAGCCGTTATGACACCTTAAAGGCGCTTTAGGCTCAATTAGACTTAATCAGACTACCCAGGAGGGGACAGAATGGACTGTTCTGTTCTCTTCCATATTTCAATGTTTTAATGTTTTAATGATTTATAATTTTAATACGAACGGTAGATTTAAACGTTTTCTGCAGTTTTGACAAATAATACCAAGTCAGGGTCCACTTACAAGCTTTTTCAAGGGGCTGTCAGCATCTTATGTTTTTCATCAGTGTGTGGAGTTTTCTCCGTTGCCATGGAGACATATTTTTTGACACGAGAGCTCAGATTTAAGCCTGAAAGTTCACTTGATCGTGGTCCACTTACTACTTTTTTTTTCTCCTGATCTTTCAGTCTTCATCTGTAGTTTTCACTTGTGTGTCACTTAGCTATGAGGGATACTTGATGTCATGTGACAGTTGAACCTCTTAACTCTGGAAATATTCTGGTCCATATTCACTTAGCAAATAACACATCACCTCGCACGTTGTAACTTATCATTCAGAAAAACACAAATCTCATATTTACTTTCCATAGTCCAGTTTGTATCAACATTGTACTGCATTCTTAAAACACTTTGTTCTGGACTACTGCACAGTTTAATTAGGCCACTGTGTGAAAGGATTTGCAGCATTTCCTGACTGCAACCACAAGTTATTCTTAATAGAGCACTCTCTCTTGATGTAAACTTCACTTTGTCTTTTAGCAAAATTACATCTTCCTAACTTTGACTGACTTAACACACTTGGAATCGATCGTCTTTGGTGGAAACATTTTTGTGTTAGGCCAACGCGACTGAAGGGCCTTCAGTGGTCGATTTTCTGGTCCTGTGTTATAGCACCTAATCAAAACACAGAAGTCTTATTTGAGTTTTGTCAAGACACTGTTTACACACTGAACAGGCTGCCAGAGAGAGGAGGATCAATTGAAATCTTGTATACCAGTGTCTCCTCCGTCTGTGTGTGTTTAGAGTGTGCTGATAAAATCTCCCTCCTTGCTGCTGGGGTTGTGATCGGCCACTAGCCTCATAACCTAATATGGGGGTACCCTTTGCGTTAGAAAGAGATCTCCAAGTCGCTCTCTGTCTTTTCCCCTGACTCATGTGTCTTTCCTTTCCATCTTTCTCTCTCAGTTTATCTCTCCTCCTTAGGCTTGCTCTACTGATGCAGATATCTCTCTCTCTCTCTCTCTCTCTCTCTCTCTCTCTCTCTCTCTCTCTCTCTCTCTCGTGCTCACTTTAGCTCAAACCTCCTCTCTCACTTTTCTAAGTGTACACAGACTAAGAGGGATTGGAGCTGGGTGGTTTTTCTTCCTTTCTCTTCATTTATATCAGCCTTTTTTCTGTGCTACAGTAAGTAAACTGTTTACTACGAGTTCTCGCTGTGCTTAGAGGAGAAACTTTGAGCTTCAAGCATCTTTTCATTCATTGTGTTTCGCGGCTCTGAGGAGCTACACTTTGAGATATACATTTTAGTTTTGTAAGTGTAAAGGGATTTGCTTGAGTGTTGAGCACAGGGCAAGTATTTAATAGTGGAACGCTGTCAGAAGACGTTTAAACTTATCTGCTCTGTACTTGTAGGTCAACTTCAGAAGACGTGACGAGCAGGAAAAAAGAAGTTGTGCAGAAGGGCCTTTTAGATCCAGATCTGGGGTTTCGACTTGTCTTGTTATGATTAAGCAGAGAGGAAATTACATGGAGTGGCTGAGATGTTTCAAATCCAAAATTTCAACTTTCAAGCAAAAACATTTATTTGAACTTTATTTAAACTTGTTTCAAACCTTTTCGACTGCTTTTGTCTGCATGTAGCGCCCTTATTTCTATTCTTATGTCTAGAACCTTTAAGAGCTGAAAAACATTCATCAGGCTTATCTTTGGCTGTCTGACCAGGTCTGTGCGCCGTTATGTAGGAAAGTGTAGCGGCTCGCTGTAGTATGACATCATGAGAACTGTAAGTGGGGGAGTGTGCTGGTGTGGAGGGGTCCCACTGGGTGCTCTGGGTAATGGGTTCCAGGTTGTTTTGGCCCTCGAAATGACCCCACTTTTTTTTTTTCCCTCTCTTTTCCAACTCTCTCCAACTCTTCTGTCATATTTCTTTTCTGTTAGACTTCTCCTGCTATCCGCTGGCTTCTCTCAATTGCTTTCTCCTTTCTGTAATCTGCCTTACTTAGAGCCAAAAGCTAAATCATATTTTGTCCCATCAGTTATGATAACATGTTACTCACCGGCTACATTTTTAGAGATTTCAGGAGACAAGGATCCTTTCCAACGAATCCCTCGTTCTTTAACCCACAATAAGTCGTTTAGTGCCTCAGCTCAACTGCCTACATAACCTCCTATTCATTATTATTTCTTCACTGTTGGCTGCATAGGTAATATATGCAAGAACAGCTTTATTAAATAGCTGTCTTATGTGATGCTCTACATGTTGCCTCAGCCTTCCCTGTTTGTGCTATTGTTTTGTTTCTGCATGACTGTTAACAAAAACAGTATCCTCATTATTATAATGTGTAGCTTTTCCTGCATGAACCGGACCAGAATGAAGTGGATGCCTGCAACAGAAACTCTCTTTCTCAAAAAGGAAAAAAAAAAGCCTCTGTTTATTGTCTTCAATCTCCTAAATTGCTGGTGCAGCTGGTGAGCAACATGTTA
This sequence comes from Argyrosomus regius, assembly GCA_946959425.1. Classification (NCBI taxonomy): domain Eukaryota; kingdom Metazoa; phylum Chordata; class Actinopteri; family Sciaenidae; genus Argyrosomus; species Argyrosomus regius. The sequence goes on along the minus strand of OX336900.1, from coordinate 7,111,633 downwards.
TCATAACTGATTACCGAAACTATGAGCATAAAACTCAATAAAGACAGATGTTTCCTGTAACCTCACTTTTCTATCCTCTGTATTTTAGTATAAGCTCATTAAGAATCACCCACTGTGACTCTTCTTATTGCAAAAAACATAACAGTAATAACGATGCCTAATATCTATCTCGTAGTCTCATAATCCCGTAAGAGTACCCTTATTTGCTGAAGTGGTGAATAAAGTGTGACCAAGCACAACTTGTCGTTTCCCCATCTACTCTCTATTCACTCTGTGCAAATTAGATTATTAAGTCCTTTCCTGTAGATGTGTGTCTTCTGTTGCACTCTGCAGTATTTTTCTTCTGTATCCGTACATTTCTTTTCTTGTTTTTGTCTTCGTAATGCTGCTTATCTCAGCTGCAGCATGCCCATGGTAAACTTCTGCGTGTGTTTGAGTCGTTTTTAGTTTTCCACTGCTCTAGACTTCTGTGTGTGTCTCTCTCTCTCACACACACTCACACACACACACACACACACACACACACACACACACACATAGAGTACACACAATAAAGCACTAAGCTCGTTAAAGGTGTGAGGCAGTGCTCGGGAGGTGGAGCTTTTGGGATCTTTGGTAAAACAGCTCCTTGTGAAATTCAACGGTATTATGATTCAAGTCACCCTTGGCCTCCCTCTCCATTTCCTCTGTTGTACTCCCCTGAGTTTCTCTCTCTTCAGCTCCTTCTTTGTCTTTCCTGCTGCACTGTCCTATTTCATTTCTTCTTACCTCCTTCCACTCCATCTTTTGCTCTCTCCTTCATTCTTCTGCTCTATCTCTGTTAAATATCTCTTCCTGTTTTGACAGACCTTCCGCAAACCTCGTCGATCTCTTATATAATTGTTTTTTCTTCCAACGATTTCATACTTTTTATCCTTAATTCTCTTCCTCTTCCTCCTCCCACTCGTTCCCTTCTGTTCCGCTTCATCTTCCTTTCCATCTCCACCAATTTCAGTCATTTCAGGATCCATTTCCTGTGATTGGAAAGAGGGCCAAACCTAGAAAGTAGCTAGTTAAAGTGTATGTTATTGATACAACTGTGCATTTACTCCTTTTTAGGACCGGCTAATTAAATGCTGCATGGAATTCTTAAACCTGATTACATACAGTATGTAGGGCTCACGGCTAGCAGGTTGTAATTGGTTTTATGAGCTAAAATGAATTACACAAGATATAATCTAGAATATATATTTTATTATTATTATTTTAATGTTTTTCCTGCTGGATTTGTATCTATTTAGGCTACTTTTTCACATCCAAAGCGAATGTCGGACATGAGTGCAGTCCAGTCTTCCAGCTATTGGGAATCCCAGTGAAAAGTTTTTCCTGAAAATGTTTGGGGGTTCCCAAACACCCACACACACTTACAACACCCACATGACATTTTCAGAGCATGAGCCTAAGCCCTTGAAATATCAGCATCATAATCCACTCAGGCACAGAGGGTCTGACCTAAGGAGTGAGTCACACAAGAGGGTTTTTCTTTCGGGGCTTACTGACAAAAACAACAAACTCTGCTGCTTTTTTGTGTGATAATCGAATACATTTTAATTCTCAGTTTTCATATTCCGTCCATTCTGTCCTCATCTGAGGTATGCAGAGATAATTTCTCTCTTGCTTGGCTTCATTCAATCATTACTTGCATGTCTGCTGGAGTGGATTTTGCCGTCTCCAGTTCTATCTTTTAATGTGTTTTACGGTGCCGAATCGGCCAGAGAGACAACATTTCGTAACTTTGGGGCCAAGATAAAGCATTGAAAATCAGCCATGAAACACCAGGGAAGTTGTCCTGTTTTTGTTACTTTCATAAAAAAAAAAAAAAGGTTTCTGTCCATCGCTAAATGTGCTTGATCTTTGGCTTTGAGATATTTATACTATTACTGTTATATTTATATCTAATTTCTCATTTAGTTGGATATGATCTTCTTGTGTTTTAATAAGGGAGAGTTGTTCAAGTGTGTCTAGGTATATTTTATCCAAAAGTTTGCACTCTTCTGTCTTATTCAAAGCACATACTCAGACATCGGGCTCCTCTTGTCTAAGCAAAGAAGACTGACTGTGTGCATGGACCACCTACGATATATTCACATACACTCAGAAAAGAGCATACAGTAAATACCTATATATATTCATATACAGCCTGTACGGGTGTGAGACACACTAAAAACATACATGTATACATATATAAACTGTGTCTACGCACACATAACTACACACAACTTTTTTTTTTTTTTGCCCATGAGCTTGTACTCACAAATGAGCACAGCTCTCAGTCAGCAGTGAGACAGTCCAGGCTCAGGCTGCGGGAAAGCAAACATTACCTTGTGGAGACAGAAACGGCAGAAAAGGTCAGAGCAGAACAGGACAGTGCAGAGAGATTATCTGTTTCCTGGTGATGCAAACCAGGATTAGGAGCGAGCTGTATGAGTGTGTCTACACATAGAAGTAAACACCAGTGATTGCAGAGTGGGCAACACTGTTGAATCACCTTTTTCACATGATTAACCTGAGAGGTGGCATGTCTGCTCCGGCATGTTTGGATGTGCTCGGTTTATGTCGTTTGATTTGGTTTACTCTGTCCAGGGTGGGTGGGGTTAAGAGTGTCTGGGTGCTGAGATACCAGAGCTGCTGAACATACCTGGCTCCTCACCGAGTTTTCAAATAGACTAGGCACAGTTGACGCGCTTGTCGCGTTGGGTGGGCAGGGTGCACACTTTATTCATTTCCCCTCCGAGCAGCTTTGTCGGCTCCATTTTCACTGCTTCAAAGCAAACACACAGTCCAAGTGGTATGAAGGATTTTAGGAATATGGGGCTCTCTCAGACCTAAATCTTCAAGTGCTTCTAGAGGGTTTGGTGCAGAAAAATAATGTGCAAGAGATGTGATTATATGATCACTCACTAAGTTGTTGAGTCGCAACATTAAAATGGCTCTTATTTGAATTCTTTCAGCTCTTTTATTATAAATAAAAACAACTTTGCTCCTTCATTTTTCATGTCTCATAACTCTGTGTACATTTCAGTAGAACAGAAATATAATAAATAAAATAAAATGCCAGCTTTATTTTGGCGATTTACTCCTTAATGTTGTTTGTAGAGGAATTTTGGAAAGCGATTTTACTTTGGAAGAGCGTACCTCACCTACAAGTGGCGTTGCTCTAAAAAATAAAACCTTTAATCGTTGGCTGCTAATTGTTGCTGTTAAAAAGGTTGTAAGTAATTGTAATTTCATGGGACAAGTAAACGAATAGGATATCGTGCCACATCCTGCAGCTTTTTCATGCTGTTCTGAGCTTTTTTCATGAGCTCTGTTCCATCCAACTTTAATGTGATTTTAGTTTCATGTATCTTGAAATGAGCCATATTTCCACAAGGAGTTTTCTTCTCAAGCCAGAACATTTGAATCTTGTTCAGTCTTTGCAAAGAAAACGAATCCGAAGTATTATAGATGAACTTTCTAAGACCAGAATAACCAACGCACACTCACTGACGTATGGTTACTCGCTCTCGGTGAAGGAAGGGTTAAAGCTGACGTCTCTCCCAGTGACCTCAGCTTTGAGTCCACAGACCAGAATAACAGAGTTCTTTTAACACTGACCCCCCTGTAACCTCAGCTAACCTCGACCCCCCATTATGCTTCTAAAAGTAGAATTCAGTTGAAACGATGTATTCCTATTCCGTGAATGTCTTCTTCGTGGGAGAGTATGTGGGGGGGTGGCAGGGTACTATTGCAGTGATATATCTAATCCCAAGCGAGTACTTGTGTGCGTTTAATTGCATGATATCATTACCAGATTAAACTTTTTGGCCTTGTGTGTGTGTGTGTGTGTGTGTGTGGCACAATGGCAGTAGTAGTGGGACAGGGGGATGTACTGTGCAGACATTGCATCATTTCATAGACAGCTGGGCTACATCGTACGTGGGACTTCTGCCTTGTAGTACTGGAGAATATTCAGAGTAATTGAAGAGGAGTGCGTATGTGACTGGGAGACTGAGAGTGTGTTAGTATGGGGAGAGGGTGTCATTGTTGGAGTATGTGAGCATGTGTAGTGAGCCGGAGACATAAAAGTAAAGAGGTCGAGGTGTGGTTGGATTTCAAGGAGACAGCCTCAGTCTCTCCAGTGTCCTGCACGCTCATACATGCTGTATGTGTCTGGTATGATATACATAACGGCACGGGCATGAGTCAGAGAGTGTTTGCATGTCTGCGTTTTTAGTATGTGCATGTATATGTGTGTCTTTGTGTGTGTGCATTCCAGCTCAAAGTTCAGTAGATCTGTGTAGTGCCCCTTTGCTAATCCTTTCCCGGAATGGCTGTTGCCAGGCAGAGAAATCACCCAACGGGGCGCTAATGGGACTTAATGGTAAACTCATTCATAACTGTAGTTTACGTGGACTGATTGCCAGTTATTTGAAAGTTACAGCTTGTTTGTATAACGGTGTTATGCTTTGGATCCGCTATCACAGGTTTGATGCTGAACAGGAAGCTGTGTGCTAAATTGGAAGGTAGAGTTATAAATGTTTAGTGTTTTGTTGCAGCTTCCATTTGTTTAGACTAACTGTTATCTCTCAGCTAAGCTAACCTTGGTGGCTCAACTCATCACCTCCTACAAAGTTGTGAAATATTTATACCTAAGATCCAGCTTCTGTCCCCAGTGGGTGTGGGTGATTTAGGGATATTTCTTTGGGCGACATTTTTTTTTAGAAGAAAAGGACAGAACACCCAGTCTGAAGGAGTAGAAAATGTTGGCACCACACAGCCAGCGTCACAAGAAAATGACGTCAAATCCTCGATCCCAAACTCTTGCCTCAACATTTCGTAAGTCTCCAAAAGTGGAGGGATAAGAGCAGGTTGTGTGGGATATTATAACTGAAATTTCTGAAACAAATGTGTGTATGCAGCACATAGGGAGCACACATATTATTTAATAGTTGAACCAGACTCTTGGTGGATGTAAGTTCTTTACCATGACTTCTTTTAGCTCTGTTTTTGTACCAGCGTCCGAGCGAAATAACTCGTTCTTCAGCTGCTAAATGCTTCATTATGTTCTCAAGCTGGTCGCTTACTCTGTGTGTCTGCTGATCAAGTAGTGCACAGTAGGAGATGGAGATTTTTGGCCGGAATCAGCCGCCTGTTATGGCTGAAAATGCTGTGAGAGCAATTAGAGTGAATCCAAACAAACAAAAAAAAAAGTCCAGAGTGAGGAAAAAAAAACCTCTTATTCTGAAAGGGAAAAAGAAATCTCTTTTGCATGTACCCCACACTATATTTGCAATATGAATAACATGCACCCCTCATTACAGCAAAAGACTGACTGACTGCTGTGCAGCGCAGACATGAAAGAGGAGTAATATTTTTGAAGTTAGTGTAACTTACTGTAAGAGGAGCTCAATCAGTGCAGCTGCCTCTAGCAGTTCTAATTTACCTTCACTCAGCTTAAGCCATTAGCATTGCCTGCACACACACGGTGTAACATGAGATATAGAGCTGTGTTAGGGCCGGTTGACTTGTATAGCCATAGTTCTGCTAACTGGCTAAATGGTGAGTAATACTGAAACTTACTAGAAAGTAGAACATGACAGATTTACTGGTATTGGATGAGATGTACTCATGTAATTGAGCTGAAATGCAATTGTTGCCCCCATGTCTGATGTCACTGTGGCTACATTAAACAAAAGAATACTTTCAGCCCACATTAGTCATCTTTTTCATGCTGAGATCGAAAATGTATGAGTGAAAATGGACAATTCTCTTGATTTATCTGATTATTTCCCTTTTAATGGATGTTAAAACCACTTGCCCACTCACTCCTTCACACTTTCACTCCCTCACTCACTCACCCCAGTGTGCTTTCTAGTTTTTTATCCTCTACCCAACAAAAGTACATACCTGTTCTGCCATGTTCACATGTTTTATCTGTGAAACCGACCTACATATGTGTACATATACACATAGTACTTGTGGTATCTACAGCAGTGCATGTGTGTTGAAGGATGGTCAGTCTGTATGTGCATGTGTACGCGCCTGCAGTTTGAAGATGAGTTTGTTTGTTTGTGTGTGTGTGTGTGTGTGTGTGTGAAGACAGCTGCTCAGTGTCCATCAAAAGCCGCACCACAATCCCTGCAATGTCCTTTGAAGTCAGACTCTCTGTTACACACTTCTATACACACCTACTGTACACACAGTGCTGCTTCGTTACTCACCTCTCAAACTCTTGTCTGTGTGTTACAGTCGAAGTAGCATTGTTTTTAACCTGTACACACACAAAAATCTTGAACAGACACAAACTATAAATCACTTAGTTTAGAAATGTGTCTGTACTGGATCTACTGAACCTGCTGCTTTAATAAAATGTTGTTTAATTGCTAAAAAATATAAGTTTAACATGATTTAAGAACATTAATAAGAATGTTTCAAGGCAAAAATATCACAAAAGTTGCAAATAATATCCCACTGACTGATGAAAATGAGGTGACGTCGTGTTAATGTTCCCTTTATTCATTTTTCCGGAGTGCCCCAGAAAACTGCAGTCGTTAGCAGGATGGCGACAGACTCATGTTACTGACAATTTTAAGAAAATATTGTATTAGTCGGTGCAGGCAGAGTGTTGTAATGGTTTAGAGACAAATACAAACTCCATATTATCTGTCGTTTAGGTATATTTCTGTAGCTTTGACACTCTGTGCTGAAATATTCGAGCTATGTAAAATAGCACAGAAACCTCACTACCCATGAATCCTTTGGGTTTTATTTGTTTATTAGTAACGGGAAAACAGAAACTCCGGCCTTTAATTAGCTGAAAATCTTCCCATCTAAACGTAGAGTAAATAACAGAGGCATGAGTGCTATGTATGATCCAGGCCAAGTCCACTTTTTTTTTTTTGTATTTAGCTCCATATTAAATGTGGAAAAATACACTGTTAATGTAGTAGACTTTATGTCTGTGCAGTGGACATGCACAGTATCAAGAGGCTGAAAAAAAATGGTCTTTTACCAGAAATGTGAGTCATTGAATGTTCTGGATAAGACACAAAACAAAAATGAGAGAAACTATTAATCAATAATTTGTTTAATTAAAGTTTTTTGTTGTTTTGGTTCTACCAATAAACGCAGTGCAGTCAATATGTGAGTCTGTGGGTTTGTTTTTCCTGTCTTACCCTTTCTCTCCCTGTCCCTCACGCTGGCTTTCTCACTCTCTAAATGTTCAGCCTGGTATGTCTCCTTTCCCTCAGGATTGGCCCAGATCTGACAACAGCTAGGCCTACACCCCATGCAGGAAACCTATCCCACTGAGACAACTCTCTGTGGCTATGTACTATGTGTGTTTGTGTGTGCTTGTTATGCCACTGCCAACCAGCACTTTATACAAACAGAACATCTTGAGCACAAATTCACGTGTACTTAATATTTACACCATAAGCCTGGTGGCGATGATGGCCTTCACCTACCTCCTTCCTGGCACTGTTATGAGGCGATGCAGATGGACGCTGTTACAGACAATTACAGCCGTATTTTCTCATTAAACTTGCATTATATTCATCCCCCCACTCTGTCACCGGTATTGATTTTGTCCAATGTTGTAATTTCCATCCCCGCTGAAGTGCCCACTTACAGTGCCACAAAATGTTGCCGTAATGGCTTTTCTCTGAAATTTGTGCCAGAGGAGCTTGTCTGCAGGTCTCACTCGAGGACAAAGAACAAGTCTGTTGTTTTGGATAAGTGTTTCCCTCCATGTCACATGGATTTTCTTTCCGAGAAAAGCATGAAGTGAAAAACGAGCAGGCTCAAAATGTTTACTCTGTTAAAACTCCTTGGTGGCGTCTCTCCTTTCTCTCTTGCCTCCCACCTTATTTTTCTCCATCTCTCCATTGTTCTCCCTCTCAGTATACCTACGAATCTTGTCTGTCTTGCTCGGATGTTTTTCTGCCTGCATCTCCCCTCCCACCTCTCTTCCTGTCTGTTATGTGCCTGCGTGGTATGTCTCTCTATTTAATTCTTTCTTTTCACACTAAGATTTCTGTTCCATCAAGATGAAATTGCTTTCGATGACCACAGCAGCGCAGTCGATGACAGTGACCTCTGATTCATGTTGTGTAACGGAAAACGGCACTGGGTGTAGTGAATTTTGTCAGAAAGCTTTTGAATCACACTTTCATCACAGTTATTCTGTTAATACATCCTTGAAGGTTGATAAAGCACTACGTTTCACTGTTACTGTGGATACCTTCATTTATATAAACATAACACTTAATGGTATTACAGTGTTTGCACAATTTTCTAAGTAAGTTGACGCATTTAAATTGACGGCTTCCTCAACAGGTCAGCAGCTATGTGCAGGACAGAGAGGAACTCAACTTGATTCATCCTGCCAAGAAGCTCCTGCTGTCTTGCCCTGGATCTGTGTGTCTCAGGGAGTCTCGCTGGCTATCGCACACTGCCACTGCCAGCGCCAGCCCAGCCAGACTGAATCTGAACCACTGCCTTAATCCCTGGTGCTGTCTTCCTTCTCATCCATCCAGGTTTGTCTGATGTTTAGTCAGATTACACGTACATTATGCAAGGTTGTCCATCAGGTAACGTCATATAATGATTAAGCGATCAGCAGTCCGTTGACAGCAAAGGCAGACAAATACTTTATGATATATAAACACTGGACATGATATTAAATGTTTTTTATTGTTCATTTCCACCTCTTCTAGGTTTTATCGTGCTTGTACCCAGAGGACGTCAGTGTGTTCGCTGTTGACCGGAGCACTACTAGAGGCCACAGCTGCTCTCGGCGCTCGCTCCGCTCTACCTTACCCTCTGCCCCAGGCCCCCAACAGCCACGCCGTCCTGAAAGGTGGGTAATATGCCGTAGTGTGGATGTGTATAGAGAAGGCTTTGTTTATTTGTATGTTTGCCAAACTTTGAATTTGACATAATACTACGCACAGTATGAAAATCAGCAGCTATACTCGATATGTTCATCTGCTGATAAACAGCGAAGCATTAAATTGGATGACAAATGAAGCAGGGGCTTTGGGCAGGCAGCCTGTATCTGTTTGATTCTGAGAAGAAAAGGTTCTCACTATTCCCCTGTGGTCTACTGCTCCACTCTCCTTCTTCCTCTCTGCTCTTTTCCCACATGGTTCCTTCTCCACAGCGGGTTTTGGGTCGGTAGGACCACGTCTGTAGTTGATCCCAGCGGTTGCCCTTTCCCTTTTACTTTTCTTTTTTATTTCCTCTGTTGTCCGTCCTCCCTCCTCCATACCCGTCCTCTCTCGCTCTCTAAGATGCACAGGAAGAAGAAAAAGCCTCCCGACATCACAGGGTCCACACAAGACCGACGCACGCACACACCAGGTTGTTTTAACATCTGAAAAGAGGTTATATGCACTTCAAACATGCTTACGCTGCTCAGGAGCGATAGCTTGATATTTTGAATTTATTTGGTTTTTAACAATTTATCTGGCTGACGCTTTTATCCAAAGTAGATTCAACCGTATGGAGACAACTCAGAATTGCAGGAATCATGCAAGTACATAAACATCATCAGCTTGAAGTGAAAACAAGAGATAGAGAAGGAGGCTTCTTTTTCTTGCTTTCTTGCCCGTTAGTAACCAATGCACCGCTTTGCAGCAGCCAGCTCTGTCCCTGAAATGCCTCGAGACACTCAAAGGTTAATTTTTTTCCTTAATGAGACAAATTCTCTTCACGCATACAGTATGTCCACATGACTTCATCATCCAACCAGTCAGGCTGTCGGTCAGTCGCTCAGCTGGTAACTGTCTGTCCACCTTCTCTACAATGATGTTACGTATGACTTAAATGTAAGCCGATCCTGACATTAATTTCCACTGGCAGTGAGCCAGGGGACAGTCTGTCTCTGGCGAGATCAAGGAGACACACACACACACACACACACCACACACACAAAAAAAACATAACTTTTTGTATATGTATCTGTGTGACCTGCGCTATTATTAATCATGTTAATAACCTAACTTTCATTTTTGTCAGAATTGCTTTCAGAGGCAAAAACACACGCGCGCAAACACGCACACCTACACATGCAGCACAGCACATATCTTCAACATGACACCGTGTTCTGTTCTAATGGGTGTTACAGGAAACAGAATAGAGCCAGACACGCGCACACATAGCAGCTTAGAAGTATTGGCAGGACTAGGATTTCACACACACACATACACACACACTCACACAGGCACACACACACAGCATGAGAGACTCCCTGTCTAACTTTCTCCGTCTCTCTAACCTCGCTCCCAAAGCCTGCCCAGATACCGCGCATGAGCATTACATTCAATTACTTATACCTGTAGCCGCATCGAGTGTTTTTAAATCTGCCATTCATCTCTGTCTCTCACATGCAGGGATAACCAGCTGTGTGACATTTAAATGATTTGCCATTTAGTGTATCAACTGCAGCTGGCTGATACACTAAATGTCAAATCATTTAAATCTTAGTCTTAAACGTCCCTCTAGAGACGTGGCGTGTAGTTCTGCTGCTTTTAAAAGTTTTGACCCACACTGGAAATAAACAAAGTGAGTAAATAAACCTTAAGTGCTGAGTTGAAAAGAATTAAACAAAAGAGTGGCTTTAGAAGAACATATTTTTTTTCAGCGAAAGATTCCAAGTAAGTTAGGACAACAACTATAATTATTATACTGTATGTCATAAAAATACACTTCATTATCCTCAAGCTTGGAGAAGGTCTGACTTAAGTTTCAAATTTGGATAGTGTTAGTGTAGTTATTGCTTTCTTACCATTTATGGTGTCGTTCCTCTCTTCTGTGTTTCAACAGAACAACCTGCTCTTATCCTCTAATGCATTAGAAATAAAGCTTTTTCACAATCTAACTTTCTGCGTTGTGTAATTCAGTTTAAAATGAACATGCATTTTTATGTAGCAGAACATAAAACCCATAAAACTTTCTGGCACTCCTGAATTATATATATATTGCCTGTTGAATAAAGAGATGTATCTTGCATTTTCAGTGCAGCTCTTATCGATTTGTGCTAGTTTTTCATGCAGAATATAGATGCGATTCGTCACACACATGGAGCTTTAGAACCGCAGCGTGTCACCACTATCTGCTGAAGTGATCCACCTCCTCTGGAAATCAAAGACTTGTTTTATCCTCCCTGGTGAGGGTCATCTTTGTGTTCTCTCCTATAGAAAAGCTTTTGTATTCTCTCCATGCATCCTCATTTCTTTCTTTTTGCCGTCATCCTCCTCCTGAAGTAAAACTGCACCTGTCTTGCAAATGAAAAAATGAAGACTGAAACCTTTTTTTTTTAATGTTCCTTAATTTCCTCATTCACTTATTCTTATCGTTATTCTTTAATCTCCAAGCTGTAACTTTGATTCTTTTCCCTACCCAATATTCATCCTGACATTTTGTACTACTGTTTATTATAGTACATCCTTTATTCTCTAATCATACTTTTCTTTTGTTTCCTGTTGGCACGGTTAAAAGTTCAGATTTTTATGGGGCTTTTTATTGAATAATAAATGTCATTTGTAAGAGTGGGTGTTACGTTAGGCAAATGATGGACAGTCTCTACAACTTATTTTAGAATGAAAATCACTCTGATCTTGAAAATTGGCATTTATGAAGTCTGAATCTTGTAGATCTTTTATTACAAGACACCAATCTCGTAATTCTGAGTTTGTTTCCTCATAGTTATGACAAGAGCAAGTCATAACTATGAGATATGGTGTACTATAAGATGCAGTGTGCTTGTTTATATTATCCCTATTCCCATCCTATCCTGTCCTAATAAGGTATTGATTTTCGATACAGTATAGAGGTAGCAGAACTGGGTTTGGAAGTACACCTTAGCAAACTCGATCAGTAGCTCTGGCCCAAATGCTTTCAAGGATTACCGGGATAATCGCCTTGCCATCCTTGGTGTATTCTTAGAGTTTTAATGTGGGTGGTGAGACGTGGAATGTTTCTCTACACCTTCTTTACATGCCACATCCACTTTAATGATCTGAAAGTGTTTTACTAGCTCCTCTGATGTATTTGAAGGACTTGTGTCTGTCTGTAGCATAGCAGCTATTTAGTTTTAGTAGTCAAGAGGAACATTTTGGAAATGATATTTCACACACAACATGCTTTTGTTTTGAAGGTAAACTGACACCTATAAAGACAAATACTGGTATTGGAAAAAAATGTCAGCTGGGGCAGACAAGGGTAAGGTCAAGGTGATGTGTGTGTGTGCTGCTGATACACAGGGGAAGTGACACTGATAAATAGAAAGGACATAAATCATTGCTGAATATGTCAGTAATTAAAAGCAGTTGTTTTGGTGCTGTGGAGCTTGTTGATGTGAAACATTTGAAGCCGCCCACTCGATGTCAGCTTTAATAAGGCTGATATTTAAAGCTTTAGCAGCAGTAGCTTTCACTAAAGCACAATATGTGTGAAAATGGGCAAGTCCGTTTAAGTGATTGTCTGTTTCTGTTTGCAACTGTTCATGTGTTTGCTCATATATATAAGTATGCATTGTAGGAGTAAATACTATTTACCAGTCTTGAGCACAAAGAATTTAGTTCACCTGGAGATCATCTCAGTGTAGCTGGAAGAACCTAAGATGCTGAAACGATCAATCGATTAGTTGATTAACAGATAAATAATCTACAACTGTTTTGATAATCTAATAATCGTTTCAGCCATTTTTCAAGCTAAATGATGGAAAAAAGCTACAAATTCTCATGTTATAGCTTCTCAAATCTGAGGATGTGCTGCCATTTCACTTAGTAGGTTGTGATGGGCAAAGACAGAAAGTTTAATTAAAGAAAGGTAGATTAATGGATAATAAAAATAATTGTTAGTTGCAGCCCTGGAAGAAACCAAAACATCAAAATCATTCATTCACTGGGTTATGTATTGATCTGAGAAACAGGTAAAAGGTGAAAGATTCAGGGGAAGGTGCAAAGGCTAAAAAGAACTATCCAACTAACTTTACACGTGGTAAATTAACAGAACAAAAAAGTGCACATTATAGCAGCTAAAGCTCAAAGCACGGCTGAAGGCACAGCAAAAACTTTAACAAAGCAAAATAATTACAATAATACATACTGACAAATAATGATACAGGTGTCGTTCTTCAAGTATTTGTGTATTTCTGTCTCCTCTTTTATTGTCAAAGTAAAGACAGGTGTAGTTACTCAAGAACAAAGAAAAACTCTGGACTGGCATCGCGTTCATACGACTTATAAATGGCAGTGGTTTTCTTGACCTTGCTTCTTTATCGCACAAGTTACTGTAATGCCAAAAAGGAAGTAGGTAGGTCAGTAATAGGCTCCTATCCATCCAGCTCAATATTGCTGTTTCTTTCCTTTTTTTCCCCTCCTCCTTTCTTTTTCCCTCTTCCTCTCAGTCATCATTGTACATTGTGTTGCCTGCCAGTATTTAAGACCCATTGACAGCAGATATGGTGGGGGAATCATACTGGAGGGGAAGTCTCAAGGATTTCAAGAGCACATATTGTTTACATGGCCATAATTGCTAAAAATACTCATCTGAATGTTCTTGGGCTGCATTGTGATTTTTTTTTTTCCTTCCACTTGTGAATTATCAAAACTTTTCAGTACATACTGTACAAATTGACATTTTTATGCCTTAAGTCTGGTGAAATCAAAGATAATATTTTCACCGAGATAACAGCCGAACAACCCTGCGAGCTGTTGCTGTGACAAATAAAACAGCATGTAGGTTGTAGAGAATGTGACACAAAACCGTGCTGCTAAAACTGTGAGCTTTTCACACGCGTAATCATTTCTGCTCAAGTACATATTGGGTATAGTGTACACATAATTTCATGGTAATTAATATGAAAATTGGGGTCGCTCAGGCTACATTTACTATGTCATATGCAGATGGAAACAGTCAGGACAAACAAAAGTAATACAGAGTACACAATATTTTTCATTTTGGTGCTGTCAGCTCTCATGACTTGTTTCTATAGTCTAGCCTATACGATTGTATGAATTATGACTGTGTGTGTTGGTGCAATGGGATGATCTGACTGGTCTAACTAGCGCGTGGCTGTGAACTATCTATGGTGTCGGTGAAGGGTGGGCGGGAGACAGAGAGAGTGAAAGAGAGGGAGGGAGGGAGAGGAATAGTGAACGTGGTCAAGAGAGAGAGAGAGAGAAAGGATTGTTTGCTGATAAGAAAAAGGGGGGAGAAGCCAGGTGAGGGGAGAGAGTTTTTTGGTTGGAAATGGAGTGAGAGGGAGAGGGAGAGAGAAACAGAGCAGACAGCCACAGAGAGAGAGAGAGAGAGAAAGAGAGAGACAGAGAGCAGCTGCAGGAGAGACAGCACTCGAAAGGGACTCATATGTGGACAAGTGTACCTCGGTCACCGCTGAGCTGTCAGTGTGGAAGCAGAGTGGCCAGCTGTATCTAGCAACCATGAAACACTCTCACAGAATGGACTTCAAGCTGATTAGTGAGTAGAAGAAATGTGAGTTACAGTATGTATGGCTGTCGGTGGCTGGAGTTTCAAAGATGAGTTGTGTGTGTGTGCGTTTTGTGTCTATTTAAATGCATACTCTTTATGTACATGTTAATAGATATGTTGTTTTGTGTGGTCAGCACTTAGCTGTTATGCATATGAGAAATCAAGGGGACTTGCAGTAATTCAAGGAGTGCTTGAACCGTTTGTTTACATGGTAATCAGGAAATCTGATTGAAGTGATTTGCTCAGCGAATATAACACATTTGATAAGATTAAATTCAGGTGTGGTTTTATCTTGAGAGTTTCAGATTATACAATATTTTTTGGTTACAGATTTTGTTAGCGTCTTCTGAGATTACTTAGGCTCCAATTAGAAACTGCAGAATCCTGTCATGCGGAATATGTATTTAGTCACTTTATCGTGTAATTGGTTTTGGTCTCAGTTTAAGTGTCTGTCATAACTGTCTTGGCAGGACTTGTGGTGTTTTGCGGTTAGACCTTAGCGTGACATTTGTATCCTCTCTGTGGTTTCATGTATTTTATATCTGTTTTACTGCATCAAATGCCACTATTACCTTTATCTATATCACTATTAGTGTTGCTTTTCTTACTGGCAAATAAGCCAGAGTGTGACATTTTTATTTTATGTAAGGGTCAACAGGACCAGCATGCTTTTTTTTTTTTTTTTACGCCTTGTGATTTGTTCTTTGCCTCCTTATTTCTGCTTGCAGACAACTCATCGCAATTGCCTGTAACCAGTATAAACTACAGGAGGTGGCCACAGTGTCATTCAGTTCAAAAGTTGTTGTTGTTTTAATATGCGATGCTTGATGCAGCAGCTTGAGAAATGTGTGTGAGGTATCGTTGTGCAACGTGCCCCCTTCATACCAGAAAACCTGACAGAAGGTGTCTGGGCAACTTCACATTGAATTGACCCTATGAATGTCACACATGGCTATGGATATGTTTAGACTCTATGGATACAGTAATACACCTTACAGTTTAAAACAAAACCACCAAAATGACCCGTGCGTTCCGTCTGATTTGTATCAAGTCACTGTGAAGTTGCACAGAGACACTTTTGCAGATTGAATGAGCCCTCATTTACAGTGCAGCTTGACTCCTTTCCTCTCTTGTGAAGAGAAGAAAGCAAATGCTTTTTTTTAAAAGCTCCAGATTTACTTTCACTTAATTCAATTATGTGATATATTTTACGATGTTTGGTTTCATAACAAGGAGGCTTCCCAGCTTCTTATCTTTCTGGTTTTTGTTGTAGTCCTCCCTGCTAACGAAGAAAGGTTGGAAAAACCGTAAATGTTATATTTATGTCAGTTTTAGGTTCTGTGTGCGTGCAGGGTGCATATCTGATCCAAGAAGAAAACTCCCTTTGATAACTCAAACGTTGTCACCAGTCAGACAGATCAATGTTTATTGCTTCTGCTGCTGCTGTGTGTCTGGGTATTTGTCTTCGTCTGAGTCCTTACACTATTTATTTTTGAGTGTTTATGTTTGCTGCTGTGCATGCGTTTGTTTGTTTACTACTACTACTTGTTGATTTTGATTTGCACAAGCGTGTACATGACCTTGTACTTTCATGCGCGTATTGTTCGTGCCAGTAAGGCCTAGGTAGTACCAGATGTTATTCTGTTATTTACTGCATGCTATTTATGCCATGGAAGCAATGCGAGGAACTATTGTGTTGCTGTGGTCTGAAGGGAAACCTGTCTCATTCTGCAGTTTGGCTGCTCGGGTTTTAATTCATATTTGTGGGACATAGGCTCCCAGAAAGCAAAAATAAGATTTTTGATGTTTTGAATAGAAATGATTTTACGTGTACGATGATATTTATAGGTTCAAAGGCTAATTTGTTAACAGTCCTTCGGCTCAGGCTGTTTGTGCTGCACCTGTTTGAGTGCCCTACATACTTCAGCGGGGAGGTTGTCATCAGCTCTGAACGTGCTTGTGAAAACAGCGCATGTACGTGTGTGTGTGTGCGCGCACTCTGGCAAAGAAAGATGGCGGGGTCTGTGTTCAAGGTTCCTCTGCTTTGGTTGCAGAATTGTGATTTGTGATCAGTGAACGAAACAACCTTCAAAGCAGTGTTGAAAGATTTCGCCTTTCATGTTGATTTTACAGTCATAAGTCCCCATAGAGTAATGACCATGACTCATTTATTGGTTGACTTTGAATCTCACTGAATGAGACTCAGATTTTCTTATACCTGCTATTGAATATGCACATTATAATGGATGTATGTTGATGGATAAAGTGGTGGTGACAGCTGAAGTTGAGGTAGTGATGCTATATAAGTGCCAAAAGAGAAAAGAGAGAGAGAGTTTGTCAGTTTTTTAGTCTAAAGTTTCTAAATCTCAACGGGCGTCTATTGTTTAATTCTTTTTCAGAGCAGTGCACATAACCTTCTGAGCCTAGCTGAGACAGAAAATGAACAATAACTTATTTAAATTTGATCTGACATCATACATGAAACAGTAAAAAGCTGTTTCTGATATAGCAACCACACACACACACACACACCCGCCTTTATTTCCTGGCTGTCTCAGTATCGTGTGAAATGTCATGAAAATGGTTCAAAGGATGTTCAGCCGATCTACCACCGCATTAAGACCCAAGGATCCATTTCACTCGCCCTCACACACACACACACACACATGCACATGCATGCACACCCACCAGGGTATTTGTATTCATGACGCATCACAGATGAGTAAACCTTTGCATAAAAATCACAGGGACAATCACGGTCAATTAGTCCAGGTTCATGTTCTCTCAGTCTTACAGTAGAATTACATAGAAATACAGTAGAACAGTATCAACTAGTGTTTATGATCTGTATCAGGTCAGGGCTCTTTTTCTCATGGGTCCACAACAGATTATATTAGATACACTTATCAGCATCGCTGCAGTCCAAGATTTCATTCCATCCAGTCTTCAGCCCCAGTGTTTGTTTATCACAGCGTTCTGTTGTCATTACTGATGTTGTACAGTTTGTGTGAAGCTTTGCAGACAGAAGTTGAGGATATCATGACTAACACATGATAACACATTGAATCATTGATAACATTTTTTGATAACAGTTTTATTTTTCTGTTTATTCTAATTCAGGACTCGCTGCTTTGACACAAAACAGTTGTTTTTGTATTTAGTTTGGACTTTTTATGAATCAGCATTCATATAACTACGGATGTACCACAGTTCTTTATCTCCAGCGTGTTATGATTGGGATTTTTCTGTGTTCTGTGTGAATGCAGATTTCCTTTTAATTAATTCTTTAGAATCTCTTAAGACCTCTTTTGTCACTGGCTTGTGCGACAGCTTTGTCTGCCCGTGTCTTCCCCAGTTTAAAGGATGAATAAATTCATGATTGAGGCCTCTGCATGATCATGAAATTCATATCATTGATTCGAGGGTGTCTCCATTTCCACTTCAGAAGGTTAGCAGGTAAAAACGGGGATAGAGATGAGGAGATATTGCTCTTATGTTTGAGTTTTAAACTGCACGAAGATCTTCTTTGCCTTTTTTTAATAATAAGATAATACCCAGTTTTAAGACAACGTACTTATTTTAATGCTGTTTATGTAAAAGTTTCTGTGTTTTATGGAAAGCAGAGGCGTGACGACAATCCTTACAGTTATTTTTAAGGAATTTTTATATACCTGCGCCATTCAATAGGAAGAGAGGAGCTGACAGATGACAAATGTTGGAAACCAGATGAAAATTCACATCCTGACTACATAATATAATATGTATGTTGCCACATTTTTCTTCTTTTTTTTTGATCGTTTTACAAGTTGCAGCTGTTTCTCCCAAAGCTTGTGCGAGACGGGTCGGGTCGACGCAGTATTGATGTATTGAATTTGCTCAGCGATAATTTACTCCAGTATGCAAATGTGTTTACATGCCATAGAGTAATGTGTAGTCTCAGGGAGTTGGAACACATTTCACCCTCTTTAGAGTTGTCAAACTGTTTTTATTCTCAGTTTCGTTTAATACAAATATTTCTATGAAAAATGTGTCCCAGGTCTGGACTGTACAATGAACCATCATTCATAACCTGTAGTCTGTGTTTCTGTCGGACATTTAAAGGATTTAGTGGATTATGCTGTCTCTGTAACTGTGATAGATCGCTCACACCTGCTGCATAGTGTAAACTACGAAATTTTCACTTATTCTACTTCCCTTCCTTGCTCGCTATCGTATCTCTGTACTCTCCTCCCATCTCTCTTCTGCTCTCTGTTTTCTCTCTCTGTTTCTGTTTCTGTCTTGTGTTCTTGTTTTTTTTTTGCTTTTTCTGTTCCTCCAGTTTTCCAAGTTTATTTCTTGTAATCCTTCCTTTATTCTTTTTTTCCTCCCTTCCTTACCTTCCCTCTATCTATCCTACACACACACACACACACACACATACATGGAGAGTTCATTACAGAAGCTGTGCGGCCGGATCCACAAATCAAACTGTGTAAATAAGCTATTTTTTTTCCCGCAGAGCAGTCACTGCTGTTGCTATGGTTACCTGTTGCACATCTCAAGAGTTACCAAGGACAACCTTTAAGTGTGTGTCTGTATGTGTGTATGCATGCACTTTTTTTTTTGTATGTGTGTGGTTACAGGAGGGAGGGAGGTAGGTTTCTGTTTGTATGACAGTTCACAATGACCAGGCAGGCTCTGTCTTATTCCTGGTGTTCAGTCAAACATCTCCGTGCCTTCATGGTATAAACATTGTTGCAGTGTCATGGCTTTGGTTTGACCAGTCAGCAAGATTCAGCTCTGGAAACATCACCCCGATTGTCTCTGCCTCAGAAAAAGGGAGTTTTTGGGGTGCGGGAACTATGTCCTGCTAACATTTGTGCCATCAAAGAGGAGTTGAAATTCCCTAAAGAGTCCCTCAAATGTTTCCTGGAAGAGCTCCCGCTGCGGAAAAGGCCTGTTAGTTTATGTGGCATTCATCCCGACAATGTACAGTATGTCTACCTGGCACCTACCAATGCAGAAACCGTCCATTAGTCCTTTGTTAGCAGAGATGAGAACGCGTTTGCATACGCGTTTGTGTGCGTATGTGTGTGTAAACAGACAGACTAATGGACCTGACTGAAATCCAAACACAGGAACTGGCAGGTGATCAATGCTGTTTACTTCAAGGGGGTGAAGTGTGCTGGCTTCTCTTGGCTGGTCCAGCGGTAAGAGAGTGTATGGTATGCAGGGATTGATGGTTCAGAAGACTTGAGACATTCAATTAATCCTGAGAAAGCGAGCCACATTTCATCAAGGCTTAGTGATTTTATGGTGAAAGGGAGACATCAGAGTAGATAAAATGTTTCATTTGGAATCCCTCTGCTCTCTTTACTTGTACAAACAACATTGGTCTCTGCTCTCCTTGTGGACTTGATATGTTCTCTTCATTTCTCTCACTCTGTTTTTGACTTGTGTGCACCTAAAATACCAGCTAGGATCAGTAAAAAGGATCAGTAATGTAAAATCATCATGATCTCTCTCTTCTTCTGTCTCCCTTGCTCCTCTTTATGTGTCCATTCAGAGCGTCAGCTGGCCAACAGTATGACCAGCAGCAGCTCTCTTCCACCCAACGTCAGCGGGATCAGTAAGGAGCTGGCAGAGGTGCGCCATCTTGTTCAGTTCCCCGAGGAGATCGCCTGTATCCTCACCGAGCAAGAGCAGCAACTCTACCAACGGGTGAGAGGAACTTGCACATTAACACAACTGGGTCAAAAAATCTGAAGAATATTTATAGTATTAGTATGCTTAGTGAGGGTTTATTTCTAAAAGCTGGCAGTGGTAATAATTCACTCATCTGTCCTGTCTACGGGTCTGCATGTCTGCAGGTCTTTCCTCTGGACTACCTCTGTTTCCTCACCCGAGACCTGGGCAGTCCCGACTGTCAGAGCAAACGCCACCCAAACCTCAAGGCCTCGCTTTCAGTGCCCACCATGCCCACCCCGAGTGCTCAGCGAAGTAACGCTGTGGAGGACCTGGTGGCACGCTTCAATGAGGTGAGGTTATAAAAAAAAAATGTGTGTGCTGTGGGATTATAATGCTTTTTATTGTCATACATTGTTTTTTCCTCTTTGTGGTGTGACAGTTTGTCAGCCGGCCTATAGGGCTATTGGGAAAATATTGATAAAAAGCAGTGCCTCTCCTGATTTGATGGTTGTGTTGCGTGCCCTTTAGTGACCTCCCCTTACTGACATCACCAGAGGCAGGGAAAATGCGTGCATTGCCATTCGACATGAATGCAAACGGCTGAAAAGCATAGCAGAGCAGTAACTGTGTTTTCCTTCAGCCGGGTCCGCCCCGTTGTGTTTGCCGTGCGAGTCAACTTATCAGCTCATGACTGAAGCACACATACACGAGCGCACACACACACACTGACGGAGATGTAAGTTGGCTTAAGTTACTCTCCCCTCGCGTCTTTTCTGGTGAGTGACTTTGAGAATAAACAATCACAACGAGAGAGAAAGCGAGAGAGAGATTGATTGGAAATGATGATGTCATCTTTAAGTTGCATGCCTTTCACATCAGCTGGTTTTCATTTTAGTCAGCGAGAGGAGAGACACACAAAAAAATAATCTCCCAAATGTGCATTGTAGCCATATATGGGCACAATGGAACAAGAGTCAAATGACAACAGTGATCCTCCCTGTGAAGACACCAATGAAGCCCTGCAGTGGCTTCAAACTGTGACAGAGGAAGATGAGCTATCGGAGTAGTCTGTCTTTGACTGTAAACTTTGACTGGTTTCGGTATGTTTTCTCTGGGATTTCCCTCAGTGATTGTGGACAGTGTTATGTCAAACATTTATGTTAGAAATGTGTTAAAGCGTCTTGCAATTTTCGGTTCTTCTTCACCAGCTACTTATCTTTCATTTTTGAACAACTTTAATAAACAATTATTGATGGTTGAGAAGCGTATTGAGCAATTGGCATTGTGTTTCATCTTGCACGCATGATGGTCAGATCATATTTTCACGTTTTCAACGTTTTTAGTGTTCTGTGTTAGTGAACTGAAAAGTTCTAATTTTTGGACTGTTTGCTGAAGAAAGCAAGAAATTTAAGACACCACCACGAGTTCAGGAACTTCTGATTCATTGCATTTTCTTCCTGTTACTGATCTCAGTTAACTGGAAATGACAAGAAATTAGATGCAGACCTAGTTATGGTAACTTATTCCTTAATGACATGTTGGTTTAGAACATTTTCAGGTATTTAAAGTAACTATGTGGAAATTTTTTAAGCTATGTTCTTCACTACAAGGGAAACAAGTGACCATTATCTCTGTATTTACTGGTTAAAGAACTGACCACACTGCCCTGGATGTGATCCACAGTTTTGAGATATTATTACCTTTAGAGTCTGATTTCTTTTGTAAATTTGAATCAAATGTTCCCAAAAGTATTAAATGGTTTCAATTCTGTTCATTTTCTCGCCATGTAAGGGAGTGAAAGATAAGAGAATAGCACGGCAAGAGAAAGTTTGGAGGCAGGGAATGGTTTGTCTGTCCGGAGTGTTTAGCTTTGACGGAGCGAGTACAGTATGTGCTCATGCGCTGAGTTTGTAATAGTTCTCTGTCAACCTTGGTTATGTAATTCATGTATCAAGGAGAAACTGACCCTCATATCTCAACTAATAACACACGCACAGATGGAGACGAACAGACGGACAGACAGATGGACACATACACAAACATCAAAGGGGGGATCCGCTTGCAACTAGCTTCAGTTCAGTTTTAAATTCTGTCAAGCTGCCATCGATAACACCTACGATACATATGTAAGGGAGGTTGTTGTTGGAGGAAACTTTTTGCACAACTCCTGTCTGTCCTCGTCTCTTGTTTGCTCTTTTCTGCTCTTCTGTGCCATTACACGCTGTCTCTATATATGGTATCTCTTCATATCCTGTCTATTATCTCACTGAGTACACACTTCTGCTATCTGGAATATCAGAAGAGATGCCAACTCTCTGCAATGCCTTGATCTGTGGCGATTCAAAAAGCCACTTTGTAGAACGTCAGAGTGGCTCAGATGGTGACTGTAACTCAATCCCGCTGCTGACTAGATGTGACTGATAGCAGATTTTTTATGCAAGGTGCACACATCCTGCACAGAGCAGAGCAGTAACAGATAAGGTGGCTGTCGGGCTATTTGTCAGTAAGACATATGAAGTAGATTCTAGCACATGCTCCTGCACTGAACTGAAGAATTATAGAGCAAGCTGCTGCATCCTTGCCAGAGTGATTTTCTGTATCTGATGGAAACTTCTGGATATGGTGAATAAAATCAGCTAATTAGAAACACTGGAAACATTTGATTGATCTACTTTATGACAGTGAGTCTGCAATACCTAGATGAGGTTGTGTAGTTTGTCACGATGAGATAGTGTTTGGAGAATTCATGAATTTTGTATTTAATTATATAAATGTATTGAGTATAATTTTAGTTATAGATGATGATATTCAAGTTTGTTTTTTTTTCATTTTATTGATATTGACAGTCGAGATAGAGACAAGAGAGAAAGGGGAATAAGAACAAAGTTCTTAGGCTGTAATCAATAGCATAGTATGTGTCTTAACCATGAGGTTATGATATTCAAGTTGTTGTTTTTTAAACTAATATATTATTATATCTCATCTGCATGGTGAAACACTACAACCTTTGCAAGCTAAATGAGACATTCTTAACTTTTAATATGGTGATCTGTGCGATTAGTAAGTAAGTTCACATATAAGTCACTCTAGATATGCTAGATAGCTGGATGTGAGACTTGATGACAGCAAGGTAGGGCAAGATATGGGAATGACATGCAGCAAAGGGCCACAGGGTCAAAATCAAACTCTGGGCCTAAACCTTTGTACATGGGGTGCACACTCTACCAGGTGAGCTACCAGTGTGCACCATTCAAACTCATTCTTAACTGTTGAGAAAGTAGTCCCACTCTAAGGTTCGTTTAGTAGCTGTTCTCAAGCTTTCGATTTGATCACATCAGAAGATGGATATGTGTGGAGAAACTAGGGTGGCCACAAAATGCCATACCTAGAGTCAGTGTTTAGTCTGTCTGCTACTTTAGAAAAATGGCAGTTCAACATGGCGGACTCTGTTCAACAAAAACATTTCTTATTTTCAGAAGATTACACACTAATGAAAACATAGTCATGCAAATATTATATTCCATTTATGCCATATTCAGTAAGTGCGGCCTCTTAAACTTTACACACTGGCTCAGAAAAAAACATTAAATAGGCGAATAGACAATGTGATACAGCTGATACATGGATCTTATGGTGAGACTGTTTTTTTTCATCCATTGTTTTCAAGGTCAAGAATAAACTTTGAACCTTCATTTTTCAGGATTCGGAGGAAAAGTGATGCAACTTTAGCTAACTTTAACGTTACGTCAGTGAGAACAGTTTGGAGGAGACACTTTTCTGTCGGAGATGGATTACATTTTCACTGTAACCTTCCCAAACCCCCCTCCAGCCTTTCTCATGCCCATGCTTCCATCACACAGGAATGCATAATCACTGGCGTGCTTTCACTCAGAGAAAAGAGCGAGACTTAACAAACCATAACACTATTAACATAAGTGAAATTATGACAAGCAGCGTTTTAGAGTCTGACAAATAAGACTGAAGATTGTAGGTTTAGTTCTGTGTATGTACAAGCTCATATCTAAGATGTCTGTATATACTGTGTGTTAAATTGTATATAAAGTGTATATATATGTGCCTGAGGTTGATATGTGAGTATTCATGGTCTCATACCTAGTGTATGTTAATGGGCCAGGGGGTTTGGTTACATGTTATATATGATTTCTGTGCTTTCTTGTGAAAGGTCAGAGGCGACATGGGTAAAACCTTTTTTTTTTTCACATTTTACCAGTGTTACATCACAACATCAAACAAAAACCTGTGAAACTGAGTATGTTGTTACATGCTTTTGCGTGTGTGTGTGTGTATGTGTGTGTGTTTGTGGCTTTATTTAGTCCCTGTGAAGTCAGACTGTGGTGGGCTTTAGAGATCCTTACATAACCCAGTAATAGATCTCTGGGCCAGGGGGATGTTTTTACCGCCTGCAAGGGGGTTAGGGAGTTTCTGTGTGTGTGTGTGTGTGTGTGTGTGTATGTGTGAGAATACATTCATGAGGCTCTAATGCATAGACACTAGACAGCAAAGTGCTGCCAAATTGAAATATGATCTTTTCCTGTATTGTGAATTTGTGTGTGTATGTGTGTCAGTCGCAAAGTATGCGAAAGGAAGCCGACCCTGATAGATATCTGCTTCTTCAATTGTGTCTTTTGCGCTTGCTAGAGGGCAGTTAGTGCAGAGACAGAGTGCAGCCGATAGATATCTGATCGCATTCTTTCGTGTGTGTGTGTGTGTGTGTCAGTGTGTGGTCAGCTGGCATGGTCCTGTGCATACATCACCACTTTGACACGGCTTGCCATTGCTGGAATTTAAAAGAGATGACACGAGCGCAAGTAAGACCACACACACCGTCGCTTGGCTGTCTTCGGTTCGCTGGGTTTTAACACACCTAGTAACAACCTAGTAGTTGGTCTAACACACTTACATTACATAGTGCATTAAGTCCACCTTTGTCTAGATTATCCAATCAGAAATGTCCACCATTAATACATTTAAATGTAGCTGTGTGCACCAGTACTAAGGCTTAGGGTTTAATTAGAAATCTGTTAAATTTGAATATTAAAAATGGGTTTGAATTGAATTGAATAAATGCATAATCTATTTGTTTAGGTGCCTATTTAAATGTTGGAAGTTGAGCTTGTATAAGGGCTTAGCACATTATGATGATGCCACTTGTTACACCGATTTGGTGCAAAATGTAACTTTCAGCCGCTCGAAAATTTATAAAAATTGTCAAAAATCCCTCCCCAATACCACCTTAAGACACAGAGACCTCAAGTAGCACCATAGACAGTAATGTTGGCTGTGTCGAGTGGAAGAGGCTCTAATATGGCCTTCTACCAAGTACATCTTGTCTCTGTTTCAGGAAGAGTTATGTCTTCACTCTGCCGAGTTCTGGCGGAGAGGCAAGGCCTTCAAAAGTATAACTGTTTATCATCTTTATGTGATTATTAGTAATACAGTATTATATAAAACTCTGTATCAACAGGTGAGTTCGTGGGTGACGTGGCTGATCCTGACAGCGGGGTCCATGGAGGAAAAGAGGGAGGTTTTCTCCTACCTGGTCCATGTCGCTAAATGCTGTTGGAACATGGGAAACTACAACGGTGTCATGGAGTTCCTGGCTGGACTCAGGTTTTAAAGCACACGCCGAAACACTTAACTTTTCACATACTAAACACAGACATGAGTATTTTGTTTTTCTTTCCTTTACAGAGGCACACAGTCAGTCAAAATATCAGTTTTTACCAGCTGACATTTCAAATTTTCTTTGACCTCCAGGTCCCGCAAGGTGCTGAAGATGTGGCAGTTTATGGACCAGTCAGACATCGAGACCATGAGAAGCCTAAAGGACGCCATGGCCCAGCACGAGTCTTCGTCCGAGTACAAGAAAGTTGTGACAAGAGCTCTCAATATTCCAGGATGCAGGGTAGGTTGTCGTTTATTCTGGTGACCTTTGAGAATGCTCTGGAGCTCGTTCATGTTATTTCTGACACTCGGATGTGCTTTTCATACAGGTGGTGCCTTTCTGTGGGGTTTTTCTGAAGGAGCTGAGTGACGCATTGGATGGGACAGCAAGCATAATCAGCCTCAAACCACCTCTAGATAATACAGAGGACTCTGTTGAGGTACAGTATGCACAAACGTACACACATTTCATAGAACTGACACAAGCAAGACGCTATAATTTGTCCTCCTTTGTCTAGTTTGTGTCTGACTACAGTGGCCAGCATAACTTCATGTCGCGGTCTGGTCCGGATGGTCTACACGTCCCAGAGAAAGAAGCTACTGTCAGCAACATCCTCCAGATTATCAGGTACGCTACAAAAACATGTTTTCAAAAAGTCTATGTAGAGATCTTCTGAACTTTGTATGCGTCACTTGATCTCAGATTATCATGTAGTTGACTCCCCTCTTTCCACTCCTCAGATCTTGCAATCGCAGTTTGGAGGCAGAGGATCCCGATGATGTGTCCACCAGTCCCTCTTCGACTGGCCCATCCCCTGCATCCAGAAACAACTCCTTCAGGGACCGCTGCCGCAATCAGTCAGTACACTTTTTTTGCCTTTCTGTTTGAGCGATGCATACATTTTTCTTTTTTTTAAATTAGTTTGTTTACCCAAGAGTTCTTCAGGTACCAAACAGGAACTCTGGATCTGCCACATCTAAGTTGGATAGGTGAATGTTTTCTGTCGCAGGGTCTTGAACCCATCCAGCTGAAGAATGATCTCTAAGCGTGGGGGGCTGTTACGCAAGTTGTGACCTAAGCTAATGAGACATACTGTACAGTATCAAATGGCACGGAGCATGTGACACAGCCCATTAAAACACTGTGTACACACATCGTGTACTGCAGTTGTTTTCACTTTTTGTTCACTGGGTTTTAACTGGACTTCATTCTGGCTTAAACTTTTGTGGTGTGATATAGATCCTTTTATGTAACCGTGTCAAACTTTTTAATTTTTATTACTCTACCAACCACTTACATAATAACGTAATGTTGGCAGACTGGAAATATTCTATTGTTTTGCACTGTGACCCCTTCCGGCTAAAGGTCTGTTTCCAAATTTGACTTCTTTATTTTCCTGTTCGTTCGCAGACAATGACTCATTGACAAAGTAAAATAAAAATGGGTCTGTTATACACAGATTGATATCAGAATTATGAATGTGCTTTGTGTGATTGGCATGGCTGGCCTCTCACTTCAAAATAAAAACATTGTGCTTATCACTCGTTTCATAGATGCAGAGTTAAGAGTCTCTGAAAAGGCTTTTGTGGACATGATACCGCAGTAGACTCTCTTGGAATAAATGAGACAACTGCTACATCGTGACATTCAAAAGAAAAGTTAGATTTCAATGTCAAAACAGGCCAGGTGAACCGGATGTGTATCAAACTCCTTACTGAAAAGTCCATAGTCTTTCATAAACACCGGCACAAGATAACGGGTTTGTGAAGGAACACATTTGCAGATTGTTATTGCGATGAGGTGATGTGCACATAAACTGCACAGAAAACAGATAACAGGTTAGTTTCCTGTCAGGACAGGAAGGAACAGAGCTCTGGTACATTTCAGCGCACTGGTGGAAAGTAGCTAATGACACAAGCTGGAATTTGGTTGTGAAAATGTTGTTAGAAAGCTCGTTTTTATTTCAAGCTTGAGCTGTGGTGTTTGTATAAAGGAAACCTGGATCTTCTCTGTGTTTCGAGACAGTTTTCTCTGACTGGGTTATTATTTCATGTTACAGCTCAGGATAACAATTCTCTTTCATTTTGGCTAGGGGTATGGTCATTTGTCTTTACGATGATGCAGATAAATATTATCTTTCTTACTCAAAGAGCTGTAGGATTTCTTTTCCTGTGTTCCCGATCTTTCCTGCAGGCATCCTCTATTTGCTTTTTTTTCTTTTTCCTTCGGATAACTTGTGTAGGAACATCTCTGTCCTCTCTTTATGCGTCTCATTCCTCTCCTTCTTCTCTGTCTCCTTCTTTCTTTCTAGTTCATTTAGGACGCCGCCAGAATCAAACCGTGTCTTGTAAGTGGTTCTCAGAGTGCCAGGAGTTTGAACAGCAACATGGTTGAAGTTGCAGTTTGAGTAGACGCTTGTTTAGTAGTCAAGGAATGTGCAATGACAAATGCATGATGCTTTTTTGTTTGTTCAGCTGATGCACTACAGTACATGGTACATTTAGACACAGGTCTTTACTTACTTGTGACTTCAGAGCATTTTCTTTTGCTTTAGTGGTTGAAATCAATTTTAGAAACTACTATACTCTTGCAGATTCCCGTGGAAATTGGCAAACTAAAACTTTGATGTTCAGATACTAAATTCTTGATCTTCTTTCCATCTTCAGATTCATGGTAGGGGACTTGTCGGATTCGGAGAGCGACTTGTCTTCTGAGCCGGTGGTGAAAGAGGTGGAGTTTCAGGGCACTGAGGAGACACACAGAGCTTTCAGCCATGGCACTGAGCTCATTCCCTGGTAAGAAACACACACACACTTTCACACAAACACACATAGATACCACGAGAAGACACTCACGCTTTTTCTACTTTCTTTTTCTAGGTACGTGTTGTCGCTACAACCAGACGTTCACCAGTTCCTGCTGCAGGGAGCTACAGTCATCCACTACGACCAGGACAGCCACCTCACAGCTCGTTGTCTGCTGCGACTACAACCTGACAACACAACACTCACCTGGGGTAAATTATGAGTGTCATAGTGTTATTTAAAAATAAAAGTTGGAGGTTGGTTGCAAAGTTGGAAAAGTAAGTTTATGATTAATTGATTTATATACATTGGATCATTTTAAGACGTTTATATCTTGTGGAGACAAGTCCCATTTCCTCTCGTATAACTCTTTAAACAAGAGGAGAGCAGGCTTCCACAATATATTAAAAAAACAATGTTTCCTGTGTCATTATTATGTTTCAAACATATTGTAAATGTGTTTATCCCCAGTAGGGCCATGCCTTTCCTTTTGTAACACACACACACAATTTAAACTGGTTAGAAATGTGTACATTTGTGCACGCCTTGCTCAATATCCTATGCCTTTACTACACTTCAAACATATCGTAAAACGTGTTGATTTATTGCAGGTAAGCCTCAGAGCGGAGGGGCTTCTCCCACAGAGCCACCACTGGGATTAGGACAGACTGTAGTGGCAGGGCTAGCAGAGGGCCTTTTGGACCTTGGAGTGGTGAAGGTTTGTTGTATTTTATAAATCTGCATTAAAGGAATACTCATTTTTCTTGTTGGATTGGTAACCAGTTTTGTGTTTGGGTAGCATTTGATAAGTCACGAGTCAGATTGCTCTCATTTTAAAATAATTTTGTGTTTATATGATTGTGCAGGCGGTGTTTCTGGGTCATCAGGGAGTAGATGTTCATGCTGTATGTCTGCAAAACAAGCTGAGCCAGATGACGGTGGAGGAAAACGGTCTCAGCCTCCTCTATGGCCTCAGTACCACCGATAACAGGTTTGTGCCTTGTTTACCACCAGCTTTGAAATCCTCTTTTTGAACACTAGTGCATTGCTACGCTTGTTCACTGGTAAAGCACAGAGTAACTAAGTATTTTAACTAATCTCCTAATCCTTTAGACTCCTGCACTTTGTGGCCCCCAACCACACGGCACGAATGCTCCACAAGGGTCTGTCAGAGTTGGTGAATGCAACCAGGAAATTAAAGAAGTTTCCTGATCAAAGGTTGCAGTGGCTGAGGAGGCAGTATGTCAGCTTGTATCAGGTAAACTCTTTTTTTGTCCCCCTTAGCAGGACTTGTCTTGTGCACATGTCTGTCTATCTTCCTTCACGTCCATCTAATCCTCTGTGTCTACGTGTTCGTCTCTGTTAGGAGGACGGCAGGTACGAAGGCCCTACACTAGCCCATGCCATTGAGCTGTTTGGTGGGCGGAGGTGGAACATGGGTACAGGTGGAGTGGAGAAATCTGCCGGGCAGAAAAACAGTCCTCTGAGCATCAATGATAAGACCAAGAAGAAAAAGAAAGTCCTCGTGAGGGTCAGCACATCAAAAAGTTTCTGCCTGTCATCATTCCTTTCCTAGTAAATTTAGCCAAGGCTTTTATAAATAATGAGTGAGCAGATAAAACTTCAATGTTTTGGTAAAAAAATAGAGTACTTGATCTTTCATATTGTAGCTTGACAATAGACTGGATTTCCACCATTATGTCACTGGTTTGACAGCATAGGAGCTCCCTGTTTGCTGCTGTTTACTCTAATAATACAACTGTCAGCATAGAGATGGTTAAAAATTCAGCACACCACACATATGGCAAGTTTCTGGTCCGTTTCACAGTTCAGCCTTGATAATACTTGTTAACACCTACCAGCTCACACAGATGTAGCTTGTTTTTAACATAGCGCATGTGTGTTTACACACCCGACACAGGGAGACAGTGGGGATGCGACGGATGACGAGATGGTTTCCAGGAAGACGCGCAGCTGTAAGGAGGGGCTGTATCGAAACGGGCCAGAGTCTGACAGCATAGACCAAGAAGATCCAGGTGACATCTTACAGACGTATTTAGACTCCAAATTCTAAACAGGGCATTAAAATCTTTAAAAGATCCCGTAATACTGTCCTTATCTTACCCTTGTCTTGTCTTTACCCTATTTGACTCCATAGAGGACAGCTTCCCTGGACCGTTCTCCCTCTCATCTAGTAAAAGCCCTGGGTTGCTAGCCTCTTCTTCCTCCTCATCCTCTTCCTCCAGCATGGCGGGGTCAAGCCAGTCCCGCCCGCAATCCTCTCCGATCCTCTCGGGAACTTCCAAATCACAGCCGGGGTTTGTACTGTACTTTATACGAAGACTAAAACCTTCTCTTTTCAGTCAGGTTAACATATTTTGCCTCTCTTTCTTTGTGGGTTGCAGAGCATGGAGCAGCAGGTCGTGGCACGGTCGAGGTAAAGGCTGTTTTAAAGGCTTCCAGAATCTCATGATTTCTGACAGCACGATGAGCTTCATCGAGTTTGTCGAGCTCTTCAAGTCCTTCAGGTAGATACCAAAAATGATTCTACTAGATATTTATAGACATTTTTAGTTGTAACAGCTGAGTTGTGTTTCTGTTTTATCTTCCCAAACTAAAACACATTGGAACACATTTTTGTGGTTATATGTATGTAAGTTGTACATGTTAACTCCCTCTTTTTATATTGTTGTTGTGTTTTATCAATGGCAGCCGAAGACAGCATGATAAAATGAATTCAACAAATGTTTCTCGAGGTTGTGCCTTCCCAAGGATTCTTGTCTTTATAATATTTAGCTTCTACCATATTTTCCCCTGTCAAATGAAAGGAAACAAAGTTTTGCCTTGATAAGCAGTGGATTATTCTCATACCACTCCTACATTTCTTAGATTGTAGTTTGTCCTCTCATCTTCTGCCCAGCGGTTTCCTTTTTAAATTCTTAACTTGCTCAGCTATGCAGAGAAGTGCAGAACTTTGGCAGATCGGCCTCTCAAAAATCCTTTGTATTTTCCATAATGGTGCCGAATATGTCAAACAGATTTACCCATTTGAAAACAAACAACTCTTCATACTCTGCAGCAACAATATATTACAATATATGGAAGACTTTGTTGAATCAGTGTCTATAAGTGTGACTTTTATTTTGTCCTTTTAAAATAGATGCAATTTGATGTATTTGAAATTGGATAAAGTTAATCCAAAGTTCTAGTGCTCCTTTATTTACTCTTCTAAATTCTGCCATGTGTCATTTCCTCCACAGTATCCGAAGCAGGAAGGACCTGAAGGAGCTGTTTGACACCTTTGCTGTCCCCTGCAGTCGCTCAAGTCCAGAGTCTGCCCCTGTCTACACCCACCTCAGGATAGACGACAAAGACACAGGGCTACAGCCAGACCTTGGTAACACACAGTTACACTCATTTATATTGTCAGCAGTCAAAAACATGTGCACAAGCACCACATTACTCTTTTTCTTTCTCCCTCCCTCTCGCCTAATTTCTTCCTCTCCTCTCCAGACTTATTAACCCGCAATGGTTCTGATCTCGGCCTGTTTATCCGGATGAGGCAGCAGATGTCTGACAACCAGAAGCAGATCTCAGACGCCATCGCAGCAGCCAGTATCGTGACCAACGGGACGGGTGTGGAAAACGCTTCACTGGGCGTCTTGGGATTGGCGATCCCTCAGCTCAACGACTTCCTAGTCAACTGTCAGAGGGAGCACCTGAGCTACGACGAGATTCTCAGCATTATACAGGTTAGAGTGTGGAGCCTGGAGGGACAATTAAGAAAATCTTTTCAACATGAGATGGTGGAGATGGAGAACATAGGCTGTACAGAGAGAAGGATGAGAAAAAAAGCCTGAGACACAACAAAGGAAAAGGGGATCAATAATAATTGTTTCTTGCTGTTTTCTTGCAGAAATTTGAGCCCTCATCAAGCATGAGACAAATGGGTTGGATGTCATTTGAAGGCTTTGCAAGGTAGAAATGAAATGCATATTCATATCAGCACTAAAACACAATTAAAATATATATTGAATTACTAAAACTACATTTTATAAAACACCATCCTTCTCTCCATACCAGGTTCCTGATGGATAAGGATAACTTTGCTTCTCGCATTGAGGAGTCCCAGATGAACCCAGAGGAGCTGCAGTACCCTCTGTCCTACTACTACATTGAGTCCTCACACAACACATACCTGACTGGACACCAGCTCAAAGGAGAGTCCTCCGTTGAGCTGTACAGTCAGGTGAGTGAGGCAGCTCTGTCATAAAGTATTTTAAGGTTTTTTTTGGACGTTACGGTCGTGTCTGATTGTTGAATTCTCACCAGGTGCTGCTGCAAGGCTGCAGGAGCGTCGAGTTGGACTGTTGGGACGGAGACGACGGCATGCCGGTTATTTATCACGGACACACACTCACCACTAAGATACCCTTTAAGGTTCGAAAACACGTATGAATAATCTAATCAGTCACCGGCTCCCTGTGCTCTCTCAAACAGCACTGCTGAATGAGTCAAGACAGAAATTCTGTTTGGGTCAGTAAACCAAACAAATGTGGATTTTTTAAAACACACATCAAGCTGACCTCAGTCCACCAGCTGGTTACTCTTAAAGGCCACATCAACACTATTTATTTGATGTAATCAGAGTTGGACCAATCAGAGCGCTCAAACACCTGTATTGTATTCGATGATTCAAGGTCTCAGTAAATCTGATTAGTATTGCTTACATCTAATTTTATTGACTTTTATTTGACTCTTATTTGACTTTTATCTCTCCCACGATCCTCCAGGATGTTGTAGAAGCAGTTAACCGGTCTGCGTTTGTCAATTCTGACATGCCAGTCGTCCTGTCCATCGAGAACCACTGCTCCCTCCCCCAGCAACGCAAGATGGCTGAAATCTTCAAGGTACGTCAGCAGCTATGTCTGAACTTACTCAAGATATGACTCTTCTCGTTGTATGTGTTCCACGTGTGTGGTTTATTTGTTACCGATGTTATAGGTAGTTTATACAAACACATAAGCACCTTTTTCAGCTGTACTATACTTTATATTTTGGGCATTACGTGCATTACATCCTCAAAGGAGTCTAGTTTCACACATGTTTTCCTCAGTGCCACTTGTAACAGCACTTTTTTCAACAAGAGCAGTACTCCACTTATTCGTCTTCCCAGATTGTCTTAGCTGCAGTGGGCATTCAAGTTGGCAGACGTCCAGCAGGAGGCCTGCTTTTCTAATCCTCAGGCTACAAGCGTTGCTTTCTTCTTCTTTTTTAAGCTACACACAGGCCACACATATCTGGGCATGACAGATACATCATGGAATATCATCTTGCTTTCATCTAACAAAACTTCCCAGCATCCTGTCCTCCCTGGAGACCGACTTCTGAGTGCTTGATAAGGAAAAGTCTTTCATGTTCAGATAGCTCTGTGCCTCTGGCCTGCTCATGTCACCACGGGCTTGTTTATTTGCAGTTGTTGTTTTGTGTTGATAAAAGAACTTTTGATTTTCCTCTCCTCCTCTCACTTGACATTACATTCTGGTCACATAATTTGACACGATTTACTGTACTGACATCTTCCTTTTCCGCGTCGGAATATTCTTTCGATAGACGGTGTTCGGGGAACGTCTCGTGACGCGTTTCCTCTTTGAAAGCGACTTCAGCGACGACCCTCACCTGCCGTCGCCTCTGCAGCTGCGGGGGAGGATCCTCCTAAAGAACAAGAAGCTCAAAGCACATCAGGCACCGGTGGACATACTCAAACAGAAGGTTTGTGGCATCCTGTCCAAATATAAACATGCACAAAGACGTACATAATTTATGTTTCATATAAGCCATCCTTCAAATGGCCTTCCAGGTAGCATTAGTGCATTTAATATTTAACACTGTTCGTTAGAGTTGCTGTCAAACATAAATAATAGATGCTAATGCTCCCATCACTGTATTTACCTAGCACACATAATGCTTCAGTATACACACACACTGCACATCTCAGCAGATAAGAGCTTGCATATTCACAGGTAATGGGTAGATCATGTAAGATACAGGTATATCTTTGTAAATATTGTTCTCACATGCACTTTATAACACTTTTTTTTTAAATCACAGGCTCACCAGCTGGCTCACATGCAGGCCCAGGCTAGCAATGGGTCGCCAGGGGTTACTTCACCCGGCAACCACACCAACGAGGAAGAGGAAGAGGAAGAAGACGAGTACGACTATGACTACGAGTCTCTGTCAGATGGTAAGGAAAACTACAGGAGGAGGAAAAACACTTCCAAGAGCACAAAACTAACACTGAACTGAAGGAGCTGCATGATTTCATGATCAAATTATACGTACATTCTTCTGAATCAGTTTCTGTTCACACCTTTACCCCGCCTCTCTATTGTTTTAACACTTTCTTTACGTTGACACTCTGTTCTCACACTCTTCCTTTTCCTATTTTATCTTGCCTTGTTTTCTACTTAGCTGATGTCCTCACGGCCTCTACTGCCTCGTATGGCCTGGAAGGTAAATGCACGGCTCTGAAGGGCGCCTCTCTATGTACCGGTGTTTCCATCTCATTTTGTTTGGCAGTGGTAGCTGGTGTTCAATCCTTATTAGCATCCAACAAATGCTACATTTAGATATTAACCCTGCAATTGAGTTTTGATAGAAATGCTGATTCATGGCGCAAATTTTACTTGCTGTTGTCTACCACTGCAGAATAACTACAGAGGAGGAAACACTAGTATGCAGACATGCAGTGATCTGCATCGTTGCTGTAGACTGATATCTGTATGTGCCCGCTGTGACAGCTGCTAGCTTTCTGCTCTTTGTGGACGTCAGGTTATGCTCTGCTGTATGCAATCCATTTAATTCAAGAAAGATTAAAGATTATAATAACTTTATAATTATAATGTACACACTGAGGGCTTGATATCCTCCCTCACCGTCCACCTTGGCTAATAAAACAAAGACAGCCATGTGTGTTCTGACATTCTGACAACAGCGCAGAAGTTAAGAGTGTGTAGTCGCTCTAATTCATAACGTGGTTGTAGAATCTCCATAAGGTGCCATCCAAGAATTTTTATCACCACTAAATTCCTAACAGCGGTTGGTTCGTGACATCAGGAGTGTTTGTTATGATGTACACTTGTTTTATCACCACTATGTAATTGCAATAATATATAACAAGCCTCCTTAACCCCCAGCCTTGCTACAGCAGCAGTTTTTCTCGTGCCAATGGAAGTGACTTTGTTAACATGAAACTACCATATATCTCTGCAAAACTCTGCAGTACTAGTGCAGAACAGAGTCAAGACAGGATTGAAAGATACTCTCTACCTCTATATTGACAGTCCGTTCAAAATATGTAATTATGAATGACACCAAATATTCACTTTTATTCATTTTAGTCAAGGACCATCTGCATGAATTCTTCTCCCACAAACACATCACCTCCCTTCCTCCTCCCCTCCACACTGTATTTGTCTGTGACCTCGCCAGTGGCTGGGCAGGCTCATCAGGGAAGCAAAACAAAGCCATCTGGTTTCTCAGGCCCTACGCTGCCCCCACACTAAACAACAGACCAGGGGAAACTACCCTGTCCCGGTCCCAGTCCCAGCTCTGCTTTCTCCTAATCCCTGCCCTCTGCTTGTCCCTCACCGGTCATAGACCTTTCAAAAAATATTTTTCTAATCTAAAACCTCATAGAGTGCTTCCAGTTTGATACTTACCTCTGTTTTCAGTGAAATCAGACAGCTAGCAAGACATCCCTGACTAAATAAACCACACATCACCCTCCACTGTTTCCATTCTACCCCAGTAAATACAAACACTTGAGCGCTAAACTGCCAAGTTGCCACCATCTCCTGTTTATCTGTAGCTCCCTCCACTCACAGTCTGGTCCAACTCACTTCTCTGGCTACTGTCTACACAGGATGACACTCAGGGTCAATACTGTTGCCAAAGCCTTTTCAAATGGAGAGATTTAAAATGTCAAGAATTAAACAAGTTTTCTGTGATAAAATGCTTCTGCATTTTCAAGCTGATATGTTTCCATCTGTGTTTTTGGCTGTGATGGATGTGTAGGAGGACTGGGAGCAAAGGAAAGAACTCCCTACTCTTGCTCCTGTTTACAATTGGTAGACATTGCTTTGAATATCAATGAAGAGGGGCTCTCTGTGGCTGTTTGGTTTGGGAATATGCTCATGGGATCTGCAAGTAGTTAGGGGTATAGATAAATGATTTCTCTCTTTATAATTATTCTGTAATTGTCCCCACCTGCAGTCCTCGAAAAGGCATAACTAATCCCACCAAACGCGACTCATGGCTCGACACTGAAGCTGATGCTGAAGTGCCTTTAAGCTACAGTTAACTGATAGGCCGCTTAACGCTCCGACTTTATTGAAGCAGCAAGAAAAACCTCCAACTCCTCTGTTGAAATACAAAGTCAGCATTTGTTTTTACATGAAGAAAGATTCCCAGAAGCTAAATTTACCTCTTCTGATGTATGTCTTACTGGTGATTTAACGTACAGTATATCAAGAGAAACTGTCACGCCCACTGCAATGTACAGTTTTTATTTAGTAGATACATTTTAGGCTGGATCAGGTCAGTTTCGTGCCTCATGCATCAAATGTCGTCTGCTCTGCTGCCATACATAACATCTTGAATTGAAGCCTTAAAGATGTTGCTGTATGTTTGCGGGTGTGCTTACTTGATTGACAGGCGTCATTGGTGTTGGATTTTCATGTCAGCTTCACACACACACACACACACACACACACACACACTGGATTTGACCAGTAGTTTGTTGTGTGCATATGATTCCAAATCGTTGTTTTTAACACGCGATTAACCCACAAAAGGTTCCCTGAGGATGTTAACACGCCGGGGAGCTGCTATAACTCACTGTCATATCTTAATAGATAACATCCTGGAAGACAAGCCAGAGGGGAAGAGCTCAGCAGACAAAGAAGAGCAACCTGTTGATGAAATCCCGAAGAGGATGAAGAAATCTGATAGCACTACGCAGAGCAAAGGAAAGGTAATGAAATACGGTATTAAACTTACCCAATTGCTGCAGTTGTGTTTGAATTGAATCACTTAACTCGTACAATATAAAATATTGACAGGCGGGAGCCCATTTCACATCTACTACAGTATTTGCCAGTGGGTATTTTGGCTAGGTTTAAACGAAAAAAAAGAAATCAAATTTGCAGATGATGTAAAAGCATGAAATTATGATGGCAGTCTGGCATGGAGGTAAAGGTTAGTTCAGCTCTAACGGCGCTTTAATAGTACATCTGTGTCTGTCTCTACAAGTAAAACCATGTTTTCCTTGTCCTGTCTCTACCTGCACATGTAGGTGTTTGACATGGAGCTGGGCGAGGAGTTTTACCTTCCTCAGAACAAGAAGGAGAGTCGACAGATTGCCCAGGAGCTGTCCGACCTCATCATCTACTGCCAGGCTGTGAAATTCCCCGGTAGAGAATATTTCACTCTCTTTGTCGCACACACTTCTTCCTCTCTCTTTACTTTTCTCTTTCGCATATATTTCATTCCTCCTCTCCTACATGGATTCTTTTTTCCCAGCGCAAAAAGTGATTTATCCTCCGTCAAACTCACTTCTTCCACCCTCTCCTCTTTTCCTTCTGACATTCTGTCATTATCTCCCTTTTTGTGCCTCTCTAGACCACTCCCATGTTAAATATAAGAGGTCAAACCTTTCCCCATGTTTTTTTTGAATTTTTTTTTTATTTCAAGACATTTAATATCCCAGTGTTACACTCCATTCCTCTCCCACACAGGACACCCACTAAGATGATGAATCCTTCCCCATGGGAAAGACAGGGTTACTTCATTGTGTTGTCAGTCTCAGAGCAGCACAACAGCAGAGTTGTTGTGTATCGTACATGAAGGAAATATTTTTGGGATGACCAGGAGCATAGTTTAGCATCCCAGGCTCATATCTGACCTCCACCTCTTTCTTTTAAATGGTTAAAAATGAGATCACAAGTTTAATTTTAAATACATGAAACTCTGTATTCAACAGTTCATGATGTTTGACTTTTCTCTCGGTACCCTCATAAAAGTTCTCTTATTCCTCTTTATTGGGATCTATCTTCATTCTTTGCTATTATTTATCTCAGTTATTTCTTTTTGTCCCTTAAATATGAGCCTCTTATCTCCTCCTTCCTCCCTCAGATGTCCTCTTCTCTGCTTGTGTCCTCTTTTCTTTGCTTGACATTTGCCCTTATAAACCTTCCTGTGTTTCCACTTGGTATTTTATTTGTTTACTGTTTCCAGGGACCTGAGATCTGAGAAAGAGAAGACGGGGCAAGTTGCCCAAATCAGACAGACAAGCAGACTGGTTGCTGCTGTCTGAAGTGGTTCTGGGAGGACATTTTACCTCTAAAAACTTCAAGCATTTAAATCATCAATGACATTAGTTTTATTACAATTAACCGAGGAGATTGGCAACTTCTGCTTCCGTGCTACAGTTTCATGCTATTCCAACAGATTTTCTGGAATTCTTCACAAAATAAAAATAAGTTTGTCTTTCAATGAAAACATATTTTTTCTGTAACTCTTCTGTGAAAGATGCCAAACCTAAAACCAGCGCTGTTAGCTCAGCACTCATTGACACAAATGCGCTTGGAGCGTCGCCAGGGAGGAAGACCAACTTCCTCATTATGATAGAAAGTGACAGCATTTAGTGAAAATGATTTGTGGCTTTTGAGAGACTAATTGAGACAGTTACTGATGTCATGAGCGTGGTGTCTCCAGTCTGTCTGTGATGCATTATTGACCAGCACTTTTCCCCCTGTCTGCCTGCCTCTTCTTCTGTGTGGGAACACAGGCCTGTCCACACTGTCTCCGGCCGGCTCTGGCAGAGGGAAGGACCGGGGAAAGAGCAGGAAGTCCATATTTGGCACAGCTCCCGCTCGCTGCAATGTAACAGGGGAGGTCACGACCCAAAGCCGCACCCCGGGGAAAGGTATGCAAGGATCTAGGGGTGCTAATTGTTGTTGGTTTATCAGAAATAAGAGCTGCAAAGTACCAAAAAACTTATAATTCAGGTTTAAAACTTAAAAATCTCCACAACCTTAAAGATTCAGCTGGAATAAAAGTTGGACAAAAACATCTTTAGATGAGTTTAACTTTCAAAAACTGGCAGCACATTTTAATTAAAGAATTGATAAATCCTGATTGGTGCTCAGAGCTGTTCCAACTCCGGCAGAAAATGTCATCATCATGCTGAAAACAGCTTTTCAGCTCCTTTAAACGTCTCCGTCTCCTCCCTCCAGGTGGCGCCGAGCGGCTGAGCTGGGAGGAGCAGACGTCTCCCGTCCTCAACCCCCCCACCTCTCTCAGCGCCATCATCCGCACGCCCAAGTGCTACCACATCTCCTCGGTCAACGAGAACGCCGCCAAGCGCCTGTGCCGGCGTTACTCCCAGAAGCTGATCCAGCACACGGTGTGCCAGCTGCTCAGGACTTACCCAGCAGCCACCAGGATCGACTCGACGAACCCGAACCCTCTGCTGTTCTGGCTGCACGGTATTCAGCTGGTGGCGCTCAACTATCAGACTGACGGTGAGGGAGCACAGTGTGGAGTTTGTGTCACAAACATGACGACTAAGGTTTTTATTTCAGGTAGTGGAGAATACAAGAGAGATGACTCTATTGTTCTCTGTCCTCTGAGGCCTCTTCTGCATCATAAAAATGAAAGGCTTTAACTCTAAGTGAGCCAATGCAGCCCATTTTCACAGAGAAAATAACAAGACATTTCAGATTAAGTTTAGTGAGAGTATACAGTGTAAGGAGTCTGTTATATTATCATATCAGTTTCCTCTTAATCCTCTCTCGCTGCCTTTCTCTTCTTCTTTTGTCGTTCTTCTTTCCACTTCTTCTCCGTCGCTCCCTTTCCAGATCTCTGTTCACTGTCTGAGCTCTGATAAATCAAGATATATATCTCACATTAAAAAAAATCTCTCTTATTCCCTTGTGATCCTCACCTCATTTCCCTTCTCATGTTCGCTGCACTCCTCATGTCTGCTTCTCAAATCATGTTTTTTTTTCTCCATTTGGAATCAAACATTACATCAATCATACATCAATCACATCAACCAGTTATGCGCGCTCAGACGTGCAAGATTTGTTTATGACAGTTCAAACAGGAGAAATCACTGCGGTTGTTGATATCCGAACTGGATAATGTTTCTTTAAACGTCCAGCGTGTAAGATTTAGTGGCACCTGCTTACGCACTGGACCTTTAATAACTCTTTTGTTGATGCCTGTAAGGTGCAGTAGAGTTGTTTTATGTGGTTGTAGCCATATTATGACCTCACTTGTCTTTCTTTCCTTCCCAGATCTGCCCATGCATTTGAACACAGCCTTGTTTGAGGCAAACGGCGGCTGTGGCTACGTCCTGAAGCCGGCCGTGCTGTGGGACCGGAGCTGTCCGCTCTATCAGCAGTTCTGTCCGATGGAGAGGGACGTGGAGAAAATGAGCCCTGCCGTCTACTCCCTCACTGTGAGTTCAGATGATATATGGAGCTGTCGGACGACTTCATCCTGAACAGTTTGACCTCTGCACACACTGTTTTACTACTTATCACATCTGCACTGTCTGTTTCAGCTTCAGGAGTAAGGCTTCTATCTTCTCTATTCTTTATCACCATACCTGCGATGACTGCACACACATTAAGACACACTCCTCACGTACTCATATTAGGTCCATTACGGCGTGTTTGGACAGTTTTATTGTGATTGTGCTTTCAATATTTGACAGTCACGAAGACCACCCAGTTAATTCTATGTAACCATGATGTGAACAGGACCTCATAAATACTACTGCATTGCAATATGTCCACACTGAACCCCCCCCCTCATCTGTCTTCACTGTATTTATGTTCGCTCTGTGCTTTCTATCACTTTGTGTCACGTTGTTTGTGAGGAAATGTTGAATGTTATCGCACCAAATCTGGTTTCGTAGATCTGCGCGTCTACATGTGTTCTTTGCATGTTTATTATTCTTATTATTCTTCTTCTTATTATTATTTATTTGTTGACAAGTTAGGAAGGACAAGACAAAATCATGGCGAAGAGTCTGAGTCATTTGTTTCTCCACGGACATTCACGATCATCTCTGAGATTATCTGCTCTTGTGCTCTCAGTAAAACGAGAAGTATAAACAGAGGGATGATCTCACACTCATAAAACCTGTGTGTTAGTGTGTGTGTGTGTGTGTGTGTTTATGTGTGTGTGAGACTGAAAGGAGGTGAAACAGAGTCTTTGTTGGCAGGTCAGAGTGACTTCACTTTTTGGCTTCATCCATTCCCCACTAATCATCACACCTCTCCTGTCTTTGTCTCAGATCGTCTCCGGTCAGAACGTCTGTGCCGGGAACAGCGCCGGCAGCCCCTGCCTCGAGGTGGACGTTCTGGGCATGCCCGTCGACAGCTGCCACTTTCGCACCAAACCCATCCACCGCAACACCCTCAACCCCATGTGGAGCGAGCACTTTCAGTTCACCGTGCACTTTGAAGACATGTGCTTCCTGCGCTTCGCCGTCGTGGAGAACAACAGTTCCCAGACTACCGCTCAGAGGACTCTGCCTCTAAAGGCCCTCAAGCCAGGTAGGAGTCACACACACGCACAACAGGAAAGAGTCTGCATGCTCTGCATCCTGTCATGTGTCTGGTTTACCTCTGACTCAGTGTAAGAACATTATCGGTTCATGTGAAGTCCAAATATATTTCCTTGTTGTGTTTCAGGTTACAGACACGTCCAGTTGAGGACGCAACACAATGAACCTCTCGAAGTGTCGAGCTTGTTTATCTTCAGCCGCAGAACAGAGGAAGGACCCACAGGGGGCGCTATACCCTCATCACTGGTAGGACTTGAGCTCAAGCTGATAGGTTGATACTCCATCTCCACTACACTTTAAAGACTTATAAACCTGCTTTTAATTTTAAAACGTTTTGGATTCAGGACTTTTAGTTGTTGTGTAGTACTTTACTACTAAATTAAAGATCTGTGTGCTGCTTCCACCACTGAAAAATGCTCTCTAAGGTGAAAACAGGAGACGGTCTAATAAATCACAAACATCTGGCCTCTCCTGCTCTTTCCACAGCTGTTCAGTTCAGAGGAGAAACGTGCATCGCAGCAGCACAGGGTGACGGTTTATGGAGCTCCTGGTCCGGAGCCCTTCACTGTGTTCGGTGTCACAGAACAGACGACGGCCAAACAGCTGCTGGACACGGTGAGTACTTTTTAAATGAAGATTTGCGACGTTCTCTTGGTGTCTTTTTTTTTTTTTTTTTTTCACGTGTCACATACGGTATCACTCCCGCCACAGGTCGTAGCACCTGCAGGAAACCCGTCAGAGTACTTCCTGTGCGAGGAGAAGGTGCCCCTGTTGAAAGAGCGCAGCGAGGTGAAGCGCTGCGCTCAGCATCGTCCTCTGGCGCCCGAGGAGGAGGTGGTCAGACTGGTCTGCAGCTGGAACACCGAGGAGGGATTTGTGGGGAGGATCAGCCTCAAAAACAGAGAGGAGGTACAGAGAGAGAGCACAAGCACTTTTAAACTGATATTATCAGCCACAAGGAGCTGATTATGAAAAAGGGAACACTTTATTACGAATGTGTTTGTTATTTTTAACCTGTTATTTCTGCTATTAAGTTGCCTTTATTGCCACGAAGTGCACCGTTTAAGGTGCATTGTGTAGACTATGGCTCCCCCTTGTGGCTCCCTTGTGTATCTCAGTTAACCTGCTGCAGGAGGGCCAGCAGCTGTGCTATAAACTCACATATTTACAGGTAAAAATGTTCTTTTAAACATCTTCTTGCATGTGTAATGATTTGTTTTATTCTCGCAGAACCTAAATGAGAAGAACACGGTGCTGGAGGGAGAGGAGGAGGTGACCGTGGGAGGTAGAGAAGGAGGAGGAGGCGGTGGTGGAGGAAGTGGTGGTGGTGGAGGAGCAGAGGAGGATATGTTCTTCGTCCAGGTCCATGAAGTTTCACCGGAGCAGCCTCACACTGTGATCAAGGCCCCGCGCTACAGCACGGCCCAGGACATCATACAGCAGGTGAGGAGAGGCGAGAACGCACCCGAGCTCGTAAACTCACCCGAAACGTGCCTCTCATGCGACTCTCTCTGTCCTCGCCAGACTTTGTCAAAGGCCAAGTATTCCTG
Organism: Argyrosomus regius; assembly: GCA_946959425.1. Taxonomy (NCBI): domain Eukaryota; kingdom Metazoa; phylum Chordata; class Actinopteri; family Sciaenidae; genus Argyrosomus; species Argyrosomus regius. Next base: position 7,067,761 of record OX336900.1, on the reverse strand, counting down.
CAGCATCCTGTCTAACCCCAACCCATGCGACTACGTCCTCATGGAGGAGGTGACCAAGGACGCCGGCTCCAAGAAGTCCTCCACCGCTAAGCCTCAGCAGCGAGCGCTGCTGGATCACGAGTGTGTCTATCAAGCTCAGAGCCGCTGGCGGGGCGCGGGGAAGTTCATTCTTAAACTCAAAGAGCAGGTAGCTCTAAACACGCTGACTGATTATCAGTGCTAGAGACCTTCAGCTCTCATGTCGCATGTTTTGATTTTACATTCATGTGCGTCATGTCACTGCTTTGAGCATGTTTCTGTACTTTTTGACTGTCCCTGTTGTAAGTTCGCTGTCCTACTTTTAACTTTGTCTGTGCTTGTTTTTCCACATCTCAGTTAATCCGTGTTGTTGTGTGCTCGCCATTATTTTAACACCTGCATGTGCTTTTAAAACCTGTCGCTGCTCCCTCTGTAACATTCATTGTGCGCAGTGTGAGTTGTTTTTTTCTGCTTTCTGCTTTTAATTCTAATAATTATTCTCTTTTTATACGTTGTACGTCTGTCGGTATTTATTTTATTTATGAACCATCCTTTCACACTCGAGGCCTTTTGTGCTGACAATAACGTGTTCAAACGAGATGCCTCGCTGAATAAAGGTTTAATGATTTTTTTTATGTTGTTTATTATTTTTTAAATCATTAAAACATAATAAGTGAGGAAAAGTGACAAAACATAGGAGCACTTTCGTTCTTGAGTACAAAAAAAGGAAGTGAGAGAGTAAACATAAAGGATTAAAATGTGTGGTTGGTGAGTCTCGTATCTTTATTTAAAAACTGCACGCCCATTTCTCCCCTTTATGTTTTTTTTTAAATAACGCGACATGTTTCTGCTTCCAGGTGGTACGGGAAGACAAAAAGAAAGTCATTTCCTTCGCCAGCGAGCTGAAGAAGCTGACCAGCCGCAGCCGTAGCATGACGACTGGCAGCGGTGGCGGCGGCGGCGGCAGTGGCGGCGTGGACGGTCCCGCGCAGAGTAAGGATGATAGAGCTGCATGCTGTGTGGCTCTGACAGAGCTCCAGGAGTGAGGCTCACACTCTGCTGCCGTCTGTGCATGGAAAGGCAACAGAGGTACCGTATGTTGTCTCTAACATCTAACAACACGGGAGCAGAAACACAAATCTGAAACAGCTACATAAGTGCGTTGCGTGTTGCATTTCCTGATACTAATAGTGGACGCAGGTCATGTGTACATTTGATTTGGATTGTGATGTTTTTTGAGTACAATGTGGTAAAAAAAAGTAGGATTGAGTCAGATTAGGGTTGAATTTGGGGATTTTATTGAAGTGCTGGTAATGCATGAAACTCACTTTTCTTCTCATAACTGGAAAAAATGATTACCAAAGTCATTTTTATCCAGCTTGTGGTTTTAAATTAGGTTCACGAAAGGTCACACATCGACCTAAATGCCTTTAGCTATTGGCTGAACCTCATGAACTTAATTCAGAACCCTTATTTTTGGAAATATTCTGACTTTTTTGCTCATAATATTTCAGTTTTCTTCTTCTTTGTCTAGCAGTGACCTGAAAACTCCGAATCGTGTGTGATAAAGTGATCAGATTAATCAGTTTCAGACAGACAAACAGATAATAATGTGACAAACAGTTTGTGTAGGGAGCTTTATTAGCGACGTGTTACTTGTGTACTTCACAGTCATGAATTTTTACATTATTATCTCCACCTCATATAACCCAACACTTCATTTCTTAGCGCATTTCATCCGTTATATTTTGAACAGATGGTCTCACTTCGCAGCGAGCCGACGGTTCGTTCTGTCGTCACTAAATGTTGTATTTTTGTGCCACGGTTTGCCGCCTTTAAAGACGTAGTCGCTGTTCCTCCGCAGGGTATCTGTCTGCAGCTGAGGGCCTGAAGGCGTGGGTGGGGGCAGGACGATTCCTACAGGCCTCCTCTTCCTCCTCCTCCTCCTCCTACTTTCAAGGGCAACTCCAACCTGTCCACCTGCCCACCTCCTCTCTGACCTGGAAGCTTCACCTCCTCAGGAACTGGAAGATCCACAAATGAATCAGCAGAGAGGAGAAGACTCGAGTTGACTACTTCTAAACACGAAGGATTCTGGTGGAGTTTTGGGTGAGGGGTCCTACGCGGCGTGGAATTGTGAGATACGCTCCTCCTGAAGGAGTCTGATCCTGTCTTGTGTTGGTGGAGGACAGGAGCTCCGTTGATGGGTTGGGGTTGCTCTGCCTGCCGTTGCAGGAGTTGATTGGAAATCCCACCCAGCGTCACTTCAGAGCACCGACGGTCACGATGCGGGCAGGTAGCTCTGACTTGGTTTATTGGTTGTAACGTTGACTCCGCAGGGAGTTCACAGTTACGAGGGGCAGCTGCTGTTATTGAAGTCATCAGGGACACAAAAAAAAAAAGCATCTTCTCTTATAAATAAATAAATAAATAAATAGGAGGATGAAGAGGTGTGCCACTGTTATCTCCCCAAAAAATGACGCCTGGATTGACGAGATATGTCCTAGCACAGTTTGATATACGAGTTTATAAACTACTCCCCTTCTTCTGGTATCGCACAGAAAGCACACAGCAGACGGAGGGAGATCTGCTTGGAAAAAAAAAAGAAATGGAAGGAGAGATGTAGGAGGATACGACAACAGTGTCCTTCTCTCTTTCTCAGGTATGGGGCTCTTTTCGTTGAGGGCATTGTGAAGGAGGCTGACAAGCTGGCTTGTTTGGTTCTTTTCTTACTGTTCCAGTTTCACAGTACTGTAAGGACACATTTTGGGGCATCGCTACAACAAAGTGAGACGACGATCTATGAGGACATCCTGTGATGGAAGCAGTTTCTTACACTACACTACTGTCTCTGCCCTGAAGGTGACGACACACGAGCGGCATTTTGAGGCAGTGGAGGTGTGTAACGTTGATCTGCCTTAAAATGTCGCAGCGCTGCCTTTAACTGTCGGTAATTTTGTAGCTGTGTGTCTGAGGAAGACGTGTGGCTCGTCTCACGGAGGATCTTAGTTCTGTCATCATTGTCCACAAATAATTACATCAGCAGGCCAAATCAATAATTAATAGACATTTTATAAATGACAGTGTCTGTTACAAGAGAAGTTAAATATCGCAAACAGAAGTGGCCGTACAGGATATTTACCAAAATAAAATACTCTAAGATTAGTGCACGGGGGCGCCCTGGGAGTTCACCTGATGCGCCCCCCCCATGTACGAAGTCTCAGTGGCCCAGGGTTCGATCCTGACCTGGGGCTCTTTGCTGCACGTCACCCCCCCCCCTCGCTCTCTCCCCACTTTCCTGTCACTCTTTAGCTGTCAACTATCAAATAAAGGTTCATCCATCCAACTGCTAATCCTCACTAGGGTCATGGTGGAGCACAGCTGACTTTGGGCGAGAGGCGTGGTACACCCTGGACAAGTCACCAGCTCATCACAGGGCACACAGAGACAAACTACAAACTCCACACAGAAAGGCTCCAACCGGGGTTCGAACCAGGAACCTTCTTGCTGTGAGGCGACAGTGCCAAACACCGCCCAATAAAGGTTCAAAAGCCCCAAAAATAAACTTTAAAATTGGCAAAATTATGATTTGAATCAAAAATGATAAAGACAAATACAACAGTATGACACGCAGTTCTTTGGCCACATTTCAGGTCTTCATAAAAATCTATTGATGGTCAATACGAACAAGCTATCGTGGCTAAATTGAGAAATGTAAACATCTCTGCTCGCCCAGTATCAGACCTAACTGAGGTAGTGGACTTACAGAGATGAAGCTCAGTGGAAAAAGGCGTGCAGACTCATTTCTCTGTTGAGGGGAAACTGAAAACACATTTCCGTCTCTTTGAGTGGAACAATCATCTCAGCACTGAGATCCTCGTGAACAGCCTCGTCTTCTTCAAACAGCATTTTGCACATTTGTTTTTCCTCTCGCTGTCATCTTCAGTGTTTTTACGTTGCTGTCTGATACACGACAGACTTGATTGTTATGAGATGGTCAAAATGTTGTTGTTGTTTTTTTAAATTGATCATATTTATTATTTTTTTCATTTCAGCCCAGTCATGAATGAAAAAAAAAGAAGTTTTTATAATATTTGTCAAACTGAAACGTGCATGCAGAGATTCCCCACTTTAAATATGAACACAATGAATTACATTTCACTTCATTGCCCGACATTTACTGTCCTCGATTTTTGAATGCAGCATCTTTATAGATTAGTATTGATTGATTGTCAATAATGACTTAAGGATTTTCTTTATTTCTCCTTACTGCTCATTCAAGTTACTAAAACTTGATTTATTTTTCCTGTTTTGATGTGTAACATTTCCAGTTTTAAAATCATGATAAACGGTTATTCTCTCTCTTTAGAAGATAGTTTAGTTTTATTTGGCATCTGGCATTGGCTAAGACTTCTAAATCCACGGTAAAAAAAAGTGCTTTACTGCACTGTAGACAAATTAAAACTTTGATTCTGTGAGCTGTTTGAACCCACGATGGTTATTTAACATTTTGGGCGTTAAGAATAAATTGTATTTGTCTCTTTTTTTCTGACATAAAACTCGTTGGAAAGTTTTCTAAATCCTGCAAACGCACACTTCTTATTAAGAAGAACAAGAATAATTTATTGATCCCTCAGTGGAGAAATTCTTTTCACTGAAGTTTAACATGGCCTGAAATACAACCACACACACACGCCCTGGGAGCAGTCAGGGGTTCGGTACTTTTTGCTCGAGGTCCGCAGGGACTTGGCTTGGAAACCGGAGAGGGAGTCTGGTGATCTGGTGTCTCTCCAGCTACCAGTCCACGAACCACACTGTGGTTCATGCTGGGCTTAAACCAGACACCCTCCACTCCCCGAGCCAAGTCCCTGCAGCCTGAGCTACTGCCGCCCCAACCAAGTGTAACGTTATTTTAAATGTTTGACTTTTATTCTCTAGGCAGACGTAGCCACACGCCACAGAAAGAATTTTTAATTTTCATTTGCTCAGTGCCAAGTAGTAATGATGTTTTAATTTGTTTAGTGCAATAGTGACTTTAAGTGTCTTTAGGTTTGAACTCCTGACCTTTGACTTGTTTTAAAATTTGTCAAAACTGATATCATTCACACACAGAGATGATCTGTTGTCAGCGGTAAGGCAGGACGATGTTTAACGGTAACGGAGGGAGATTAGATTGTGATCCAAGAAACAACTCGCTGATGATTAAGCTGACAGACGTCAGTCAGTCGTCACTGTAATCCTTTTATCCATTCCAGCTTTTATGCAAATAAAAAAAACCCACTAAAAAATCATAACCGGTGATTACTTCTAACTGCCATTCTGGATAAAAGTGATATCAGCTGATATAAATATGTGAAACGACTGACTTTAAACAGAAAGGGACCTTTTCTGTTCAACAGTAAATCTCTAATCGGTTCTTGTAATCTTCGTCACATTTTTTTCACGTCGTTCAGGCGGAGCTGCGTTCCTCGTTTTCCTTCTTTCTAACCTGTAAACCTCATTTCTGAATGTAACATTTCTTAACGTGTTGAACCTGAGACAAATGTGTATTTCTATGTTATTTATTTTAATGTGAAGCCCTGGTTGGCAGTTACCTGTTGTTGTTGTTGTTGTTGTTGTATATGTATAATTCCCTGTAAGTAGTTTTAAGTGTTTTTTTTTAATTTATTTCAATATGTGAGAGGATAAACTCTCCACTGCCCTAATTTTACTCAAACTTATGTAGATACGTAAAGAAGTATTTTACTTTCTGTGTAAAATATTCAGTATAGTATTCATATTTCTGGCATGTTATTCTGCAGTACACAGCAGCATCTTTTAATGCCTTTTTTTTAATTATTATTATTTTATTGAGTTTTCATAAATGTGGACAAAAGCTGACAGTTCATTCTTTGAAGTTTTTTTTTTTGGTGTATTCAATATATCCACTGAATATGACGTGTGTTTGCTGACTGTGGGCTACGTTTCATCTTTAGCACTCTGTCGTTTCCGTAAGATGTGCAGTATACCCTTTAACATCCACTATCTGTGTTACGATGTGGCTGTCAAGTGAACATTTGTCTATTTACTTGAATTTTTAAATGAGAATTGGTGGATTTGTCATATATCAGAATCACTATAAGAATAAAAACATAAATACTTAAGCGTGTTGCATGTCAGTTTAAAGCGTGTGTATGTCTGATGGCTTTAAAGTAACTATCAAGTCTTTGCTATGAAGTCACGACCAAGTTGGCTTTAAAATATATACACCATTATATTCAGATTTAATGCTAATGCAGGAAAAGAGCAGGTAAAATTAATAAAATGAACATTTAGCTGCCTCAGTTTCAGGGTCCTGATTTTGCCGCCGCCTTAGATCGTGACCTGTGTCACGCCGTCGTGTCTCATTGGGAAAACGTGACCATAACTGAGTCGTCTGCTGCGACACGGGCCTGCTAATAAACAGCTACACGTGCGTGTTTTGAAGCTTCTCGTTTCTTTATCAGGTGCCCGAATGAACACGAACACAATGAACATAATTTGAGCCACTCATCAAATCTTTTGTGCCGGTGTCGCAGATTAATGAGCCGAGTTCGGTCTACCTTCTCCTCCAATAAAGCACGGTGGACTCAGGAATCAGTGACATAATCGGCTCATTTAATTGAATCAATAACAGCGGCTCAGGCGTGCCCTTCCTTCCAGAAACCGTTTAAAATATTACTCTCCAGCACAGTCGGCTAATTCCGGGTAATAAGGCGCACTCGGTTTCAAATATCACCACCGCTGTGGCACCCTCCGTTGAGTTCCTTAATGCAAAATTATGCAGTCATCAAATTAAATGCGCAAGTTTTAAAACCTGGTAATTCTGCAGCTTAATGGTCCAGCTTCTTTCAGACCTCGGCTGAAACTCTTCACTGTGATGTGGTTCACAGTCTCAAAAAAGTTCTCGCGCCTTAATTGTGATGAACTTTGACGAGGGACGAGGATCCGTGGGCTCCGTTAATTGGATCTCGCAGGGATCCGGTGGGAGACGGGGAATTTAAAAAAAACCAAAATGCTAATGTCTTTTAGTGCCAAACACGAAAACGTGGAAAACTCTGAATCTCACAGGCTGTAATCGAGTTAAAGCTTTTTATCTGCCTCCTCCCTTTCATCTGCATTTCTCTTTCATGACTAACATCTAATGACTAAATCGAGTCTGTGTATCTTCTCAACGGGAAGTTAAAATCTAACGCTCAGCGTCGACCAGGAGCCTCGAGATATTCCAAAATCTCTCTGCAGTTATCACTAATGTGACATTTCCAAGCTTCTTTATTGAGCGACGCAGCAATGACGACTTATATTCTTTGTGCGGGGCAGGAAATTATCAGTTCATAATAGTTTAACATTATGGGAAATATACTTATTCGCTCTCTTGCTGAGAGTTGCTGAGAACATCGATACCACTCTCATGTCTGTCTGGATAATATGTATGAAAGTTGCTGTACAGATGTGAGAGTGGCGCCAATCATCTTTTCTAACTCTACATTATGAGTGTATTTCATTCAACCATTAGAAAGTGATTAAAGAATAGAGAGCAATGCTCTGAAACATTTTCAAGGACACGGTATTGAATCTGTGAATCTGAATGAGAAAAACACCGTCGTCTACACTCGTCGTGTCGATTATGAAGTAAATATCTCACCGCGGTCACATCCTGTTAGTTCTAGACAGAAGAGACGCGGTACCAAGTTAGCAGAACTCCACATTTCAATGGATGAAATAGTCTTTTTATTTGGATAAAGTTTGCCAAGCAACTTGACAAGGATAAAAAGGCAAGTTTGAACAATACAAGACTTCATGTGTCAATGCAAAGTGTCAGGCAAATTCAAGATGAGTCGAACCGGTAGCCTTAAGACTGAATGAAACGAGTGCGGTTCCAAACAGAGACACCAGTCGCTTAAAGGGCCGTAAAAAGTTCATAAACTTTTTTTTTTTCTCTCATTATCTCTTAACAAAGTAGAAATATAACAAGTCCTCTCATTCTAGGTCCAGTTCTCCAAACGTGTTGCAGCTCTGAGCTCAGTTGGGCTTAAGGGATGCTCCGAGTAACGAAACAAAGACGTTTCTAATGGAGTGAACTGCCAAAACAACCAATTAGGTTCCTCTTTTTTGATGGTCTGTGTCTGAATCTAAACAAAAACAGATTCTTCGAGTCCATATGTGAGAAATCTTTTTCTCTTAATGAGATTCAGGATATGCTAATTCACCATTTAGCTGAGCACCAATCTGCTAATTAGATTTTGGTTTAATTGGACTGGAGCATCCCCGTTAGTTCCACAACTAATGAGCAGAAATGATGTCTGAACGCTTTAATGATCTTGGCAATAAAGAGAGCGAGCACAGTGGGGTCACGATCAGTCAGAGTTTGGTCATGGGGATGTGAAGGCTGTTCCACGGGCCCATCCATAGCTCCTCCTCGTCCGACTGCGTTCTGTCGCTCGGGCACTCCAGCGGCCCCCTCATAACGAGTCCGTCGTCGTCGTCGTCGTTGTTACTGCCGTCCACCTTCGACTCTCTCTCGCCGTCTTTCAGCTCCTCTCTCTCCGCTGAGCTCTGAGGCTGCTCCGCGCCGCCCTGCGCCGCTTTGAGCAGGTTCGATTTGGACGCCGCGCTTTCGGTGCCCGTGTTGCTGGTGCTGGTCGACCCTAAAGAGACGCTGGATTGTCGAGTGTTGAACTCGTTCAGCGCTTTAGTGTTGTCAGTGTTAGAGAAAGAGGAAGTGGCCGTCGCGGAGGCGGCCATTCCCGAACTTTGGAAGGTGCGCAGCGTATTGCACCCAACGTCTGTTCTGGGGCTGTTCAGGGGTACTCTTTCCTCCAGCGTCGCGGCCATTTTGTCGAGTTTTTTAAAGTGCTTGGCCAGCCGGGAGCTGAAGACGGGCGAGGGGAGTTTGAGGTTGTTGTTCGTGTTGGTGTGCGTGTGCGTGTGACCTGTGGTGTTCACTGAACGTCGGGTGCGGATGATGGAGCCGTTCTGGGCCACGTAGATGCTGCCGTTGAGGTTAGCGTGGCTGTTGAGGGTGGAGGATAAACGGCTGCGTTGGGTCTCTGGCATGCTGTCCTCGCCTGTGGAGCTGGTCTCGTATTCCCGATCTACCACCAACTTGATCCGACGTTTTCTACTGCCGAGCTGGAAAAACACAAATAACATGTCATTAAACTGTTAACTCATAAAGGCTGAAGAACCACAAGGTGCAGTGAAGACACGAGGGAAAAATCTAATTGGTTTTCCTGGACTCATGAGCTCTTATTGTTGTCTGTGGCTGTGGAAACAAAAAAGAATCTGTTGCTGTGCTCTCCTGTCACACCTAACATTTAAAACTACTTATTTCCAGTGAAATAAACTGAATTTAAAAGCATCTCCTATCACAAGAGATACATCTTTGTGTGAACAGGACTAAATTTTTAGGTTTGTCTTCATAAATAACTCACGACTGACGGCAGAGCCAGAGATATTGCTTTTATTATTCCATGACTACTTCTCCCTCAGTGGCCTGTTCAACCTGACACAACAGCCCTGACATGAACCTTTACAAAGTTCATAATGTTCAGTTTTTGGTGGGGAATTAAATTCTGTTTATCTTTGAGGTCACTGGACTACATTATACTGAGAGGTTGGTAGTATTTGTCTTCCCTGTTTACAGGCAGAATATTAGAAACACATCTCTGAATATAAAACACCACCGTTTGATCTGACATCAATGGTAAGACATCTAATTTAACACCTCCGTGACGTGTCAGAGGTCAAAAAGTGAACATCTCAAAGTGTCCTGTGACTGTACAGGTGTACAGCTCTCAGTCCTCATGACCTGTAAACACTCTGAAGTATCTGAGTAAAGCTGTTATCGTACTTCAGTGCGGACGTGCTTCTATTCTTGCTACAAAACAAGATCCCGACAGCAGCAAGAAGAGCTCTTTTGTTTGTTGTATGAAGATAATCACGTCTGTGACTGTCAACGAGAGCCAAAGATGAGGAACACAGTACATACACTATATGGACACACACCTGTTAATTATTCAATTCAGGTGTTTCAATCAGACGCCTTGCCACAGGTGTAGAAAGTCAAGCGCAAAACGGGTCGTTCAGAAGCGCTCAGTGACTTCACTGACTGGTGGTAATGCTTTGTTTTCAACTTTGCGGCAACAGTTTGGGGAAGACCGTTTACTGTTCCAACATGACTGTGTCCCAGCGCACAAAGCGAAGTCCATAAAGAACATAAAAGTCTGACGCACAGTGACCTGACCTCAACCCCCCCATCGAGCACCTTTGGGAGATTGCGAGCCTGACCTCATAAATGCTCTACAGAATAAATGGGCGCAAATTCCCACAGAAATACTCCACTTGATCTGACTGCTGAGGACTCATTCTAGTTGTTATTAAACTCTGGCCCAAAATTCTCACGTTTATATGACGCTATGAGCAAAGCTCTTGTGATTTCAAACCTGTAATCAACATTTCTACAATTCCACCCTACGAGGTGAGAGCTTTGACCACTAGAGGTCAGGCAAAACAACATTTTCAAGCTTCTTTGCCCATTTACTTTTTTTTTTGTCCTGTAAAATCAAGAAACGCACACACACACACTGCAGACACACTCCACAGCAAAGACAGGTCGGTGCGGCAGTGCTTACTCCAGACTGTGATTCAAAGCGGCCTTTTGATCATCTTAATTTCTACAAATAAAAGCAGCGAGGAAACACTCTTTGGAACATAAAACACTGTATGACTGTCAGAGCAAACACTGCTCACACTCTGGAAAAGAAATAATAACTCTGACTTGCTGTCACACGGCACAACCCTCTAGTTTTATTCTATTTAGCCTTGATAGTATAGAAGAAAAAAATACATGCACCACGACAAAGAAAACATCTCTCCCCTCTGTAATTAACACGTACAGAAAGAACTGAGTGATGCGGGGGAAATGATGGACGTAGGAAAAGAAATGACTAATGTGAGAGGCTTTGAGGAGGTCAGAAATAAGCAGCAGTAAGTGGAGCTTTCACAAAAGGGAAATGACATTAGTTAGCTGAAGAGAACGGAGGGGAACCAGTCGATCGCTTCAAGAGAGCTGTTATAAAGGCGAGACGGATGAAGGGGAGGGAGAGGAGATTGGAAGAAGGCCTTTCGAGATAGAAGCAAAAGAAAAAAAAAAAGATACTGCGAGAGGGCGGCAGAGGACACGCAGCTGAATGTAAATCACTCCAAACAAGGAAAACCAGAGATTATAGTCATAAATTCCACCCAGGTAACGTGTGCACGCTCAATCCAGCCAGTTTCACAGAGATCTTACTTAGTGGCAAAGAGTTTCATCTTTGGGGGGGGGGGGGGGGGCTGAGGCTTCATCTGCATTTCAATCAGCCGACTCATTTTCCAAATCCCCCTCTTCATCTTCATCTCCTTCCCCGCCATGCTCGCTGCTTCCCTCCTCCTCCTCCTCCTCCTCCTCCTCCTCCTCCTCCTCGGTGTCCTCGATGATGGGTGACAAGTCGTCCGAGGCGTCTGATTGGATGCGGTTGGCGGCTCGCCTGCCTGAAGAAGACTTTCGTGATCCAGCACTTTTTGCCTCCTCCTCCTCCTCCTCCTCCTCCTCTCCTGACTCCTCATCTCCCTCGCTCTCTTCCTCTATTGTTTCATGCGAGGAGCGGGAGTGTCTACAGGTTTTTGGCCTAGAACCTGAATGTCTCGAACTATTGGAGTCGCTGCTGCTGCTGTTTCTATCAGTCTCTTTGCTGCTTGCGGAGCGGCTGCGTCTTTCTCGCTTCACGTTGGCACTGCTGCTTCTACTTCTACTACTACTTTTGCTACTCGCAGAGCCATTGCTGCTCGACTCTTTCCCGTCATATTCACTGTCTAACCCCGACTCCCTCTCAGACTCTGACCCTCTTTGGCTTCCACTCTCCGTCTCTGTCTCAGATTCGGTCTTGTCGCGCTCGGTTGTGACAGACGAAGTGGGGCTACTTGTGTCGGAGACACTATACTCTGATGGAGACTCCTTGCTGCCGCTTCCTGTCTCTGAATCGCTGTCATGAAATCTTTTCCCTCCCTTCCACCATACCTCAGAGGAACTACTCTCCTCTCCTAACTCCCTCTCCCACCTCCTCCCCTCCTCTCCCGCGGCTCTCTCGGACACTGATGCAGAAACACTCATATCTCCTATGGAGCCATACATCTTTCTGCTCTCCTCCTCTCCTCTGTCCCAGCTTTCTCCATTGATCCACTGTTCGTCTCCCACCCTGGCGGGTCCCTGGAGCCTTCTGGCGAGGGAGATAAGGCTGAGGGACTCGCTCAGCTTTTGTTTCACCGCCGGGGGTTTGCTGGCTTCAAAGGATGTCTGGAAATAACTCCCGTCAATGACCATGCCGCCGTCCACGCTGTCAAAGCGGCCAGCGGACGTCAAGCCAGGGAGCATTCCCCTATGCTCTGGCCTGACGCCTTCTCCTCTTCCAACAGCATTTCTCATCCCATTGTTCATCACACCACCTCTGTTGCTTCTTCCCCATGTTTCCATTTCTCCTCTTTCCCTCCCTCTTTCTGCTGCCTCATCTCGTCCTCCCCCTTTGTTGTCCCTTTGGCCTGCTTCCCCTCTCTCTAATCCCCGTCCCACTCCTTCCCCTTTCCTTTCCTCCAGTCTGTCTCTACTTCCTTCCCCCTCTTCCACCGGCCTGATTCTGGCTTTGTTCCAGGGCGGGTGGATGGCAGGAGGTTGTCCAGATGTTTTATTCCCAGAGGACAGCAGAGCGCTCACTCTCATCGCGGCCTTCAACCTGGTGGCCGCACTCGAGCTCTTCTGCTTCGTGTTCATCAGCGTACCGCCGTCTGTCGGTTGTTTTTTGTCGCCCTGACTTCTCGGGGCTCCTGGGGTCTTCCTTGATTGCCCGTGAGAAGGTGGAGGACGCGGCGGCTGAAGGTGGGCAGGCTGTGGGGCTAATCTACCTCCTTGAAACTGTCTCCTCACCTGTTGTCATGATGATGTTAGTTCAAAACCAAATAAGAACATTTAGGAAAAGGAACAGATAAGACAAAAACATCACTTTTAATATCAGCAGTATTATTAGGAGAAGGCTTTAACCTTGTACCTCCTCCACAGCGGAGCTGTTATCACGATGAAGAGATAGTTCAACAGTTTGGTATTGGCCTTTTCTGCTGAGAGTTAGATGAGAAGATCAGGTCATAGATGCCACTCGGGCAGAACAGAGCTACATTCAAACGAGTCTGAAGGCTGATCAGACACCAAAACACTGTTTCCATGATAAAGTCATTCATTTACTGAGTTACATTTTCTTTGTATGCAAGTGCTGCACAAATAAAGTCTAATTGATTGATTGATTTATCTTTCGTCACAATGCTAGAGAAGCAAACAGCAGAGATACCACGCTCACATTACCGAGTAATCCACCAGGATTGTGTGCTTGCACGTATTCGATTGGCTCGCCAGACAACGTTGCACTGCGCTGCTGCAAAGGTGAAACCAGGTTCAACTTTGTTACCAGAGTTCTCTGCGTTGGCACCAACGACAGTATAAAGAATGAGTGACGTCACCCGTAGGTTTTCCAAAGCGCTGTTTTGAAGCTGAAAATATGTGTGCACCGCCATGTTGGCTGTACTGCTTCATCCGCCTCCCGGCTAATCTAAATATCTGCAAAGACGTGGATCATCGGTGGACCTGAGGCGGGCTGAATGACGCCTGGGTGCTCAAACAAGCCGTCTGTAAAGGCAATTACCTGTCAATCAAAGCGGCCACGCTGTTAATTCTGCATAACTTTAAGTCTTAATATAATTTGAACAGGTGAGTTGTATAAAAATTCACCCTCAGTACAGTTGTCATGAACGGGGAAATTAGCTATAGAGACCAAAACTGTTTTTTGTACCAGGCTGTAAACATGTTTATTTCTGCTGTGAAGACATTTTAACATGGGGACTTATGGAGACTGACTCACTTCTGGAGCCAGCCTCAAGTGGACGCTCGAGTAGCCACGGAGGATGCCGCTTGGTGTTGCTAGACTGGACTGGTGTGTGGTACACGCAGCCTCATGCTGAGACCTCATGCTGGTTTATGTACAGATTAAACAAACAAGTGCATATTGTGACCTCTGGACAGAACCAGGCTAGCTTTTTCTTCCTCCATTTATACTAAGCTAAGCTAAGAAGCTGTTAGCTGTGGTTTCCTTCACTATACATGAGTGGAGCTGATCGTCTCAGCTAAATCTCAACAAGAAAGCCAAAAGGGTATTACTTAAAATATTGAGCTGCTCTTTTAAAATGATGCCGTGTCCCAACTCTCAGAGCAGTCTGACGTTAGTTACTTTAAAAATTATATATACTGAATTTCATTGTTTAAACATCAAAATATTTGTTACAAATTAGGCGGTCCCCCAAGAAAACTGCTAGTGAACACTGACTTTAAAAAAAAATACTTTTCTTTTGTCTCCGTTAGTATAGTACACAAAATCAATACAAGTCAGTGTGATCAACAACTTCTCATCTTTGCACATCATGAATCAAGTCTGTGTGAAGAATATTTAAAGGTTTCTGGTCTGTTTACCTCTCCGTCTGACTCCTGCGGGCTGTAGTAGTAGCTGCCGTCATCATCAACAACAACTTCTCCATATTCATCATACAGGCCCGAGGGTGAGATCAGCTTCCTGCGACTGCCGTACTGAGGAAGGTCGTACCTGGACAGACAGAGCAGAAACAGCAAAGCGAATTCACCATGATTCATTTTGAAGGTTATTTTTCTGACGAGCGATGCAGCAGTCAATTTTGCTTTGCGTAGTGAAAGTTGTGGCCCGGGCAGCTTCGTCCAATCAGGAGTGAAGACGGGAGAGAGATCTGCTCTGCAAACAAAGCTGCTGCACTTGGCTGACGTTTCTCCACAGCCACTTAAAGCAAATAACACACAGGGCAATGCTGTGGTTCACTCCAATGATAAGCAGCGTCTAATGACTTGCCTAAGCACAGCTACCTTAATCACAAAAGGAGCATTTTGTTGCCAGGAGACATTTTGTTAGCAGACAACACTGGAATCGATTTCTCTGCCTTTTGTCTCTCTTTGTTGCCCGTTGCCGGGAGCGCTGCCTGCCTCCACCGGCCAAAAAAGAAAAAAAACTGTGTTGTGTATCATCGTTTGGGCTCGGTGCCCTGCAGCAAGCAAGTCGGAGAGCTAGTGGGTCAAAAAACACATCTTTTCAAACGCTGTACTGGAAACAATATGTCCCAGTGTGATTAAAGTAACAAATCTGATGGAAGTCCTTTGGCTTGGTTCCGTAACAGAGTTGTACAGAAAAGTTTCCTCGTGTAATCACTCTGCTTACAGTCAACCGGTGGGTGAAGCTGCTCTCCCTATTACATTAGGTAGCCAGGCAATAAACAAATGGAAGGGGGCAAGTGGGTGACTGATGCAAGCAGAGGTGTTTGAAGGGAAAAAACAGGCGAGGGGAAGAAAGAAGTGAATGATGGCTTGGTCAGAACGGAAAGTCCAGGTCCAGTCATGAATGTTTCACAGTTAAATCCTCAGAGTGCGGCCCCTGGAAGCTACTCTTAACCTTCCACTAAAACCTGCTTATGGGATTTCACAGTCATTAACCTGCAAGACTCAAACTGAAGTGCACACGCAATCAAATTACTGACTCTTTGTTTAGTTTTTTCTCCTTCAAAGTGGCCTTTTTTCACCTCTTCTTCTGCTCTTCCCTTTCTTCACTCCTCCTCCTCCTCCTTCTCACCTTGTCTCCACTAGGGGGCAGTAATAAACTGAGGATCAGTTCATGGTGTTGCCTTGATGGTGTGTTGTTGTTGTAGCTGTGTGTGTGTGTGTTTGTGTGTGTGTGTGTGTATGGACCAAAATGGACAAAAAATGGGTCACTGGTTGTTTCAGGTGAGTCTCCAAATGCTAAATGGTTGTTTGATGGTCACTTCCAGGACGTGTGACCGCATTCACACAGCGAGAAGGACCAGTGCTGCATGCGCTTAAAAGTCACTGGGTGAGAAAATGAAGCCAATTTCCGACACTCAGATGAAACTAAATATGTTTTATTTAGTTTCATGATTGCCAGCTTGAATTAATCTTTCAAACTGAAACAAAAGTTCAGTTGAGTTTGTTGTTTTCAGGATTTTTGGGGGATATTAAAGGTCCAGTGTGTAAGATTTGGGGCCTTTATTTTCAGAATAAGGCAGACATGGAATAATAATTATATGAAAGTCAATCATCACGGTGAACGTGATTTCTGCGGCTCTGCAGACGTCGCTTGAACAGACTCAGCATGGCAATCGGCCCCCGTATTTTCAACAGAAAGCGTCAGATGCTAGCAGTGAGATTGAAAGTGGTCATTTACCTGACGGGGGGCTCGACAGAAAATTGCCTTCTAGTTGCATTATGAGACCATAATGCACACTGGAGACAAAAGTCATGAGCGGCTCTCGACCTCTGCTGCTTCAATTTAATGATCTGCCTTTTACAAAATGCTCTGCTGGTCCAAAATTACATGTCTTGAATAAATGTCCAGCTTGTGCGCGGTGTATGAAGACGGACGATATTAAAGGGACAGTTTGACATTTTGCTGCAGACTTTTACTCGTTTCCTCTTTTTGTTCTCCTCTTTGTCCTGCTTGTGTTCACAACATGAAAACTGAGTCTTCATTGAGCCGATTGTAGCCGATTTCACTCTCCTCACCCTTATTTTTTTTTCTCATGTGGGTGCCCTAACTCAGCACCTATCAGCTTCATGACAGTCACACTGCTCATCACCCACGCCGGTAACGATTTTTGGAAACGCGAGATATAATCCCGTATTGCTCCGTGTCGCGTAAGGGTTGAGTGTTTTACTCTTGACTAGAGGGCAACATAAATTTGGCTTGCTTTGTTGTTTTTGTTGGTTTTTTTCTCCTTTGCATCAAAACATCAGACCTGTGCAACAAATGGTTCAAGTTATTTTCAGCATCTGTATCCAAATCCAATTAGAGTCATGCCAATGGCAGATGGCTGCGATCCCACATGCAGAGAAAATCCCATTTTGATTTCATCTTTTGGAGACAGATGAAAGGAAAGGTCAAAAGGTTATGATCCATCCTTCCAAATGGACGTAAATACAGAGCACAGCTGAACAAAAAAAACCCCCTCTGAACTCTGAAAACTTTGTTTGTGGCCTGAGAGGCGCTTTAACGTTCGTTAGCATCATTGTGCACCTTTCATTTACAACTGTGACAGATAAAGTGATTACATCCGAGTCCCACCGGGTCACAAAGTCTGATTTCCTGCTCTTGTGTACGTACAGAGTCAGACATGAGTTTGTGGATGTTGCTCTAAGCCAACAGCATCTGGCCCATTGTCTGCCTCCACGGCTGGCTGCCTGATTAGCTGCTACAGTATTGCAATGCTAGGCAGAGAGAATTAGCTGAGTGTGTGTGTGTGTGTGAAAGAATAAGCAAGAGAGCATTTCTGAGTGAGTGAATGAATGTGTATGCCATGAGAGAATTTATATATGTGTGTGTGTGTGTGTGTGTGTGTGCTACTGTGTATTTATGTGTGAGTGTGGGAGGGCGAATAAAATCAAGTTCCCAGGAGTCTGCAGCTAAAATTATAAAAATTACACAATGCATCACAGATGGCAGGCTGGGTGCAGAATAACACACATACACACACTTGGGAGGGAGGCAATAAGTCTTCAGAGGTCTTGTTCATGAACACTTTGATCTAATGTGTGTGTGTGTGTGTGTGTGTGTGTGTGTTCAATATATCGCCATTCTGTAGTATTTCTTGTGTTGACGCACACACTAACACACTTTGAACAAAAAAATACCTGTAAGATCTTCCTCCCACACTTTTCACTTCCTGTAGTTCAAACACATGTACGCCACACACGAGCGGGGAAGGTATGAGACAGGTCACTGTGGTGTCGACATTTCACAGTAGCCGCCATCCTGTGTGACTGACACGGGCAGCTTGATATCAAAGCGGCTGCCACGGGGCTGACATGAGGCCCAGTTGGATACAGTGAGAGCTCCAGACTGCCGTGGGAGGGAATATATTTAATCGACGTTGAGGTGAAGCCTCTCGGTTACTGTTCGAGGTCAAAGGTCAGAGATGAAGAACAGCGGAGACGGCCTGAATTCACTGCCCTTGGTATCTTTGCTACTGCGTCTCACTAATGATAAATAATTCATGTACAGTACTCTAACATCAATATCCTGCCAGAAACAAATACAGAAGACGCTAACGAGACTTTTCATCCACTTTTACAGTCCGCCAGGTCCAAGAATAGACATTCTCCCTAAATAAATATAGTCTATTCTTTTCTTTTCTATTCTATTCTTATCTAACAAAAATATGTGACACTATAAATATAGAAGTTATATCTGTAACGTCACCCATATGTTTTGTAGCTCAGAGTGTGGTGGCTCTGGCCATCGCCATCTTGGCAGCTCTGCCGCCTTCTGGCTAATCCAAAAATGGGCAAAGCTCGTTGGTCGAGCTGAATAATGCATGGGTGCTAAAACAAGCTGCCTCCCCTGTCATTTAGAGCAACCACGCTGTTAATAATGCATAACTTCAAAGTTTGTGTAAAGGAAATATATTGAGATTTCTCTCAAAATACATTAAATATGTTGCTGAAAACGTGAAAAGGTTAAAACAGTTTTTCACCAGTTTTCAGTTCAGGATTTTGTGGGCGGTCCTTTAAGGGTGGCTTGATGACACGCTGAGGCCACCCTGAGCATACCCCTGCACCCCTCGCAGAGAGATAGAGATTAACTCATCTCGCTCAGAGTGTTTCAAAGTTAGTCATGTCATTTTCTGAACTCATCTGACACGTTTCAGTCGCTTCAAAATTGCTGCTTGACTGCTCCCAGGAGTGGGCGTGGCTTCAGCGCACTCAGCGGAGACGCCCCCACAGTCCTGGAGCTGAGAATACTGCTCATTTTTACCTGACTTTGACACCTGATTTCATAAACTTGTCGATATTTTTAATCATTCAAATTTGGCTGGGTGGTTAATAACACTGCAGTTCTTCACTGGTTTCACGTCACAGACATGGAGGTTGCCGCTTGAACAAAACACAAAACTGTAAGAGCTAATTGTGCCCGAACAACTCTAACTTAAGTATTTCTAACTCAGAATATCTTTCCCGTTCTGAAGTGAGGTCTCATGGCTCATAACTAATTCACAAGTAGTTTGACACTTATTAACCCACGTCACACATAAGCTCCTTGTTAAACGGTTGTCTCCTCTTCACACTCAGTAAATCCATTATAGCACACACCTTTGGCAATTATAGGATACTATTCTTAAAAGATGGTTTACACCTTGGAGAAAATGAAGGTCCAGTGAGATGTACAGGTTCTATTCCCATTCAGTGGGGAGAAGAACAAAGTCAGCACAAGCAGACATATCTCATTTATTAATGGACCACTTCAAAGTTTTTCTAGAGAAAGAAAAATAAGTTTCTCCAAGGCTCAGAACAAAATGTGCCTAAACTTTCTGTAAAATTTTCAGCTGACGAAGCTTTTTGGTGCGAGAATCAGATTTTCAACTCTGTATGGTATGCTTATATGAATACTGACACTTTGTATTTGTATTTGTCAGAGACAGGATTCATTTAGCACCCGAAATCCCAGGTCTGATGACAGGCCAGGCCAGGCAGGAGCATCAAAGACTACAACTTCAGTTTTCTACCTAGCGTCATCAGGCGTTGGATTTGGGATGGTAAACAATAACAGCAGTCATACTTATATCATGGTTTAATGTTTCCTGTTTTTATTTTGTAATTCTCGTCTCTCTGTGTCTTCTCTTACTTCTTCATCTTGCCTTCACTTTAGTATTTAGTCTCTGTGTTTTTTGGCTCCCTTGTCAAGTCATCTGTTTGGTGTATATTTCAATGTCCTCCAGTTCTGCGTCAGTTACCCAGTCCACTGTTCAGTCTCTGTGTTCCTCCCCATGCACCCCGATCTAATAGTTCTCTGTTCTGGTTTGGGTTTGTTGGTTTGTCCTGTTTATTTGGACTCATCTTGGTTTTGCCTGGACTCACCAGCCACCTTTTGTTATTATTTGTTTGCCAACCTTTTCCACGAGTTATTAAAGTTAGCTTTTTGTTCACTTACCTTCGTGTCTGCATTTGGGTCCACCTTCTTGAACTAGACTTTGACAACTTACATTAATGATACAACTTCACAAAAATATACCGACACAAAGATTAAAAACCGACACAGCTGAGAAAACAAATGAACTTTTTCAAGACCTTAACTGTTTTTCAAGGTGTGATCTTATAAAAAAGACCTGTTAATTATAGTAGTTTGTGCACAAGAGAAGACAACTTTATAACAAGGAACACATGTGGGTTAATAAGTGACAAACAACTTGTGAATTAGTTATGAGCAAGACTAACATTGGAAAGGAAAAGGAAAAGGAAAAAAAAAAAGTGTAACTGTGCGTCTAAAAGTCTGGAAGTTTGAAAAGTCTCAAGTGTAAGCATGTTAGCATTACGGACGTGGACATACTTTATCTACATAAAGTGACATGTAGGAAACAGAAATACAAACCCGTGATCATAGTTGTAATAATCTTGTGTGTAGTAGTCCTGGCCGGGGTCGATGCCGGATTCCATTGATAACTCCTGTTAAATGAACAGACCGTTATTAGCAGCTGTGCACACATGCACACTGCACACAGATGGAGATGCATGCCCACACAGATCTGTCTGCACAAACACTCACACTCATGCATACATACTTATCTAAAACTTTGCACTTTTGCACTTCCCACCTTTGATTACATCGACCCACACACTGAAGCAGAGACACACATGCTTGAGTGAAGTATTCGGAAAAGGAAAGACAGAAGAGTACCTCTGGTCTGAGCAGAGAAGGTCGGAGAAGTTGTTGTGTCTGCCAGAGGGAAAGAAAGAAAAGCAGCGAATGACGAGACAAATGGAAGAAATGTGGAGTTCTCCCCCATTTTTGGAAACGTACAATCAATACCTGACGCTCTTCGTTCAGTATCGCTGAATGCAGATGATCCTGTATCCTGTGTGTATTTGTTTTCCCTTCTTGTCAATCAATTTTGCAGGAGCAGGTATTGTTTTATTCAGAGTGAATATGATAGTTTTAGCACAAAATTAAATATTTAAGTTTAAAAATGTATATGCTGTCAAAGTGATTGCTCAAAATCAAATAATCATAGAAGTTATTGAGCAACTCAAGAGTCTTAAAAATAAGTTTCTGCCTCGACAAAAGCAGAGTTTTTAAATTTTAATGACATTGTTTGACTTTCTTCCTCAGTGTCTTTGTGTTTTTACATTTTAATATGCGCCATCAACGAACTGCAGAGGTCTTAAAGTGTTTTTTAGAAGTCAAGACGGTCAATTATGTAGATACAATAAACTGATTACACGCTGCTCCGTCTTGATTACATCAAACAGAAAAAGAACAGAAGGAGTCGGAAACAAAGAAGAGCACGACTAAACATCAGAGGAAGAAAAAAAGAGGAAAAGCACACATGCAGCATGCACAGAGAGAACGACGCCTACCTCATGTTGTCCATATCCACGCCTGGGAGATCAAAGAAAGAAACAGAAAGACCACTAACCAACATTACCAACAAAACATGTCATTAAACATAATCCTCCTGGTGTGGATGTGTCTTCAATACACGTCAGCACTTTGCTTTGTGTTTTACTCACTGTGGAAGAAATGGCATGTTTAAAATCAAGGCCCGAGTGGAAGTGGCCCCTGGGAATATATCACATTTTGTAAAATTTAACCCAGTTTCCAAGAAGAAAGCTAGAAGATGAGACGAGTGCGAGTATATGTATGGGAGTGTGTGCTCTTTAAGATAAATGGAGACACACTGAGGGCTCTATAAGACTATAAAAAACTAAAAGAGAAAGCTGAGCGCGTGCCAGTGTGCCATTTCAGCACTGTCGCTGCTTATTTTGTAGTTTAAATCTGCTAAATATTCTGATTATAGCTTCTTATTTAGAGATCAAATCAGCTCATTCTATTGTTGAGAAAACCCGCAGATGGGCTATATCAATATTAGCCACAACATATTTCACTACCTGTGTAATTTGTGACTGGTTTAATAGGTGGGATGTTTTATTCATGACTGCAGGGCTATTTATTCCCAGGATCAGATATGATACAACAAACAAGTATAATGTGAAACACTGTTTCCATAAATTCGATACTGTGCTGGTACACTGTTTTCTTTTAGGTTTAGAAACAGACATTTTGGTGTCCAGTGCAATAAAAAGTCAATGAATTTGGCCAGCAGGTCTGCAGGTCAAGACCTCTATTAGTAGTAATCAAAAGCTCGTTATCGTTTAGCTTTGGGGATGAATGTTTTTGGAGCTGATAATCCTCAAGGAGTATAATTATTATGTTTTTTTTTAACTGTATGTCCACAGTGGAGGTAGGATATGTTTCACACACAGAGATGTGGTAATGTAATATTTATTAGAGCGTCTCCAAACTTCATTTCAGGGAAGTCGGTCAGTTTTATGGACTGCATTCTCCTACAGCAGCAGAGATTACAGCATGTTTTCAATCAGCAGTAAAATAACTGTAATAACATCACAGCCGTCCTGAACAAATTGAAAGTCTTTCTAAAGATTTGAAACCTTTTCGGTCAGACACAACCTTTGGCTCGGTCTGACTGAACCCTGAAGACACTCAGAGCACCTTTGCCTGTGTTCTGTTCAGCTCAGGTCCAGTCCATAATAGCCGTCTGCTGTCTGACATTAAATGAGGTCCAAAGAAGATGCTCGGAGACACACTTGTGTCAGCTAACTTGTCTGCAGTAGGCTGTAGCCCAAATACATGAACTTATAGACATGTGTAGACTGTCATTATGATATCTTTATTACAATAATTATACCCACATGGTACAATGATGGTCCCACTATCAACCCTGTAGAACATTTTTCTGCACATTAACCTTCATAATAACTTTATAAACATCGTCCTAATAACTTTTCCTTTCCAATAATAATTCAAGAAATGACTGACTTTTTATAAACTACACTTACTTCTTCTCTTTCTCAGAGTTAGATGAGAAGCTCGATACCACCGTCATATCTCTAGGCTAAGCTAGAGCTAGCAGGTAATTAGCTTAGAGACTAGAATCGGGATGCACAACTAACCTGACTCTGTCCAAAGGAAAGAGAATATACATGTCAAACCTAAATTGTTTAATCTGTAAAATAACCAATACAATTTTACAGGTAGTCAGCTGCAAGTGGCTACCACAGGCTAGCTGTTTCTCCCATTGTTTCCACTCTTTATGCTAAGCTAATTATCTGGTGGCTCTATATCACTTCATATTTGCTGTATATGTTTCTGCAAAGAGCCTATCATCAAGCCTGGCAACAATTAATACTGGTTATTTACCGTTAACAGTGAGATTATGACTTGCTGTTCTGAGTAAAACAAAACTGCCCCCACAGACAGTAAGACAGAGAAGAGAGAAACAAAAACAGAGAGAGGGTGAGATGGAGTTAGACACAAAAAAACTTTTAAAAAGTGAGAAAAACTATGATGAAATTTAAAAATAAAAAAAAAAGTGGGGAAAAAGCCAAAAGGAAAAACACAAAGGAAAAAAAATTATAATAATAGCAAACTAAGAAAAACAGCCAAAAATCTCTCTGTCCATGCATCTTAACTATGTTGCCAGGAGGATGTATTGTCATGTGAAACCAAGGTAATGAGCTGGACAAATGAAGATGTATCACAGAACAACAAAAGGTGACTTTTAGAGGACACGTCAGATTCTCCATTCAGTTATTAGAGTGAAAACACACACAGAGGCACAGCTTCTTAAACCACTTGAGCGTTTCATTAAATAAATTCAAATGAGAATATGACGAATATACACGAACACACACACACTTCAAGTAGAAACGGTGGCCTTTCACTCGGTATCAAAATGCAGTTTTGAAGTGCTCGAAAAAGACAAAAATATCCGGTTAAATAAAGATGTGGAAAGACGGATATCACTGGATGAATAGATGCAGGGATAAGTGGATGAATATGTAAATGAAAAGGCAGATTTCTGGGTGATCTACAGGTTTGAAACAGCACCTTTTCACCATCTGTGTGTGTGTAAATGTGTGTATACTTTCCAGTTTATGGCTGCCAGCAGCCCAGCATTGTGTATTGTGTAATCTGTGTATGTGTCAGTGTGTGAAGATAAGTCTATCTCTTTGTCCTTGTTGTTCTGACAGACACATTATTAGGTCCTTTCGAGACAAAAACACACAGAAAGCTATCTGATCTCACACACAAACATACACTCTCCTGACATGATTGACTCTCGCTCTTTGTGTCCTCTCAACCTTGTTTCGCAGCGTGTACGGGAAAGACAGGAGGAGAGAAATATTATTAGCTCTCAAAGACTATAACACCCAACAACACTCCCATCTTCTCTCTTTTCTTCCTACATTTCGTCTCATGCTTCGCTCTCAGAGCTACTGTAGCTCCCTCGCCCTTTACACTGTCACTCCCCCACTCATTTGTTACTTCCCTTTTCTCTAACTTGTTTCTCTCCCCCATGCCTATTTCAGCCCGTTCTAGAAAACTTTGAGGGAAGGTAAACCATCAATAAGTCGAGAAAGGTGCTTCTTTGTGTTATAAATGGTAGTGAGAGACGAGGACCGCTGCAGACAGATACCAATGTTCCAGCTTCAAAAAGCTTTAGATTTATACAGGACTTACGATACACTAAACTTACTTTGGGGTTCAATTTTCTTGTCTAAACCTTCACTGAGCAGATTTACACCATATCACAAGAAAACTCCCAGAACTTCTTTATAGATACTTTAGCTGATACACCCAGAGCAGCCTGACATACGCAAAAGCCAGTGACAGAACAACACGGTTTTGTACAAATTGGTTCTTATTTTTGGAGTTTTGCCCATCAATCCTTGTTTTTTCAGTTCAACAGGGCCCTATCCTACACCCTAATGAGCACTAAACACAAAGTACAGCAGAGGATGACAGGAATGTCATTAGCTTCGCGGAAATTCGGTCGTAACACATTTGACAGAATAAAATTTGGACCTGATTATCATGCTCGATGACAAGTCAGGGGATCCACCAAAGTGATTACATTTCCTTCTGAGGAGATCGTGAATGTTTGCCCCAGATTTATGATAATCCATCCAATAATCCAATATTTCACACCGCAGCACCACAAACGTCAACCTCACAATGGCCGAGAGGAAATCTGAGGCTCAACAAAATCGTTAGGATACATCCTTTTGGAGTCCATCAAGCAGAAAGAGTAGATATTTTAGTGGATTTTAGCAGAAACCTTCATCAACTGGAGGTGCTAGAGCAAAAATTAAGAGATTACCAACATGGACCTGTACCAGCCTGGGCCAAATTTCATTTCAAACCATCCGATAGTTGTAAAGATATGTAAGTCAGGACCAAACTGGTTGATTTAGAAGTCAAACTGAAAGTACAGTCAGCGCACTACAGTACATCAAAAGTGGTCTTGAACCATTCACCTTTATTTTCTCTTCTGACTCATCTTGTTCCTTGCCGCACTCCTCTTCATAAATTTACTGTAATATTGACAGAAGATGCAGCCAAGACCAAGAAAATAAGATGGAAGTTGTAATAAACCTGCAATTTAAACGTCACAAAGATGCTAAAGTAAACACCACTTAATACAGCATATTCTAATTTTCTTTGCTACATCTCATGCCTAATTTGCCGCTTCAGTGACCACGTGATAATCTGCCGTAGCGTGGATCAAACCTGTAATTTTTACAATTACACGACAACCTCTGTCTCGCTGTGTGCTGTGTCTGTGCTTCTCCATTCAGCTTTAATTAAACGCAGTGTGCTTTTCTGAACGCTGTGAACTATACCAGAAGATGTCAAAAACATGTCTGTTCCCGAGCAAAAACCACAAAATGAGAACTGAGAGAGTGAGAGCAGAGTCCTTCTGCGAGACAATGAAGATGCACCAAGTGTGTATAAGTGTATGTAATGACATGCGGCACACTGAGGTTGAAAGCTAATCTCAACATAAAACATTTTCAACCCAGTCAGCTGAAACAGCAGCACTGCCTGCAACCTGCTTAATGCAGCTGTGTGTTTGTGTGTAAGTGTACATGGATACATGTTTATGCCCACACTAGTGTGTGATTGTCTGTGTTAATACTGCCTTTTATAAATTCACAGCTTAATCATGATTTTGTGTCCGCAAGAAGAGAAAATGCATCTTTGAACAATTCATTCTTCTCAACAATGCGTCCAAACCAGCGCATAATGGTTCTAGATACCACATTAAAATATGTGTGTGTGTGAACGGGTGTGACATCGCTTGATAACCACATTTATGTCCATCACGGTTCGTCTAATTTCATGATTTGACCCTGATGGGATCATCAGTGACATGCCGGTCTTGAGAGACAAACATGAATCTGTCACTTTACGGTGACATTATGCGTCTGGAGACAACCTGCTACTGTATATGTCACTTCCTTTCATATCGGGCTAACTGTACAAAGGTGGAGCGGAAAAAGAAAGGAACTCATCTCACCTGGTATAGTCTGACTTTATCACAAGATTTGCTTGTAACATGGCTTGCATGCTTTGCAGAGGTGTGTGTGCATTTATAAGATGGCAGCAATTTGCATCAAAACCTGTGAGGCCGCATGAGCCGTTATTATCATGAATCATTTATGATGACCTAAATAATGCTGGCAAATGTTTTGTTTGGCAGAAAATGTTTCTGCAAAGACCTTGAGAGGCTCAAGGCTACGATGGTTTATGGAAAATCCTACAAACAGTTGGAGACGGAACAGCTTCAACATGAAATGCCAAAGTTACTTCAGTATATTGATTTTGTTATGCAATTATGAAGAGTAGACAGTGATCTACAGTGATCCCCCTTGGATGAGTAGAAACATCTTCAAATGTCCAGTTGGTGGTTTAATTTTGACCTGATGTGGATTTTTTGACTTTCATAAAACACAAGAGCTCATATCTGAGGTGAGTGAAACATTGTATTCGCTCATTAATATGCTGAGAATGTAGGAGGCTGTGTACATGACTCCCTCTGCATACTTTTCTGGCATAATTCCATCAAGAGGGGGAAAAAAAACTGCACAGATGCCGTCATTGTCAGTCGATGCTACACTTTGCATATGCCCTGCACCGCTGCTTCACGTCTGCTCCTCCCTGAGGCTTTGTTGGGGGGAAAGGAGTGCTGTAAAGACGAGGGACAAACGTACAGGATTGGGGTTTTTAATCCTGGTTTCTGTATCACTAGCATTAATGTTTAAGGGAGACTATGTGGTACTAACTAGGATGAGTTACAGTAGCTCCCAGGATAAACTAATTATAGGTACTGTTCCTGGTTTTCAAAGTGATTTCAACTTTCTGCCAAATAAAAATGGTCATAGATTCTCTTAGTCAGCAATGTATTTTATTGAGAAAAATGTCTCATGCTCGTGGCCTTTTTATATTTTTCATATTAATTATATCCCAAAGTACCCACACAACGATTTAACGAAGGAACCCCTCGGTTAAAAGAGCAATAAAACCCTCTAGAAAAAGTTAATAAAAATTTAGCACAGATTGTGAATACAAACATCGCTCTACATTAATGTTTTAGACACGTTATCGCTGCAGCTATACACCTACCTACGTATTAAACATTTGCTTCCTTGAAAAAACAGACATTGACATGACTTTGTGAAACATTTAAAAAAACAATGCAGGACAAAAAAAAGGAAAAACATACAGACAAACAGACAAATGAAAAAATGAGAAGAGAGAACAACAGAAAGACTTTGTACAAACCTTTAAGAGCTAATAATCAACATGGGGAACTATGGATAAATGAGTGTTTCTACCAACTAAATGAGTATTTGAAAGAAAGCGAGACGACACAAAAAGACAAAAGACAACGTCCGCTTAAAGAATGTTTCACCACGTCTGTGTAACAAGCTACTTTTGATATGAAAAGATCAGCCCTGTCACCTAGATATTGTGTATGTACTGTATACTATGCAGTTTGTATGCCCGCCATTGACCCCTGTGACTCCGCTGCTGTATATAATGTAGCTATTCACTCAAAACGTTGCCCTTGAAGATGATGAATCCAGCCAAGATTGAAAAACTGCAGACAGCGACCTTTTTTCTCAATACAGATCAGACAGAATGTGTGATCTTACATTAACTATTGCCGCACTACGCAAAAAAGTGAATATAGATGAAATGGAGAGTGAAAACAAAATGTGACAGTGATCATGTCATCGGTTGCAGCCCTGTAACAAGTCCATGTCTGGCAAAGTTGAATCCAAGCTGGCAGATTTAACGTAGTTCTCTCCTCTTCTGTTTGTCCTTTTATATTCAGAATGAACTAGTTTAGATGTCCAGAGGGTGTGCGGTAAGTAGCTTCTCACGACAGCGAGTGGCCCCCATCAACAATCATATGTCTCCCATTAAGACATATAATGATAATGATAATATATAATTGATAATTTTTAATTTGTGGCGTGGGATGTAAAATGTTAATGACAGCAGTCGAACTAAAAGTTAACCCGGAGACATTTTGCCACTTGTAATCATTTGATTTCACTGCTCCAATCTGCAGCTATTTAAGCCAATTTTCCTAAGTGTTAATTAAAAAACAAGCCCTTAGAAATGTTTGTGGGGAAACTAAAATAATGTCTGAGGCAGATAATGAGTTAGCCCTCCAAAGCGCTACATCGGCATTTGAGTGGGAGGCAGTCTTTTGAATTCTAATAGTTCATGTTCACCTCTTATTGTCTTAACCTCTGACTATCATTGCCTCCGTGTCCTTAAACATTCATTTAATCCTTCTCTAATAGAAATAGTGCAGAGTACAGTAAGTGTAGAAGCACTTCACAGCTATTACCTCTCTTGCCGTTTCACCTTCCAACCTTCTCTTTTACTGATCGCAACATTATTTGAGAGGATAAACAGTTTTCTTTTACTCAGAGTTTCTATTAGATCTAGTTATTTCCCTTTCTTCTCTCATGTATAAAACAGGAAGTCATGTTGGAAGAGCACAGCCGTAGCACCGTAAAAACCACCAAATCCTCACAGCATATATCTCACTGAGCTATACTAAGCACCTGCCCCTTGACAGCTCCACGGCAACCACGCAACAATGTTGAGAAATGCTCCCCCCCCCCCTCCCCCCACCCCGTGCGCCTTCCATGAAATCAAGGCAAAGGCTAGAGCACTGTAGACTGAGAAGGAAATCGTTTCTCAAGCTCTTCCATGATGGAGTTCATGTTTGGGTTGGGCTGAATCTGTGCAGGCAGAGGATTCTTTCCTTCTCCTCCGGCTCCTTCTCTGCCTCCATCTCCTTCCTCTGTTCCTCCTCCTCCTCCTCCTCCTCCTTCTCCTCCTGCTGCTGCAGCTGCTGCTTCTGCTAGTGCATCCAAGGAGTCAAGGGAATCAATAGAATCTATGGAGGCTCGGCTCTTCATGACCTTTTTGAGCGGGATCTGTTTCTGATCTATCTGGCTGAACATGTTGGCCACCGACTTCTCGATTTCCGCGATGTTTTGGATGTTTTTTAAGATTCCTTTCAGCTCTTTTCGGGGAGGTTCGGGCTCCGTGGCGAGGGGCGGCGGCGGTGGCCGGAGGGACACGGGCCGCAGGGCTGGCGCCTCCGAGAGTGATGGGAGGACAAAGGTGGACGGATGTAGAAGTGAGGGCGACAAAGGGGGAGGGAGAGGTGGAGGTGGGGGAGGAGCTGGTAGCGGAGGAGGAGGAGGAGGAGGAGGAGGAGTGTGCTTTTCTGTATGGTTGGAGAGAGATGAAGTAGGAGGGAGAGGAGGAGGGGAGGAAGGGTGTTGTGGAGGAGGAGGTGAAGGAGGGGGTGGAGCAGATGTAGAAGGTGGCGGTGGTGGAGCTGGATGTGGCGGTGGCGGTGGTGGAGTTGATGGAGGATCAGGGATAACCTCTAAGTGGACCTGAAGTCTATCTTCTGAACCCTGATTGCCTGTTAAATTCACCCCGAAGCGCCGCAGCACAGGAGGAGTTGGCTTGTGATTGGGTGGAGGGGTCCCTCCATCACTATGGGTGACAATGATACTCGGGGGACCCTCTTTAACCTGGACATTTGAGATACTGTGGGTGGGAGTGTGCTTCTGGTGCAGAGGAGACTCGTCCGGGAAAACAGAGAGTAGTATATCAGGTGACAAAGATCCTCGCGAATCTCTGCTTTGCCTCTGCCTCATTTCTTGGAGCGCCTGTTGCTCAAACTGTCTGGCTTGTTCTTTGACTGTCAGCTTGGGTTCCAGACTTGGGCTTCCCATTAAGTCCGAATCTAACCCACGATCAAATCCTGAATCCAAACCAGCATCTTTACTTTCCTTGAACTCTGCCTTGAGAAGCTCCAGCTCCCACTGCACGGGATCCATAACCACTTGGCGTCTTAAAGCATCACACATCTCTCTTCGATGAAATCTTGAAGGGAGAGTCCAGCTGTGCCCACTCCCAGATCCCCATCCGCTGTCACCGAATCCCACATCTCCTCCATGGGAGCTGAGCCTCAGCCAAGCATGTCGAAGGCCTTTCCTGGAAGGGGAGAAATTTCCAAGAAGGTCTCTTCTCCTCTGGTTTCTTCCAAGAGTCTCTGGGCTACTCAAAGTCCCGTCCTCATGGTAAATAGGATTTTTGATAGTCAGGGGGTTTTCATCAGAAAGAAAGGTGATGTTGGACTCGGACTTTGGCAGGTTGTTGAGCACCCCTCCGTTAGCAACACACTGACGATGGGCAGCGATCGCTCGTGTGGCAAAATCTGAGATCAGACGTTGGCGGTCGCTTTCGTCCAAACTGCCATGACTCCCGCCACCACTGTGGTTTGACGGGCTGGTGCATGGATGGAAGACAAAATGAGAGAAAAAAAAAAGGATGGAATGAAGGGAGAAATAATGAAAGAATTGCAGATAAAATATGAGGGAGTGGAAGGTATAGTGAATTGGAAAGATATTATATAAATCAAAGCTAAATGAAATGGAGGAGGGAGATGGGGAGTGAGTGAAATTCAAATGAAAGAAGTAATGCAGAGAATGATTAACTGAAATGGTTATAGAGGAGCGACAAAAGAAGAATACAGAACGGTAGAAAGACAGATAAAATAACAGAATGTCTGCTAGAGCTGTTGTTTGAAATATGAAATGAAAAGAGGATTTCACATTAAGAGATGAATGAGTAGAAGCAATGAGAGGAAATGGCGGTGGGATCTTAAAAGAGGTAGCATCATTCTCTTTCTGTGCTGTTTTTACCAGAGGGGCAGGAGATGGAGCACTAAAAAATAGTCTTGAAACACAAAGGGAGAGAATGCAAATAGATTTTTATGTATGCTAAAAGCGGTGCACTACAAAGACACTTCTGCATCATGACTACAAACAATGCCAGATCTGTTGGGGCAGGGATAGACACGGAGTTCTGAGCGCATGCAGATTTTCTCCTAACAAAAGACTGATTACATCCTCCTCTCCGGTTAAAGAAGCACTAATGTGTGAAATATCTGGTGTAATTTCAGTCTCTGTTGAAACTCTGCACACTCTTGGTACTCCATGGCCCATGGCTACGTCTACGTCTATGCTGAGGCAACCAACGCAACTTCACCACAGCTCTAATTCATCACTGATTAGCCACAAGCACAACCGACCTACAGCAACACAACTTCGCTTCTCTGATCTACCAAAGTACAACATGGCCTGCACATAAAACGAGAGTAACCACTAGCGAGCACAGAAGACACAAAAACACAAAACTGAAGCAAGAAGACTGTCACAGCGCAGTATCAAACTCGCCACAGCTGTGAAACAACTTTCAGCATCTTACTCACTTTTGTCTGTTAGGCACAGATATCAGTAGATGGATGAGAACAGGAAGGGAAAGCGTTGGTCAACATGAGAACAGGAAAAGAAGATAGAAGAAGTTATGAAATGAGAAAAGATGTTAAAATGTTCAAAGTTGTGACAAAAAACATGGAAACAAATGAGTGTAAATAAATATAGCGGTGAATGAAGCCATGTCAGAAAATGTCACAGAACTACACTTAATTATACACATACATATAAATGGCAGACAGGTTATATATATAGAATAATATACTGTTCTCCACAGGGAATAAAAACCTTGCACATTAACAGTATTTCTCAGTAATTTTCCAAGTAAGAAAATAAAACTTCCTAAACTGCTGCACATACAGTGTAATATATCTGTTGATCAGTTAAATAAAGAGCAATACTCCATTTCAATATATGAAAGGATGTAGAAGTCAATTTCAATTTCATCTTGTCTACACATGCTTTTTACGTCTTTGCAAAGTAAAGCTTTGAAACATAAACTGAGAATATCATCAAATTAAAAAAACTGATATTTGCAGATGTAATGTGTCAATATAACTGAATACATTTTTATTTTTTGTTTTTGTATTATGTCATGAAGCGGTTTTCCTTAATTTGAAACGGTAGTCATTAACCATGTTAAAAAAAAAAAAAGAAAACGACCATGAAAAGCCGACAGAAGCCAAGTTAACATGGAAACAACACAAACAAAATCACATTTTAATTAGATATAATTAAATAGGAGGCTTATTATACACACATTGACATAGCTAAGTTGCTGTATAACATGACTTTTAATTAAACTTTTAAAAATCATGCTCCATTTAACGGCGCTGCTTATAATAATAATGTAAAGAACACTTCATTTCAAATAAGTAATTGAAAACAGATATTAAAGCCCAAGCCTGTCAAGAGAACAGCCAAAGGTAATTAAAAGGGGAAAAAATGCCTTGAAAATCAGTCTACTGAGCAGTTTGATAATGGACCTTAATTATAAATGTGCAAACTTTTGCACTTTGCCAGGTTTTATGCTCTTCGGGGATTATTTAGTCCCTACAAGATTGCAGCGATACTGAACGCACTGACACAAGTGTTACACAAGAAATCCCAAACTGCCTACTTTGCAAACAAACACACACCCGCACGCCCACACAAGACCTTCTCCACCACAATTAAACATGCTCCGTAGCTTATCAATAGAATTAATTATCGCCCAGGGTGGTCTTTATAAATTACTGGCTGCATTTATTTCAATTATCTCATATCCAAGTTCATTTCCGCAGACATTTTTCAGGCGATCATTTGGGCTGGTTAGTCTCACTCACGCACACACACACGCACAGCTGGAAATCCCTTGTTGTCATTTGGAGATAGTTTCTACAATCTTGCATATGAATTGCTCTCATGTTAATGGGAGTGGGGAGGCATATCAAGGACAGGCAGGAAACCAGTGATGCATGTAATGCTGATAAGAGTTCCTCTCAACTTCGTCGTAACGCTTGAGTAAGGAATTATAAATGAAGTATGTGTGTGCATTGCCTCGAGTGATTGCGTGTGTGAGGTTGAACTTTACGATAGAAGCTAATACGGTGTCTTGACACACAGCCACTATTATACTCTTGTTTAACCAGACCAACAAGTATCACACCAGTAGAAAATGGCAAGAGGATAAATTAAACAGAATTTGCTAAAAGGTGCGCAGTAAGCGGTGAAGAGAATGTGACTAAATTGCACAGTAATAAAGAAACTTTTAGAGTAGATGGGCAGTAATACCCTTCAGCACTGGTGGGAGTTTAGATGTAGTACAGAAATAATAAAAAGTAAAATCTATTTCAACACCGCAATCAAAAAGTGCAGTCATATTGCCTTAAATTACTGGCCATAACCCATGACCTTATGATGAGATATAGCAAAAGCAAACTGGCAAAGCAAATATTCAATGAATCAAACTGTAATCTGTTGAGAAGGCCGATCAAGAGAAAGGTCATTCTTTAAGGGTAAATTTGGAGGACCGTCTTTGCTGAAAGCCACCAATCGATGAAAATCCTGAAGTAAACTCGAGAGGTTGTCCTCAAACTGAATACAGCTCTGTGGGCAGATCGCAGATCTCCATTTTATCTTTGTATGGTGAGGCGTTGGTATGCATTACAACGGACAAGCTGACAAGGAAAGAGCTGAATGGCGCTGAACTCCGTGAAGATACAATTGCGGGGTTTATCTACGACTGTTAATGTATTAAAAAATCAGAGCTTTGTTCGGTGTTAGCTTGATGTGGGGCTACAAGACCCTGGTTGATTAATCCAAGATTGTGTCAGTCACTGCATGATGTTACTGGAAAATGTGAAACGGAGGAAAGAAATCGTCTCGACACTACACAAAAGCTTGGATCCTTGAAGAGACATTTTAACTCAGCTGATAAATCCTTGCAAGAGTTCCCAGCATTCAACTCAAGTGGTGAATCAACATTTTTCATTCCAGTGGGAGGAGGGTGTGTGTCTGAGTTGCTATCACTGGTTGAAAAAGCTCAGTCTTCAATCAGACTTCAAAGACAGATATGTATAATTTACTTTTTTACTATATTTAATACTGTTTGAGAACAGTCCTCACGGGCTGAAACGTACCGCAGTTTATGTGAGGACAGCCGTCTTATCATTTATCAGTTTGACATGAAACTGGCGTGAGACTTTCACCAATTAATTTAATTGCTTGCCTGTGTTGGCAAGCCTTTATATGTGGTTGTTGAACATGCCTGTCGACGAAGTGGACGTGTGTCTATCACAACTAATACAGACCACAGAGGTACTGTTTGTGTGATTAGACTTTGTTAATTTATTTTAAACACCTTCGCGTGATGATCTCTTTCTTTTTCTGTATTGTGGAGCTCCTGAGTTAAGAAGATTTTGATATTTCCTGATGTTTGTCTGTTATGTCCTTCCCTTCACTGATATTCTTGATATGGATTCAAGTTGTTGGCATTTTCATTGCATGATTGCTTTGGCATTCGTTGATGATAATGTTTTGTGATATGTTGTATTTGTATGAAGTCCTACCTACCAAAATCTTTTGAACTGCATTTCACAAAAGTGCTACATGCGTCCAAAATCTGTCTAGATATCAGAAGCTTGTATTCAAAATGCTTTAGACTTTAGCCTTCTTTTTTCTGTCTTTATTGTCCGCTTGCATTTGGTTGTGAATGTGGTCATTGGTCCCGTCACATTTTATAACAATAACATAAACTACTTAAGTGTGAAGAAGCTTGAACAACTGAGATTTTCCCCTCAGTTAATCTTACCTTGCTTATTGTTGCCTATTTCTTTGTCATTACTTTCTCATTTTTAATTCATGAAAGAGGTGAGATTGAAAAAAAAAAATGCCACTTGTGTTTAATCTTACTTTGTGAATAATAGCTTTGGTCTGTCAGGAATCAAAGATTTATTTGCAGTAAGTATTTTCCGTAGCGATAGTTAAAATGCAGAGAGATGTAAGACGAGATGTGTGTGGGGATCACAAAGCTAAAAGCAGGAATGAGGCACACTGCCAAAGGCTGAAGTTTAACAGCCATAGAAATGTGAGCTAATGCTTCTGCTTTGCCTCAATCAATGCAAATGTCACTTTCACACTTCACTTACATGGCGTTGTCACCAAGCTCCTCGTACAGGTTGCTGGCAGTGCCTCCCCCAGGTTTGCCCGTTGGCAATGCCATCTGGATACGGGCTGTTTTGGCACACTCTGCCTGGCGTCTGGACACAGCAGGGAGGAAACACAGTGAGCTATCTGAAGTCAGAGTAAAATCACAGCCTTACAAAGTAGTAAAATGGTGACATTCAGGGCAGGAGGGCTTATAACTGTATCTTTCTTAGTCTAGAAGAAGTCTCAGGTTTTAGGACGGACTCTGGTGAGACATTTTCTCAGTCCTGTATGTTTGTGCCAGGCTTTCTTGACTCACAACACTCAATATAAAACTCTTATTAATGGACAAATTGTTTAATGTGCTTCTCTAAAATAACTAAATGAATATTAAATCGAGGCTATGTGACGTAAAGTATATGCTGAGCTGTGTCCATTGTTACCGCAAGTGGCAATTACAAGATAACATCATATTGAATTTGCCCTCATTCATAAAGATTCTCTTCAATCAGCTGGTTTCATTTAATATGAAGGACCTTGAAACATCTATTTACTGGTATGGCGCGTTAATGTGACGCTGACTCAGTAATGCAACAGCAAAATATAGGAAATACTTGCTAATATTAACCACTGCAACCTACAGGTCATACAAGGGCAAAAGCAGCAAAACCCGAGAGTTTATTGAATCATGTGAGGGTGCGTTTGATTACTTATTAATATGACTTTCTCTTTGTAAAAGGAAAAGAGTCCTACTAACCACACACACACACACACACACACTCTAATAAAAGCGCCGGCCTTGGACATTTTGGATTCCATGTTCTTCAGGATTCATTTGTTTGATTGTCTGCTGTCCTCTCTGTTTCACCGCCCTCTCTGATCTCATCCATTTTATTGTCCAATGAAAGTCAACAGATTAATCATAATGAAAGGTGTTTAAGGCAGCCATGACATTCATATTTTAGATTGGAAATACGAAAGCAGTACTCACTCTTTGAATCTGGTGGCGGCAGGCACAGCAGACGAGAGAAAGGGAAAGAGAAAGAGAGAGAAAGATTAGTGATTATTTGAAGCATAAATCACGCGGTACCTCTTGTTATTCAGGTTTATTTATTGTAATTTACAAGTAAGTTGGACAATTGGTCTTCATTACAGTCACTTAGCGACAAAGACTCGTGATTATTATGCTGGTGACGACTACTCTGTTTTTGTTTCTTCAATTCTCCTCTCCTCTCTCCACTCTGTTATGTGTCTCAGGATGAGTAGCTCTCTCCAAAATGCACCGATCCAGTTTAAATGTGAATGTGTGCGTGTGTGTCCTTGTTTGTGTGTATTTAGGAGACGGATGAAATTAATAGCCTTTCACGGTGGTTAGCTAAACAAACTATTAGAATTGGCACTGTGGGACAGGCTGCCATGCTGAATCATCTGGGGAAGTGACTGGCCCAGGTGATAAAATGATAAATAGTGCAAAAGGACGTCCTGTGGGAGACACTGCCAGCTTTGTCTATTTTTCTGACTGTCTGCATTCTCTCAAAAAGAAATTCACACACTTTCTTAACAGCTTGTTATCTTTGCTAGCCTTTCAATTTATAGGCAAATCCTCCTTTAGCTGAAGTAGATATTTGACTTCAAGCTGAGTTACATTGTGCCAGGAATGCTGAACCCAGAAACACACCAACATTGCTGTTATTGTAGAATGCAACAGATTTAATGCGTGTCTATCAGGTTTACACATTAATCTGCCACTTTGTGCATTAATGGGCGGCTGAGACAGACACATTCGTTAGTCCATCTCTCAATAGTTTCCGCCCTGTTAGTGGCGGTAAGCTGCAAGCCCACTTGTTCCAGTTGAGGATGTAAAGCTTTAAAAAAAAAAAAACGAGTCAAAAAAATGTTTAATATTTAATGAAACAGATGTTGATGTTTTTGGCAAAGGTTGCTCAAACAGTGAGTGAGTAGTGCATTTGTTGGGGACTATTTTCAGCTGTGGATCAGTGCCCACGTTCATTATAATGAGGGAACACTTGCCAAGGTGTGGCTACATTCTGTGTTTTTAATCGCTGTGGGACAACAATGGGGGTCTTTGGCTACACAGGCAATAACTATTAGAAGGAAGAATCCACTGTTGGTTTTGGCCTTTTCATGGGATTTGTTGATAAAAGACAGAAAACATATTGCCAGTCTTATCCTTTAAACATCAGAGGGACAGTGAGCTCCTGCTACTAATAAGCAACAGAAATGCCACTTTGATCAGTGACAGCACAGACTGAACAGCCTCATTCAGTCTACACACAGTGCCTTTTTTTCCCCTCGTTCACTTATAATTCATACTTACTGTCTGTAGGTGATAATGACGATCAATATGGCGGGGACGCAGCAGACGATGATGATAACCGCCAGAGCCAACAGCGCCCCCTCTGTGTAGCCTACAGTCTGCACGGCTTTCTTCACGCCGGTCACCACTTCGGGGGTTCGGATCTCCAGAATCCGACCACCAGGAGGGAGGAGGGGCTGGAACTCTTTGTTAATGTCCAACAGTTTACCATCAAGAAACCTTCGGGAGGAGAAACACAAGAGATTATGTATATTTGGCTAAAAACTAACCTCTATTACTTTTGTAGTGAAAGTGATGCCAGCATACAACAACTGTTAATATGTGGCAGTGGACATCAGGAAAGGATAGATATGCAGGCAGCTTATTAGTCATTAAGTCTTCAAGCTTCAGTCTAAAGTCACACAAACATACACCCACTCACTGGCTGAAAGTGATGAGGGATAAAACTTTTCTTTTTTTAGTAAGCTGCCAGAAAGTATGAGATTGCCTTCAGCAAAATACCTGAGTGAATGGCGGCACTCCAAAAAACTAATTGAGACCAATTAATTAAAAAAAATACTTAATCGCCATCTAATTTAGGGTTAGGTCGCGTCCCATCTTATGATGTAAAGCTTTTGGAGAGCTGCCGTTTTACTTTTCACGGATTCGTTGGTTCTTACTTGTGGAGCTCCTGTCGAGATACGGCTCTATTTGTCAGCGGGTCAATCGCATAAATCATGAGATCCGACTTGGTGTAGTCTTCCTGCTCCATTCCGTCACCATGGCGATGGGGCCCGATGGTTTCCACGACAACCTTTGCTCCCGATATCTGGTCCTGGACGTAGCGTTCTAAAATGCTGTGCGTGTGAAAAATGATGGATTTTCATTGACGGGTTCACACATGGCTTGACATATACACACCTCTGTGGTACTTTTAAACATGCAAAGACAAAGCCCTCAGACTCCGGTCACATACACCAAACACACACACACACACACACTTTTTTCATCCCACCAGCTAGGCAGCCTCATGCTGTGCAATATTGATTTCTGTAACCCCAGAAACACCTGCTCACAGCAGGGATGCTGCCACTAAGGTATGTGTTTATATGTGTGTAAGTCAGAGAAAGAAAGTAAGACAGAAAGAGAAGATGGTAAACGCTTTAAAGCATCATTATCACGTTGTGTGTGTGTGTGTGTGTGAGGCAAAGGACAGCAGCAACCTGACTGAGCTGTGGCACAGCGTTCCGTCTTTCTTCAAATGAGTAAAACCATATTTGGCCGACTGCGGAGGGAGATAACGTTGCTTGATTCAAGCAAATTTCTCAAACAAGCTGAGCCCCACTGGAGCAGTGTGTGAGTATCTCGCATTTAAGCTGCCACTGTGGTTTTGATAAGGTCATATTTTCAGGGCTCGAGCCCCGAATGTTTTGGAACGTAGCGAGAAATATTTTTAATAGTTTGTGTTGGCTTCAAGGGA
The DNA here is from genome assembly GCA_946959425.1 of Argyrosomus regius. NCBI lineage: Eukaryota > Metazoa > Chordata > Actinopteri > Sciaenidae > Argyrosomus > Argyrosomus regius. Next base: position 7,028,458 of record OX336900.1, on the reverse strand, counting down.
CAGAAGGTGGGTGAGGATTACGAAGTGCTACGAATGCTAAAAAAAAAAAAAGTGATTCCTGGGAAAATATGTCCTCATATTCACATACAAAGATTTGGGTTAAACTCCGGATGTCTTTGCGTTCCCTTCACGATATGAAGATACATCTGTAACCACAGCTTGCTCTGTTTCGCACATTAACAGGAACATTCTTTGCTCTGTAACTGAAGTCTAGCTGAGGTGGTGTGATGCCTGTCCCTGTTACAATCCCACTGTGGGTTCTAGTTCAACAAAACACTCTGAGCTTCATTCTTACTAGGACACTTCATTATGATAAAAAAAAAAAAATGCTATTTTTATACACAAGACTGTTTGTGCTCTTTATCAAGTCTTGTTGATTTCCCCATGGTAGCAATTACAGCTTCAGTCCTTCCTATGAAGACACATCACAGCTAAATCAATACAGAGGAAGGAACCACTGACTGCTAGAAGTGTATCATCTAAAATGGCATCAACTCAAATCTTTAAACTTTCAGTACCACTCTAATACAAAACTGTCCTGCAGTGATGTTTAAATGTGGATAGAAAGTTGTGTTTCCCCCTATAACAAACCGCCGCTTCATAAAACGACGTATTCTGAGGTATTATTAGAAAATAATAAGAGGCTTGCTTCAAGATGAGTGGGAAAGCGTTGAGATTGTAACAACACATTTAATGTAAGCAAAGGGTGAGTAGTTCAACAGACGAGTTGTCCATCAAGAGCTATTTGCAATGTTGATGGTACATGCTGAACTCAAAGTGCCTGCTCTCATCAGCATCAGCATCCTCCTTCCTAAAAATAAGAAACGTTACTCTGATGAAAAGATTGATTCTCAACCCTCAGAGGACATGCCGTACAGGCAACTTAATGCTATAGATGATTTATTAATATATTCTATAATAAATACAGTACGCTGTACGTTACCTAAGCAGCTTGTCTTTGTTCTTCTCCACGTAAGTTGGCGGGACATTTGATACGACCACCTGCATGTCCAGCTGGTTCACGACGGACACCTACACAACGGAGAAAAATGCCATTTAATCTAATTTCTGCATTTAAATCTGTCAGAAAACAACATGTTTGACTGAACTCTGTCAGATGGCACCTCTGTCACTGGAAAAAAGTTTGCACCGGAAACGATAACTAATCAAACTATGCTTCAGGATTGGGACAATTTGTTTAATCGGTTTCAGGAACATAAATCTCACTGCAATTAAGTTCAATCATGTCATTTAATTCGTAGAGTATAGGATGAAATAAAACTCCTGACAGGCACATTATAAACCTGTCACCAATGTAAAGAAAATGGGAATATACACACCACTATCTCCGCCCTGCTGCTGTGTCCTTGGCCATAATTGTCTGTAGCCATCACCTCAAACTTGAAATATGACCTCCTCATGTTGCGGTACATGATTGCCGTCTTCACCACGCCGCTGTACGGTTCGATGACAAAGCCGTCTTTGGTATCTCGAGTGTCTTTACCAGCAGGAGGCGGAATAATCAGCCGGTACATCATAGAACTGTAGTTACCCGTGTCTTGGTCCAAGGCCTGTGAAACGAGGAAAAATAAAAATTAGGAAGCAGTGCCATTATTATAATCATGATCATTATAATAAAATGTCGTCATCATCATCATCATCATCCATGCAAACTACACTGTGATAAATCATTTTTTCCCATTAACATAACAATCAATTCTTTGATCTGTGATGATGATCATCATGATAGTGAGCTGTCAGACTCTTCATTTGCTTCCAGGTGTTTGAGCAGCTGATCAATATTCAGCACTGCTATGTACACTGATGAGTTCAAGGCCAGTAGCCTTTCTGTCTTATATTCCTCACTCCCCAAAAGGCCACATTATTGTTGCTTTGTCTGAATTTTGTTTTCTCTTGCGGGGAGAAAGCTGCTCTCCGACTTTCTTGTATTGTTTGATGTAGTACTGTGAATCATCAGTAGGGGGTAAAGTGGTGCTTTGAGCTGTATGCAGGTCTATTCATCAGTTCTGTCACTCTGGCTAACTATCAAGTCTCCCCCGCATTCACACATACATGCAAACCACATTCACATCCAGACGCACATTCAGACAGACATTGATTTATTGCAAGGCCTTTACAAGAATGGTTTGGAGTATAGACTACAGATTCAGCTCTGGGACATAAAAGGTAACAGTATAATAGCAAGAAACAAAAAAATATTGTTTTCATATGGTCAGGGAATGAGCAGGGAAGAAATAAATGAAATAAAGAGACATACATACAAAAAAATGAGGGAATATGGGATGACGAGAGAGGAACAGATGATTTTTTCACTTGCATACAAATCCAAAGCAAGTTTTTAATATTTAATGTGTTCTCAGTGTAAAGGGGAAAGATTAAGTATTCTTAAGATGGTCAGTAAGGATATTAAACGCCTAAAAACTTTATTTTCATATTCATAAATTTGTTTCACAGCTGTAAAAATAAAAGAAAGAATCAAAAAATAAGGACTGAACCTTTAGAAAAACACTCTGCACGCACTGCATCATTTCCCCCAATTAAAAACAGTAAAGCATCATGATGTCTTTTATGCTAACTCCAAAGCAGTATGCTATAAAGATAAGTACATGTATTAAACACATATATAGTATGGAACTGGGACTCTTCAGCTATTCTGCCCATTACGATGTGTTTGGAGGTGGACAGTAAAAATTAAAAAGGTATCACTTTACCAGTGACAGCGTATCTTTAAATATACAAACATTGACACAGCACTTTAGCGTAAACATGTAAGTGCTGTAAACATCTCAGTGCTTTTAAAGTCCTTGCCTTCCAGTGTTTTGCCCATTTTTTTAACAGGAAATCAACAATGTGAGAGCCAAAATAAAAGCAACCACTCAAGAGTTCCCGGCAACACCTGAGCCTCATTCAAAAACATTTTTACAAAATGACTGAATCATTTGGTGGCCAATGTTCAGGCCGACAACAACGCTGTGTGACAAAAATGCAGCCCCCTCATTAATGTCAATGAAACTTGCAGAGCTCTGACCAGACAAAAACAAACACTGAAAAGGCAATTCAACGGCATCTGGTAAGGCGGTGCCAATTTAAATACACGCCAGCTAAATTCCAAATCAAATTCAACACCTTTGCATTTGCATTGGTGGTCGGTGGGGAAAGGTGACAGACGCGTCTTGGGGAGACAAAATGTGATTTAAATTGAAGACGAAAACAATCTTTGGAGATAACAACAGGTTTTCTAACGTGAAACTTATCTGAAATCTAATCGATATCTGTGCGCTGGTATCCTCAGAGGAGCAAAAACAGAGCAGTGCCCTCCTGCGCGTGCGCTTGTACACCTATACTCTGAAAGCATGACAGCCCTGCATAAAGCGACACACACAGATTACAAAATGTAGCCTGTTACGCGCACACACACACACACACACACAAAACTCATTAGGACAACATGTGTGCTTCAGACAGATGTGATGGAATTAGGCATGCTTGAGTGAAACGGCAGAAATTGAAAATGCACATCTCAAAACTTTCTCTCCATCTTTTTTTCCCCCCGTTCTTCCTTTTATCTGGATGTTAGAAAGTATGCCGCCAGCATCCCCGTCCATCTTTATAGTCACCCAGACAACTTCCCCCCCCCTGCTCCTCTCCATCTATTCGCCCACCTATGAATCATGTATGTCTTCCCTGTCTTCTTCTGTCCAGTCAGTTTGTCTCTCAGCAGGATGTCAGTTATCTTTATCTGACCATCAATCCTGTCCTATACTTTCAACCTCAAGATCAATTGGCGCTCCCTGTGGTGATCGAGCCCCACTAGCAGACTATTAATTCTTCCTGTCAGTCTGCTCAAGTATTTAAAGAGGTCAGGTGACTGTAGGGCAAGTTACTGTAAACCAGCTCCAGCCACTTAAAATCTGCATGCAAAACCACTACCTGAGGTGTTTGCAGCGGAGGAATAATAATCTGAGATAGCAGGTTTATGAGTGAGGGAAAACACATCTTCTACACTTGTGAAACTGTGATTTTGAATATGACTTTTTGTTGCATGCTCTCTCTTATTCTCTCATCTTTCCTGTCACTCTCACTATGTACGATCTAACGAAGCAGGAATATCTAAGAATGATCTTAAAAACTTTAATAAAATATTAAAGCAGATACTTTTTCTGCCAGAGACTCTGCCCGAGTCTCTTGTGGCATCCAGGCTCATTAAAACATATTGCTACTTCTCAGAGGCTGAGAGAGATAGACTCTGTGACCCATTTTGAGTCCTGAAAGGCATTTTAACAATACGAGTCGCTCAAGTTGTTTACGGTGATATGAAATTCTCCCGGGTTAGGTGAGAAGAAAGAGAAACAAAGAGATGTATCAATTAACAGAGAGATAGAGGTAGATATCAAGGCGGAGACACGGAGACAGAATAATCTTCTCACTTAACTTTGTTACTGGACTAAATGTTGTCTTCTTTTGATATAAACAACAAAAAATAAGAGTACACACATCCACACAGGCGCCGTCAGCAACTCGATACCGAGCTAAACTGGATTGTGCTGGAGAGCTGTAACGGTCGAGCTATTTTTCATAATATTTTGAGTCTCACATTAAAATCGGGGATATTCTTTTAACAAAAGAGGAGGCACGAGTAAGAGGAACATCTTAAAATATAAAGCAATCCATGCAAGGATATTACAGAGTGAAACCCAAAAAGTTTTAACACAAACAAACTCACACTTCTCTGACACACTGAGACTCACAAACACATTATTTATTGCAGGGCAACAACATTTCAGTCAGTCAACTCATGTGGAACAGATTGTTATGTAAATTGAGAATATGTACAGCATTAATGTTCGACATCTAAGCTCTAACTTTGTCACTCCCCACAAGGGAACATGAAGGTGAGCACAACAGGGAGTAGGGAGTGATGATACTCGCCTCCCCCTCAAAGGTGAGATGGACTCACCAGCCTCCAGGTGGATGCTGAGATTTTGAAATACTACATTAACTGGCAGTAGCAGCAGATGTAGCAGCAGCATAGCTTTCAGGTAAGTGGTGTGGCAGCAGGCATGCGGCCAAGGAGTGGGCAGAGCACTGATGGCCGAGCTACTCGGCCATGATTAAAAGAATTTGCTGGATATATGTTGCAGTATGCCATGTGAGTATCGAGGTGACTTGAGTGGGGGTGCTTGAGTTGGCACATAGGCTGTGTATATGTGTGTGTGTGTGTGTGTGTGTCCGTACCTGTACTTGCAAGACAGAAGTGAAGGTTTTAGCATCTTCTGCGACCCCTCCGATGTAAAGAGGTCTGGTGAAAACCGGCGGGTGGTCGTTCTCGTCCTCGATGTCAATTATCACCTTAGCCGTGTTAGCTAGGAGACACATACACAATTTACACGTTATGATACTAAAAGTAGCATGTCTGTAAAACACATGCAGTATTAGCTGCTTGATGGGCCGCATAGAATTTCTCTCAAGAGATACACAACATGTGTTTTATACTAAAGGAACAAGCAAGGATGGAAAATAAATAATAAAAGGCAAGGAATGAAATAACAAGACCAGACACTGATTGATGCAAATCAACTGCAACCAAGACCAGCCAGTTATCATCCAGCTGCAGTTTCAGGAGTTTCAGGCCTGCAGTTTTTGAACCTTGCAGCTCAGCATGTACCACATATGGCAAGAAAAGCAGCAGCAGACATCGGCGGGCAGGTACGGGGTTAGTTTCTGCACAACCCGCAGGTGTCACAAGCATTAAAATTCAGCAGCTATTACTATTTTTGATTGTATGTGATAATACAGACATGTATACACATACAGGTCTAAACTGATGCTGCTTCCCTTGTTTATAGCTCGTACAGTACAGGCTCGTAAGTGTGAAACTGGTCTTATGTGCGGCCAACGTTACAACCCATTTCCATGAGGCGATCAAAGATGAGACAATAGAGACCAGACCAAAGGATCAGTGTAAAGGTTTTAGTGGCATCTAGTGGTGTAGTTGTTGATAGCAACCACCTCGCCTCACTTTCTTCTTACTAGTGTGAAAGAGAAATTATGGTGGCCACAAAACCTGCAATAAAGGCAAAAGGTCCAACTAGAGAAAGTGTTTAGTTTGTCTGTTCTGGGCTACTGTAGAAACATTGGTAGACTCTATCGACCTGCAGATATAAAAGGCTCATTCTAAGGTAAAAAAAACATAATGATAATTATTTTCAGGTGATTACACACTGATGAAAATATAGTTCTGCCTATTACGTTCAATTTCTGCCATATTCTGTAAGTAGAGTCCTCTAAATCTGACATACAGGACCTTTAAAAAACCTGTTTAGCATTCAAAACAATAACTTGGAAGAGAGTCTTCATGTAGGACTTCATTCATTATAGTGAGAAGCTGTGACACAAACTAGTTTTCAGGGCCTTTAATTATAACATAGTGATCAAAGGGTGGGACGGTAGAGTGAGTAATGACTGTTGATTGTTCGCTTCACTTCCAAAGCTGATTCTGAAAATGTGTTGTGAGAACTATAAGGAACTGCTCAATGTCTTGGGAGCAGCTGCAGTAGATGTGACCCTGCTCTGATCCATCCGATCAAATTTCTATTTCGGTATTGCAGTCGACATCACAGCTTTTCCAAGTCAAAAGTCTTCAAAAGTAGAGTATATGCCAAGACTAAAATTCAAGTTTTGGATCAGTAACACTGTAAAAGGTGGTTTGAATTACATATATACAAATAAAATCAATTTTAAATGACCCATAAAACAAATGAAACATTAATCCAAGCAAACTAAACATAATCAGTATAAGACGAAACATTGTGCCAATGAGACTTTGTTATTGACTTTCAGTGACTGCAACTTGGAACGACTCACATTCAGTCTCATCCGGCCAAAAACAGAAAATTGTGAATGTAAAACTACAACACAATACTATCAACAAAACTTTGTGAAAAGGCTGAATCGTGTCAGAAAGAAAGAACAAATCCCAGGATTGTCAAGTGCTCAAGTTTTACTCCAAGAAATACAAAAGAAGAACACATAAAAAGTCTGGCACGTAAAGAACAGCGCAAAACAAACAAGCGGATGAAAACATTAATCTGCTTATCTACCGCAGCCAATGAGAGACCACACCAAAACGTCTATTTTCGTTTTCCAACCTTCAATTGAGTTGGAAAACCGGATTAACGCATTGTTGGAATCCTATTGATTTGTTGTCCTGATTAAAATGCCTACCACAAAGAATTGAAGGAGATTTGCTAATGACTACAATGATTTGTAGTTTTAATCTCTGCAGAATACCTAAATCCAAATAGTTGGATGAGATGAGAACAGCATGTGGTGAACGTTATAATTAAAAAGAAATGAGAAACCCGGGAAAGCTGAGCATCAATTAAGGAGAATGCAGATATGTTCTGAAAGGAAGAAGACGCAAAGAGACATCAGCAGGGACAGACAGACAGAAAACAGGCAGAGAAAAGAGGCAGGAAGAAAGAACGACAGAGTGGCGAGAGATGGAGACTAATTAGAGCTGGTTTCACTTCAGTTGTAATCTCAATTAAAACCGTGAAAACTTGTTTTGGTCGGTCTTTCCTCCCACATGCAACTGGGGGAAGATTCATTAGTGGATGGATTGAAATGAGGATAGAAATTACGACAGAATGAAGAAAAAGTACAAATAAAATTACAACAGAAGACTGAAATACTTTAAGGTTGTACTCGGATTACAGCAGGTTCAGTAAAAATGAACACTGACCTGACCTGCACGGATCACTCATGACTCAATGTTTGGGGAAAAAGATAGAGCTTTACAGATAAAATCTTCAATCGTCCAAACTGCACGCCAGCTTTATTTGGCCACTTTGATCATTGCAAACAAGTTTGATAGACGAGACTTAAATTCTGGACGGTTACATAATTGATCAAGTCCTATGAAAGCCAATGGGACGCAAACCCTGTAAGGGAGAGGCGAGCATTTTAAAACATGTGAACAGTGAAGACAACATGCCGGTGTAGCGTACAGGCTTGACAGACAGCTGAGAGGGAGGAAAAAGCTGCGTGAAAGGTAACAACAGCAGCCAAGGCTCAACAGAACATGTCTTGAAGACATATAACTGAATAAACAAGGAGAGGAGTTGGAGAGAACTTGCACAAGGTAAAAGTAGAGAGAGAGAGCTCCACTGAGAATGGCTGAGAGAGAGATGAGCCTATGTGCAAGATGGAAAGCTACAGTCTGTGGCAATTATCTTAATATCATGCACTGTTATATTTCAATCCATAAGTGTGTGTGCGTGTGTGTCTGTAAATTTAATTAGAGAGAAAAAGAATCTGTGGTGATGCAACCCATCATCAGAAGTAAGTCCTGTGATCTTAGAGGAGGAGAGTTCAAAAACACAACCACGCACTTACTCTTAGAGGGAGCTCGGAGGTTCGAGGACACCACTTTCATGGAGTCGGCTTCAACCTTTAGAACGAAGCTGGAATTGGCCTCGTAGTCCAGGGGCTTGGCTGTGGAAATCATTCCTGTCGTTTCATTTAATGTGAACACACCTGGGGAGAGAACAAGAGACAGAAAGATGGAGAAAGACGGCAAGGGTGGGGGAAGGTAGGATGAAAGAAAGAGAGAGCAAAGAAACAGAGAGAAAGGTCAAAAAGGGACACAGAGGGATAGAGTTTGTTGTTACTTTATGTATAAAGCAGCAGGATAGATTTTACAGAGTGAAAAGGAGATAGTGAGCCCTGAGCTGTTTGATACAGAAAGGTGTTTTGAACACTGTTTACATAAAAAGCTTTAGCAAATGACCTGGAGCTTATTACTTTTAGGCCCCATTTATCCTTGTCCTTTCGAGTGTTTCATAACCGGATAAAATTCGGATGAAATTTAATATTCTTTTGTTTACTCTGAGCCACATCTCGTATGAATCAGAGGTCTGGGCTCCTTTTCTCAGGCTAAATGCAAATCGAGGTAGCCCTTACTCACATCTAGATGATGGTGGTGATGCACCTAAAAACTGTTTGGTTATAGCTAAAAGAACATAGAACTTGTACAGCAGTTGAGCCCCAATAACGTTTACATTCATGCTATCCATAAACTTGTACAAACACATGGATGACTTGCACAGATTGGACTATAACAGGCTTGCACTGATGATGGATCAAATAAATGCTACATTTACAGCATCTTTTGTCTTTTATATGACTGTATGTATTAAGATATGCTGTCTGTACCATCGCTTTACGAGGCAGTAAGCAAGATGGGAAATTCAAGTGTACCTTTATCTGCCACAATCAGAGCACAGACCCTGTTAGTGGCCATTTCTGCAGTCCAAACTGTAATCCAAGAGTGAGTTTAAAGTTTAGAGAGGGATGGATCCAATTACACATTTTCAGCATCTGGCGAGGATGTGTCTCAAACCGCTCCCTGAGCCTCCCTTGTCTCAGGTGCCCAAAGTGCTAAGTGTAAATGTGAGTCAGTCAGTAAGTTTAGGGAAGATATTTTTGTAGTTTGAGTTTTGGTTGCACCATGTATGTCCTCTGTTGCTCTGTCTCTACACAACTGGGTGGCCTTGATACATAAATCCTCCATAAGGTAATAACAGCTAATAAACCCCACACATAAACACATAATTCAATGGTAGAAGCCAAGTAGCTACTTTATCAGCGGTCAGCCAACTCCTCAATTGAAAACCCAGAGCAGACTCTGCGTATAAAAAGCTCTGAGTATACTCACCTCCCTCGTTGCCTTCGATGATGGAGTAGATGATAGTTTGATTGACAGCAGCTGCCACGATGGTTCCCACTGGGGTTCCGACAGCAGCCTCCTCACTCACTGGTGGAAACCTGGGAATGGATCAGTCAATCAATATCAACTGATAAGGAAATTAAATATGTATATGTTAGACTGTGTGCCCACTTCCTCTCAAGGGTCGACTGCAATTTGGCAAGTTAAATACAACAGAGACTTATAGCTGTCAAACGAGTCCAACAGTTTTTACTGCTTCATGCTGACGGCTTTCTGTAACTTGACTTTAACCCAGAAGATAAAATATATTTAAGCAGTGTTCACACTTAGAGGTCTAAATGTCAGGTAGGGTCTTGAAAACTGTGTTTAGAGACAAAGTGAGAAGTGGCTGCTGTAGAACAACCTTTTTAAAACAGGTAACAAACAAATCCACTTCAGACATCATCAGTGCATCAGTGTGTCTAGCCACCTGTTAATTGTAGCATGCTGAATGTCAGTAGCAGTTGAAAGGAGTCTCACAAACTCCCACCAACTGATAAAGTAAAGGTTGGACCAGAAGAGTTCACTTAAATTTCTGCAAATTGATTCTCACATAATGGCATGAACTCCAATGTCTGGCTTAAAAGTAAAAATTAATTTAAGAAATATTATGTATGCATTGGAAAAAGGTGATTACAATTTCCCTGAACCCAAGGTGATGTCTTTAAATAGCATTTAAAGAAAGACATTCAGTTCACTGTGAACAGAAAATCCTATTATTTAAAAAACTGGGACCAGAGAACGTCTGACATTTGTACTTGTAAATCAATATTAATTAATTAATAACTGGTAATATAACCTGTGCATGACTTCAGTTGATGTACTAAAACATATAAAGCTTTCTGGATGGTTCTTAAAGATGCTGTAGATTGTGTTTGGATAAAGCTTGGTCTGATCCAGTACATTTGGAACAGGCTATCTGACAGGGACTATTAGTGGCCCGAGCCAGACGGTGAAATTAAACCATCAACAGCTTTGAAACAGGACCCAGGCACGGTCTTGTTTTTGTCCACCTGCTTCCCATTGCATGTGGTGGGCAGTTTTCCCTGCTTACAACCTTGACAGATTTTCTTCAGAATCTGGCAACTCTCAAATTTCCAGCAGATTTTGCTCCATTAAATAAACCCAGTCCAGTCATTAGGCCAACCGTCACAGCTGGCTAAACATTATAACATGGGCTACCAACTGGCTAGGCTATCAAGTAATCACAACGTGATAAATGGCACTATTGGGGAGTGAGAGAGAAGAGAGTGTGTGTGTGTAGATGTTAACTTCCAACTCAGTCAATTGGTTCTCTAACCACCTGCTCTACCCAAACACTCCTCCAGGCAAATGTGTAATAAACCTGAAGTTTATCGCATGAATATACAGAAGATTTAAATGAGACAAGTACAAATATTGTGCAACTTTAGGAAGTATAAATTGCAGCAGCTGATGTAAATCTTCGAAAAAGATAAATAAATAAAGAAATAAAGAAAGAAAAAAACAGACAATGTCTCGGTTCTAAGTGTCCCAGTAAGCTGTGGCAATGTGACAACAAGCCCGAAGGCACCAGACCATGAAACAGAAACAGCTAAATCGTCATCATTAATTTCATTGTTTACACTAATGCTTTTTCTACTGTGACATGTCAAAAAGTCTCCAGTGGAAAAAGGTCCATTTTTGTCTTGTGTGCAGTCCCTTCCTGTCCAGACTCCTGTTCATTTAGCAATGGCTGAAATGTTTATTCTTCTGGAAATATGCCTTTATTATATGATATACGGTAAAGTATCACATAATAAGAGAGAACAGAGAAAGGGTTAAACTTGGCTACACTTGAATCTGGGATATTGCATTTTCATAGTCAGTATTTTAAAACCCTAGGCCACCAGAACACTCCTTACATGAATTCTCTTTTACAATCAGTAAAGAGCCACACCTCTGCTACATGAGAGTCTGTGGACAAAGAATACTAATGAAAGAATGAAAATGTTCTCATCCACATCCATGCGCTCTTCAAATTATATAAAACGGGACTAACGGGATTCAAGAGGAGAAGCTTTATGAACTCAATGTGCATTTGAAACAGAAAAGGAGAAACACCAAGTCTGCAGTTATGCAGTTTAGCTGCAGCAGCACGAATGTAGTCCATCAATAAATTTGAGCTTGTTTTGTAGTAGTGCAATAACTTACACATATGAAATAATTTTATTTCTCTCAATGTTCCAACTATGTCTTTTTCCTCTCTCTCTCCACTCCTCCTTCTTCTCTCACACTAAAAAATCAATTCCCAACTTACAACCACTCCATTCACACCCATCTACATTTCTCCTTCTGCATCCATATCTCCTTTTCCCCCCCCATCTTCACCATCACCCCCTCTGGCTGCTGCCTCCAGCCAACATCCCAGCAGACCTCAGCTACAGTTGTTATCCATTTCTCCATTCGCCCCTCTCCACAATGGCTGTCTGACAGGGGTGAAGGAGCACAATAAAGAGGATGCACACATGCACACACATACACACACTGATACACCGAACTACGTGCACACATACAATACAATCATATCAATGCACATAACAACTTGTGGAAGGGTCGAAACGCATTTACATGCATAAATATGCATACAAGCTGAAGAGGCTCCATGCGGATATATAGTATGTGTCATATTACAGATAAACACACACACCTCTCTACACACACACACACACACACACACACTCACAGTTCATTATCAAGCCCCTGTCCGCCCCTTCTGCACTCTCTAATCATTGCTGTCCTAACTACAGCAAGCTGGGCTGATACTGATAACAGAAACACAGGCACACATACACACACAAACTTGTATTACTATACTTGTGAGGACACTGCATAGGCTGTGAGGTCCTCATAATTCTAACGTTAACCCTAAAACCAAGTTTGTGGTTTACCTTTAATATAACCTGTTTACATCTTTTTATATTGCTATATTTATACTGTTTATATCTTTTTATATTTGTCATACTTTTTTTTATATCTCTATATTCTTGTATATATTTTATATTTCATGTTTTATTGCTTGTTTGCACCTGGTATAGGAGGGAAACGATACTTAAATTCTCTGTATACCCTGTACATATGGCAGTGTTGACAATAAAGTTGACTTGACTTTATTATTCAGTGTTTTTTCTTTGTTACTTTCTACATTGTAGATTAACACGGACAACATATAAAAACAAATGGAAATATGTGGTAAAATAAAAAGCATAAACACCTTTGGCTTCAAAGACAGCTCACCTAAAATGTTTTTCCATCAGTCTTGAAGGAGTTCACATATATGCTGAGCACTTTTTGGCTGCTTTTCGTTCACTCTGCGTTCCAACTCATCCCAAAGCATCTCACTTGGTTTCCAGTTGTGGATAGTGATAGATGTTGGCAAAGATACCCTCCTCTGTGTGGTTCTTTCCCTTATAGCTACTGTCATTCGTTTCTTTCACTTATTATGATTTTTAGCCTGTCTCTTTCAGATATGTGTGATTCATCATCTTTCCCTGTCATTATTCTTTCTGTCCCTCCTCGTGCCGCTCCTTTTCACTTCTTTTTTTTCCATTTTTCTTGTTCCGTCACTTCTTTTAATCTCTCATGTGTCTTTGTCCACACCAAACTACAATATCTTCTGTGCTGAATGGTGTTTTTGTGCTGTCAGGCTTTTTTTTTTTTTTTTCATATCGCAGTCACATTTGGTCTACTGTATGACATACTGTACTCGACAAGGCAAACTCAGGTCAGTCAAATCAAATCAGTCGACATTAGCAGCCCTCCTATTTATTATTATGTAAGCTTGCATATGCTGGGCGATTTTAAAAGCCTTTTATGTTGGATAAACCCACAACTTTTTTGCAAATGTAAACCTTTGATTGGTTGACAATTGCAGATTTTTCTCTTACTTTGTCCAATTCTACTTGAAACGAAAAGCAAGAAAAAAAGAAATATGACAAAACGAATGATGTGTGCACGGTGATCTACTTGGTAGCAAAGTCCATTTTTTGTTTATATAACAGTGCAATCAAGACTCAATCAAGACTACAGCTGGTCAAAACATGTAAAATATAACTGTAATAATAGTTACTGTAATTGCAGAACTACTCAAACTGCAAGACAGCCTGTCCTGACCTTCCTCAAACTAAATGGAACTCCTCAAACAACAGCTGATCTGGCAGAGATTCATGAATTCTAGTAATTAGTTTGAGGCCATTAATTTATGGTTGAAATTGGACTTCATCTGAACAGTGTCTGCCCAGCCTTATGTCCATTACTGCTCTGAAAAGAACTAATTCATATGACATGTCACCCGGCCATGCCTGAAAGGTAAAACCACTTATGGTTCTGCACAGCTGGGGCAAGACACAATCATGCTGTAATTATGTTGATATTGGTGCATGTTTTCAGGCAGCCCGTCCTGGACTCAATCTATAGTAAAATAACTGAAGCATTCAAGTTCAGCGGGGTTCTGTAGCTGTTCAACCGTTTGACAAGCACTGCTTTTGTTGTTGATGTTGATGTTAATGTGTACATACGATTCTTTGAGCTTGCCATCATGGCTTTGTCTACCAGCTAATGGTAGGGCGCACCAACCACTTTATCAAAACAATTGGACCTTGCTGGTTGAACAAGAAGCTGACAGCTAAATTACCTCAACATTATGGAGGCATTACTGTAACATTTTTAGATTTTGCAGATTTGCACTTTATACAGACTTTCTTTGTTAAATGATTCCAACTGAACTCATCTGTCAACAATTTGGAGGGATAAATTAGGTGTAAATGTTTCAATTGCTTTAGGTTTTGCAAAACAAGTCTGATATGCAATAAGACCACTGTGCTCTTCTGTTTTCAATATTTTAAACAACTATCTGCCAGCAGCCCTAGCTAGCAACACTGACCGCTATATGAACAGCAATTTAAAATGTCAACATTCTGTTCTTTCCTACAGCCCCCACATCTTTAACTGTATCTTCCAGCTCCCTCGTTTGCTCCCTTTCCAGACGGCTGCTAATTGACTGTAGGATTTTCATTAGGAGACTGTTGAGCAATGGGTCTTAACTGCCTGCAGTAATAACCTTTACAGGCTGGCTGGAGTTCTGTAAGGTACTTTTTCTCCTGCTGTGGCCATTTTTCAGTCCTGAAAGGCTTCATTTTTCAGTTCACATGTACCACGATGGTTGAAATCCAAACAGTTTCCTGATAAGGCAGGTGTTGCGGTTCAGACTCTTTAAAATTAGGTTAGTTTCTTTTCTGTTAAGAACAAACACAGTCGACTGTAGTTAAAATGTTGTAGTAGTGAGCCAATATTACTGGTGTTATTACAGTGGCTAGGGCATATACCTAATATATTTTTTTCTGTTTAGCACTGTCTGAATAATCAAAATTCATTTCCTGTATCCTCTGGCACTCTCCTCCTCCCTATAATCCCACATCTCTCCCTGCTACCTCTCCCCATTCTGCTCTACGGGTTCACACACAACCTCTCCATTTTTTCTCCATTGTCACTCCTTCTTTCTGTCAATCACCTGCTCTGGTCTTTACAGCTTTCTCTGTATCTCCCAAACGGATTCTCTCTTTCCGTGTGTTCTGTCGGCAAGTGTCTCAGCATTTTTTCCGCCTCTTATCATGGCCCTCTGCTCACCTTTTGCTTTACAGACTTGTTGTAATTGTCAACTGACAGTCAAATGTCTGAACTTGAGCAGAGCATTGTTGAAGTACTAATACATAAAACATGCAAGACAGAGCAGGAGAGAGAAAAAACGGCCAGTAATATATACAAGGGCTGTTGGCAAAATGAGAGAATCAGAGGAAAGGTTATATGGAGACAAAGAAACATGCAACAAAGGCAAAAAGGTTGGAAAAGGGATGACACAGTGAAAGAAAATGGAGAAAGAGAGGGACAAAAAAAATGTTTGTGTGGAATTGTGTTTGAGTTCAAATGAATCAGAGAAAATGATTTGTGCGTGTGTGCAAAAGTGCTGCAACAAGAAAATTCATCCAGCTTCAATTCTCTTAAAATCGTCCAGCAAATCACGTCTGTAGACTGATACTATCTTCTAATCTTCCTAGATCGACAGCACAAAAGCTAACTGTCACCAACTGGTATTTAAAAACTTAAACCTTTTTTATCTGAATATAAGTATATATAAGTATATATATAAGTATAACTTCAACTGTGATAAGATATTGGATGTTAATTGGACTATATCTATATTTCCTTTAGCTACAACGAGCCTTCAGATCCAGTTGTATGGTTTTGTACACCAAAGCTGTGTGAGTGGGAGTATATGACATTCTAACTGCTTTGCTGAAATTTGACATGCTGTAGGTATAAAAACAGAAAGATTATAGTCATTATGATGTAGTCAAAATAAGAATATATGACGTAATTTGCATATGATGCTAAATGTATAGATATATATGGATAAAATCAGTGTGAAATGAGGCCTAAAATCAAATCCTTCATCCTTGACAATGTTACAATTGACCATACAACCAAACAACCAAAACACATTAAGAAGGTTTAACATATAATACTACTGTCTTTGTTTGTATCTAGAGTACACTTCAAATTCCCTGGTTTATCGTTCTTTTATCTGTGAAGTTTGTCATGCAAAAAGGAGACTCCAGCGAAATGAACATTTATTCTTTTAGTGTAACATTTGCATAGTGTGAATGTGACTATAATTCCAGGTCTCTATGACAGTGAAGAGCCATCAAGCAAGGGTAACTATTTTGTCTTATTGTTATCAATAATAAAAAGGAATGTATTCTAATTACCATCTCTTTGTTTCTTGAAACCACCCCATCAATCTCCCTCTCTCTATTCACAATCCTTTTCTTTCAACCTTTTCTTTCCTGTCTTTCTCAGGAGATGCTTGACAGTTGCAACTGCACCTAATTAGTAACAAAGCACCACTTCAGAATAAGAACATAATGACTAAAACATTTAATTTGAAGAACATAATGACTTAAATGTAACAACCATGTTTAATAAAGAGATATTCATCAAAATAAATACTTTTAATAATGAGGTAAGGACCGGTGTGGTGTTGAGTCACTGTACAACTGTATGTGAAATTAAATTTGCTTTCACTGTAAACTACTATATGTTAGCTATGATGTTAGCTTTCATGTAACAACAACTAAGAAAGAACTTGCCAGACAGATAAAATAACTAAAGTAAAAGCTGCCAGCTTTTTGTTCACAAGCTGCCTGCTCTCGTCTTTTAGGCATCCTCAGTGTGTCTTTCTAGATTTTTTTATTATTATTATGTAGTTGCTAAATGCCTGAGGCATGATAAGAAGGAAGAATATCATTAACCCCACCAGGCTGGTTTAACTCCCCACATTTGCATGAATATGCAATAATGCAGAATTGCACATAAAACATTAGTTTTGTTCTTTCTGGCCATATTTGTGTTTTTCAGTGTGTCTGTTAATGTGATGATCAAGGTCATTAAATGTTGCTTTGTCTTTGAGAGTATGCTCATTAGGGTTGTGTGACAGTATACACTCTTTTCTATCACACATTAACATCCCGTAGTAGTGTGTACAGTACTCATCCATGCTGGGGAAGGAGACCAACATTAACTGACTTTAAATGAAAAGTGGCTCAGAACTCTGACTGTAATTTATTACACAGTCTAAGTCCTTGCAGACATGAAGAAGAAAATTAATGAATGAGCATCTGTGGCAGCACATTCCCAGAGGACAGCAGTAGTACAATGCCCAGTGCGCTCAAACGGGACAAAACAACCCACCTTATGGAAGGATCTGGGAAATAACGACTATATTTAGGCTCTGCTCCGTGCTGATGCAAGAATCCATTTTAAATCATATTTTTTTCATGTGTATACTGCACTGCTGCTATATTTTACCAGAGATCAAGCTGCAACATACAACTTGACAGCAGCTGACCTTTCAAAGGATCACAGATATGCTGTTTAACACTGCATGGAGTTTTACAGTGAGTCCATTTTTAGCTTTTCCTCTATTTGTGTGTCAAGATCAAGAAGACTGTGTCTGCAGTTGTTTGAAGAGTAGTCGCATAACCGACACTGAGCAGAAAAACATAAACCTGTTCAAAAGGGAGGAGATTCTAGGCCTTGCATTTTAAAGTATGCCCATTGATTTAAATGGCCCATACCAAAAGTGGTGCACCTCCTGTGCTTGCGGTGCAGGTTGGCCATTTAAAGCAACAGGTGTACATCAAAATGCATGCATCAGAAGCTTTTAGAGCATTTGAACCTGAAGGCCGACCTTGCCTATCCATCTTTAAGAGTTTAAGATGCAATCCTCTGGTTTGGGTCACATAAACCTGCAAAATAGGTGTATACATTCATGCGACAACTCCTATTAGATAGACAGTATAAATACTCACGCTTAGAAATGTTCTTTTTCAGATGCAAGCAGATGTAATAAGACTTCAGCTGTTTGACTTGACAAAGTGAGAGCTGTCTACGTGCAGCATCTTGTACTTGTTCCTATAGTTACCAACGGTGTGCTTTAGGTGGTATTTATATCCAAATTAGTTTGAACGGATGCGCTGCTAATGAATATCTGTCAGCCATCATCCATGTCAATTACCCACCACTGCATATGCATTACATTTTTTTCTGCTTGTATTGGTTGAAATGAGGGTTTCACTAACATGTGTGATGACTTCGAGCTTATACGATTTCTTGTGTTCTGAAGCAAATCAAAGTGGGAGCAGCAAGAGAGAAGTCTGAGCCATATTATTACATTATTTATATATGTACACACACAAACACACAGCGTCAGTCTTCCATGTGTGTCTCAGCGCTTTTCTGTTCAAGTCTTTACCTGCTTGTCTGTTTCAGTTTACTTCAGTCTGTAAGCATGTCAGCTCAGCTGACACTTTAAAGACTTTTCTGCCTGTATGTTGATCTGTCCGTGTGCATGTTTTCCCCCCTCAAACCTTAACTGTAGTTTCTCCGGTGCCCCCTTGTCAGCTTTCCTTACTCCTTACTCACTATCTGAAACTAACACTCCACATCTCTGAATTGCTTCTCTCCACTATCCTCTTCCAGCATCTTCCTCTATCTGTCCTTCTTTCTCTGTTTTCAGCTACCCTCACTCTCTCTCCCATACCTTACCCCTCTTCTCTTGCTGTCTCCCAGCTGCAAGCAATCTTATAAATAACAACACCATGGTTGTTTGCCATTTGTTGTCACAGTCGTAACATTGCCAGGAGCACTCTATGTGCACTCGCCTGTTTGTGTGCATCAACAAAACAAGGTAACCTTCAACTCAATCGGTTAGATATATACTGGATTTATAGAGCCACCGATCGGATGTGCTTGTTTTGACGTGCATCGGGGGAGGAGGTGTTTATCTCATTGTTAAAATGTTTAAGGCCCTCGGGGACTTTATTCATTTTGGCAGAGAAGACGTTTAATTTGATAGAACATAGTTTACAGCGGATGAAACAGCGCGTGTTGACTTTATAAAACAGACAGGGAGAAAATAACAAAAAGGGCAGAGGTGAAAAGAGGACTAAAATATTTTAAACCAAAACTAAAAATGGCATGTACTATTGTAATATAAAACAACACTAAACTCCTGAGCATCTGAGAACTTAAATCAGTGTCAGAGAAGCCAGACTCAACATGAGTAACTGTAACTTCAATTGTTTAAAATGTATACATATTGATACATATGTGTGAGATGACTGCTCCTATAACTAATATTCTTTCACAGAAGCAAGACAAGCTTTGGAAAAGTAAATTAAAAAATGAAGAGAAAGTTATAGCAGTCAACAGTTGTGGAGTACCTCAAGGTTCTATCATAGTTTCTCTTGTGTTCTTTGTTGTTTCCAAACTACAGTTATATAATAAAGTCAGTCATAGTTCTTTTCATTACTGTCCAAGTGATACACAGCTGCATCTACATTCATTTTTTCAAGTAACTGACAAGGTTAATATGTCTCAGGTTTTCTGCCGTTTAAAGAATGAACAAACAAATCACAATAAATCTAAGCAAACTAGAACTTGCTAACACCAATCAGAAAATGTTTGCAATAGCATTCACTTTATCCAATTAAATTGTGCTCATCAGATCTTTGGGTCTGTAAAGTGAAGCAATAAAACGCCTAGATCTCTATATTTCACACCTGTGTATTATGTTAACAAGTGTTGTCTACTGGAGGCAGACAGTGCAAGATTATGAAGCTATAACACTTGATCAATTTGCCAGAAAGTACCGTATGCATCTATTGTAAGCAGTGGGCTCCAAAAACACCTGCCCAAAAGCTCAATCAAGGCCTCTCTCCCCTGGCAAAGAGTAGAGTATGAAAGTCGACCTTGGTGCAGAGCTGCAGTTCCCCAGGGAAATAACAACCACATCTCTCCGCCCTGACATTGTCGTATGGTCCGAGTCTGCCAAGTCTGTCATCCTCGTTGAGCCTGTTCCATAAGAGGAGGTTGATGAGGCTGCCCATGAGCAGAAGAAGATGAAGTTTTCAAAGCTGGCTGCTAAATGCAAGGAGGCGGGCTGGAGGACCATCAACTACCCCGCGGAAGTGGGGTGCCAGGGTTACTCAGCAACGTAGGAGTAACAGGGGCGCTCTAAGAGCTGGCAGAGGAGGCTGAGAAGGGCTTATGACTTAGGAGGAAGGGTACGAGTTGGATTACCAGCTAACCTGTAGGCCAGCTGTGGGGTGCAAGAGGGACACGTCCCATCCACTGCTTCACCACCAGGAGGCGTACTGTGAGTGAAAAGCTGATGAGCAGCAGATGACCCTGCAGCTAATCTGAGGGCACCACTCTGGAGGTGCAGCAGGTAGTAATGGGTAGCAGGTAGCAACACCCACCTGTATTAAGTCTGTTACCTTCCTACAAATGCTGAATAAAAATGTATTTACTTGTTATTTCAGTTACCTTGATGGCAGACAAATGGAATCATTGCCTTTCAAAGAAAGAAAATTGAGTTTTGGGTTTGTCCAGCTGGCTAGATAGTGACCTCCTGCCTGGCTGCCTGTGATTCTTGAACAGAGTGTGTGCACTGTATATCAGTGTAGAGAAGCTGTAGTATTTTATCTCCAGTGTTTGAAATGATGCAAGACAAAGCAACATATTGCAATCTATGTCCACACAATTTCTTGATTAAAAACAAAGCTTTGATGTTTAGTGTTTTGGCTCTTAACTCTCTCTCACCACTTTCTAATTAGATTCATTAACAAAGTAACAGGACTATGAGGCATTTTGACAGCACGAGGGGGGAACCTATGCCTGCACAGGCAGACACGAACAAAGACGACACACATACATACTCACATTCTCGCACATGCATACACAAGCCCGGAAAGTGGTGGGAGGGGCGTTCATAAATTTCAATAATCTTTGAAAACGCAATATTTTCTTTCTGTTCACTTAACCTCATGCTGATAATTGCCACTGGGAGCTGATAACTATTCATGTGTATGTGCTACTGACTGCATACTAATTCTGCAGGTGCAAGGATGGTCCTACAGTGAGAAAACAGAGAGAGAGAGAGAGAGAGAGAGGGAGAAAGCAAAAGGGAAGAGGGAGGTATTCTGCTCTGCACACAGTCGCTAAGATGATTTAACAAACTTCCTCTTCGGCTTGTTAACTGTTTTACTAGATTAGAA
This sequence comes from Argyrosomus regius, assembly GCA_946959425.1. Taxonomy (NCBI): domain Eukaryota; kingdom Metazoa; phylum Chordata; class Actinopteri; family Sciaenidae; genus Argyrosomus; species Argyrosomus regius. The sequence continues at coordinate 7,007,035 of OX336900.1, read as the reverse complement.
ACCCACGGAGTGAAAATGCACAAACAGCAGGTTACAGTGCCAAAGCTACGCTTCACTGGTTTTCAGTCTCAGTGCGCTGTGAGCATGTGTGTGTGTGTGTGTGTGTTCTTGTATGTGTGTGCAAAAGTGTGTCTTTATTTCAACATATTAACTTTAATGCATACTGCACACATGAAACTTGACAAACATGAAGAAAACATTAAAAAATCAACATTTTTCATAACCCTTAAATGTCAGTACAACCTACTGGGGATTAAATTACCTGTTGCATACGTGACATAGCTTATATTATTAAATAAATAGATCCAAATTAAATTAAAAAAAAATAAAACAATGTCTGCTACAATTCTGACAATATTCCTAAGGCAAGTTTAAAAACTGCCTTATTGTTAACATTGTAAAGGGCACTTTAAAACTTTTTTGGCTCTGTTCTGCAGCCTATTGCATATGAAAATTAACAATGACTGTAAAGTTTAAAGTGCTGACTTTTAAGCTTTCAATGACTCGTGTAATTCTAGACTCTTTTTAAACATTGCCCGGAGGATAAAAATATACAGGTGCAGTCCTACAATGCTTTTCCAGTATGGATGTGAACAATCCAAAACACACTGAGCTGAGCTGTTTCATCTGAAATGCACTTTACTGGAGTACTGAGTCAAAACAGCAGAAAACGTGTCACTGTGATCAGGTTAAGCTTAGTCATAGACATTTGTACAATACACATAGAGGTAACAGTCTCTTTCTGGGTTGTAAAGCATATAATTTGTGTTACCACAATTTAAAAGGAGTGTGGGTGAAAGTATGGCGGCTGTGAAATGCTCAAATGCTCGAAACACGAAAGGCGCTATCCTAGAGTCAGTGTTTCAGTGTTTGGTTTGTCTGAATTAGAGTAGAAACTCAGCAGTTCAACACGGCGGACTCTGCCGAAGATGACCCAAAGCATCTATGAACATAGTTATTTTATTCCATTTCTGCCATAATTTGTAAATATATCCCACTAAATCTTACACACTGGACCTTTGGAAACAACTTCTAATACATATTTTACTCATCCCAATGCCACAAGCTCTCACAAATTCATTTTGTTGGTCTGGTGATCGGGAGTGAGGAAATATTTTTCCCAGTGGGGTTCCACCAAAAAATGTTATTCAAAGTCTGGGTTGTTTTAAAGTTTCGTGGTTGACTTGCTGCCATTCTCTATTGAGGCTTGAACTGACTTTATAATGTCACATCTCATGAGTCCATCTTTTCCTCTGTAACTATTTCAGATTGCTACCTTCTATCTGAGATACAGACATTTTATCGTGCATATAATGTCACTAGATTATTCCACCAAATCTATCCATCCTGCATTCATTTTATTTAAAAATCCATTTTCTTCTTTCGCTTATTCTGGTCAGGGTCACACACCAAAAACATATTAACAGAAGGCTGAAAACTAATCAATGCAGTCTATTGAAGCTGAGCTGTGCAGTCAAAACCAAATATGTGATCATGATTAATTGTGTCACATTAATAAATGCATTCGTAGATTAGCTAACTTTAGAGCCGATAACCAGTTTCAGATCTAAATGGCATCTAAGTTCTAAGTTCTAAGTTTGTATATTTTAATGCAGTAAAGATCGGTGAATATACATTTTGCCAAGCACTGACTTTTAATAGATCCCTTCTTTTACCATCAGGCTCTTTTTCAATATTGGAATCAAACCTTGCCCCTAGCATGCCTGTGTGTTGAAAACATCTAAAATCATTAAGCTGCATTAGTAAGCTACACTGATACAAAGCTTAGCTTTTATTCAATAAAACTGGGTTCATAAATTCAAAGCTGGTGCACTGTACTCTACTGTGTGAATATAATAAACAAAAAACAAAAACTAAGCTCACACATGCATCAAAAGAGACAAATACCCACAAAAAGGGACGTCCATAGTCACAAACAATAGTGTGTGCATGCAGGTATTAATGTGAACTGTATATTGATTAACAAATAAAATACAAACACACGCAGGTTCTAGTGCACACTCACATAGATGGGCACAAACACCTTTAGCTGGAAGCTATGTTACATATTCATAAATGCAGTATTATATGGCTGGCTGACATCTCTCTCTCTCTCTCTCTTGCCTCTAACCCTTTTCCTAAAAATAGAGAGGAGCTTTACTCTGCTCTGTGCAAAAGACAAAGCTTGACATTTTGAAATTTTGTCTGTAATAGTGGGGAAATGTATCTATATTGACAGTGATGTCATAAATTACTCCCAAACAAGCTCATTAGCTTAGAACATATGGCGCTCAGGTGTTTAAGGGACACTAAAAGCAACAGAAATATGAGTACAGATAAATTTTTCACAGGATCTTTGCTGAATTTTCTCAGATACTGAGAGGCAGCTGGGTGATTCTTGCATGATGCATGACAGATGGCACGTAAGCTATGTGAAAGTGAGTTGCATCACAGTTAATGCCTAAACGCATACTCTGCATATAAAAAGCCTTGACGTGTGAGGAAGCTGGACAAGAGGAGAGAAACAGGAAGAAACACGAGACAAAATCTGAGAAAAAAAAAAAAGACACAACTAATGCAATCCCCTCTAACAAACAATCAGTTACAAAAAGCTGACTTTGATTGGCTCAAGGTTGGATGTGGTTACTGCTCAAAACAGTAATTTTGAAACATTTTGGAAAATATGATGCTTAAGCAGCCTCTCCTGCAATTTTCATCTAGGTCTGATTCTTCAATACTCTGCCTGACGGATGACATAACAAGCAAGCAAATGGAAGGAGACTGATTCACTTCCTCCAGCATCATTGTGCGGGACACTGACACATAGAGAGGCTGATAAAAATCAGGCATTTTAGAAACAGTGCAATGTGGGAAAGTAAAGTCAAATAAAACAGACAGTAACAGGACAGAGAGGAATTATAAGTAAATAAAACCGATGTATGTTTAATAAAAGATGAGATACAAGTAAAAGAATGACAGATCTGGATAGAGAAACAAAGAGATAATAGCTGTAGATTATTGGCCAATTTCACATCTGACCTCGCTCACACCCTCCAGTCTACCCAGCCAATCACAGAAGAGAAAACCTGAGCTGACCCCATGACCTCATAAAGCAAGCGCCAACATGGAGGAGTTTTAATGATAACTGAAAGTGAGAGTTCATCTGCAAAGTATAATTTATTAAGTTGAGTTGATAGCGTGTGAGCACTATATTTTCAGAACACAATGAATAAAAGAGTGTGTGGTGTAGAGTGTGTTGTGTGTCTTAATATGATATCAATCCATCACATTTATTGTTGTTTTACAGCTTCAGCAGAAAGACATTTGTATAGCTAGAGAATGACAGAAAAGTTTTTTATTTTTTTTATTTGAGGAACAATATTAAAAACTATATCTTTATGACATTTTTTAGCATCAGGCCTTTAATGTATTCTTGTTTTGTGAACAGCTCTATATATGCTTTTCCACTGCCGGGGGACATGGTGGGTTATTTTTTTGCTAAATTCAACTTCTAAAGCTCACAAAGGAAATGAAAGAAAATGACATGCATTGGCCAGCCCACCAATCATTGATGTTGAGTCATAGGCAGACCAGCAGTGAGCACAGCGGAGTCAAATGTGCCCTTTCACAAGTTTTATGTTACTTCCGAGTGAGTGTCGGTTTCTTTTAATACTTTTCCAGCAGATTGTGAAAAGCACTCTGCTGTTGATGCTACTGTACATATTTGTTTTTTATTCTTGGATTTGTGTATTGAAAACAAACTGGACAAAGTTCATACATTTTTAATTTGTACTGTTTTCTGGAATCTCCTGACACCAAAGTACAACATTTGAGTTGTAATAAAAAATGAATTAGGCAAGTAAACATCAATCTTGCTGTTCAGACTTCAGACGCCTTCTGCTTTATTGTTGCTGTGTGTGTGAGTGTGTGTGTGTGTGTTTGCATAGCTATCTGTGTGAGGACAGGCATCAGTTTTTAACCTCTGGAGAGAGGACTATTTTTCAAACAGAGGACATTTAGGTCAGCCCTCACTTTATTTTCGCTGTGATGGCCTCCAGAGGCTGTTTATTGGCTTCTCTGAAAGTTGTAGACAAGTACTCGGAAAAAAAAAAAGAAAATGAGACAAAAATTGTAAAAGTGTGTGCGTGTGTGTAAAGCTTTAGATATTATGAGAAAAAAGTTACCTAAAAAATTATCCACTGCCCTTGAGTGAGTGGTTTTGCATGCCTATATTTTTAATGGTTTACAGTGAAACGTGGTAGTAAACTATATTAAGTGCTCTTTGCTTTAATCAATCAAAGAAACAGATTTTGTTCTTTGCATGTTCAACCTTCTCCTCCATATTTTAATTAAATCCATATTGATGCAATTTATTAATTTGCCAGATGAAAAACAAATAATCTGTCTTAGTCAAGAGGACCAACTACCATCCAAAATTTCAGATTACATTTTTCTTTTGGTTGGATGTGTGAAATTAAGATTGATGTCTCTCTCTCGCCATACGACTTCTTTAGCAGCAGTGTGTTTGTTTGTGTGTGGAGACCAACAACAAGTCTACTATTTAGTTATTGCCTAAAAGAAAATACTGTGTATCTATGATGCTCCAACAGGAAGCAGGAATAGGCTCTGTGCGACCACAATGCACCACAATACATTAAACACAGAATACAGCTGCTATTAAGCTTTATGGCAAGATCTTTTGCTTCCACGTGGAGTTGGCTAAATGTAACCACTTGCATGGTTGCATGAAAAGCAAATCTGTAAGGAGATGTTGCACATCTAAATGAGATCAATGTGTTTATGCACTAAAGTCTGTTTAAATTTCTATAAAATCTAAACTGGCAATTAAAGCAGCATTACGCAGAAATTGGTCCCCAGTTTTCGAATGCAACACTGCTGTTGTAAACATGGACAGCTGTACTAGCAAAAACCACAACCAAACATCAAGCAAGTACAACAATACAAGACATAGCAGCCAGCTAATATTACTGACTTGTCCACCAGCAAGAAGCCCGGCTTGGTGTCTGTCTTTCAGCCTTTTATGGCTCTTGCCAACATAAAGTCAGTCCTAGATTTGCTCTTGTCTGAGGCTTCTTGTTCAGTCTTTTTTTCTCCTCTTAGCTTCTGTCCTCTCCAGTCTTTTTGCCTCTGCCATGCTAATTGAGCTAACAGCAGCTATAGTTCATAGCAGTTTATTTTACTGTCCACCAGAAAACTCTGTAAATCATTGAGACCTGAGGGGGAGGAGCTGGAGGAGATCAGAGGGGGAACTACAAAACATTTTCTTAATAAAATATGATCCAGTTTTACAAAAAACAGTGAAATAATTTGTGGTGTGTAACTTAGTAACGCAAAGCGTTGCATAATTTTTGCCAGTGATCGTACCCGGAGCACAAAGTTGCATAATGCAAGAACAGGCGTACAGGGGAGAGTGAGAGTTACAGATTCATGACCACCATGAAGTTTTGAACTTTGAAGAGTAAACATATTTACAACAGCTATAATTTTATATAGCTAAAGCTATTATATATATGAGACAAGAAGTCATATTCTTCAGTTTTATGACAGCTTAGCTGAACTTCCTGACCCCAGTAATCCATCAAAGCGTGATTCTGAACAGGCCTCTGGTACTTGTGCGATATTAAAATTGTCACCAGCAACAAGCAGGTGTTGCCGTATTAACAGACCTGAAATTTGAAGGATTATAATAGCATGCACTGTGCATGAGTGTGTGCGTACCTGTATTCTTCCTGAGTGAACACAGGAATGACAGAAGGCTGTAGGACTGTGATCTCTACTAGAGTTGTGTTCTCCTTTGCAGGCTCACCATCATCATAGGCCACCACCACCAGCTGTCAATCAAACACACACGTAAGTAAAGACAGAGTCACAACATTCAGTTGATATCCACATTATGACTCGCACGGCTGTCTAGTTCTGCCAGTGCTTTTGGTTTATGCCTGCTTATATTGCAAAGATATCAGTATACACCTTTTTGCAGTCTGCCAACAGTGGAGACAGCCAAATAAATTGATGCAGTTAATTCATGACAGGCTGATAATAAACCAAAATAAATGTCTGTATCTTTGTTGCCTGCATTCTGAAAGCACATTATTTGCATGGGAATTGGAGAACAGGATGAGTGTGCATCCCTCTGGTGTACTTATTTTTTTCCTGCTTAGCCTTTCTTCTTCATTTAATTGGGAGGGTAACCACAGTTAACCGGACCCAAAGGAATCCTAATGAGGGACAAACTTAAATATCAAGACATTGAAATATTGTGTGTGTCCCCCCCCCCCCCCCTTATTCAGCCAGGAAATGGTTGCATTGCCCTTCTTTTTATTCATACAATAACTCACACTTTAACCAGGAACCCACTAAATGCATAGATAACATTAACTACTGGGAATGTACTAACTCTGTTGGAAGATGTGGTAGTTAATTGGCTCGCTCAATAGCAAAATTACTTTTTCCCAACTGCACTGAGGATAAAGATTGGTTGCTTTTTAGTTACAAACCTATTTCTAGCCTTGCAGACTTACTTATGCATGCTGAACTGCTCCAACAATGTTTTTTTGAGAATACCTGAAGTTGTGGTGCCTTTCTAATGTGATGCGACAAAATTAGGTAGATATTTGTTACATGTCAATGAGACTATCTTACTGAGTATGTGTCCTTGATGATACCTTAGACAGTGTTTATTACAGTCATAATCCCAAAACTGTACAGTGTTGGACTGGTACATTTTGTTTGAGTTATTGGGAGCAAACGAGGTAGAATTAGTCCCAGGAGTGACATCTTCAGAGGACGCTGAATCCTTGTTGTGTTAATTAAAGCCCAGTGAAAAGATGAAATTAGCATAGCCCAAAGCCCCGTTGAGGAGTGCAGCTGGGAAAAGGCAATTCTGAAACTAATAAGCTACCGCAGTATACTTTGTACAGTAGATAGGGATTTCTAAGAGTGTTTTGTACAAAGACACCTTTATGTACACAAATACTACAAGCAAGCAAGTACAATCTGAGAGCGATAATCAAACACATTTTTAAAAGACTCAATTCATGTGATGTCGTCCCAATCCTACGCCCACTAAACACCAAAATCCAAAAGCTACAGCAACACAGGGATGCATCAGATAACTATTCCCCAGTAGTGATGTTTCTATTAGACTACAGCCCTTTTTTAAAATCAATGTTTGCATGAATAGATCAGTTGGATTGACTGGGAATTTCATGAAGTGATGCTGCATACTGTATTTACGATAGCGATAGATATGGTTCTATTTAAAACATTTAATAAATTATTGTCTGATGGGAAGTTAATATCTTCCCATCATAGATATGCATGTTTGTCTTTAATGCAAGTGTGTTCATTGTGTGTTTTTTCAAGTATCCAGTTCTGATCAGTGTTATAAAAATGTAAGTGAGCCCCAGGCAGGTTTTGCAGAATGCTGCATGCAACAGGGGTGACTAGCCTCTCAATGAAGTTCAATCAAAGAGTGATTTTCCCTTCTCAGCCTGTTTAATTTAAATAGACTGACACTGCCATCATTAAAACCACGCTGCTAGCATGGCAAAAAAAAAAAAAAAAAAGGCAAAGATCAAAAAAGGTATCATCTGTTATAGCAAAATAAATTTTCTTATCTACTCCACACAAAATCTTCTTACAACCCCTTTGATTCATGATGTGACCCCTTTTGTGGGTCCCAACCATTGGCATACAACATACTGTACATTATACATTACTGGCGACCTGTAATTTAAACTGTGTGGTGTGTGGATACTTACAGTGAACTTAAGGTTGGGCTCCTCGTTAAGGTTTACTTTGGTTACGACATGTCCAGTCCTTTCCTCTACATCAAATATACTGGCAGAGTATGGATAAGCCTCCTGGTCCACTTTATAGCGCACTAGACCTGCTGGGGTACCCTATGAGAGAGAGAAACAAACTCTACTTTACTTAGGATGATAACTTTCTGAATGTGGCATTAGGATGAAATATTTATTGCCTGCTCTCTGCAATGCTGCCATTCTTGCAGACTTTTTTTTTTTTTTTTGCAAAGAAGCACCAAATTAAAAGCATACTGTAGTAATGAGTGCGTAATGAATGACACAGTATTTAATATCCAAAGCAATTAGTTTGGACTTAAATGTCAAAAAGTGTGTCCCTTGTCCAAACAGTTATGACACACGTCACCAAGGGGATAAAGGAGGTCCAAGTTTAGACACTCAGATAATCATAAATTAACTTCTCAAGTGCTGCTGATAATGAGAGACCGATTTGATTAAAAATGTCAGGAAATATATATATATAATTACCATATTTTATATAATATCTGGTAGCGTGTTACCCACTGTGGATCACAAACACTCCACATGTATTAGTCATGAAGACTTTGAATATTTTATGTTGATCAAGGCTATTCATCTGATATGTTCAACAGTGACTTAGTTGTATAATGTGGCTGTTACCAGCCCAGGGTTTAATGTTTACAAGACAGTTGCAACAAAGCCACATAGTCAGTAAATAGAAAGGTAACCAAGGTCATATTTCCACTCAAAGACTGGACTGCAACACCACTCAGTGTCAGTATCACATTACAAGTCTAAAAAAGATCTCTAGAGATGGCATTCAACACAAACAAAGTGTAAAAACAATACAGATTTGTATTAAAAAAATAATGATAATACACAAAGTAGACAGTCATTTAGTTAGAAGCACTGCAGTTGTGAGCAGTTCTTCAGTGCTGTCTGCTCTAATGTTAGCTTTCATTAAATATCTGGCTCAGTGAGTCAGCAAAACTTCACTATGACAAATTCTTTTGAAAGATTTGTATTTCAGAGGTAAATTTCAGGACTGAGGGGTATAAATTACACTGACACTCAAATTATATATATACTGTATATCAAGGCGCTGTTAAGGTGCTATTTAGTACCTTGTTGGGCACTGGGGTCCTTTAAAGGCACACAGCCTGGGCAGTATAATGCTACTTCTTGACCCAAGAGAGTCTAGCTAGATGCTTAAACCTCGAGTCCTAATCAATTCTGCTGATGCAGAGAGACGGCGAGCACATTAGTAAAAGAAACATGGGGCTTTTAAAAAGGCTTATGGGGCAACATCCTCAGAGTAGAAAGAAGATTTCACACAGAGATGAGAGAAAATAAAATCATGGCTTCTTGATCTTGAGCAGTAATGCAAAGTAAAGACACTTTGTGTTTCTGGTCTTCTTTCATAAATATTTATTTGCCACTTTATCAGAGTTAAATTGCAAATTTACCAGTTGGTTGTTTTCTGTTTGCGATAGAGATGAGTGTTATTTTTTCACACAGCCACTGCGTTTCAGATCTGCATCTAAACAAAATGCTGTGTGACTCAGCAAATCCACACAAGTTACATTCACACTGCTCTTAGACCTCGGTGTGAGCATTTTACAACCTTTAAAACCTGGGGTTAAGTGCATCAGACTATCTAATGGCTCACGATGGAACTCTAAAGTGAGATAACCTTCATTTTTACAGCGAGTAGGATAAACCGGTCTATATTACAAAGATGTTTAGAGTTAAAAGCCCAATTGAGGTATCACTAAGTGCTACGCTGTGGTAAAAATAACCAAAAGAAAACAACAATGGATCCACAGGAGAACAAAGCGCAAATACACACACACATACTAGAAACGAGCATGGTTATCTTGCATCATTCCCATACATAATTTGGGGAACAGGCTGCGAAAAACAGTTTGAATGAATAGCAGCAGCTGGAAGTGCTCACCGCAGGGTCAGAGTCATTGGCCATCACTGTGGTTACAATGGTTCCCTTGACAGCATTCGGGGCAACCATGCCTCGGTACACTGACTTGCTGAATACTGGAGAAAAGTCATTCATGTCCTGGAGAGAGAGACACACACACAGCAGAATGGCAATATCATTGTAAACAGAGCACACTAAACTGTTTTTGTTTTGCAGCAAGTGCCTGAAATAATACATGTTTAATACCAATGATGACCAACTGACTTTGTAGGCATGTTGCGTGCATGTCAAGCTCTGAGATTCCCATGATTACGCACTAAAGTGGACTCGATCTTCATAGCTTTGCGGGCTCCACAAAGGGAGAAAAAGTAATAGCTGTTTACAGTAACAACACCTCATACAGCTAAAAGAACCATCGAGCACATAACCAAATGAGTTCTTTTAAAGTTTTGTTTTGTTTTGGATTTTGAGAACATGTCTACTTATCTGTGAGAAGATGAATGCGGCAGTGAGCGGAATAAATGGGATGATCACAGGACGTAAAAAAAACCTGTGGGGTCTTTGTTTTGTTTTTTTAACTCGTTTCAGGCTCGTCAAATTGAGACACAAGGAAAACAATAAGTAAACAAAGATGGTGTGAAAAAGACATAAATCGGCAGCTAATTGCTATTATTATAACTCTAAAGTCTTGGATGTCGGAGCGAACGACAAGAGATGAATGAATAAAATAGCTTTTTCCACAAATGCGGTAAACGTGCTCATGCATGCGAAAACACTTGAATGGGTATTAGTATACCGCATACGACCGGATCAGAAACAGTAAACATCAGAGGGAGGCGGAAGCAAAGCGGATGAAGGTGAAGTCTTTGATTAACGACAAATATCAGTCTATTGTAGACTCATGTCAGTCATACTTGGAAGAAAACAAAAGAAGCTTGTCAGTTGGCATCAATACAGTTTTTAAACTGTGTCCAAATGTATTTATGATTTAACCAATTTCTGATGCTTTGACAATTAAACCAAAATTTGGTTGATTGCTCGTCTCTGCTTGACAGCAAGAGATTGTGCAACGCTGCTTGCACCACCTCTTGCTCGCTAGTGTTCATAGCAAATGCTCGCTAGCCAGGAAATAGCTTGCTTGTTACCAAACACCGTGTAACTTTTGACTTTCTCCAATAATTTATGGGAGCTTGTGCCAAGAGGCACTTTGTTTTTGTTTGGAATCGAGTCTGCAATAATCATTTTCTCCTCCGCAGTCATTTTTCCACCGCTAGTAAAGACTAACCCACATTGCCTGCCATGCCACAATAACAGTTTCCATGAGTCTTCCCTGTAATGCTTCACCAGACAAGTATTCTGTCCAAGCATGAGGACAAATGGATGAGGGAGGTCAATGTGTCTGTCTTTTAGTTCATTGTATTAACTTCTCCTACACACACCCACCATGATTCTGACAGTGACCAATGCTAGTCCAGGAGGCATGGTTCCCTCTGCGTCCACGGCCTCGACAGTGAAAGTGTATGTGGCTTCGGAGTCAGTCAGCGCCTCGTAGTCCAGAACTTTGAGAACTGACAGCTCTCCGGTCACCGGGTTGACGTGGAATAGCTGAACAATCTCCTGGTCTGAGCCTTCAGTTCTGATTCGATATGTGAGGTTGGAGCTGAGGTCAGCATCTATCGCCTACAGACAAAAAAAAGGCGACAGAAGATGTGAAAGAAAGTAATATCATCGCCTTGTGAATTTTATGGCAAGTTGAATTTTTTATTTTTGCCAGAAGGACAAGCATCACAATGTGCTGGAGCTAGTAGTATTTTCATTAGGCCTGTGTTGAGCTGGTATATCTGGAATGCCTGCGGTGGTAAAATTTATAGTCCAGCTGGAGGTCCATATCTTATTTTTCCTTCTGTAACTATTTTACTGTGTAGCTGAAGGGCACAGCAGCTTTTTTTTAGATTTCACATTCCTCTATAACTCTGTGTCTTCAAGTGTTGTCAAATTAACATTCTGACTTTTTAAGATGCCCGTAGTGCTGGCTGGCATGTAAAAATGAAATCGATTTCGTCATTTCAAAGAAGATGAAGGTAAATAACTAAGTATGACTATGATGATGAGCCTCATTGACTGGATTGTAACTGAATTTATGACTTGCAGTGCTTTTATTGAACTGAATTCAAGAGCTCGGTATCGACCTGCGGGGAACTTGAGTCAAACTGGTTGAAAGTGCAGTAGTAACTCACAATAATATTCTCATGTTGCCTGGTTTTTCTACTCGAAGCTCCAGAGTGTCAGATTTAGACGGTTCTTTTAACAGAATAAGGCAGAGCTGGAATATATTATACATTACTATGCTTCCAATAGTGTATAATTAGAATAAGAATCGTTATGTTTATGTTACCTGAGACTTTTATAACTACAGACACCAGAGGTCCTCTTTCACGGAGTGTGCCATGTTTCTACAGTAGCCCAGAGTGGACAAACTAAACACTGGCTCAAGATAGAGCCTTTTGCATTTTTCACCTGTTTCACCGCCACTGTCTCCTTCTGCTTAGGAAGAAGAGGGTGAGGCAAAGGGTTTGCAATCAGCAACTATACAGGTAGATGACATCAAATGGTCCATTAGGTTCATCAAGCACCAGTGAAACACCTGTTTCAATTTGGATTTGCATATAGTTTGTTGGACCCAATAGCAAATGTAATCCTTTTTTAATGATGTAACATCACCATAAGTGTACACAAATGTACTCAATCATAATACAACAGATGCTAATTTGTATATTGATGGCTTGACTGGTTATTACAGGATGTTTCATGAGGCAAATGTGCTAAATAACCTCACATATAAAGTATATTATAGCAACAGATGAAATAAATTAACTAGTTTATACAGCTCGACCAACACAACATTTTTAATTGTTTGGAAATGTCTGCTACAAGTAGGTTGTAGGAAGTCCTCTTTATAAATAGACTTGTTTTCTTTAAAGGTTTTGTAAAAAGGTAATGATTTGTACGGTACACGGAGAACCAAATGCTGCACTATGGCTCAACCACAATCCACTGACAATTAAATAGCAGAAGAGACAAAGATATCTCTTAGCAACAGTAAAGTAAATATAATCGAAGAATCACCTGGAAACTGGAAGCTTAGCAACACAATCTGAGCAGATTTAAACAGTTTCGACCTGCAGGCTTCCTGTTTCAGTGTAAAGTGCACAATAATGCCTATAACAGGCTGAAATAAATAGGTACGCTGCTTTAGCAAGGCTATTCGTAAAACATTTCTGTACAGCAGCTTTTTGTTACTTTTCAGCTGATGCAGATGTAACAACATCAAACTAAAACAAGCCAATACATCAACCTGGAGGACTTAGTTCAGGCTTTAGTGTTTAGTAAGTTCTTGTTTGCAAAAGAGGCTACTTTAAAGACTGAAAATTGAGACATTGAATCAGGCATTTTTCAAAAAGCTTATACCGTACAGTATAAAGCTACATTAGCTGCAAATGGAATAATCCTTTAATCCACTTGCTCACCTTTAACTGTAATATGACTTTATCTTTGGGGCTGTTCTCTGCTAGGCTGACATTGTAAGTTCGTTGGGTGAATACGGGGCTGTTGTCGTCTACGTCCAGAACGGTGACAGACAGTGTTAATCTGGATCGCCGAGGGTCCACCGCACTGTCCCAGGCTTCAACGATCAGAAAGTAGTGGCCTTTCACCTTTAAGATGACACGAGAATCACAGTCACTGACAACTCTCAACAACTGCATTCAACAACTATGACTTTCATGTTCACTTCCTCTGACCTCTCTGTCCAGTGGCACTGCAGTTCTGATCGCTCCTGTAGCGTTGATGGAAAACAGCTTCTGGTGGTTGACGAGCCGATAATGGACCTCACCACTTGCTCCCAGATCCGGGTCTGTAGCCTAAACACAGACGCATAGAAATAACACACAGACATACAAACACACATTTAGAAAAGAGGACTTATGGTGTGAATCATCTGTTTTGAAATGCATCCAATTCACCAGACTTGCCTTGAGGGAAATTATTCTTATAATTAAAAGTGAACTCCCTCTCAAATCAAATTATATATGTGTGTGAAAGAAGTGCGAGTATGAATAACTCTTTTTTAATCTCTTTAACATTCACACAACTTTTCTTCTGAAATATAGAAAAGGGAGCTGCCATCTTCAACTAGCCATGCAGTTATTAAGTTATCCACAATAGCGCTGACCTTTTGACATTGTACAGTACATTTTACTATTGTATACACTCTTGTTTAAACACATATAGGTAGCAGTTGAATGCAAAAATACCGTATATATAATATATATTTCTTTCTTTTGCTCTTCCTTCCTCATTCTTTTCTTTTTTCGTGTTAATGCTCCTGTACGCTTCACAAAGGGCAAAAATTCAAACTTCACAGGTTTCAGCTTCACTGACAAGGTTTTGACAAGGAAACAAAGACAGACTTTGGTGATCTGCTGTCTCTCTGTCTGACATTAATGCGGGGGTCGGCTCTTGTTTTTCCCTCAGTGCAACTTGTCGAGAGGAATGTAACTTACTTTCCAACAGTGGCAACTTTTTTTCGGAGTTAATGAGACAGTGGTTTTCAATTTTTACTTGGAAGAAGTAGCACAGGCTGTCTTTTTGCCTTTGTTGCATCTTTCCGTATTCATGGACTGCAGTCAAACTCTGACTCCGTCTCCACATCATCTCTTTCAACTAATAAAAAAAAAGGTGACAAATTGCTAGCTGGTGTTACTTTCACCCTCCTCGACTGTTCATCCTGTCCAATCAGCATTCTGACTGCATTAAAATAGACGAGGGCAGAGCAGGAGAGCAAAAGAGGAAATATTAACCGGGTTTGTTTGTGTGTGTGTGTGTGTGGGATGAATGTTGCTTTTTGACTCTACAATAATAAAATATAATTTCAGAGTTAGTAGCCAGTTTTAAAAAATAATTGGTTCATCTGGTTAACAGTAGGAAAACTGATGAAAGTCGCTTAGAGCTTGAGTGCTCAGGACTTTGTACAACAAAATTATTCAGGAGGACCATTATTTTGAAGTTGCTTGTACTTAAAAACATGAACTGCCTTATGATTAAGGATATTCTTTATGGTATTTGCATACATTACGATTCTGTGTTGGTTTTTTTAGAAGAAATAAACTGGAAAAAAAGATATTACAATGACAATGATGTCACATGAACAAGAATCTATCTGTGATCCAGTGGACACAGTAATGAAAGCGAAAACACTGTGATGCAACTCCATGCTAGCAGTTCTGCTTGAATAGACATAAGCACAGTTCCAGTGCTTGGAGCTAACAACAGTATGCTAACATGCTGATGCTTAGCAGGTGTGGTTTACCATGTTAACCAACTTAGCTTAGCATGTTAGAGTCATAACATTTGTCAATTAGCACGAAGTACAAAGTGCAGCTGAGGCTAAGGTTGCAGGTATTTGTAAAAACTTTCATTTTAACCTGATGATGGTGCCACATTAGTTAGTTAGTTTGGTTTATTGTCCTTTGGTGAATGATGTTTGTGATGAAAAGTTGACTGGCATTGCTTTAGAGCCTAACCGCCAGTGTGGCTAAAAACAAACTTCATTTCAATGTCCTTAATCGTCTCATATTCATCTGAGAGGTTGTCCAATCAAATTACCATGACCCCTGCAGAAGAACTCCTTATTAGATGATTAAGCTGTTGTTCGGGTTCAAGCTCCTCCATTTGAGTTATGGCACAGTGGATTTTTTACTTAAAGCAAACATCTTTGCCAACAATTCAGCCAACGTAGTAGGCATAGAATGAAGAAAATGATATCTGGGTGCATTTTCCTGACAACCCACTGGAAAAGAAGACTGAGCACAGTGTGCAGATAGAGGAGAGGTCACCCAGATTCAACACTGAGGGAAACGTATTATCAGCTGAAAAGCAACAGTGAGTGGAGTCAGCTGAATTTCAATGGTGAAGTGACTGCACAAAAAACTCTGATGCTGAAACACTTGTGTAAAGATGACGAAACAAAACTGTAACTGAAACTAATGTAAGATGACTTGCAGAATGTTTATTGTGACATACGTAGGCTGTACTGTTTCTTTATATAACTTGAACATTGTAACTTAGCAGTGTTACAGAGTCAGTTTAATGTGTTCAACCCCAATTCATCAATTTGTGTGTATATTCCATTTTATTTGCCATACTGTGTCACTATTTCTGTGACCCATTTTTCACCGTTTCCCCAATTTTAGATCATTAAAGTTTCATCTTATCTCACACAGCGGTTATTAGGATTAATAGAAATTAGGTTATGTCTTGCCAGTGTTATGTAGAATGTCAGCGAGAAGAATGAAGTTCTCTTTAAGCGATTCCTATTCAGTGATTCGTCGATATCTGGGTGTAAAACTATTAGAAATTTAATGGAGAATCCAGCTTTTGGGTGATTATCTTGGGTTGTTTGGAGAAGGGAGAGACGCAGAATGAAGTGAATAATGAGGGAGAGAGCGAAATAGAGGGGGAGAATGAGAGGAAAAAGAAGGGGGCTGAGAGAGGAGAGATACATTACATTTTATGGTGAAGAAAACTGATAGGAGAAAAGACATTTTTGTGAATGTGTAGATTTGCAGATGCGAAAGAGAAGTGGATGTAATGTGTATTCATATGTTTGTATTTCTAGCAAAAGTTTAACATTTTAGGAAATACACTTATCTTCTTTCTGATGGCGAGTTAGATGAGAAGATTAATCTCATTTGAACACTAAATATGAAGCTACAGCCGGCAGCCGTTTAGCTTAGTTTAGCATAAAGACTGGAGCAGCTATCCTGACTGTTTCCACAGATAACTAAATCCTCATACCAGCATCTCTAACGCCACATGTGCGTCACATCGATGGATGGTAGAGATGGCATTCAAAAACCTGCAAACGTAAGATTATTATTGTGTCAACACACAACACAGTCGGAAACTAATTCCGATATGACATGTATGTCGCATACAGCTTCCGGCGTGTAGCGGATAAAAAGATGTCTGAATATGCAGAGCTTTCATGTGAGGAGGGCCCATAAAGATACAAGAGTGAATAGCTGTGGAGGAGGGGAGGCGCTCGTAGAGAATGCTTATGTAAAGCGTCCAGAAATTTGCACTACGCCTCTGTAAAGTTCACTCTAAGCTCCAAGAAAAGTTATTGGTCAGGGGAAAGAAATAGTCCAGCACATAACCTTTTGTTAAACGAGCGACTGTTGTTTTTAAAGTTCAGCTTTTGCAGGGATTAAAACGAGCAAAATATAAGGTGTTAATTTGGAAGCTTTGGTGGTACTAGAAGGTGAATTTTGCTACATTTGGACACAGTCAGGCTAACCGTCTCCTCCTGTTTACAGTCTTTATGCTAAGCTAAGCTAACGGACCACTGGTGAAGCCTTATAGTTTAATGGACAGATAACAGGGTGGTATCAGTCTTTTCATCTATCTGCCTTGCAAAAAACGTATTCATCCAAATGTCAAACTATTGCTTTAGGTGACACATTTTCAAGCTTTCACCAAGAGTAGTATTCAGGTCCCCTGACTGTATTTTATATACATCTAAAAGGGAAAAAATGACTTAATGGCACACCTAAATGTGCACAGTATCAATCACACGTCAGATTTGGGAGAGTTGAATTGAAACATTTTGCCCTGTGATGTCAGCAAACTGAGAGACACTGAAGTGAGATAAATGGACAACAATTTTCTCCTGTCTACATCAAACATAAAGAATTATGAAAGGAGAGATGTTTGATATGACAGGGAAACATTATTGTTCATAAAACCTTCATTCAAGTGGCTTACAGTAAAGCTGTCATAGCATTGCACTTTAGACACTGCTTTAGAGAGTGCGCTGGATTAATCGTCTTGATGTCAGACATATTGATGTCTGCAGGTCCTGGTGTTTGCTACTGTGGAAAGTGTGCATATGTGTGACTCTGCCTCTATCCTCCCTCTTTTATTCTCTCTTATTCCTCCCTCACTGTCTTTCTCACAGCTCTCTCAGCATAATTAAATTGCCAGACAGTTAAAAGCCATAGACACAATAGGATTAATGTCTCACTCGCGTTACTTCTGCTGCCTTACAACACACGCTGACAGAAAAAAAAAGCAGCTTACGGCCTGAAATATACACTTTATCTCTACAATCGCAAGCTCTGCCTTTCGTGTTTGGGCGTTCATACCTCTTTTCTTCCAATTTCCCACCCCCTTTTTTTTTTTTTTTTTTTGCTTTTCTCTTTTCATCACCTTCTCACCTCCACCTCTAAATTCACTCCTAGATACAGCGAGAGAAGCACCTGCTACTGAAACCAAATTACTGAGATTTCCTTCCATCCGTCTCTGAGCACATTTTCTTTTGCTGCACCAATAAACCACACAGTCAGGTATTATAACAGTGTGGGAGTCTTTCCTCAGTAAGTTAGGCATACAGACAAGCCATCACACTTGTAGTCTTACTCCTACACAGTGTGTGTGTATGATTGCTTTTGTATTTGGGTCTCCGTTATGTCTTCTTTGAAACTTTCTCAGGTAAAATTTTGTGCTTCACCTGAACTTCATTTCAAAGGTTTGGTGCAATGCCACATGGAGGAATGACACATGAACCATATATTTACCTTCCCTACTGTATGTTTACTAAAAACATATTTGTAGCTGCTCTACTGTTGTGGCGGCATGGATCAGAGAAGTGTTTCTTATTTCTTCAGGCTGTAATTTTTGCATTTTTTCAGGCTTCCAAACTGAACATACTTGAACTGCTCACAGACATATGTGACTATTGATAATGGGTTGCTTGATGTCTTCATTTTAAGTTGTTTCAGGGCAAAAAGGTTGAAAAGAAAAAGGTTCACAGAGGAAGCTACTGTAACTGCTGATATATTAATATGAAGACAAGAAAATCTTCATCAGAATAGACTTGTTTGTTTGTTTCTAGTGAAATGTTGCTGTGGAAACAAAATGATTTTCACTTAAATAAAATAATGTATAAAGGAAGGAAAACAATTTACACCGCGCTTTAACAAAGGCATTTCTGTGCAGCATATGGCCACTGATGGTACATGGAGAGCGTAAACAACAACACTTTAGGGACAAGCAATCATGCCATGAATCACCACAACAGTTTTTTTTTTTTTTTTTTTCATTCCAGCTAACAACTGCAGCAGGTGATTTCAATGATTCATTCCCCGCTCTGTGGTTGAAGGTGTGGAAATCAGAAAAAATCATCTGGTGTTCTATTGTGCCTCTCGCCCCTGGAGGAGTGATGGCTGCCATGGAGGGATAAACCATACTGTAAACTGATGAAGAGGTGCTTTGGGAGGCAGCTAGCTTGATAAAAAAAAATAAATAAAAAAAATTGAAGCCAGCTCCTCGATGCAGTCTCATTCACGGATTCTCCAGGTTTGATTACAGAACAAATTACGATTGAATCAAACTGTTTTGCTTCTATATTGTCCTCCGCAAAACCAACAAGAACTGGAATCAAAAAGGGACACAACAACAAGTTCATATATAAAAGAAATAATACATATTATCTTTGATGGTCATTCGTCTTCCTGTGTCGTTTTTCTTCTCTTTGAAATAGAAACCATGTTTTAAACTCCTGAAAGTTAATGCAAGACTGCATCTGTAGTCCCTTAGCTGTTGCCCTCGCTCCTCTTCTCTCTCTCCACCCTTCTTACCTCTCCCCAATGTCCTTCTCTCTACCAATCCATGCATGTCTCACTTCCTCCCTTGTTTCCATCTCTCTTTAGCTTACCAGCATCAGCAAATCAAGGTCAGGTCCATTCATTCTTCCGGAAATCTGCTTAATACCTATAGGTAGGGACCTTGGTTTGGAATTAGGCCCAGAGTCGTGCCTTGCACAGCCCGCTGAGGGATCATGCCGTCTGTTTTCGTTTGGAAAATATCCAAGGGTCCTTGAAAGGGAGGAAGTTCAGGATTGGAATAATTTCAAGTGCCCTCTCTGAAGATTAGGATGGGTTTTTGGATGTTGAATTTGGAACACACCCAAAGGTCTGAGCTAGAGTTACAATTTTCAGTGCTTGCAATGAAATGTCCTCTTTAAGGATAAGGTTGGGTTTATGAGTTTGGAATAGTCCCCAACTGTCCAAATAAGAAAAGGTATTGAACTTTCAAGTTTGGTACCTATAAAAAGTAAGATTTGTTCCAAATCCTAGACATAAGTGTACAAGGGCCATATATTTCTCTCACAAACAGTCCTAGTGTTCAACCAAAGAAGCATGATTAACATTTAGAACCTGGAAAAGTGTCAGATTGATCAAAGACCCCTTGACACTGGTGTATAAAGGCTATGAATTAAGCTTGGAGTAAATCCAAGCAAGCATACAACCAAGGGAGCGTCTTTAAAGATCAAAGCCTATCAAAGTGTCAGATTTACCCATGACCCCTGTCTGGGGGATACATGAGTCAGTTATTAGGTCTGGAACAAGTCCAGAGGTCTTTGTGGTAAGTGGAGACAAGAATGCTGACACAGGTGAAAATGCATCTGGTGAGAAGAGATCGTGTTTCTTCTACGTGTCCTCAATTCTTAATATCACGGATCACGGTAACCAGGAATTCTTGTCAAAATCTGCCTCCTTTACCTGACAGGAAAAATACCTGCAAGAATTCTGAAAACGTCAAGAACCAAACCATCCAACGCCACAAACCTCGAAATGCCATGATTGTGTCAACATAACGGCTAAATTACACCAGGCACAGATGCAACACTTTCCGTGTGGGCTGCGGCCACCTGAGCTACTCACGGCCGTTGTTAATGATTCAAACCCACCAGGAGTGCCGTGGTACAACTCAGAAGTGTCTCTCCACTCTGCTGCGCCAAGAATACGCGGCTGCTCTATTTTTGATGGACGCTGTGAGCAGCTGGACACAGAAACCACATGAAGAATCCAGTTGATTTTCAAAAATAAAGCGCCATGTGCAAACTTCTGATCGTAAAAACTGACAATTTAAAAACACTTTGTAGCATATTTAAATATTTAGAAGCACATAAACCAGGAAAAATTACCAAATCTGAGAAAATTAAAACGCTCTACTTCTAAAAACGCTCCTGGTGGGGATTGAAGTCCAGAGGAGAATGAACAAAAAACAGCACTAGATAACTATATATAACTTATCATAGAATATAACTGAAAGTAGACTTTGCAGCAAGTGGATGAACTTTTCAGTTGCAGCTGTTACTTTGTGTTCATGATTTGGTAATTGTTGACATTTAGCTTCTTCCACCATAGTCTACTTTTAGAAGAGGTCTTGATTGAAAAAAGTACACTAGTACATGATATTAAAACATTAGAATAAACTCCATGTTATGCCTAATAATCTGCAGGTCTATGTGTAAAATCAAACTTAATTCATGACAAGAAATTTCAGTTTTCCTGGCATGAGGGATGATACAGAAAGTAATATTTAAAATAATAAGAGGACACCATCCCGCCACGTGCAGCTGGCAAGAAATTAAACCACCCTCTCAAGTCCTTGTATCCTGTCCATCTACAAATATGCAAACACACTCACAGTCCTCTGACTATAATGACATACAGTACTAATTAAAAGCTACCAAGATATACAGAGTTATGCTAGTGATCTCTGTAATAGCAGAATTTAATTAGAGCTTCTGTGAATTCTTGTGTGCTGCACGTATGTGTGCTAAGAAACTGCAAACGGGAAGACGGACAAATGTAGATGAGTCTTAAAGGAGCTAAGTAATTATGTGTCTCTAGTAATAACCTTCTGTCAGAATCACAGAAACAGGCATTATGATCAGCTGCGACTGGTGTCAAACATGTCGATTTACACCTAAAGAAATATCAGAGTGTAATTGGAAAATCAAAAGGCCCAACACAGTGGGTGATGTAAAATGACAGATGTGCAGTCAGGAATTATCAGTATAGTGAGATAATTGGAGTCTTAATTGGCTTTTTTGTTCATGCCTGATCATTATAGCAAAGGATTACTGCAGGGAAAAACACAAACAACCGCACACGCTCTCATATAAACATACTCGTACATATAATGAGAAGCATAATTTAAAAGCATGTAGTGTTTCTGTGTGTGTGTGTGTGTGTGTGTGTGCATCTTCCTACCTTGACCTGTCCGACGTAGGCGTGATCCTCCTCCTCGATGACGGTGAGGTTCACTGGCAGTGAAGGATCGAACAGCGGGTCATTGTCATTAACATCTGTCACCACGACGTTCACCACTGCAGTGGAGGTCTACACACAGACACAAGCACGTGCATTGGTGTTACTGTTCGGCTCAGTTCAGAAAACCTCTGAAGCTGGATGATGTCGCCCATTTAGCATGTCTGATGAGCGTCAAAGTTTTGTGCACACACGACGAATCAGTCAGGTTTTATTTCACTATCTTAGTCCATTTGTCCCTCTTACTAACAGCTCCCTTATGCAACAAACTGAAGAGCCTGTTCTGTTTGCTAATTAGTTGCACTCTGGTCCTGCCTGTCCTAACTCTTTGTGCTTTTAACAACTGTTCACCATAAAAATAGATTTTAAAAACAGTCCAACGATGGCCCACTTTGCACCATCTCTTCCTGTGTTAAAGGGATATTTGTGTTGAGGTATGCATAATTAAGAAGAAAAAAAAATGATAGCTCGACAGTGCTGAATGTAAATAATTGTTGTGGATAAACCAGAGATGTTAATGGTGTGTCCATTCAAAGACATGAAAATCTGTGCCAACAAAGAGGGGAAATACAACACACTTAAATAAACACCTGCAGTTTTTACAGTAAAAGTCTTTTCTCATTCGATTCTCTTCGTTACATAACAGCAACAGCCACAGCTTGTGCTTCCAAGTAAGGGCAGAGAGGCAGGAGAGAGAGAAGCTCCTACGAAGTCACCAATTTCTTAATTTGACTTTCATGAGAGCTGAAGAAAAAAAAAAGAGAGAGAGAGTGATCGAAGATTTGACTTTTAAAGGAGGAAACTGGGAGAGGGAGAGCTAACTGATTCACAACAGTGGGATTAAAAGAGAAAAAAAACTGTGTGTGTGTGTGTGTGTGTGTGTGTGTGTGTGGGAGAGTGACAATCACAGAGGTGACAACAGGCTATTGAAGCTGGCAGGGCAAATGGTGATGCAAGTAATTTGAGGTTAAGGGCTCACAGTTGACAAAACAGTTTATCTGAATGCCAATATATGTAAAGCAGAACGAGCTCTGATATAATGAAAAGGCAGGCTGCGAGGAACGCTGGCAAACACACACTCAGATAGACACAAAGAAAGACATGCAGTAAACTCCACTTTGCATCAGGGTGCACTAAGCACATTCATTTTTCCATAACTGCACACCAGAGTTTTTTATCATGCTGATACAATGGCTACCTGCCAAAGTTTAACACCCATGCCTGCAAGAGTCCTGTGTTCGAACAGTGGGTGATAAAAGGTTAAAATGTCGGTGCTGTGAATTCATCCTGCTTTGATTAAAACATGATTTTGGGGTTCATTCGAGTCTCGCTTTCTGCAGGGTAATCCCTGCCAGTCTTGACAATTAAGATGGATGTGAATCTACTGATGTCTGTCAGCTTAAAAAATCCAAACTGTAAATTGTCTTGCTATGTTGTGCCAACTAAAAGATATGGCTCGTAATATTTAATATTTTTCTTACTGCCTTCAAATCATTATTGCTTCACAATCACTGGCTTGTTTAGAAGTTGTTGTCTTGGATTTGAGACTGCCGCAAGGCCACTTTTTGAAAGTTATGGAATTGACCACATTTATACTCTCACAAAGAGGACACAGGGTGTTATTTTTTCAAGACCGCTCAGGACAACACTTCAAGTGGAACTTAAGTTTCATTTTCACTTGACGGCGGAGCAACATTGGCGCACCACTGAAGAGAAACTTCGCTGCAGATATGTGACCGAACTCGGTTGTAGAAAATATATGATTTAAAGGTCCAGTGTGTAGGGTTTAGTGGCACCTAGCGGTGAAGTTGTAGATTGCAACCAACTGAATACTCTCCCCGGTTGGTAAATTTACATTAAAAGCAAACGTCCATATCTTGATCAATGTTTGGTTTGTCTGTTCTGGGACTGGACTAGACAACCTGTCTCTCTGCATGAGATTTGCTCATTCACAGTTAAGCTGCTGAATAAAATGTTTATTAACATCATTAATGTAGCTACAGTAGCGCCAGTGCGCGCAGTATTTAATGGCATGATTTGATTCACATACTGCGGCCATGATACAGTACCATACAAGACATTTGACAAGAGCCAACTGCCCTGCACCAAAGTTTAAGTTGCATCACGGTGCCCGGTGTCTTTACAGTGGAGCTGGTTTACTGCACCAGCTTGTAGGGTCCTCAATCTGTGGCAGTATGATGGATTCACTGGCCAAATAGCCAATTAGGCACTTTGTAGTCTGACACTCTCACAACAGGACATTTAATAATAGGGAACACAAGACTTGTGTGTGTGTGTGTGTGTGTGTGTGTGTGTGTGTGTGTGTGTGTGTGTGCGCACGCATATGAAGACAACCCAAGGCCTTTCGAGTGATGCTGATTAATGGGCCTGTATAAGGCAACTACACCCCAATCTTCTCTTCTCCTTTTTCTGTTTCTTTCTTTCCTTGTCTTCTCTTCTGTCCCTCCGTGTAGCTCACACTATTCCCCTCACACGCACACGCACACGCACACGCACACACACACGCACACACACACACACACACACACACACACACACACACACACACACACACACCTTCTCCCTCTCTATTCACAATACTCCACTTTCCTCTTGTTCCCAATATAATGGAGTGTCAAGCAGAAAAATGTCCAAACTACTTTTAGCCTTTTTCTGGCTTAAAGACCTTTAGGGCACCGAGATAATACACTAATTGTCAAGGTCCAGAGAGGATTTGACTAACTGTATGTGTGCATGTCGGAGTGAGTGTATGCATTAAGACTACTTTATAGAATTTATAGTGTGAACACACAGTACAATTGTTAAGGTAATAAGAGCCCCTTGAATACCTCTCATATCACTCTCCCTTCTTCACCCTTCCTCCCACTTGTTCTTTGCCATCATATTGCGTGTGTGTGAGGGTGTGTGTGTGTGAGTGTGTGAGAGAGAGAAGGTCAGAGTATTCAAATCAGGGTTTTCTCTCCTCAGAGGAACCTTAAACTTTACCTTTTGTTTTAATTGACATGTGGGGGAAGGGGGTCAGTGACGAGGTGGAGGAGGGAGACGGGCTTCTCTTATTGCTATACTAATAGATGGATGATGAGGAAGGGACAAGGAACTGATGAAAGCCAGAGGAGCAGAGAGGAAGGAAGGACAGGAGGGCATGCAGTGTCTTCATTTGACTTTCATGTGAAAGCGACGGAAGATTTGACTTTTAAAAAAGGACAGAAGCGACAAACACAAACAGAGAGAGACAGACCGAGAAACAGAATCTGCTGACCTGTTATCAATTAGGTAAGTGAGTAAGGACACACACTCATTTATCTTTGCAAAACAGCTCTCACAGAGTACCAACTAATATTTTAGTTTATTCAAACTAAGCCAGTTAAATCTACTGAGGTAAAAGTGACTTCCTGTTTGCAGGATATGTTTTGGTTCTCATCTCGCTTAGCATCTGGTGAGGACTTGAACGGACGTAGCTTTGTTACTCTGCAGAGTCCCTCAGATGGTTATACTTCTGTTCTGCCCCCTCAAGTCTGTTTTACCTCTGACTACAACAAGCATAAGTGATGATAACATGAGTGTGTGTGTGTGCTACACCTGTGACCGCACTCAACAGTGATGTCACAGGGTCCTGGAGTACACCACTGTACATCACTGCAGGGTGCAACAAGAGAATTTAAGCCTCTGGAGGCGGGTGAAAACAAGATCTCTAGGAGGTATTTAGTTAAAAAATAGTTTCTGTTGCCTTTAAACCCCTTTCTATCATTTGAAATGTTATTATAGCTGATCGTACAATACAGAAAAAGTAAATTAAGTGCTCCACGGCTGATAGTTATGCCTGGGCAGGCCTACATCATACATTTCCATACCTACAATAAATGATGAAGCTTTGGTTGCCCGGTAGGCCTTACCTGACTCAACATGCTACTCATCTCCTGTGTGGGTGCACATACTTGGTCAATAAAAGTCATTCTGATTCTTATTATTGTTACTGAATGTGAGGTCCAAAGAAATGCTTCTAATATCTTTCCTTTTGCATGATGCCAGAGCTGTTGTTTGTGGCATTTCACTGTGATTTAGTTTCTCTCTCAGCACACACACAGTTTAGTTTTACTGGGGAAGTAAAAACACTTAATTAAAGACAAAATGTGTGTGTTTCGGCTCTTTTTCTTACCCCGTCTGGGTGTCCATCTGAGGCTGTGACGACCAGAGTATAAGCGTCCAAAGACTCCCTGTCCAGAGGCTTGTCCAGAACCAAATACCCTGAACTGGAGAGAGAACACACAGAATCCTGTGAACCCTGAAGGCATGAGTTTGAAAGTAGATGAGAACAGAGCACCAAACGCAGCAGAACAGAGTACTGTTGTGTAGAATACACAAGTTAGTTTTCAATCCTTGACTTCATGAGAAGTTTCAGTTCATAAGTCATCGATTGCTAACCCCGTTGATCAATCTCATGTTGGTACTTGCAGCTTTTTGTAAGTAGTTTCTATGCTAACGAGGGGAAACTTAGAAACCTGTCTTGTTTTCTTAAAAAATGTTTTCCTCTTTATGTACAACACTTTTCAGACAGCTGGCAAGCACTGATAACCGCTGCATAACACCCAGACGTGTATTTCTACTGTGATTATGGGTACTTTGGTGATGCAGATGACGCCTCACACCCATCAGCTCACCTACAAACAATGATATGAGGGAATGCTTTCTTGGATGCTGTTGCTATAATCGCACACTGATGTGTCATCAGCCTTTCCACAAAAAAATGCAAAACCAGTAAAATCTCTGATTCTGAATACTGATTAATTATGCACACAGGTCGTGGTGGCAGCAGGTTCCAGACGTCCATCTCCCCAACAAGGCATCCAACTTCTCCTGTGGGATCCCCTGGTGTTCCCAAACCAGATGGGCTATATAGTCACTTCAGCGGGTTCTGGGTCTGCCCCGAGGTCTCCTCCCAGTTGGATGTGCCCAGAACAGCTCCAAAGGAAGGTGACCAGTGGGCATCCTAATCAGATGCCTGAACCACCTCAGTTGGCTCCTTTTGACACGAAGGAGCAGCTGCTCTACTCCAAACTCCCTCCGTTGGTCTGAGCTCCTCGCGCTATCTTTAAGGCTGAGCCCAGCCTTAAATCCAGACGGAGGAAACTCATTTCGGTGGTTTGTGTGCATGATGTCATGCTTTCGGTCACTAGCCAAAGCTCAGGAACGTAGGCTATGGCATGGATTCGAGCAAAAAGAATTATCTTTTGACTGAACTGACTGGTCAAACCTCCACAGTCAGCATGAACACATGACGTAGCGACGAAGAACTTTAATCCATGCATAGGTGACTGTTGGAACTTAAGATAGACTCGAAAATTAAGAGCTTTCACTTCCAGCTCAGCTCCGTCTTCTCCACAACGGTCCAGTACAGCATCCACAGTACTGCACACCAATCCACCGGTCCATCTCACGCTCCATGCAAGACCCCAATAGCAACTCGCTCCCAACCCGGAGGGAGCATTCAACCATTTTTACATTTTACTGATCAATGCAGATTAAACAAAACACTGACAAGTACTTAATGGTGTAATCATATGAGCAACACAAAACAAGTAGAGAGTTAGAAACTCAGACTCAAGTTATTCATTCAACACAATTCTGCAATCAAAAATGTCCAAGTCAGATTTAAATGCGGGATAATCATTTACCCCATCAGTAGAAAGAAGTCATCTAGAAGCAGCCTGTCTGAAACTTTGGACCAATCAAAACCAGCAGAAATCTTTGATGTTGGTCTTGATTGAAACTTTTTTTCATTTTCCAAGTGATGATTTACATAATGATTGAAGTGTTTTTAATTGGAGCTACTTTCATAAATTAGAGATCATCTGAAATGCACATGTTCGCCAAATATTGACAGTGTGTGTAGGTGTGTGTGTGTGTGTGTGCTTGTGTGTCAAGTTAATGTGTGTGTGTGCAGATGTTAAGTGGTCTACAGGGGGAAAGATGTGAAGCTAAAAGGCGATTCATGTATATTAATGGCTGATTCATGAAAAGCAAAGTCTGCTAACGCATATGTAGATATTCTTGGGCACACGCACGCATAAGTAGTCTTATTTTTTCATTAACACCACAAAGTTTGACACATTTTGTGTCATTTTTGAGCATCTGCTCCGACATGTGTGGAGGACCTACACTACTGTTCAGGATAATTAAAGATTTATTCAAAAGCTAACAGTGATTAAGCTCCTCAAAGCTCATCTTCCTGCATCTCATACCGATGCTGGTTCTTTTTTTATTTCGTTACTGAAGTGACCTGAATCTTTTGGACATTAGTGTGTCTTCCACCTTGCAAAAAAATAGGCCAACACCAGACCTGTTCAGGTGCCGAAGCACTTCTGGGTATTTAACTGGGCCAAATCCTGCACAAAAACAATGAAAAATCACTCCATGCTGTGCCAAAATGATCTGCATGGCATGTTACACTCGCAGAAGAAACTTGGCTTGTCCTCACAGTGCAAAAAAACAAAAAAAAAAAACAACTGAGGCACAAAGATTTTGGCACACACTGGAAGATTTCACAATGTCCGACAGAACCCATCAAATATTCCTTGAATGCAGAAATGAAAGCTCTTCAATTCATTTTCATCTTTGCTGCTATGAATTTCTCCACAGCGAATGTGCCCTTTCTTTCATTCTGCTTTTAAATTCTCATTTGTCTGTCACTCTTGTTTATTGTTTCCTTCCCAGCTCTCTCTAAGGTTTTGTCCCTCATCATTTACTCTATCTCTGCCCTGCTCCCTTATCTTTTTCCAAACCTTTACTCTCTTTTTCTCCCTGGCTTCCCCATCCTTATAATTCTGCCTCTTCTCTTGCCATCTTCTCACCATGCTTTCCTTTGTTTCTCTCTCTCTCTCTCTCTCTCTCTCTCTCCTACTCCCTCTAGAAATGTAGATAGGATCTTCACCCAGTATAAGAAATGCATTTTTAATGAGCAATAAATGAATAAATACAACAAAAGCCCTCAGAGTCTGTGTGGTATGTGCATGTGCGAGAGAGTAAGGGTGTGTTTATGTGAAGCCATTGGCAGAACCCGAGCCCTGAAATGATATAATTTAGGCTGCTTTCAACCAGGCACACACACACACACACACACACACAAATAACTACACACTTGTATGATGCCACAGTTGTACAGCACGCTCCGATAGGGCAAACACAATTTTCACAGATATTAACACAATAAAATAATATAAAAGGGTACTGTTAATATTAACTTCAGCGCAGATCTGATTAAACATGATGAATAAGAATTTGTATGCGCGCGTACTTACTTCTGCTGAAGTGCAAAATGTCCATGGCGGTCTCCGCTTTGGATTTGGTAGGTGATGGGGTCCCTCTCTCGATCCACCGCCTTAGGTAGTACACAGAAGACAGCCACATATTCACACACATATCATTTTATTTCCATCAGTAAATTCTACCCTTATAAAACAGCAGCGATTTCCAACCACAGGTAACTACAGAAACTGCTTCTGCATTTCCCGGTGGGTTCTCGGAAAGACCGTGGAGTAGATCAAGTAATTAAAACAGTCAGCTGCAAGCCCTGAATACCGTGGTAGCAGTAGACCTTTTTTCACAGCAGCCATTTTGACATGAAATAGTGTAAACACAGATGTTTCCAATGATGCTAATTAGAGTTCAGTTCCATTCAGAGTCAGCATGCTGCTGTGCTGCACGTTGGCTCAATGGAAAGTCTCTGCTGCAATAAATAGAACAGAACCTTAATTAGTATCATTGGAAACACCTGTTGACCCTACTATTTCATGTCAAAATGGCTGCTGTGAAAAAAGGTCCATTAACAGAAGTTCAAACTGTTAATAATCATAAACACTTTTAAAAAACAATGGATAAATGGTTGACATGACATTAATTAACTAAAGGTGAATTAATCAGTTAAAAAACAAAGTATAAACAGTTCTTACAGTTAGTTAAAAATAAAAGGAAAAAAAGGTGATAGATAAAAGAAGTGAATAATTTATAATAATTAGCTGAAAGTAATGGACAAACAGTTCAAAATTATGGATTAAAAGGTGATGGCAAAAAATAATAGGCTTATGAAATAGTTAGCTAAAAGTAACAGATAAGCTATTAGTTACTTACACGTAACAGATAAATTGTTAAAATAAGCAGCTGAAACGGTTGCTAATGGATAAATTGTAACTGGTTGTAATTGTGTGTGTGTGTGTGTGTGTGTGTGTGTGTGTGAGTGTGTGTGATAGAGACAGAGAGAGCATGCATGTACCTGCAGATTAAGCAGTGTAGCTCCAGTCCTCATAGCTTCGCTGATCTCCAGGTTGTATTGTTGCCTGGGGAAACGTGGAGGGCTCTGGTTGTTTGGCGGCAAAACTTCGATGTAGACCGTGGTAATGGACGACCTAAAGAGAGAGAGAGAGAGAGAAGAGACTTGTCTATGGCAGATAGGACAGACGGAGAGAGAGCACAAAGGCAGATAGAGAAACAGCCTGTAACGGAGAAGCAGATAAAGGTGGAATGGTAGCAGAGAAATGTTGGAGAGGGATGAGAGGAGGAAAGAAGGAAGAGAAGAGCTGGAGGGCAGCACATGAGGATAGTGGGTAAAAAAGCAGAGTCAGGGAGGGTGAATGGTCTATTATTTAAGTTACGAGTGGTTGGCTGGTGTTTGTTTCTTTGCAGTTCATGCTGTGTTTAACTAATCGATAGGAATGTGAAAACGCCAATGGTGCGAGTAGCTAGACACTGCTCTGCTGCCATCTTTTTGTACGGCTTAATGTTCCTGTGGTCCAGTTTGACAAACTTATCCTGCTGTGTCAATGGTTTATTCATATGGAGGCTGAGGTTTTGACTAAGAGAAATCTTTACAGTAAAGATGAGCCTGCACTCTGTGATGCAGCCCAAGTTAATCACAGCGTGCAAATATTAAGTGTAACATCACAACCTCGAGTGTGATATTGCTTTTATAGAACTGCTCTACCAGCGCAGTTTATTAGTTAATAGAAACCAGTGAAATAAAGCCTGTAGACAGTTGCTTTGGTGGAAATATGTCTTTTTCTCGTCTTGTTATATATATTAAATGTTATATATGATCAGAAAGTAGGTGCGCTCTCTACAGCACCTAACAGTTAGCAGGAAACCAGTTATACAGTTTATCTTTATGGATTATATTGATGCCAAATTGACATATTGAAGACTGTCGACATGTGATGTCCTTTGTCTTGTGTTTCTAATGTTGTGTGTTTTTACGAACACGTAAGGAATTGTTAAAATGTCATGTTTTTTTTTTTTTTAAAGGGAGTTTGGTGTAATATTTTCCCGGACAGCGAGGGCAGCTTTAGTTGAGTTCAAACGGCTCATTTGTTTATTTAGTTGACATTTTGTCAACACTACAGAAACACTAGGTAACTGTTAAGTGTGATAAGGTTGTCTGACGTTGACTGCTGTTAGTTATTGGTTTAATTAATGGTTGTGTTGTTATTGTTTACCGACGGTGGCTGATTCAGAAAATTCAGAAATCCTTGACAAGGTAAGGAAACTGGGAGTGAAAGTTACAGAAACAAGAATTTTTTAATGAAGAAAAAAAGCTTAAAGGCAAATTAAGAGAACGTAAAAAAGGGAATTACACTGACTTTGACACTGAGCTAAATTTGGAGTAGTATCTGACTGAAAATGAAGTCTTAATTACGCCGTGTTTTCTTTGACTCTGATAAAGCTTCAATAAGCTTCATTAACTGTAATTTTTAATCAACATAACACTTATTCAAAAACAGCACGTCACTGTAATGACTTACAATTGATGGAGTTGTTTCTTTCCAGTGCTGTAAACAGCTTGTGTCCTTCTGTTTTTCTTTCTCAAAATATTTGTTTACCTGCGACTTAGTTGCTCTTGTTTAGAGAAGTACAGTTTTCAGCCCTCTGGCAAATTGACTGCCTTACCTAATTAGGGAGATAACAACATACTAACTAAAAATTAAACGAAGACCCAACTGAAAACAGAATTGGCATCTGCTATGCCAATTATTTTAGATAATTAAGTCTAAAAATTTTGATCGTTCCCAAAAGAACAAGATGCAAGAGAGCTGGGACTCTTAATAATGACTGGCAGGGACACGACCTTGTGAGCAAACGTTAATTTGTGTTAACACATTTTCTAGGTTATATACATTATACTCCCTCTAATGAAAAAATGCTAATAACGGTAATTTAATTCATCTTCAATCAGCTTCAGGTTTGTTCTCCTGTTTTCATGATTACGATTAACCTGTTGAGTATCTGCTTTCCAGGTTTAGTAGAGACGTGTTCATCCAAGGATGTGAACAAATAATATATACTATTAATAATTAGGAAAGGTAGAACAATCAAGTGGAACCTACAAATATGCATTGATAAGAGGAAAAAAAATTAATTGAAATGCTGAGACCTATTAATATTTATCTTATATCTAAAAGGAAAATATCTTGCACCCTTTCCACAAAGGTCAAGAAAAAAAAAATTATAATATATGATATTTAATATTAATATTATTATATTAAACCCCTCCTTTGCATGCAGTTGCCACCGTTTCACCCTTAAGTTAGAAAAATAATCGTATTCAACAGTGTATAAACTTTATCGGATTGTTCAAACTCAAAGTTAAATATTCAGGGCATTATTTTTTAATGACATCAAATGGGAATATTCTCAACATCTCACTGTATATGTTTTTTTCAAATCCTACTTTGAGTCTTCTTTCAATTTAAAGTGAAAGTTCTTTGAGTTTGGACAGTGTTTGGCTGCACGGCACGAGTTTGCATTGAGATTTACAGGTTTAAATCAATGACAGTATAAATAATAGACATTTTAACATGGGGGCTTATGGAGACTGACTCTTTCTGTAGCCAGCCTCAAGTGGCCGTTTGAGGAACTGCAGTTTTTGGCACTCCCGCACTGACTTCACTTCACAAGCACGGAGGTTGCCACTTGCTCTAGTCTTGTAACTCGGTAAGATCAATCTTAAATTTAGTCAAATTGATCATTCCTAACACTTCACTTTGCTCCCACATGACAGTGAGTGATGTTAGTGTTAGTGTTGTTACATACCCTGAAACTCAGGATAAGAAATCGCAGGGATTTAGCTTGTGTTCCTACTTGGCGACTGTACCGAGTTTCAGCAGGCAGAGAAGGGAGAGATTAACTCCACTCAAACTGGATCATTGACTGAAAAAGCCAAAGAACCTCGGGTCTAAACAATAACCCACAAAATCTGTTTACGTTCACAACAATGAGTGAGTAAATGGATAAAGGATGTTAAACTGTAAGCCGCTGGGGAGAGTGAAAGCCAGTGTTTTATTAAAACAATTTAGATGGCGTTATTGATGAAAACTGAATGAGGGACTGGAGATTATTCAGTCGTGGTTTCTATTGTACTGCTGGGGCCTATTTCCCCTTCTCTATTTCCATCCCAAAAACTCTGTCTACCAACGGAGACCTTCTTTTAAAATTCTTCGATATAATATTTAATATGTGTTATTCATCTCATAGACATGGTTACATATAACTGTTCCCACTTGTACAGTAGACTCATAAACACAAACCCACACATTAGTACGTACAAACACAAAGTTGAACATTAAAGTTCTTGTCAAGGATGTAGAAAAAAAACAAAACAAAGTTGCTGTCCTCTTCAAATCTGAGTCACCACTCGGCCATGCACACAAATAACCTCCTCCTTCAGTCAGTTAGCTGGTGGTCTGATACAGATGAATGACTGCGTCAGTGAGTGCACTTCAACGTCTTGTAGAGTCTCTTTTGCCATCTTTTTCAGTCGTTTGTCGAGTGTCTGAAGAACAACAGATTCTATTTTTCTCAGCAGCAGCTGCATGGCGGCTCACGTTTTCTAACGCTTCAAGTCTGCTTTATTTCAGTCTGTGCATGTAACTATATTCATCAGGTTGTGGCTGACCCAGTGTAGATACAGACAGAAGCAGCTTCTGCAGGCATGCAACTGTTAAACTGCTACAACTATTGAATGAGAAAAAATATCTTTGGCTTAGGACCAAGGCTCATTTTAAATATATTTAATATGTTTCATACAACTGCATTTTACCAGAGATGTAGACTCGTGAGTTGAACTCGAGTTGGTTTTAAGTCAGGATTCAAATTTACCATGCAAATGAATTCAGCTAAGGTACCAAATCAACCAAATTATTTGACACGGTTACTCTAACTTTATGGTCTCCCTCAGAAATAGTAGAAGTGGCACTACTACTTGTACTACTATAAATCTGCTGACACAAAAACTTTGTGTGCTGAGCCATGTTGGGCAATAACACATTATTTAGTAACACGTTACAGTAATGCCACATTTGTTTCAGTTGTGAGCTCTAAGAGAATACATTTTGAAATTCAATGATCACATTACATTACAGCTACTAATCTCAGTGACGCTCAGATCATTTGCTCTCATAAGCCGCATTCAGACACAATCCTTGTGGCGAAATCACAACCTTTTCCATTTATTTGAGAAGTGGTGCAGGCTGCAGGGGTCTCCGAAAATAAAACGCAGCGACTTGCAGCAGAGAAGTTGAGCCGGATTATGTTTTTGGAAAAACATAGCCTGACACGATGCTGCGGCTGCCAATCAGACGCTCAGATCAGTTAAACCTCTCCACAGTCAGCCTGAAATGTTACGGAAGCTGAGACTATCCAGGTACTCAGACAGATACTCTACCTGTTGTGTTCTGGTTTAGTTTATTTCATGTACCCAGCTTCTAAATCTGTGTCTGGCTCGCAAATTTACGCTGCAAAATCGTGACACGAAGAAGTTTCATTCGGTTTGCGGCCGATGGTTTGAGAGGGACAGAGCAGGCGTTGGTCTAGAGACACAGACGGTGAATGAGAGTGAGCGAGCATCGGCATCTAGAAAGCCGGTTATTCAGCGAAATGAAAAGTTATTTCCTGATTGTTTCACACACCCCTCAACCCTGCAGTGACTTGCCACAACATGTGATTCTGTGTGAATGCAGCCTTAACACGAGTTTGATAAAGGACTTGTGGTCTCATCTTGTTTTATTTAGGGCGGAAGGTGTGTGAGCACTTGGACTTACTCTGTCACTGCTGTTCACGATAAGCTAATTAATACATATTATTAAATAATAAAGCCCCTCCAAACTGAACTTGTTCATCTTTATGTATCATTTTGTGTTTCAACACAGCTGTCATGTGGGTGTGTGGAGGATTTGGAGCTGTTTAAAGGCGCCTTTGACAGAACTGGGCCAAGTAACAAAAGTAAAGTAAGTGATAGGAGTAATATGGATGGAGTAATTGATTACATTGTAAAAAAAAAAAAAAACCTGCCTTAAACTGCTTGAAACTCGCAAAACAATGACTTTGAACCACATCAATATTTTACTACATGCCTCCGAGGGTACAGTGCAAAATAATCTCTTCATCTTGATCTCTCTCTAGCTATTTATCTAACATATTATCCTATCTCATCTGTTCTTTCTGGCGATGCCCTCTTTTCTCTCTCACCATACAGTCTGCTGAAAGTATAAATGAGACCCCCAAGCATAAACTGTTTTTTAGTATTCTAGGGTGAGTCTATCTAGGCCATGCAAAGGCACTTCTAATCTGAATGAAACATGTATCTCAAGGGTGAGATCATTAAAAAATTCTGCCACTCACGTCTTGTTGGTGCCCACTATTAAGATGCCGGGTCCTGACCCATAGTTTTAATAAATCAGGTGGCAGAGATAGATATTGATTTGTTATGCGGGTTATGTTTTCAGCTGAGATAAACAGAGGGCCTGGGGAAATTTGGGGACAATCTGTGAGCCAATCACTGAAACCACCTCAATCTGCAGTGGTTCACATTCTGTATTGATTTGGCAGCTACAACGCTGGAGTCAAGCATGAGGGGGGAAAGGATTCTAGCTTTTACGATGACTGGCAAACATTGTGGAGGGAGCAATCCACTGCAATTGTGGCAACTAAAACATTGTGATACAGATATAGGTAAGCCACGCTAATCATTTTTGTTCCACACTTGAAGTATTATGAAACTGAATCGATTTATTAGACACAGTAGATTGATTTAGTTTGGATAAACCCGAGGAGGGCCCACGAGCCAATGGTTGGAGCAAATTTAATTTGTGTTGTTTCATAAAGCTTTGACTTTTGGGCAACTGAGATGCTGAGAGGTTTCAGAGCATTCAATTATTAGTTTTCATTAGAGATGTCCCAAGCCGATAAGTGCTGGGGCCCATCAAGGCATATTTCAATGGATTGGTATTGGCTAAATTAAGGCAGATGGAAATTAAGTCCTATCTCCTCTGAACTTTACTGTGTTTTGCCCACCTCAGTCTGCTACTGCTCTCCTTTATCACAGCATGGCTCCACATGCAAAGCTATCCGGTGCGTATATGAGTGAAAATTATGTGTGAATGTGCAAAAACATTTAGGCACACCAGCGAGTAGCTTTGAGTTCAGGCACTGAGGTTGGCAAAATGCATGGATTCGCTTAAAGGGGATCTATTATGCTTATTTCCAGCTCTATATTTCTATTCTCTGACTTTACTAGAGTAGCTTTGCATGAATCACAGTTCAAAAAACTGTTTCTGGGGGGCAGGCCTGACTGAACCCACAACTTTTATAACTTTATTCACTGATTTTGGTGAAACTGGATCATATTTTATGTAGAAAATATTTTCTGGCTTTTCCCTCTGATGTCCTCCAGCTGTTCTGCCTCAACTCTCTGTGATTCACAGAGTTTCTACATAGTTTAACTCGATGTTAAAGTAGCTAGCTGCCACTAGTTAGTTAGTTCAGTTAGCTGTGCACCAAGCCATCCTGAACTAGAAGCTCGGAGCACCAACGCACCCCTGGTGCTCCAAGATCCTTTAAGTTAATAGGATTACTCACATGAATTACTTTTACATACATTTAACTCATTATTTGAAACGCTGACCACGTTCAATATCCGGCATTGTGACATTACCACAACAAGCATAGTAGGTCACCTTTAACACAATCACTGGCACTCCAAGCCAACAGTCTACCATTTTACCATCATAGAGCATCTGTGGCTGAGAATCAACCCTAGTTTTTGTGGTGTGTGCGGCACCCTGGGTACTAGATGACCTTTGCTGGTGTGTTCAAATACAGCTTTTAACAGCAGTCCTAAAGCATTAAAAGGAGACTCGAGCGATTTTGCACATCAAAGTCTATTTACAGGTCTTGAAAAGTATTCTGCGGCTCCAGAGGAGCTGCACAAAAGTCTGATAAATTGCCTCAAGTGACGGTTGTGGTTGAAGACTACAAAAATAATCTGGAGTTGTGGAGTTGAAAACAACTGAGCTCACCAGACCTCTGCAACCTGCTCCTTATCTCTGTTTAAAAGGTAGCGGCTCAAGGCTACATGAAAGTTTTGACAAGGAAGAGGATGGGTGGTATTTAAAAAAAGAAACGATATCTCTGATTCTGCAGCATTAATTGTTTTGAAATAATCCATTGTGAGTCCCAGAATGTTACAGGAGTGCAATGCTAATTCGGTGGAGTACTCTGCCTTTGTCAGCACTAGTTCTTTCAGGTCTGCTCGGCGGGTCAGAGTTTTAAATTTACATTAAAGGCACGAACACTTTTACCTGGAGTGGCTTCTGAGAGCAGCAACGAGTTTAGTGTGGAGTTGACTCTGCTCGCATGGGGAGGTAACTGCTGATGAACACACTGTTACTGTTCTGTGCAAAATGTTCATAATGCTTTCCTCGATTTGAATATTTAACCACGAGCCAGGTAAGATGATTACAGCTGATTACATTTTTATCAGGAGACTGATGAACAGAAATCTCCTCCATTGGCCGCTGACAGCTCAATGATCTTTCATATATCTTATATATATATATATATATATATATTGTTCTTAATAGATGTTGCTTGTATAATATATGTTGTTTGTATACCTAAATATTCCCCTTTGACTTCTCAGCTTATACGAACCTAGAAAAGTATGATTGTTGCCTTAGTGTAGCATTGGGCCTTTTTAAGAAAGAACATTTTTTATTAAATGTTCCTGCCTGTATGTACATGTAACTCACTTTTGCTTTTGTTCTCTGCTTCTTGTTTGAAGAGCAGGACTTGGCTTGTTTGTCCTTTCCACAAGGACATTGCAGTGTTAATTTATCCTTTTGTTGAGATATTCCGAAGTGCAAAACACAAAGAAGTGCACCCAAGAGTGCTTTGAGTATCAGCAAACAACAGGCTGTTGTTCCGGCTGGTGCCATAGCTCAGATTGTATGGCTTTTGTTTTTTCATTGTTTCCAATTTCTCATTTTTTTTTTTTTTTTTTAAGAGTTGTCCTTGTGTGTGTCTGTATTAAACGATATAGAAAAAGACAAGAAAACGTGGAGGAAAATGAAGAGAGGGACAACATGCATTTGATGCTTGTTTTCTGAAACCTGCAAAAGCATATGGCACGCTCCCACCAAGTCCCCGTGTTATAATGTTTCTTGAGTCGTTTGAAGCATGGTGTTGCAAAAAAAACACTAAAGGAATCAAACTCTCTGCCAATGCAGCTGCTACATCAATCTGTGGAGCGATGTAGATTGACGGTGTTCTGGTGGGTGAACGATTCGATGGCTGGATTCGCTTCTGTTCTCAAATATTGCACGGTAATTGCTAAGACTAAAATTTCACAATTGACCTGCTCTCTGCCAGACTTTGAGTTATCCAATCAATACACACTGAGTTTATAAAATATTAGGAGCAGCTGCTTTTTCCATGGAGTAACCCATGTTGGGCAATAGCCTGAGTTTGTGAAAGTTATGGCTCCTTATTGATTTAATCCATGAAGGTGAGATGAAGCAGGAGATGGGAAACAGAAGGAAGAGGAGAAAAAAAATTCATCTTATCAAGTCAGTCCTTATCCTTAGTTTTTTTTTTTGTTTGTTTGTTATTTTTCTATCTGTGGCATTTATTTTAGATGGTGTGCATTTTCTCAAACTGCCCTTCTGCAGACATGATAATTTACTTCCTGTTCCTCACTGATATGTTAACTAGTAACAAAGCAACATTTTATCCCCTGATTTCTGCTTTATTTTTTTTCCTTTTCTCCGTTCTTTCTCACACTTTCAGTCTTCGTACCCGCCATTTTCCAATACAAAAGTATGATTTTCTAAAATTGAAAACGGCACACCAGGAAATTGTGAAAAGTTGGTGAGAATTGCCGGGAAAGAGAAATGAAGAGGGAGGGATGAAGAGTGCTGTGTCATGCCTGACAATGAGTGTGAAAGCTCTGGAAATCTGATGTCAGTCAGACAGACGGACAGAGAGAAAAACCCTCACCTGCTGTGAGGTGCAGGCCCATTGTCCATAGCCTCTACAGTCAAAGCGTAGCTCCGGCCAACGGTGAGCACAACACTTGGTGCGATAGTAATGATCCCGGTGCTGAGAAAACAGTTCGGTATTACATGATTATTCAAATTAACAATCTTTTTTTTGGAGACCATTACAGAGAAAGATAGATTGTTTTTGTTGTTCTGTTTCTTCAGATAATCCTTCACAGACCCCCAAATGCCTCATCAATGACATTCAATGTCTGTGACAATTACTTATTATGATTTTATTAATGTGGCACTGATAAATGGGTCTTATGCAAGTTTCCTTTCATATCATCATTAACAACAAAAACAACAATACTAAAGACCTCAAACCAAACCACAGAAATCTATACATCCATTAACTGAGGCATATTTCTGTCATTTTACAAGCTTATTTGTCGTCATGCCCAAAAACCCAAACACTAGCACTCTTCTTTTTCTTCTTACATTGAAGAATGGTAAATGTGTGTATTCTCTGTCTTGCACAGGGTCAGCCTCTGTTAACTGCCTTATGAATCAGTCACATAACTCCCCCATAAATCTGCAGCTTGTTTTTTAAGCTAAATATAACTTGTGACTTGAGAGACATGTGCATAAATAGTGCAAGTGAAACATGCCCTGTTATGCAGCCTTTGTTGACAGCTCTACTGATTAATATAGACGTGAAACTCTGAAACGCCTCCTGTGAAGACAACTTTTAGAGCTGCTGGTAGGTGTTTGTTTTTTTCACCTTTGGACAAGGACAGGCTAGCTGTTTCCCTCTGTTTTCAGTCTTTATGCTAAGCTAAGCTAACTGGCGGTAGGTTCAAATTTAGTGTACAGACATGAGAGTGATCTAAATGTTCTCATCAAACTCTAGATGTAAAACTCTTCCTTTAACATTCAAATTTAAATATAATTACCCTTTAAATTATATATTTATATTTATAGATGCAGTATTATAATATTTATAATTATATTTACCTGTTGCCAATAAGAAAATGTCCCTGGTCACCAACTAAGATCCGATAGGTGACCTGACCATTGGGACCTGCATCAAAGTCAACTGCTGACAGCTGGAAAGAGACACACAAACACACTCAAATACACACTCTTATACCATAAATGTTTCATTTATTAAAGTATGTTGTATACTAATGTGTAATACTACACATTTTTTAATGCTGACAGCGTGTACCTGTAACACAGTTTCTCCAGGCATCATATCAGTAAACAGGTTGACATGATAAGACACATTCGCAAAAGTCGGGGTGTTGTCGTTAGCATCCAACACCGTTATCGTCACGGTAACCGGATCGCTTTGCTGGACGCCGTCGGACGCTAAAAGCTGAAGAGACAGAGACAAACAGAGAGGATGAAATATAATGTATAGTGTACTTTTCTGACAATAGCAAAGATTACATAAAATAAAATGTTCCTTCTTGTTGAGAATGTTACACTCGGCCGAGCTACAAAAAGGAACCTTTTGAGAATCCCGAGGTGGGCGGACTGTGTAATCGATACGTCCTTGACATCTTGATAGTGTCTGCTTGTTTCCTTGTTTCTTTTAGTAGTTCTGTGCTTTTTCAATCTAAATCCCTGTTCTGGCTTTATTTATATGTTTTGGTGGGTGCAACAGAAAACTCTTGAAACCCTCTGACGTAATCTGCTGCGGCTGTCTCCTCTATATTTAATTTCACCTACACCATTTCCTCACAATAGACCTCGCTCCAGACAGTATAAAATAAAATATTCAGGCTGTGTGACATAAATGAAATCAAATTCTGCATGTTTTATTTGCCTTAATGTCATCTTAATTTTTACCCTGTCCTTTAATCAGCACACAAACATTCTTGTGTTCATGCTCTTGTATGAAACAAATAAAAAAAGTTCATTTAAAAGTTAAGCAGCCCGCAACTCTTTACATTCATTTATAATTATATGTTATTTTGTTTTTTTTTACTTCCGCGCCTGCTTTCCTCGTTCTCCCTTCAGTGACTCCTCTCTTCCATAAAAGCAGTTCACAACTAAAACATGTATTTCTCCATTTTGTTTTTTGAAAGCATCCATAGTGAATATCAGCAGAAGCTCCTTCACCGATACCAATCTTCTCCACAGGCTCATCTGCCAAGAAGCTGATTGACTCTCCTTTAAATGAAAATCATCCTCCATGTCTCATAGCGTGCTCTCGCTCTCTCCCTCTCTCTCTCCTCCCGCAGTTTAATTTCTCCTGCAAGGCTTTCATGATGATTACTGTACACCTCTGCCTTTCAATCAATACACCAGACCGTCCTCTTGTTCCATCTTTAACTTCCAACTAGCTGCGTGTTCTCAAAACTCACACAATATGCTGCACTCTCAGAAAACGTGCACATGTGCAAAGGCACGCACACACATCGCCAGTGTTACCAGGCTGAACTTGACAGATAGCAGACTGTTTTATGAAGTAACAATGCTGTACATCATATGGCGAGGCACACAGAGTGATTCTACTGTGCTCGAGTAAAAACGAAGCAGCTGAATGAGATTGTGGTTAAATGAAACGGAGAGTAAAAGAAGAAGAGGAACAATAAATGAAAGGACGAGGAAAAGGGGAAAGTGGAGTAGAGGAAGAACAAAGAGACACTGTCGAAAACAAGAAAACTGACGGAAAGAGGTAAACACAGAGGAACAGCAACCACTCTAATAAGCCTCATTCTCTACGTCTGTTTCTGCACTGAGCTCTGGAACAAGTAAGTACTGGCTTGAAGGCTGAAATATAGACAAACAGTCATGAAAGCACTGTTAAGTCATGCTAAACAAACGTATAAAAGTACTATTTTCTTCCACCTGCTCCCCCTACAACTCCATCTATGTCCATTGTTTGTTTTCTCTCTAACCTCCTGCTCTCTTATTTTGAAATTTGTTCCTCTTTCCCACCTTCACACTCCCTTTTTTCCTCCTCCCCCTCCTCACTTCATAAATTAGGCTTAAAATATTACTGACTTTACAGAGCTACAGGTGCACATGCTTCCAAACCCACCACCATCTCTTCCTCCTCTTGTCTTCTTCTCTTCCTCCTATCTCTCTCTTCATTTTTCATTTTCACACCTCCTGTGTTGTTTCCCTGTTTTCACCACCTCTCTAGATAAGAGTCTTATTTCCAAGGCCACTGCTACAGTTTTATCAAAGGTCTCTGATTTGAGGTTAAGTTATTCAAATGAATTCAGACTTATCTCTCTCCTTCACTCTTTCACTGTATGTGATGCACACACAAATGCCAAGGCTTTAGTGTACCGTGAATGTATAGGAGTCTTGTGTCTCTCTGTCCAGTGGCTGCACCAGCGTGAGATATCTTCTGATTCCAGTGGTGGATACAGAGAAAACATGAGTGTAGCTGTCCAATGATAGCTCGAGCTGAGGATCTTTGGTCTGTTGGAGAGAAAGAAAAACGTTTAGAGGAACAGAGAAAAATATTACAATACTGATCTTCACTCCTTGAGCTTTAATTGTCCAGGGAAGTTAAGCTGAAGCACAGTTAGGGCGCTTTCACACCAGGATAGTCCGACTTGCTTCAATTGGGCGGGGAATGCTGAAAAATGTCACACCTTCATTTAGTTTGCTTCACTTTCACACTGCACACTGGAGTGGACCAAACCGCCTAACGTCATGCAGTTACAACAAAGGTATGAGGAAGAAGAAAAGTCGGTTGGCCAGGACTGAAAACAGAAATTCATCCCCTTCAGCTGGCTTGTTTGCAACAAAAACAAACTATGGAGCAACGCCAAATTTATGCACTCATACGGTTTCTGTTTTTATTCTGCTGTTCAAACCTTAATTGGATTTCATAAGACGCTGCCCAGTATGAGCAGCAGGCGAGGCAGAGGCAGTATCCAGCATGTTGCGCTCTATGTCACTTCCTCTCTTTTGGTTCGCTGGATAGTCAGTTTGCATTTCGCACCAGGGTTCACTTGCAAGCGAACCGAGGCCCACGTTTTCAGGCGGTCCAGAGTTCGCTTGTTTGGTCCGCACCGGAGTTCGGATGAGTTTTCCTACCCGCCCAAACGAAGCATTGGTTCAATCGAAGGAAGACACTTAGATTTTAGGAGATTGGATGCTTGATGAACAGTGATTAAACAAAAGAGCAGATGACACAATAATAAGAAGCAGGCGTTCGCTCTCTCTCTCTCTCTCTCTCTCTCTCTCTCTCTCCATGTATATATTTGAAATATGACAATTTATTATGTTTTACAAATTAAAGGTAAAGCGGTATAATAAAAACATAAGCATAGATGAAAATGCTTCCATATGCAAAACAGCTGAGAGCAAAGAAGTGCTTCGACAGGAGAAGGTGAATGAAAAACCTCCAAGGTTTTCTTGACATAAAAATTCTCCTAAGAAGGCTGTGTGTGTGTGTGTGTGTGTGTGTGTGTGTGTGTGTGTGTGTGAGTGTGTGTGTGTGCGTGCGTGTGTGTGCCTGTGTGCGTGTGTGTGTGTGTGTGTGTTTAAGTGTATGTGGCATACTCCATGATGGAGAGGCAATCCTCATCCAAGTCCTCCCCTGACATTACCCACACAGTCACCTCCTCTGTGTGTGTGCTGTCTAGGTGTGTGTGTGTGTGTGTGTGTGTGTGTGTGTGAGCTC
This sequence comes from Argyrosomus regius, assembly GCA_946959425.1. Lineage (NCBI taxonomy): Eukaryota > Metazoa > Chordata > Actinopteri > Sciaenidae > Argyrosomus > Argyrosomus regius. The sequence goes on along the minus strand of OX336900.1, from coordinate 6,963,137 downwards.
TCATTCCAGATAAGGCTGGCTCAGCAGGGTAGGGGTGCTGATAATATTGTCGATGTAGCCAGTGTGGATATTGAGTCATAAATAAACACACACACACACACACACACGCAGAGTTAAGGACACACACTCACAGTCATATGCACAAACATAAATAGAAGTGATGGGCAGCACAAAAAACAATTAGGACTAATCATCATTGTTGGTGCTTAATGCTGGAGGAAAGGACCGGGGTTAGCAATATTTAAAATAACTCAACGTATAGCATGCGACACACACACACACACACACACACACACATTCTCAAGAGTCTGAGGAACACACAGAAACACACACATTATCCCCACTAAGCCCATTCCCTGCTGTGGGGGCCTTTTAGAAAGCAATGAACCAAAGCTTGTTTTTCGTCAAAATGCCTATGCCACATCTTAAACAAACTAAGCTCTTGGGAATGCATCAGCGATAACAATGTTGCAGCACTGTAAATTCTTACATTATCACTGAGAGGCAATTTAAGAGCGAATGGTTTTATTATCCAGATTCACAGGGAAATGAGATAGGGCACTTCACACACTGCAAGCGAGGCACAAAGTAGAGATTCAGTAGAACAAGAAAGGGAAGAGCTGAAATGGACGTTTCAACGGCTCGATCCTTCTGCGAGGCACCTCCTCTTTAAATACAGTCACTGCTGGTTTTGTTTACATTGTGAATTAATTGTATTTATTGACAGGGATTGGTCTGTTTACACACTTGAGATGTTCATTTTATATATCGACGGATTAGGAAAGTTCCTAAGTGATTCTTCTCTATTAAGGACATACCAGGAGGTCGGCTAAACACCACCTCCAAACAGCACAGCACTACAGCTTAGCGACCGTAACAAGGTACGACAAGCCTGTCAAGCTTTCGATTTCTCTTCACGTTGCAGCAGTGTGCATGTGGCTATAGTAAAAGTGATGCTCGACACCTAGAGTGTTTGGAAGGTTGTGTCTTTTTATTTATTTATTAAGCGTTCAAAAAAAACAATAGAGCAAAAGGACGGATTAAACAGCAGGTCTGTCTGCTCTAATCAATGACAGTATAAAGAATGGACAGAGCATGAGTGACTTTTGAAGCGCTGTTTTGAAGCTGAAAATATGCGCCGCTGGCCGTTACCACGTTGGCTGTACTGCTTCTTCCTCGTGGCTAATGTAAATATCGGTAAAGACATGGATCATCAGCGAAATTCACCCTCAGTACAGTTGCCATGAACGGAGCACTTCCGCATTGGCTTCATTTTCCAGCCACAGAGGTTGGCTCTAATGTAAGCTGCATATATTAGCATGCATGGCTAACTTTTTACTAAATGCATATTTAAAGATCTCTTTACAGGGTTCCTATTTATGGTGTGAAGACGTTTTTTAACTTCATGGTGGAGGTAATGTTAGCTTAATTAACTAGTGGGCCACAGCTACTACTGTTATTTCAGCTGGCAAAGTCAACAAGTCGCTGGCTAAGATAAGAAGCCTCTTTCAGTCTACCTCGTTCTAAAATGAAGAAATCAGAAGTTACTACACATTTCAGGGACTAAATCTGCCCGCATTATCGCTGTTCGCCGCACGAGAATGGAAAGTCGCAGCATTAAGTGAATCAGCTCGGGTTTTTGTCGTCAAAAGCACAGTCACCGTTAGCTTCAACCAGGTGAAGCTTCTGAGAACTCAGCAAGAGGAGGCAGAGATAAAAAAGGAGCAAACACAGCCGGTACCTACAGGCGTCTCACTGGCTGTCAGCTACAAAGGAAGTAGATGCAGCAGAACATATTAGTGACTTAAAGGTAGAGGGCTACAAAATAAAACACACATAAAAGATCTTGTAGTTACTTGAATGGGAACAAAAAATCTGCATAATGTTTTCGTGAATATTAAAAATTTGCTTGCACAAGGCAAAAAAAGCCATTTGTATATAAACATATTAAAGCCAGAATATTTTGATAACCTCTTAAGTTGCGTATAAACTCTGTATTTATTCATAACAATTTGAATCATCAGAACTGTAATCATCTTAAGTTAATGACAGCTCTGTATGCTTTTATCCTCACCTCCTCCACATCATTATCCAGGGCTATGATGGCTAGCGGTGCAGACAGGCTGGCATTGGTCGCTATCGTGGTTCCCACTGGTGATGCCTCATTGACGTAGCCATGGTAACTGGTCTCCAGGAAGTAGGGCGCCTGGTTGTTTTCATCCAGAACTTCGATTTGGAGGTTGGCGAAAGCTGGCAAGGGGTGACCGTTGTCCTGCTCTGCCTAAAAAAGGAGGAGAGAGAATATAACTGATCATATTGGCCGCGGTGCTTCATCTGCTGTACTCCAGCCACTACTCCTGCTGCTGCTGAAGTGGTATTCAATGACAATTCCTCCCATAATATGTAGTAAGATAGCAGACAGTTGAGTTCTGACATCACTAATACATGTCATTTTTTACATTTTCATCAATCTGTCACTTTTTGGGTAATTTATCTTCTATCAAGATCAGAGAAAAACATTAAATCTATTCGGGGTTTTTTTGCTTTTTTTTAGAATAAAAAACTGTGTGCAGTGGAGGTTAAATACAAAGTTGACCTTCACCTCAAAGTACTAGTGAAGCCTCATTCAGACTGAATTTATTCCTCTAGGGGAGGTAGAGTGATTTTTAGCAGCACTCTTACAGCACTGCTGTATGCGTCATTCTACCCCCTGTAACAATTACAGCGTCAATTACCTACAGCTTTTTTAGAAACTTGCTGTTCTTTCAATTCAAATACTGTCAGAGCTTTTTCTCAGTTGATTCAGAGCGAGGAGCTGCTCGTCCTTCTACTTCTTTCTCTCTTCTTCTTTTTTTTTTTTTAAATCAGTTCAGTGTGAAATTAAACTTTTGTGTGAAAATGGAGTAAATCAAAAATGGATTTTGCTAATCTGATAGAAAGGAAACTGGAATCAATTTGACATCAGGAAAGCAAGACTTGGTAAAAGCTTGTACTCAAATCAGCTGTTGTAATGTCAGCTACAGGTAGGTTTGAGTCCTGTATGTTTTATGTCTATATTTTCATCAACATCAAAATCGACTCCCTATGTCCCGCCCCCAACAGGGTAGCCAGAAACCTTCTCTAATCATGTCGCCTCAGTTGCCTAGTGTGCCGCTTTGCACTTCACAACGTAAGAAAAGTCAGGCCTTACTTGACTCAACGTGCTACTAATACAGGCTGTGGTCATCTCACGACTCTATTACTGTAACGCCCTCCTGATGGACTTCCCAGCCTGCACAGGTAAACCTCTCCAGATGATCCTGAACGCAGCGGCATGCCTGGTTTTCAATCAGCCCAAAGGGTCACGTTACCCTGCTGATCACCCACCTACTTGGATGCCCTTATACAGGCATATCTTACCTCCTCCAATGAACGACGCCTGGCTCTACCTCCTCCGCTACCACTACCAACAACTGGACATGGTATTATTCTCGATGGACCTCTGAGATAATGATATCCACAGTGAGTCAAGCCGAACAATAACAATATGCGTTTCATGTCTGTGTCTTAAGATGTGACTCAGATTCACCTCACACAGTGTCTTTGTTCACGTCTCTCCATCCTTGCCTCCTGTTCAACTCTCCCACGCCCACGTTAACTGAAGCCTGACAGTCTAAAACACACTACACGTCTTCATGATTGCCTCTACACCTGTGTGTTTCTCTGTCTAAATATCCGTACTATCCGTTGGGTAACCTATTTTCTGTTTGCCATTTTCATCTTCTCGTTCTTGTTGCTGTTTTGCTCTCCCTCCTCCTCCTCACATCATCCATTAGTTCATGTTGGATCCATCAGCTTTACCATTCTAAACGTAAATATAAAGTCATTTTATAAACACTGATGTCTGTACACTTACACACACGGACGCATGCAGACTTTTAACTACAGCAAAAGCATCCAATGGAGGAAAAACTCCATTTTCAGTTTCAGCAGAGCGGAACCTGATGTATGCTTGGTGGTGTAATTCCATTACTGGTCTAATTGAGACAAAAACACCTTCACACAGCATGAGAATTACAGGCATTAAATATGTTCAGAGGGTACTTTCAAATGACAGAAACCAGGAAGCACCAAATAAATACATTAAGGAGGAGCGTTTAGTCTTCATTTAACTTTACAGATTTTATTGATTAACAGCTTGATGGATATTTGAGGATTAAAGGCTGTAAAAAAAAAAAAAATACTGTACACTGAGGGAGGGAGGGTTGCTGTTTCTGTGAGAAACATGCTGAGGGTAAATCAAATTAAACCTCCCATGTTTGCAGCTCCCGCGTTTCTCACCTTAATAACCAGATCAAATCTGCGGTGGAGTTCTCTATCGATGGGCTTTAGTAGCAGGAGCTCCGCTGTGGTTCTGTTCAAACTGAAATATTCTGCATAGGACTCTGGCTTGCCTGGACGAGAGAGAGAGAGAGAGAGAGAGAGAGAGAGAGAGAGAGAGAGAGAGAGAGAGAGAGCAGGCAATAAGACACAAACAGTGCAAGCAGAGTAAAAACAAAATATTAAATGTAGGGTAGAGAGTGTGTGTGTGTGTGTGTGTGAGTGAGAAGGAGAGACATCAGTAATTGGTTAAAGAATCAATATAAGTTCAGAGTATAAAAGAGACAAGGAGGAGGAGAGGAGGGAGAGACAGAAGGGCATGGCTAATGCTCCCAGTTTTCTCATCTCTGCTCTCCACAGGTGGGGATGCACACACACACACACGCACACACACACATCACACATACATACATACTGCATATGGTGCTTTGGGATGCTGCATTGCTCAGCAGGGAAATCAAGTTCTGGCGAGAGGAGCAGCAACACATGCACATGTGCACAAAAGAGCACGATTGTCCTCCCTGTAGAGCTGGTTATGGATGTTTGTGTGAGTGTCTCTTTCTTAAGGTATGCCCTCGTGTCCAAGAATCAAGGCCTCGGTAAATGCAGTTCCATTTTAAAATAACGTTGTTGTCCCGAGGAATTGTCAACCGCTGTTTATATATATCGTTTGATGAAGGCCACAATCTTAAAACAACTTTATTCCTTCTTTATTCGTTGTTTTCAAATTGTTGCAACAGATTTTTTTTTTTTTGCCCTATGACACCGTCTTTCATAATCCTTACTCAGAGACAGATTCGTCTCACAGGAGGAGACTGAAATGCAATCACGTCTGTGTTATGGTAAATGTACTGCATTTATATAGCGTCTTTCTAGTCTTCCAACCACTCAAGGCGTTTGTACTGCTATATATCTCGTTCACCCATTCATACTCTGATGGCATTGGCCGCCATGCAAGGTTTTGAGAGCTTATCATTCATGCACATTGACACAACGATGGCGCAGCCTTCGGGAGCAATCTGGGCTTCAGTATCTTGCTGAAGCTGGGTATTGAACCACCGATCATCTGATTAATGGACGACCCTGGCTCTCTGCTGTTATGTCACGTGCATTTTTACAGACTATGCAGATCTTCATTAATAAAAATCAGTGGTTTTCTTGTAACTCTAAATATTACAGTTTCAGAGAGAGAGGTCACCATTTCTGTGATTTTGGCTCGTATGCTTTGCAAAATGCTTATTAGCATCCGCTTAACAATTACCTCACATACAGCCTTACCCTGCTGAGTTAATCCTGCACCTAAACATTTAAGTGCCTTCCTCAAAAACCCTATAATCCTTCACTAACAATTAAGCCCCGGGCTAAGGAGCCCTGAGACCACAGATCTGCATTTGACTAGATTTGGTTCTGTGAAGCCGTCCATGAACAGATGTGCTGATGTCAGTCTGAATCACAGAGTTAGCTCTGTTGTCGTAGGTAAACGGTCTGTCAAATGAGGGTTCTTTTTTGTGTGGCCCATCAGGGTTAACTCAAGAGGAAAGAATTTTGGATTATTCTTGTTGTTTCTGGCATTTTATTTAAGTTTCATGCATCAAATGAAATAACACCGGGCATATCAGGGAGACTGCGTGTTTTTGTGCTAGCTAGGATTGAGAAATCAATTAAGAAACTGTTCATGGTTTACAGATATGAATTCAATAATTCAAATATTTGACAAATTAAACTTTGACATCACATATTTTGCACATATATCCCACACTGCAATTTAGAAATCCTGCTTATTGACTTGCAACAATGCCTACAACAATCTAAATCTGTGGATGTTACATTAATGTATATTCTCACAGTGTAAATATTGCCATATTGCCCAACTAACAACTAACATAACCCCCCAAAAAATAAACCTACCAATGAGGATGGTGTATAGAATCCCTGGCCTGTCAGAGGGAGGTTGTATGTTCCTGTCTTGGTCCACAGCTTGAATGGGTGGAGTCACATTGAGGGGACTCACTTTAATCTGGAAACAGAACCAAGCAGAACATTAGAGCACATCTATTAAAAGGAGAAGAAGAAGGTTTACTTAGTATAAAACGTATGACAGAATGAGGTCACAAAGTTCTTTAGAACAAACATGGAGCAATATAAAAAGACTAAACGATAAAACATAAGCAACAATAGAACATAAAAACACTAAACAGCAACAGGTGAGATAAAGACCAGTTTGAATAAATGGCTCTTAAGCTGCTTTTTAAAAAGCAGAACACAAGTCTATCGCAGCCACCACGTCTGTTTTCAATCAAGCGGTGGCTGGGAAGTGAAGCCATTTTGGCAAAAACGGCAGTTCCTCAAGCGGCCACTTGAGGCTGGCTTCAGAACAAGTCAGTCTCCATAAGCACCCATGTTAAAATGTCCAACTTCACAGCAGAAATACACATATTTACAGCCTGGTACAAAAAACAGTTTTGGTCTCTATAGGGTGAATTTGTATTTAACTCATCCGTTCAAATCATATTCAGGCTTAAAGTTATGCAAAACTAACAGCGTGGCCATGTCTGATGCAATTTTTAGATCAGCTGGGAGGCGAAAGAGGCAGGACTGCCAACATGGCGGCAGCTAGAGCCACCACACTCTTAACTTCTTAAATACAGTAATTGAGAACTTACACCACAATGGTGTACAGTAACAGCGTTGCACAGTATTTGAACATGGCTTTACTTTGTGTAGTTTTATTTTGACTGTGAAAAAGCAAACTCAAACTTGTAGAACATTTTCAACCGTTCACCAACAGTGCCAGCTTTCATTTGTGTCATAGAAATCGATCACTTCCATCCTTAAACTGTTTTTTCGATCCATCACAGTTTATCAGGAATGTTCCTGGTAAACTAACAAAAACAGCTACTGCTTCGAGCAACAGTAAAAAAAAAAAAAAAAAAGACGGATATGAAAATAATTTTTTTCTTGGTGGTCTGTCCCACTCGGCTGGTCTACGGTAGAAAGAAAAGCTTTACCTGTGCTATTTATTTATATAACAACAGGCTCAGAGCCTTCCAGCAAAGTGAGTGAGAGTGCTGCAGAACACACCACTGCATGCTTTAAATTACATCTACAGCATGCATGCACGTGCACACCCACACATAAAACTCTATTTACTGTATGTGCCAAAAGAAGAAAATGGGTTGAAAACACACAGAACAACAATTAGGACCCATTTCTATTGTGTATATTTATTGTCTATATAAATGTCTATCTACTCTGTATATACACACACACACACACAACTGCAGGAGCTGATGCATTCGTATGCGAGTGTGGCCAGGCTATAATGTTGACTTATAATAGTGTAATATGCTGGAGTGTGGGCTATAGATGCCCCTAATGGGAGAAACATTACATGTACACGTATATAGAATAGACCCTACAACCTCTAAAGCTGTAAAATGCCCAAGGCAAGCACACCAACAAGACTGCACGTATTCCCAAATGTGCATGAATGCATCAGCACATGCCTGCCTGCCTGCCTACACACACTATAATACACTCATACACCTGCTATGATACAATACTTTAGCACCACTCCTGTCATGCAGCACTTAAAATCTACTAGCCATCATAGAGTTATATCTCCTGTTGGCTGTCACTGAGAGGGGAGCGGAGGGAGTCGCAGGCTGAGAAGAAGTTATGGCGAGTAATGAAGTGGAGTAAAAGAGGGTGTAAATATATGGGTGGGAGATGAATCTGTCAGGGGGTCAGGGTAAACATGGAGCAGAGAGAGATGTAAATGCAGCCAAGAAGAGAGGCGGAGTCAAAGAAAGACAGGCCAGGTTAGTGAGAACACAGAGACACGGATATGGCCATTTTTGTTGTCGACACCGCTTCACAATGGACAAAAAAAAACGGACGACAATAAACAACTAGAAAAGCTAAAAAATGACAGTAGACATTATCATTCACCCCAACAACAGGGTTAAGGGCACTGATATAGTTTCAAATACTGTGAATAATCACAGTCACTGATGATAACATTGATGGCCTTTTCAAGACGGCTCACCAGCAGTAATTCAACTAAATAATGGATCCTTTAATATATAAAATAAGTAACCTGCTCAAGCTGGTCTGTTACAGTGACCTTTATGCAATGAGCTCATCTCTAATTGAAGATTAAAGCAAATTAATTTATATAGAATTTGTTGAATGAACTGATTCATTCAAAACAGCTAATTTGATCCTTGGACGCACGGATCATCCACCCCATAGAGAGTCTGACCTCCTTCCTTCATACTGCCACTTCAGAGTTTTTATTTGAACTTGTATCTATTGAAAAGGCTCAATGGTCGTTTAACACGCGTGCTTCACAGCACTTCTTTGAACAGTGAACAGTACTTTATGTAAAGCACTTCAGTCGTTAATGACATTAACGATGGCAGCTTCCCACGAATGAACAAAAGTATTAAAAAAAAACATTAAATATCAAGTGTATGTATTAAAAGGGCTTGTTTTCTTTAAACAGTTAAAACCTAAAGCCACTACGACAACGACAAGAAAAAAATATTTTTTTTTCCAGTGATTGCTTTCTCTTCTATATTTTATGCAAATGTTAACTGATCTGATTAAACTACTAATCATTTCAGCTCTAACAGGAACTATACAGTACATTTCTTGTTGTTGTTTTGTTATCCAACAAACTACCCCCGTCCATGTCATGACGAAGCAGCAATCTCCGTCCGTGGCTGGGAAGTGATACCAAATGGCAGTTCCTCAAGCGTCCACTTGAGGCTGGCTACAGAACAAGTCAGTCTCCATAAGCGCACATATTAAAATGTCCAACTACACAGCAAAAATAAACATGTTTACAGCCTGGTACAAAAAACTGTTTTGGTCTCTGTAGCTAATTTCCCCGTTCATGACAACTGTACTGAGTCTGAATTTCTATTTAACTCATCCGTTCAAATTATATTAAAACTTCAAATTATGCATAATAACAGTGTGGCTGCTTTGAATGATTGATTGATTTGATTGACAGGTGGGTGACGTTACAAATCCAACATCCATTCATTATACTGTTTATGGTCCTCACTTGGAAAAATTGTTACTAGAGCGAGTTCATAAACCGTGTGAGATCAGTTATTTACAATTACAAATTGTCAAACCAGATAACTCAAGAGGAGCCAGACAAAACTGAACTCACTTCATGATACGGGCCCAAAATATCTCTCCAACCAGACAAAACAAGCTGGGCAGGTCATGTTAAAAGCCTCTTTAGTCACTGGGCTTTCAAGGCTTACTGTCAAAAACATGCAAGCTGGCAGGATCAGGTGAGCTGAATCAGCAGGTAGAATATGAGCAACAGGTATCAAGCTGACATGAATGACTCAGACACTACTACAACAACTAGGCAACAGCATCAGGCAAATGTGTGTGTGTGTGTGTTCCTTTTATATATATTTACTGGGGAACTAATGAGCAAATGAGCAGCAGCTGTGCAGGCAGGTGGCTGATCCCAGAGATCAATAAAGGAGAGGAAAAACCCTCCGAGGGTGTCTTGTGGTCAGGTGAGACTCTGTGTCAACCACTAAGATACGTTCCTCGTGGTGCAACAGAGACACAGCACTCCCCTATCACATAAAAAAAAATAACAGATTGCCATTTCCACAACGCAGTGCACCGCAGTGCTGCAAAGTCATAGTCCTGCAAAGTAAAGTTGGGACGTGTAGTGCCGTATTCTTTGATGCTCTGTTCTTTTCATTTACCAGTCTGACGTCATGTCAAACTAAAGGACTGCTCAGGTCTTGAGAAAGTTGTTTACTGTATTGTTCAGTAGTCTATGTTTTCCTTATAGCCATACATTTCTGAGCTGCAGAGGCAGCAACGCTTTTTGAAGTGGATGTGTGAACGTGGCCTGACAGCCAACTCCTCGGCATAAATGACCAGTATCTTGGTGTGTGTGTGTGTGTGTGTGTGTGTGTGTGTGTGTGTGTGTGTGTGTGTGTGTGTGTGTGAAGGAGGGAGGGAGGAAGACCGAGAGAGAATAGTTATGTTGGCTCTGAGGCTCTGAGGTTGTCATATCTTATCAGTCTGATTAGGACTCAAACTATTATGGTGCCTTGACTCGCCTCCTCGTTCATTCCTCTCCTCACATCACCTGCTCATCTTTCTTACAGCACAGCAACAGCAGCTCTTTGCTGCACTTTACACTTATTTTGTGTTTCCACCACTCTCGTCACATCTCAAATATCCATCTATCCATCCATCCATCCATCTAGGAGCTTTGGGGAGGAGCAAACCCTCAGTGTAAACTACACTCACTATATATTGGGGTTCATTCAAGCAGAATGTCATGTTGGATGGCTTCAAAGTCTCGTCTTAATCAATCAAACACGGCCCCTGAGAGACAGCTGCTTTGAATAGAGAGAGGTGCATTCAGGCGGACCTAATGGGTGAGATCAGGCTGTTGGCATTTACCTGAAACAGTTTAGTTAAAATGGTCATGTAAGGAAAAAAAACATCTTTGGTTTTCTTTGATGCATTTCACATTTCTCGTGACATTTCTTCCCTTTGGTTTTCAGGTGTTTTATCTGTATGTGAGTCTCTCTCTCTCTTTTTTTTTTTTATCTGTTGAGCTATAGTGGATATTGCTGTTTATGCTACAGTAGCTCTTCAGTTCTTTCACTTTTGATTCCAGTCAAACTGTAGCAGCCTCCTCTGGAACTACCACAGTCAAAAAAAAGAAGAAAAAAAAAAAAGAAAAAGAAAAATCCTTGCACAAGGACTTGTTGTCTGAAAAGCCTTCAAACTTTTGGGTGCCTTGTTTAAACTAGAAGTGGTTGATATTTCCTTTTTTCATGCACATAAAACACATATTTCCACTCGTCCTTCAGATAAAGATGCATGGAAATTAAGATTACCTGACTTGGTCTCAAGCACTCAAAGTCTGGTCTTGGTCTTGGTTTATCTGGTCTTGGCTACAACACTGGCAGACATTTTGACTTGTCATTGAAGGAGAAGCGAGCTGTACCTAATAATATTATCACTAGCCAATTAAGCCATGTCAGTGAGCCAGCATGCACAATGCAAGAGGCCTGTAACTGGCAAAAATTCATCATCATTCATTTTATGTTTCGTTTTGTGCTATGACGTACATCAAAATGTGTGCTGTGGAAAGAGTCATCAGGTCTCCTACACGTGAGCTTTAAACTAACATCTGCAAAGGTCCCAACTCCTACAGTGAGCGGGGATCACAGTGTCACGTGAAGGAGAACCTCCGTTTGAATGATCCCATTTTTCTTTACCGTTGCGCTGTGTTGTAAGATTATAGATCCTGAAATCAGTGAAGCATCTGGAGTCAGGAGCAGCTGTGTATTGGGAGCAAATTGACAAGTGAGAAACGATCCTTGTGTGCTTGATGCGAGGTGTTTTAAGCATCGTCTCAGATTTTAAAACCCCCCTCAAGGATTTTCCCAACATAACTTTTCAGTGTGTCTGCCTCTACCTCTCTCTATCTCCCTGCTTGATTCCCCCCACCGCTACTCCTACATCGTAAACCCTGTCCTTGTCTGCGTACACTTGCTCCTTCTCAAAACCACAAGGTGTAAAGTTGATTTACTCCTGTTGTTCCACACTGTGTCTCTCCTGGCTTGGAGAAAATTCTGTGTGTGTGCCGAGTGAGAGTGTATGTCTGAGGGAGGAAAGATAAGAAAGGGAGAGAGGTGTGAAGTCTGTCTGGAAGTGAGCATGTGTGTGTGTGTGTGTGTGTGTGTGTGTGTATGCACGTTTGACAAAGATCTCAGTATAAACAAAGAGATGAAGTAGACAATGTCCAGTTAGGCATGACTGCTCTACTGGCTTGACACTGTTAAGGGTATGTGTGTGTGTGTGTGTGTGTGTGTGTGTGTAGGTGGATGTGGAGGGTGTTAAGGCATGAACGCACTGCTAGCTTGTCACCATCAAGGGTGGGTGTGTGTGTGTGTGTGTGTGTGTGTGTGTGTGTGTGTGTGCTCGTGAGCCTGTGTGTGTTAAGGGATGAATGCTCTGCTGACTTGTCAGAGTTGAGGATTTTGCCTGCAGCAACTTTGTCTCATTTACAAAGTGGTATTGTAAGTCGCTCTGGATAACAGCATCAGCTAAATGCCAGAGATACAAATGCAAAATGATATATTCGGCTTTGTAAGCATAAATACATAGCACGGCGTTGTAGACTCACTTTTAAGCACTATACAAGAGACTTACAGTACAACCTGTCAGAAATAACACGGACTAACTCCAACTATTTGTCCAAAACAGTCTCTTAGGGTCAGTAAATACACTGGTTTACCTCTCAATTGCAGCAACATCATTCTGCGATAGACAATTTAAGTTTTATCAACAGGACATGAAATCATCTGTAAAACATTTTGAAACATTTTTTCTAAAATAAATATAGTTTGGACGCAAAAATATAAATCTCTACAGGCCACATCATGTGAATAACACCTTATCATTAATGAAATGTCACTGTTCTTGTTTCAAATTAAGCAAATTGCTCATGAAATCTGAATATAGTTTCTGAGGACATGTGCAGGAGTGCACATTTCTGAGACGTGGATGACTTTAGCCTTTGCACTAATTACATGACAGCTAGTTTGCGCTGATACAAGTTTTAAATGTCAAGACGAAGAAATAAATGTTTCATGTTTTTATCGTCACTGCAGGTGAGGTAAAAGTGTGTTTAAAAGCTCGGAGATTTAAAAACCAAGTCTCATTTTGTACCAGTTTAGGAATTACCAGAATAAAGTTGGATAGCTTCCCTTATGACTTATTAAACCATCTGTATCTGTAATCTGTATGTGTAATATTACTGAAGTCAGTAGATATGCAGGAGCAGCATCAGTCTTCAAGGTCTTATTATAAACAGTTAAATATGGATACGTATAAATAAGCAGAAGCGTACAAAATTGTGAGAGCTTAGCTCTATTAACCTTAATATAAGCTTTAAATGGTAAAAACTGCCTGATGGCAATAAGAAATACAGCAGTACACATCGTCACACAGATGGAAAACATCATCAAACATGCACCGTGCACACAAATACAATACAGTGTATATTACAATATAGGTACATAACAGGCACAGCACACTTACCGGGTCTGTCAGCTCCAGTACATTAGCCCTATATGTGATGGGACTGCAGTCACGGGTGTTTCCCACAAGCGTGCAAGGTAGAAACATGGGACCCAAGTCGTCACCGTCCAGTACATCCACAGTTAGAGTGGTGGTGGCTGTACGGCGTTCACTTGGATAGGGCGCTCGATCCTGTAAAGAGAGAGAGACACACAGAGAGAGAGAGAGGTTTTATTGTATTTGTAGATGACCATACACTTTCTTATTTACATACTTTTATATCTTTAAGTTTAGCTGCAGGGACCTATTAAATTGGTGTCTGCTTTACTTACCATCTTTTATCTCCATTTATACATCCAGAGCAAATAAACAGACTGCCAATGCATTTATAACTAGTTTCAATATAAATAATTGTTCTTACCCTCAACAGCAAATGTTTAGGTACGGTTAGTTTAATCTCTAACAGTCTAATTATGTTGTAATTTATTAACATAGGCACATTTAAAACTAACTTTAAGTTAGTCCATTTGCTACACAGGTTCTTCCAGGTATGAGATATACTATATTAGCTAACGTTAAATCCATATTTTTATTTTTTTTTCTAGCCTTTCAACAAAAGGCATTGACGTTTCAAACGAGGCCCCGCAGTAGGACAGTACCGGCGGAGTTTAGTTTTGGTTTTGCCCGGGCAAAGATGCTCTTATTCCGGGCACACCGGTAAACACCACCTGTGAGAGGACGCGAATCGCTGACGGTGTAGCGGTTCAACGAGCGACCCTGTTAAGTGGCGACCGACCTTCAGCCGAACGCATGCGTGGCTGTCATAGTTACGGCAGCTCAAACACCAAATCATTTGTTGACATTGTAACTTAATTAAAAAAAATAGAGAGAGGAATTCACCAGGACAACTGCGTATTTTCCTGTTTTTACCCACAGACGCATCGGCTGACGGGTCACCAGTTAACAAGGTCCCCAATTAAACCAAAACACCCGGTGGTTTAGCGTTAGCTACATTTAGCTAACTTGGGCGGTCGACAGACGACAACCTGGCAGGATTTCATCAAACCTAATGTTTCAAAATTCATCCATCGCCACCTACCAACTTGTTAGCTCTCAGATGAGTTAGTTAAACCTCGGGACTGCCTGCAAACAGACATACTTCCTCTCAGTTTGACAGCAGAGGATGGGGAGCGGCCATCTTGTCCTGTATAACCGTTACAGGTGGTCATTCAACAACAGCAAGAGGCCTACACGTAGTGGCGGGATGTGGAACTACAACACAACCACAGGGCCATGTAAAGAAATAACATTTACTGGTTTCAGACTCTTTTTTAAAGAAAAATACAGACTAAAAAATATATAAGTAGGTTGATACACAAAGAAAAGTGGATGTACTTAGGAGGAGACCTTAAGCTGAACAGTATTTCATTTAGGCCCTTTTAAAATATGAATACCAGAGTACTTTAAGTGTCTCTCACTCTTCTGTGTACACATTTTTCAATCCACTCCAGTACTGTCTACTTGTTGAGCCGCTCTTGGTGATCAACCAAAGAGGTAGCTGCTCAGCAAATTCAAAGGAAACACTTAACAGACCTATTCATCAATAAAAAAAATAGCTGTGTTTTCTGTTTTCATTTCAAGATAATTAAGATATACACAAACCACTTTATTCTTCTTATTATTATGTGTTTAAAAATAGTCAAAATAGTCAAATCAGGTAATCTACAGGAACTCTCTGAAAGTGAACAATCAATGCAACCATCACATGTCCACACTTTATTTATGAAAACAAACTTATAAAGACTATATCTGTTTGTGTGAGACATCTAGACATCATCTACTTCACATTTTGTGTGGTTGTGTCTGCATATCCAGCAACATCGCTGAATTTATTTGCACTTGTTTGCCTCGTTTTAGGAGAAGCAGTTGTTTTTTCTTGTTTTTTTTCCACAAACTTGAAAACTGGCCAAACTAGATAAGAAGCATAAAACCTTAATTAGGTTTTGTTAAACATTGTGAGTTACTGTTATTTAATTACACCTATACTGAGTGTCTCTCTATCATTACATTATTGTCTCCTTAGTGTCAATCACCTGGCAGCAAAAGACAGAAATGGAAAGTATAGGAAATAATCCCTTCAAAGCGTGGTGTCTCACACACTTTATTGTAAAACCCATGTGTGCTTGTGGGGCGTCTTTCATAACCAGGACAGCAGTTAATTTCAAGCAACGACTGACACCATAAAGAATCTAATTATACACTGCATGCATTGCAAAATAACTGGGGAAATGTAAACTAGACGCTGACAGCAGAGAACAGCCTCCACAGTCCACAGTACATAAAATAACACGGTATTGAGTTTTTCATTCTGCGATCAACTCTGCCCACGTTTGCCAGCTTTAAATTATTTCATCTCCACATATGGTGTTTGCAACCGAAGCCATCAGAAATAATAATAACAAACAAACAGCATTTTTTCAGTCAAGTCAAATTGGCTGTAGCTTCATATTTATCGTACAGACACGAGAGTGGTGTCGATCTTCTCATCCAACTCTTCGCAACAAATATATTTCCCAAAGTTATGTTTATGTATTGTTTTCATTGCTAATGCTATGTATTTAAAGGCATGTGATGCTAGAGAAAATAGCGATTAGACGTCATCGTTCTGCCTTTTAGATCAATTATTCAAAAAGGTCATAAGTTTGTGTGGCTCAGTCAATCACAACTTCATTTCTTTTTGCATATAGCAGTACCCCTGGTTGCACATGGCCGTCTCTTTGCTGAGAATTTATACCAAGACACTCAAAACACTCTTAATATTGTATTCCCATGAACTGTGAATATGTCAGGCTTTCAAGTCAAGTCAGAACACATTAATCTTTCAGTGTACTGTTGACTTTTAATAACGCTTTCAGGGTAAATGGGCCTCGGGACATATTAATATTTGCCAGAATACTTTATTGAGAACTAAAGGTTTTGTAGCAAGGTTTTCCTGTCACAACAAAAACCTTAATGGTGCAATCAGCGACTTAAACAATTTTCTGTCATGCCTCAGTTTAGATCCTTCAAACGTCTACCACCACTTTCATAAATAAAACTTAGTGCTATGGAATAAAAGGAGGAATGCATTAACTTTATTATTAGTATTATTATTATTATTCATTTTCCATAAAAATACATGAATGCATAATTTTTTAAACTAACATTTACCAATGAACCTGCATGTCTTTGGACTGTGGGAGGAAACTGGAGTACCCGGAGAGAACCCACGCAGGCAAATTGCAAACTCCACAGAGAAAGGTCACGACCTCAAGGCTGTGTAACAGTAGTGTTAATAAACATACATACAAAATAACACTTACGTTTGCCTGTATAATGACCAGGTACCGTGTTATCTCCTCATAGTTCAGTCTTTCTCGGAGAACTACGGCACCAAACAGTGTCAGGGGGATGTCAAAGGTTCTGTTTGTTGTCTGAAACGCACACAAATACATTACAAACACAAAAATAGTGAGTCACTTACATGTTCAGAGGTTATTTTTTTATAAACCTTTTTAGTGTTCCTATCTGGCTGCCAAGAATATGATTTTAATTTTACATAATTATGATGAGTAGAGATGTTTCACAGCTGAAGACTGATGAATTTCTATGAGATTGGTAAAACTAGAACAAAAAATGTCAAAAGTCCAGAGGACTATAAAACAGATCCTGTTGGAGCAACACCTCCAAAACTTCTTTAAATCTTCCTCCAACCATTCGTCAGTAAACTTGTTAGCTATCTAGCAACTACGACTGATGATAAGACCCCAATGTCTGTAGCTAACCTACCATAACATACATTTGTATATGAAACACATATGTAACATAAAACCTCCATTAAAGCAACATTATGTAAAATTATTTTACGCACTGTACGCCTGTACGGGGTACGATCACCTATGTGAGCACTGGAGAGGGGGTGTTAGTGTTTGGACCACAGGAAGAGGGGGGTTTTCAGGCCTGTATGGGACATGGAGGAATATAGACAGCCTGGCAAGTGGTAAACTGACTGAGCAGAGGCAGAGCATGGCAGAGTTAAAGAGACCTAAGAGGATGCTAAGCAGGGTAAAAGAGAGTGGCCGAGCAAGAGGCCGCAAGACAAGAGTAAATCTGAGACTGTCTTGTGTTGTTGCACTTGCTTGATGTTTGGAAGATGTTGACCCGCTAGGTTTTGATCGGAAGCATTATCATATCATAATATTATCATATATTATCATAACAAATACAAGTGTACAGTTGTCCATATTTATGACAGCGACATTACATTGTGAAACTGGGGACCAGTTTCTACATATATATAGACATAAGATAATCAAACAAATACATGCTAAGACCTCTTTTTGCTGCAGGAATCCTGTGGTTCTCTTACTTTGAGATGTTACAACTGGATTTATAACCTACCGGGTCTTTCGGGTTGTACTGGATGGTGTACTCTATCTGTCCATTGGGGCCGTCGTCGATGTCTGTTGCTCCATTGTTCCCATAGAAACCAGAGAAGATAGTGGTGCCTACTGGTGTCAGCTGAAAACACAACAGCGAATGAGAATTTCAGTATCTTTGCCTACAAGCTCACGCAACATGATGTCTCTTCGTACTCTGTACCACTGACATCAAATAGCTTCTGTCCTGTGTTGTGTCTTCCTGACAGTGTCATGCAAATATAAGCTGTGTGTATGTGGCAGAGATAAGAGAGAGGGACACATTAAAAACTCTTCCCATGCGTCTGGTCATAAGCGATCTTAATAGCCCACTGTCTACAAAACAAACAGAAAATGATTTGTGTTTTATGTTTATTGTGCTCAAATGGGGCTTGAGAAAGAAAATCAGCTTGCAGCTGTTTGTCTGTTTCATTTGTCGTACTTTCTGTCTGTCCACAGTCTGTGCCTTGGCCTTTCTTTCTATCACTACCATGAATGCTTGTTACACCTCATTGCCCCATCAAATAGAAATTTCTAGATAAAAGCGGGGCATTGGGTGATGGAAAATCATGTACAGTATGTTAAGGGTGCTTGTGACTCTCGAGACAAAAAGAAAGCATGGACATTTTTATCTCTAATATCATTATTATTTGTTATTTCTATGTAGAAAAATAATAAAAACAGAAATCGATTGGATACAAATGCTCAACATTTTAAAAATAACAAGTCATTGTCAAAACAGACTGCAGCAATGACCAAAAAGGTGTAGATAGAAGCTTATTACAGCTTATTACAGCGTACTATTGTCTACTCTTTAAAGTAGACAATAGTAGAACAAATTAACTAACAACAACAATTTAATCCAATATTGTTATAAAAATTAGGATTATACTGGGGTTCAGAGGTTCTAATCCATATGGTATGTGTTTGATCTTGTTCTTTACATGTCTTGGGCACTTCCCTTAACTACTCTATGTTTTACTGAGGCTGGCAGGGTGAGATAGAGTTCGACCATAAATTAGCAGTGATAGTATAAGGATAAGGAGGATGGGTAGATAAGAAACAGTCCTGCTCATTAGTGAGCAGAGAACCAGGCAATGAGATGACATTTGTAGCAGAGGGGAGGTGTCCGGGACAGCCCAGAACAACAGATGTATAAAACCCAACTGTTAGAGCTCCTCAGGGAGCCTTTTCTCTGTAACCCCTCTTGTGCGTTGCACTGTTAAACGCTCCTTCTTGTACAAGAATAATAAATTCAACTTAAACTTTGATACTTTGAATCCGGTCTTCCTTATTGAAGGGTCCTTCTCTTAAAAAATTCCCATAACATTTGGCGCCCAACGTGGGGCCCCAATATCTGTTTTCCTCTGGAAGCAACGGCACTGGGAAAAACCTGCAGGTATATTGACAAAAACCTCCGCCACGAGGTTCTTAAAACCCCGTTTTGGCGTAGGCCAGGACCAGCTGAGAGAGGAGACAGTGACGGGGCCAACCACAGAGAAAAAAAAAAAAAAAGGAGACGGACCCATGGAATTTGGAAAAAAAAAAAAAAGAAAAAAAAGAAGGGTAAGTTGAATTCTAATCACTTATATCTGAGTCAAGGACTTAGAGGGGATATTAAGTCAGGGACTTAACAGTGAAGGTATGGTAAACCTAAGTCAGGGACTTAGAAGCTAATGTCTTTGGAATGACAATTGGAAAAATTCAATCCCTCAGGCCTGAGAAAACAAAAGACGTCGAGAGAAGTCAGGGACTTCGGCAGTATAGTGTTGCTTGTAAGTCAGAGATTTAAAGGTAACACTGGGAGTCAGGGACTCCGAGATAAAGCATGCTTTAGAGTTTGTGTATATATAGATATATATACCTAAAATAGATATAAATTCTATACAGGCTAAAAATAGAATAAGGTTTGATAGCTATTAATAGTGTTTCGGTGAATTATCTGAGGACTAGAGACGGTTATGGTGTTAACAGAGAGTCCACATACTTCACTGATCAGACAGCTGTTAGGGTGAACTCTATATAAGTTGGTTGACTATTAAGGGGAGAATAAGTAATTTTGTTACAAGTGAATAAGAATAAATAATAAGTAGATACAGGAAAAAATATATATATATATATAAAAACCCACAAAATGGGTAGTTCTCAAAGTTGTAAAATAGAACGATGTAGTGGAGATGCCAAACGTATGGCGACTTTAAATCCTGATAATGTTAAATACCTCAAAAGATGGCAGGAGAAGTATGATTTTGTAGGAAGATTAGATGTAGAAGAGTGTGAGGAGTTAGTGAAGGCTATTCGTGAGAAGGAGAAAAGGAAAGGTAAGTTAAGGAAAGAAGGACTGTTACAGGCTAAGTTGTGGCTGATAGAAGCTAGGGCCAGACAAGCTGGTATTCAGAGAAGGAAAGGAGAAGGAGAAGAGAACGTTGCTGAAAGACAAGAAAATACAGGTAAACAGAAAGAAGCTCAACAGAGAAGTGAGAAACAACCTAACATATATCCTGTCTTGTTTTCTGCCCGAGACCACCAGAGTGATAACGAGTACGTGCCATATGGGCTCCGTCCGGATCCTCCGCCTTGTCCCGCACCTCGACCTCCTCCTCCTCCTCCTGCACCACCAACTACTCCGCCGCCTCCCGTCCACTCACCCCACAACCCCTTCCTGAGGGTTAATGTCACTCTACGAAGCGAAGAGATGACTCTACAAGGCCCTCAATCTCCTCCAAAGACACAAAGCGGTACAGTATACAGTCACACCACACCCGCAAATGAGAAGTTCATAATTAAACATTTAATTGAAACAAAGAAAAAAAGAAGGTTGTAAATGCATTCTTGTGTGATGATGACAATAATGACATTCTCTTTCGTGATAACGAGGAGAGGAGAGGACGGAGAGGAGGTGAGAACAGAGGAGTGGACGGCAGGACGGATGTGTGCTACAATTGTGGGAGATTTGGACATTATGCGAGAAATTGCAGAGCTCCAAGGAGGAGATGGAGGAGAGGAGGACGGGGAGCGGGAGGAGGCGAAGGAGCGGGGCCCAGGCAGGACAGGAGGGGAAAACCTCCCACCGCATGACTAACTCCAGAAACAGGTCATGCAGACACACACACATATGCATACACACACAGAGACAGAGACGGATGATATCGCAGACACAAGCACAGCAATAGATGATGAGGCAGAGGTAGATGAAATTCTATCGTTACAAACAGCTGAAGTTTTACTATCACAAGAAGGAACTAAACTATGGATAGTATTAAAAGTGCAGGGAAAATCTATAACTTTTTTGTGTGATACTGGAGCCTGAATAGACGTGCGATGTAGCAAAACAGTAACACACTTTCCCTTGCAGCTAAACAGTGGTTTAAAAGTTAGGTCAGCCACAGGGCACGTAACTGTTGAACCTTTGACCAAACCTCTAGAAATAAGCATCCTAAAACAAAGAAAAGCATTCTAGCCTCAGTGGCGCTATCACAACTGTGTCCCGTTAACCTCTTAGGGAGAGATCTGATGATAAAATTAGGGATAGCAGTAGTACCAGACCAAAATGGTTCTGGTATGAAAGCATGCCGTGTAAATCTAAAAACAGCAGACAGTGATGACCAGGACGAAGTAGAAACGTTTGTGCACGAAGGACTAACATTGAATTATTGGTACAGTTTAGATCTACTCCAAACAGGACAAAGTAGCATAACTTTAGACTTAATGAAATTGGTAAAAACCTGTATTCCTCCTGCTGAGATGAAAAATGTTGAAATACACACACCCGAACAATTACATTGTATAATGTACTTTCGACATAAGCGCGGACCAGATAAAGAATATCATGATAAATAAAGAGCCCAGCTGTAAAGTAACTCTCACTGAACTATACTGGGACAAAAGAGGAAATTGTGTTTGTGCAGGAGAGCCTCCAGAAATCAGAAAATGAACAGGATTGCAAAATTGATACTATTGTGCTATTAAAATATTTAGCAGAACAGGGTCACAAAGTAAAAATAAATTGCAATTATGGAAAGAAGTAGTTAAATATCTAGGTTTCAATATCTCCTTTGAAGGTAAACATCTAGATGAGAATAGAAAAAACTGCAATATTACATGCACCCAAACCACGGACAAAAAAAACAAACAAATGATGTTTTTTGAATGACTAACTTCTGTAGAGCATGGATTGCAAATCATGCTGACGTAACACATCCACTTCAAATGCTTATCTATGATCAACCCATGGCAGCTAATGATGTGATCACATGGACTCCAGAGGGAGAACATGCGTTTGTACAAGTAAAACAATTATTAGTGAGTTCAGGAGTTTTAGCACTCCCAGATTATAAAAAAAAAAAAAAACATTTATACAAATGTGTGATGCTAGAAGTGGATTTATGACTAGTGTGCTAACCCAACCTTTTGGAGGAAAACTTAGACCCATAGCATACTATTCATCTAAATAAGATCCGATAGCCTGAGTACTGCCACAGTGTTTGCAAGCTGTACAGGCCGCAGCCTTAACAATACAAAGTTCAGCCACGATTGTCTTATTTCATCCTTTGACACTGAGAGTGTCACATGCTGTAGACGCTTTACTAACACAGTAAAAGGTTAATTTTGATTTGCAGCAGTGTTGACGCATGGGTTACCCCATACGTCAACAGGGGGGATGTATGGGCTAATGGATTCCAAAATTGCTAAAAAAAAAATTTTTTGTGCATCATGTCTAGTGTGTGGAAAACAGAATGTCCAAGGTAGATTAAGACCAAGACCAGGTAAAATGCCTAATGCTCAATATCCATTTCATACGATATGCATGGATTTCATCGAATTAAATAAATGTGAAAATAAAAAGTATTGTCTAGTGATCATAGACTTATACTCAAAATGGGTTGAAGTTATTCCAACCACACGAAATGATGCAATAACAGTAGCTGAAGCTCTAGCAACACATATTGCACCAAGATTTGGATTTCCAGAAATCATATATAGTGATAATGGACCACATTTCAGAAATGATGTAATTGCTAAACTGAGTGAACTGTTTTCCATCAAAATGAAATATCATTGTTCTTATCATCCACAATCAGCAGGACTAGTGGAGAGAGCGAATGGTACAATCAAGGCTAAACTTAGGAAAGCCATGGACGAGACAGGGAAAGGATGGGTGACCTGTTTGCCGGCAGTAATGCTAAGTCTTCACATACAACCTAATAATACAGGACTGTCACCTTTTGAAATTTTGTATGGTAGACCTTACAGAGTACCTTTGATTAATTTCAAGGGAGATGATACAGAATTTACAGAAACAATTGTAGATTATATGAGTAAAATGTTAAAAAACAAAGAAACAATGTCTACAGTTCTCTCACCCACAGAGCCGGTCCTTGACCAAGAGACACCTGTGAAGCCAGGAGATTGGGTATTTACCAAAACGCTTAAATGGAAGAATTGGAGTTCTCCGAGGTGGGAAGGTCCATTTCAAGTACTACTCGCTACACCCACAGCAGTACGCATAGCTGAGAGAACAACGTGGATACATTTAACACATTGCAAACGAGCACCGATACCTACAGATAAGTAATAAATAAAACAGTCACCTACGCCTTAGGCAGGATGGCAGAGAGTCCATGGCACCCATTCAGAAGGCTAAGATGCGGAATGAGGGGGTCCATAAGTGTTTTTGTATTACTTTCAATAGTTATATCGATAGTAATCATCCGACTCTTTGAGCAGAATGACCATAAAGAAACGACTAATGTGACACAGACCCAAAAGGACGACCCACGTCTGCTTTTCAGGGCAAAACGAGGCAACATAACCCCTAAGGTGACTATCTACTGTAAACACTGGGAATCTCCCTGTGTGGCTAAATTGACTTTTGTGATGTAGCACCTTGCGGACGGCTAGATCAGGAAGCTTTAGCAATGGCAGATAAATACCTATGTGTAACTAGACATCTAAATGAAAGAGGTGGATATGGAGCATGGTGTGAAGAATGGGGTTTGGTGGGGTGGAACACAGGGAAGAGTTGGGGGTACAAGCCATGGATAGCACAGACAGAGAGAGGTTTATGACTCAACTCCTCCCCCACCATCTGCAGAACCAGACGACCACTCCCATGCTATGACTACACTACTGCCTGCTTTAGTCGATAGAAGCGACCCAGTACAGAACATGAAGATTGACAGCTTACAGGAGGTGCTTGAATTAGAGACAGAATATAAGGACAATAATGCATGGTTATAGTGGATTTCTTTTACCACTAAGAGTTCTGAATTGGCAACTGATTGCATAGCTTGTGCAGCGGCAAGACCATCACTAGGAACAGTTCCTTTTCCACTTAATCCTTACAATGATCTTCAAGGATTTAAATGTTTGCTTAAGCTGTACAAAACTGATTCTCCAAAAAATAACTGTACCACTCTTAGGTATCTCTTTCCAGCTGTTTCCACTAAGGTTATTCCGCCATGGTTCACACCATACGAGGGGAATTATACCTGCCTGTCTAGGAAACAAGGAGTGAACGGGGGACAAGATACAGGATTCCTGACAGGTTGTGGCACTATAATCACAGTGGGTAGAAATCCCTATGGGATCACTGATGAGCTGATGACGGATCACGACTATGCACGATCAGATATATGGTGGTATTGTGGAGGAGATAAGTTAAGACCTAAGTTACCTAAACTCTGGTATGGTACCTGTGCTCTAATTCACTTAATGATGTCTACATACTTGCTTCCCATGAGTCCACAGTTTCCTAAACTAACAACAGAAGAAATGCACAGAGTTAAACGTGATAAGCTAATACCCACCTCATTCGATACTAGAGTCTATTTGGATTCAATTGGGGTCCCCAGAGGGGTCCCAGATGAGTTTAAGGCTAGAAACCAAGTGGCAGCAGGTTTTGAATCATTCTTTGCCTGGTGGGTTACGATAAATAAAAATGTGGATTGGATAAATTATATCTATTACAACCAACAACGCTTCATTAATTATACTCGTGATGGATTTAAAGGCATCCACGAACAATTAGATAAAACTAGTCTGATGGCCTGGCAAAACAGAATGGCTCTAGATATGCTATTGGCTGAAAAAGGAGGCGTGTGTAGGATTTTTGGAGATCTATGTTGTACTTTCATCCCAAATAACACAGCACCTGATGGCAGTATCACAAAGGCACTGGAAGGATTGACCACACTGTCAGAGGAGCTGGCAGAGAATTCAGATGATGAGTTCGAGAGGCATGAGGAGACTGAAGGACAGGTTGTGATTAAATACGGGGACGAGGACGAGTATGAAGAATGGGCTCAGCTCGAGCAAGTAGAAGAGTCCATTTACATGCCCACAAGAGGAGAAGCATCTGCTGAAGATGACGAACTTGTTTAGTCTTTATTCCACAGCACAATGAAGAACCTATAGAAAATCTGAAGGAAGTTATAGTGTTCTGATGTAATGTATGCTTAAGAGAAAAAGACTGACAGCAAACTGTATATACATTTAAAGGTTTTGTTTTTTTCTTCGTTTCAGGGACAGCACCCGTAGGCAGGGAAAGGTCCCCATAGCTGGGTCCACTGAGTCGATCAGCCCGGCTGAGGACAACTTATTTTTCTTTATTAGATTCATAAATGTACTTATACATTTGCTGTTGTCAGGATTGATATATATATATATTTTTTTTTTTTATATTTATAATTTACATTTTTATGTGTGATTAAGCAAACTGATGTGATTGTAACAAATTATTAACACAAATTGTTGGCCGCTGGGGCAGCGGGGCCGTGTGGAGAATTTTCCTGTCTAGAAAGTAACAGTATGAAACAATAAGAATGTTAGAGAGCTGCCAGACAGGTTTTTCGCTCCCACATTATTCATAATCATTTGAATCAACTATCTAACACTGATTAATTTTTATCCTTATAATTATATTTTGTATCTTTTTAAAATAAGTACAAACAGGGGGGAAATGTTATAAAAATTAGGATTATACTGGGGTTCAGAGGTTCTAATCCATATGGTATGTGTTTGATCTTGTTCTTTACATGTCTTGGGCACTTCCCTTAACTACTCTATGTTTTACTGAGGCTGGCAGGGTGAGATAGAGTTCGACCATAAATTAGCAGTGATAGTATAAGGATAAGGAGGATGGGTAGATAAGAAACAGTCCTGCTCATTAGTGAGCAGAGAACCAGGCAATGAGATGACATTTGTAGCAGAGGGGAGGTGTCCGGGACAGCCCAGAACAACAGATGTATAAAACCCAACTGTTAGAGCTCCTCAGGGAGCCTTTTCTCTGTAACCCCTCTTGTGCGTTGCACTGTTAAACGCTCCTTCTTGTACAAGAATAATAAATTCAACTTAAACTTTGATACTTTGAATCCGGTCTTCCTTATTGAAGGGTCCTTCTCTTAAAAAATTCCCATAACAAATATGCCACAATGTGTTAGTGACCTTCTCGATGCATTGTTACATTTAATATAACTTAATTAGTTTAGCTATGAAATGTATTCATGTAAATAGTTTTACTTCTGTAAGAGTTCGCTCGGTCGTCATCCGAAATGTCACAGCAGTGATACAGCCGTTAATAGTGTTAGTGTTTGAATCAGGCCTATAATTTTGAGCCAACTATGTAAGTATGCTCCAAAATAGACTCATACCACACCAGCAGTAAATTGCGCAGCCAACTACACAGTCAAAGAAAGGCGAGTATAACAGCAAAACAAATTCAACTTGCACAAAAAGACTTATTTATGGTGCTGTCTAAACATTGGTTAAATTTAACCAATTTAACCAATGTAGCTACAGACAGCTTTGGACAATGAAGTAAAAGTAAAATATTCTGCCTCTGTTACATATCTTTGTCACAAATGTCTCATAAACACAAATGAGGGATCATTTTTCTTCTATTTTTAGCAGAACTGGTAAAACTAGTTTGGAAATCTACACAAATAACCTGGGTTAACTAGTTAGCAGTTCATGTATTGTATGTGTATTATAACTACTGTCAGTTGCTTAAAATGTGCATATAAACTGTAAATACTTGCTGTATTGACCATGGTATATAATTTGTCAATTGTGCAAGCATTTTCATTTTGGCTTTTGTGTGTGCTTTAAATTTCACTTGAATTTTCATCGCACACGTGCAACAAGATAACTCACTTTCTAAAAAGAGATAAGAGAAGCGAAATATTTGGAGAGATATTGAGTTTGATTCTTCTGAGAGAAATTCCTAACCCGAAAGCCGAACACTTGCCACAGCACATAAAAGGCAGAAGTTTGCCAACCGTAAAGCGCCGTGCAGTATCGTCAGTGATTTTGTGTCAAAACAGTCTAATCTGCAGACAGCACGAGAAACATGCAAGATTAAGTTTAATTTAGCTGCTGCACCGGTGATTTGTTACATCATTTCCCTCAACAGGGTTATCTCTGCTTCCCACTGATCCAACAATGGTCTTCAGAACATCTCATGCTGTCACTTTGCCACTTTTGGATACGGCTCTAATGAAACAACTCCAGACTCAGGCACCTGTGCCAAGTCATGAAATCAGCCGCAAGGATCACCTTGTCCCTGGGAAACTTTCACAGTGAACTCATAAATTGTGTCCTAGACGTTCTTATAAATAACCATATTGCCTTTCTTTATCTATGCCTCAATTTCTTGCACTCAATAATTGTTAGTAATAGACATCTAAAAGCATGTTTAATGCAGTTAAAGCTGCATGAACTCCTGAGTCACTCTCTCAATATTAAATTTACTGCATTATGTGGTTGGAGTTCGGGGGGGCAATAGAACTGAATTAGACAATAGCTGTCTGCCTAATGAGCAGACTTGCGCTCAAATCTTAATTATTGCCCACATCAGAATAAATGTATTCACTTTTTTTAAAAATTATCACCACCACATTTACCTTTCGCCTGGCACGGGGATCATATTTTAGCATTTTTTATGATGCATCTCCTAAACTGTACGGTGGTCGCTGAAGTGAACGGAGGGAAGTAATGGGAGTAATGAGAAACTGGAGAGCTGTAAGAGGTGGCGCGGTGGAGGTGGAGGAGGAGGAGGAGGAGGAGGAGGAAAGACAACCAGAAATATATAGAGTGTGGCAGAGGAAAGGTGGAGAGGTTGAAAAAAGGTGACATAATGAAGAGCTGGGAGTGGTGAGGGGGCCATGGAGGTGGGGGAGAGGATGGGAGAGGCTGCAAAAACAGAGAAGAGAGGCCAAGAGAGAGAGAGAAAGAGAGAGGTTGAGAAGACAGATTGAGTTGGACAGGCTGTGGAAGACTGTATAATGAGAGATTCTTCTGGGTATGCCTAGGTCTGTGCTGGCAGCAGGCAACATGTATCCTTGTCCAGTTTAAGTTTGAACCTCCTCTAGTTAAATTCTGCTCTCCCAGACTCAGGAGGACACACTAACTGTGAGATTGGCACCTTAAAGACTATTCTAGATGCCTCCGAAAAACAGATTTAGATCCTTTCCTCAGCTGCCCCGAAAAACTCTCTTACTGCCCTTCAACTTCAGTCTGACAGCAAAACGCCATGTACAATACAATTTGGTGGAGGTTTTTTATTTAAAACACATTGCAGTATGCACCTACGTCAGGCTACATTTTCTGAGTGCAGGTCAATCCTGTGTCGGTGACTTAAGTTAAGTGCCACACATGGACCCCAGAGCAGCATGGGAAAAAAATTCAGCACAGTACACCTGATCTATTGTACTCATATTGGACTGGACCGTGGCTCTCTCTCCCGCCTCTGGTCTCTAGTCTCTAGACCCAAGAGTCCTGTAGCTGCCACCATGAAAGACAGCAGCACTGCAGGATAAGTGCAATAAATGGTTTGTGATTTAGGTGAGAGACAGTAAAGTATTTCCACCACACTGAGCTTTATGGAATATTTCTTGACTTCACTACATCTCTGTGAGAGACAGCAGTTTGTGTGTGTGCTTATACGTGTGTATGTATGCGCGTGGTTTACCTCGCTGACGGCGACGTAGTATCTTGGCTGTTGGAAACGCGGCGCGTTGTCGTTGCGGTCTCGAACAACGATGCGAACTTCGTGTAAAATCACAGTGCCGATGAGCTCATTGGTGCACTGCACCTGAACCACGATGGACTGAATATACGAGGGAGGCTGAAATAGAAATAAAAAAAGAAGAAAGGATGTGTGGTTAAAAGCTACAATTGCTACAGTCATGATAAATAATTAACAAGAAAATGAAATAAAAATAAATAAAACTATTCCACAGACAACTGCCATCAGATCTTCAAGAACATCTGCTGGATGCTTTAAACAGCAACACAACAGGAGGCTGGTTGTTTTCTAGTTAAGACGGAGCTCAAACTTAAGCAAATACTGGGAAAAGTTGTGTTTATTTATCCTCTGTAGTTAGTTATCTCCATCTGTTGAAACATTTCATTAAATGTCTTCTTAATTTGAGAAACAGTAGTCAGTGTTTTTAATTTCTATCTATCTGACAATGAAGAGCCAAACCAAGAAGAGCAAAATATGTATGCAGAACCAAAAATAAACTTTTAAGACTAGAGATAAAATAATATATGATTCAGTCGCCTTACATCTCTATCCAGAACTCGTCCTGTGCTATTAAGGTAAAGGGCTTGTTTGGAAGGGTCAAGGATCACCCAGTAGTCGTAATTATCCCTTAGAGACAGAGAGATGGTACGATCCGGACCCTCAGCCACGCCATTTATCTGCATGTTCTCCACCAATAACGTTCCTGGAAAAAAAACAATAGAAATACTTGTATTAACCGATCAGCTAAAGAGCGAGAGACACAAAGTCCAGACTTCCTGGAATATAATTCAAAGCTATGCAGAGGAATGTTTTCTGATCGAACTTTATTAGTTAAAGAAAAGGTCCAGTCTAAAGAAAACCCTCTGCTTTCCTTCATATCCTTTTCTTTATATACCTGGAAATTATATTTCGGTTGTAGTCAAGGTCAAAGGCAATAGATGGAGGAGCACACAAACAAAGAGAGAGAGAGAGAGAGAGAGAGAGAGAGAGAGAGAGAGAGAGACAGCGTAACTGTACAAAAATCTAATTAAGCGAGGCAAATCAGATATGTGGTCTACTTTGTTTGCTGTCTCTATACCAGTAATACCATTCTATACCTAAAGTACTAAAGACCAACTGGAATACAAAATAAAGATCCACATTTCAGAGAAAGACAGAGAAAGCTGGTCTGCCGGGACACAGAAAATGTTCTAATGACTTCAACGCATTCATCTGCATGATTTCTCACAAAAAAAAAAAAAAAAAAAACTCAAAATAAATAAAAGTAAACATTTTAATAAGACAGTTGGCAGAGATGGAATAAAACTTGATTAGTTTAACAGAGTCAACTGTGGGCGGCGAGGCGATTTGGGAATGAGAGGAATATTGAAAGACAGAGAGAGAGGGAGAGTCGGAGAAATACTAAAACAGACAAGACATGATTTGAATATAAACTGTCACCTGTATATTTTTGAGCCATGCATATTATCTCTCAATCAACGCAAAGCCAGAATAATAGTTAGCAGAGAAGGTCGAGCGGGTCAGAGAAGATAAGTTTCACGAGATGAAAAAAAAGGCAGATGGAGACATCTGTGATTTATAGAAAACATCTTTTATTGGTGATTGACAGCATCTATAGAGTGATTTAAAGTATTTTAATTTATACTCATGCTAATTTACATGTTTAGTGGTTTACTGTTGTCAAGTTACAAAATAGACAGCCATTATATGCCAAGGGTAATTTAATTAATGTGAACAACAACAAAAAAGATTAGTGAAGTAAAAACGATCACTCCACAATGAAGATGGAGGAGCTAACAGTGCTAAGCAGGCTATAGTGTGTGGTAGTGCTAGAGTGTAGCATCACAGAGACTCGCTGGTAACTCTGGACGGCTTTCAACTTGTAAAGTTAAAGTTACGCATAATTAACAGGGTGGCTGCTTTGATTGACAGGTAGGTGCCGTTACAGATGACTTATTAGAGCATCCAGGTGCTATTCGGCCCACCTTAGGTCTGCCGGTGATCCATGACGATATTTAGATTAGCAGAAGAAGCAGTACAGCCAACATGGCGCCGCATATTTTCGGCTCAGCACTTTTGAAACCTACAGGTGACGCCATTCACGCTCTTTCCATTGCATCCTACACACTGGACCTTTAATTAAGAATTTCACTCAGTACACTTGCATAGCTTGTCCTCAAGACTGTCACCAATCAGTCTAAAAACCAGTGTGTATGTGTGTGTGTGTGTTTATGTGTGTAGAGAGAGAGAGAGAGAGAGAGAGTGAAGCCTGCTGGCTTTTGTGTGTGTGTGTCACATACAACAACATAAACACACACGGACCGAACGATTTCATATCTGATCTGCCAGACATAAAATTGGGTCATGGCCTTCTGCGCTGCCATGGAAACCATGTCAAATGGCCTGCTGTAATTCGTTGACGTTAAATAAACGGGGAAATTTAATGAAATTGGTTTCTTTATATGAGAGACGGGATAGAAAATGAAATTCATTAGGGAGGGGTTTGATTCCTTGCCATCTTTAAGCTATCGCTCGTTCTGGTTTTCTGCTTCTGTCTCACAAAGTGAGTAAAAAAAACAAAAAAACCCCACAAGTACAGGCAAAAAAGAAGGAGACAGATAGTGGCTACACCTTGCGTGACTGTTTCTAATTTCATTCCATAGACCATCTCATATAAATGCGCTCTTTTCACAGTGACCTCACTTCATAGGACGTGTGACTGAATACTGCACTCAGCGGCACCTGATTAAATTGACCCGTGTGTTAAAGCGTACAGGCAGAACCACATGAGGCGAGTGTGTGTGTGTAGCAACACAGAGAGGGAACTGTCCAAGAAAAAAGAAGCACAAAGAGCAATTAGAGAGGAAGAGAAATGAGAAAGATAGCAGAGGAAAGTGAGGTGAGAAAGATCGGGTTGAATGGGAGGCTGATAGAAATAAAGAGTAAAGGGAATATTAGGAGAAAATGAGCATTGTGCGGTCGCATTAATAGAATTTTTACAGGACATTAGCTTAACTGAATGTGGCGACACTGCTGGGGTGTCAGCCAGGTACGAGCCATGGACTGAAAAGTAATCATCGCATCTAACTGCTACTTCGGCTCTTGGTTGCGTGGATGAAAGAGGGATTCAAGACAAATACCAGCACACAATAGGAGTGAACGTAAGCCCACATAAAGTGAATTTATTTGACCTGATATAATTCAATCAAAAAGATTCACTTATTGTGAGAGAAACAGGTCACGTTGAAGGAAAATGTGCTGTAATTAAAGCAGCTATAATCAATAGTTTGAGCCTTCACTCATACTGATGAATCCTCAAACAATTATCACCCGCCTCTGCAGTTTCTATAGACTTTATAAATTATGTCTCCATGATGACACCTATATGTTTCCGAGGAGCTAGTTTGAAGCTCAAAGTGTGCCGTCTTGGTAACGCTGTCTTCCTGGCTATTCCAAAAATAGGAAAAGACAAGACGTGCAGCATGTGTGGAACAGGTAATTTGAACAGGTGAGCTATATAAAAATTCACCTCCAGTACAGTTGTCACGAATAGGGACCAAAACCAGGCTGTAAACATGTTTATTTCTGCTGTGAAGTTGGGCATTTTAACACAGTATATGGGCTTTTGTAGCCAGCCTCGAGTGGCATTGGCTTCATTTCACAGCCATCAAGGATACCGCTTGACAGTTTTCCTCACCTAAACAGAGCCTTCTAGCAACTTTCTACTCATTTTGCTTCACTATCTGACCGCTCTCTGTTTTCAGCTCTTAAAACTACACTGCACACTAGATACAGAAGTCAACCCCAACAGACAAAGTTCGTGACTAGCTGGTGACATGGTCCAGTGTGTAACATTTAGACGGCTACAGAATAAGGATTAGAGTTAATATCAAGGGCATCCTACCCAAGTGGCAACCTCCGGTGCTGGGAAATGAAGCCAATGCAGAAGTGCTAAATACTGTAATACCCTGAGCGGCCACTTGAGGCTGGCTCTGGAAGTGAGTCAGTCTCCATAAGTCCCCATGTTAAAATGTCTTACTTCACAGTAGAAATAAACATGTTTACAGCCTGGTACAAAAAACAGTTTTGGTCTCGATTTGGTCTAATTTCGCCGTTCATGACCACTGTACTGACGGTGAATTTTAACTCACCTGTTCAAATGATATTAAGGCTGAAAGTTATGCATAATTACCAGCGTTGCCACATTAACTGACAGGTAAGTGCCATTACAAAACCGATGCCACTTTCCTCGTCACCAGTTTCTCAAGAGGGATGAAAAGAAAGAATCTAGGTGGCATTAGACGGATACAAGCTTACAACACACAAGCATTATAGATTTAGTCTTTCCGTTTTTCCAGGTGAAACACAAGGTTAATATCTGATGTTTTATGTTCACAGAACAAAAGGTAGACACTTACTAATGGCCCGTCTACTGTGGTTCAAGGGTTTCCATTGGCTGAGCCACACTTAGGTTCATCTT
This sequence comes from Argyrosomus regius, assembly GCA_946959425.1. Classification (NCBI taxonomy): domain Eukaryota; kingdom Metazoa; phylum Chordata; class Actinopteri; family Sciaenidae; genus Argyrosomus; species Argyrosomus regius. Next base: position 6,929,722 of record OX336900.1, on the reverse strand, counting down.
CAATCAAATGACAAGAATACTCAGCCAGACACATCGACCAAACTAAATTAAAATATAAACAGTGTATATTGTGAGTGAATGTGTGTTTTTTAACCAAGGACAGTCATGTTTTGAATTTCACCTGAAAAATGTTGTGAAGCTAAAAAACAAAAGGAAATAATAATAATAATAATAATAATAATAATAATAATAATAATAAGCCTCAGGTGTGTTTACTGAAAAAAAAAGCCTTGTAGTTAGTACTTTTGACCAGACTTTATCCACATGCGTCATGATGATGGCACAAACGTCTTTGTTGTTTGTGTGAACCTTAACCCTAATATGGATTTTCACCTTTAGCTAATATATTTTGCTGCGAGAAAGAACAGCTGGGGCACTTTTCTATTCCAAACTTTAAATTATAATAACCATTTTATTTGCCTTCTGGGGCCCCTACAACATTATCAGTGGTCAAGCTAGATTAGCAAACCTGAATATATTTAAAGCAGTAGGCTAATATTGTTAGAGCAGTAAGTGAAGACAAGTGTACTGTATATAACATGTAATTTTCTATGCCGATGTATGTATTATCTGCTACATGATGCAGTTAATACACCAGGGGAATGTTATTATGTATGTTATATTATTGTGAAGACTGCTACATGTGTGTGCATTTCCAGCACCTATCCACTCATTCTAATCAACCCTTTACTTGATATTATTAAAATCACATTCCTAATTTCAATATTATCTCCTTTTATGACATTTCCCTTAGGGAAAATTCCCCTAACTTGTATCTTGTTGCTCTCCTTCTCCTCCTCCTCCTCCCCCTCGCCTCCTTTCTTTCCTCGAGTCTCTCTCCCCTTTGCCAACACCAACCCAAGATAATCACCCTAAAGCGAGATCCTCTATTAAATCTGTAAGACTATTTCACAGCCACACAGCAATATATGGCATTATGCATACAAACCAATCCAATACTAAATTATTCTTCAACAGCCCTGTTAGGAAGATTACTGCACACACACACACACATACACACACAAACACATATTTGTGCATGTCCTGTGGTATGTATACAATGAACACATCAGCACAAAGATAGACAAACCATGCAATGCACACATTGTTGTTAGACAATACGATGCACACACACATATATACACGCATATGTGAGGACACACTGTACTGTAGGTGCCAGAGGTTTTAACATCATCTCATAAGCAAATCTATTGGGCTTCATCAACACGAATAACAATTTTCCTGCATATTTCATTATTGCCACATATGCACAATCAGACAAAAGTAGACCATTATAGCTTTCCTAAACCGATCTGCAAGACTAAACTCAAATTATATTTTGAATTGAATCTATCTATTTTGCATCGGGAAGACCGTGTCATTGCAAAGGTCTAATTTCTACGCGGTGTGTGTCCATGTAGAAATCCACTACAACGACATCTTCTTACTGTGTGCCTGTTCAAATCTATAAAAAGAGGAGACGGTAAAAAAAATGTTGCTCATCTGAGTCGCCTTGTGTTATGTGTGCTCACAGCAATAAGCTTAAACAGCAGCGCTGAGTAATTTGCTGACTTGATATTGCCCTGGGTTTTGCCTCTCAGGCGACTGCTCAAACCTCTGATAAGTGGAGGTTGTACCTGGAGCCTGAGAGTATGATCTGCAGAGACTATTCAGAGCGTAATCTATATTTTTACACTTAATATTCACAATATTATATATTACATATGACAGTAAAGGATAGTGCTCTTTTTATTGAAGATGCACACATATACTGTACAATATTTATCCATCATAAAGTATCCTATAGGTCTCTATGGATAAAAACTAAATGTCATTATGAGTCAGGTTAGTGTAATTTGGAGAAAAAACAATGTATGTTTTTTTTTTTTTTACTTATATAAATATTTAAAATGTCAGAAATAGGATTCACCATTCACATACTTTGATTTATTTAAGTTTGTTTTAAGAACTTTGACCTTTTGTGTCTCCTACACTAACCAAACTTACGCCCCTGTGTCAGTGTTGCATATAATTCAAATATATTGCACTGATATAGGTGATTTAATTTGCACACAATGAAAAAGTCTAATACATTGTTGCTGAGGCGCGCATTGAGTAAACACTTGTGAAAGAAGAGTATAGAAAAACTGAGTGAAAATGGTGAATAGAAGAAATAAGAGGATGGATAGCTTAATAGAATGCATTAAGCCATCAACAGATATAGACATGCCAGCTGGGTAGATGACAGGCGTGGCTCTCCTCTGTCTAGTGTTGCTATGCTAATCTCTTTCTATGTCAGTTAGGATTACAGTGATCAGGATTCATAATTTAAAACTGTTACAAGCAGACATGGTAAACATTATGACAGGTTTCTGTTTCTGAACTGTAATCTATAGGCTGGAGATAAAAGGTTGATCTGTGTACATTTCACCTTCCCCCATAAGATTTAGTCAAACCCAACGTAAACCTTAATTTACTCGTGACCAAATTAAGGATTAAACTCATCAATTAAAGTATGATCCCTCCAGGAATAACTTCTCTGAACTTCATAATCATACATACACGACTGCAAGTCTAAAACACACTCCTCAGGAGACTCTGGGATTGTGACTTTGTTTATATTCCTCCGTGCAGTCTAAATGGCAGAGCCATCAAACCAGGATCCACTAATTAACTAAAAAAAAAAAAAAAAGTCTTAAACAGTTTGAGCTAACTCTGGAAACAAAAATACACTGAAGTTATATCCTTTGGTGCTCAGATAAAAAGGTGTCTAAAAACTCTGGCAGTCTTATTTTTGTGTAGTCAGGTGGTTCAACAAAAGAAAAGAAAAGAGCCAACTACTATTATAAAACTACTATAAGGTCTTGACAAACAAATGTCCAGCATCTGATACTATCACTTTTATCTATATTGGGAAAATAATTAATTATACACTAAAGAAAAAAGGAAAATTAACCTGTATAACTGACAAAATCATCGCAACCCAAACACGGAAACACAAGATGCATATAAACAAATATACCTCACTTCGTCTGCTTAGAAAAAAAGTAGTTATCATTGCTTATTCATATTAAATACTTATTATAATTATTATTTTATTTACATTCTTGTATCTGCCTGTATAATATCAAGCTACAGCCAGCAGCAGTTAGCGTAGCCTAGCATAAAGATTGGAAACAGCTAGTCTTGCTCTGTCCTAGTGTCACCTCTAAACTTCACTAATTAATGTGTGATATCTTGTTTGTATCATTTGTTTGAGTGTAGAAATGAGAATTGTTGGATTTACGTGGTATTGTTTGAGGGACTATTTCTTGGCAGGGTGCAGTGATCCTATCAGACAACCAGTAGAGGCTCCAGGTATGGATTGAATAAACAAGATATAACATGTTATTTAGTGAGCTTTAGAAGTTGGAGGTGGATTTAGGCTAGGCTACTTGTTTCCCTCTGTTTCCTCCCTTCATGCTAAGCTAAGCTAACAGCTGCTGGATTCACATTTATAGAAAAATGATGTTGATATTCTTCTTCTTATCTCTCAAACAAAATATCAAGCATGCACACAGAGAAAGACGTGAAGACGCTCGTATCTGTTTGCTGTATCATACTCATACACAATGATTTAGCTCAAATTGAAAGACCTAATGTCTCATCTTCCGGGACGTGGATCAGACTCCAACTGTGACACAGTTGCTGGCAAACTAATGAATATTAATGAGTGCGGGTTACATGCCATGCCAATCAGCATCTGCTGAAAAGGTCAAGATCATCTAACAGTGTTTGTTTAACGTACGGTAAAAGGTGACGATTATCTTAAAAGCTGAAAAAAAAAGTGTTCAAAGCTCTAGTTAAATCCACTTTCCATCTTAGAAAGTTAAACAGTTCATACTTACCGTTAGGACTTTCTTCATCTATGGCGACGATGGTAGCAGGAGGACCCGACCGAGACAGTTTACATTCTGGGAAGGTGAAAAAAAAGGAAAATTTAGAGTTAACATTGATACCGTCTAGGGTTTCACTACTTTAAATCCATTTTAGAAAAGCTTGAACTCAAGTGTAAAGCGCAGGGATGATTTCACTTGATGAATGTTAGCATTTAGAAGGAAAGCGTTTTAAAATGGCTTGTTAGGTCTTTTTCCTTCAAAAAATGAGCGACTGCTGCTGCAATCACTCTGTCAGACTGCCTCAGAGTGTGTTCATGAGTGGCAACAGCAAAGTACTGAAAGGAGGGAAGGTGCAAGGAGTTGAGAAAGAGATAGAGGTGTAAAGGGGTTAGCAGAAGGAGTTAAGACAAGAGACAAGAGAAAAGCAAAAACCACGACTGCTAAGACATGCTGTAAAGACAACATCACTAAATACACAAGCACAAATAATGGGTAAGTTTGGTACATCTAGAGCAGAGGTTCCCAACCTTTTCCCTTAACCGATGACCCCTATCTAAGCGGCTAAGTGTTAATATTATATTCAATGCATAACAATAACTGTACACAACAGCTGATGAGCTGTATATTTAAAGGTCCAGTCTGTAGGATTTAGTGGCACCTAGAGGTGAAGTTGCAGATTGCAACCAAATGAATACTCTCCCACATCTCACCCATCACCATCATCATTCATCATCAATTCATAAAGGTCATATCGAGGTCAGTTAGAGTTTGTCTGTTTTGAGCTACAAAAATGGCGGTTCAAAATGGCGGACTCCATGAAAGAGGACCCGCTGTAGTGTGTCATCAGGTTAATATACACTAACGAAAACATACTAATGAATACTGTTTAGTTCCTGCAAAGAAATACTCCCAAATCTTACACACTGCACCTTTTAAACAACACAATTACTCCAAGAAAAGGAAGTTTGTGTAAAACAAGTGATTTGAATCCATTTTAAGCAGATTACTTCCTGTGATTATTGCATCAGGGATGAGTTTTCATTTATTCATTTATTTTAGGATCCTTTAATGCATGATTCAGTGTTTTCTTCTCCCTGACACTCGGCCAATGTTCGATTAGCTGTTTGATTTTTTAAACTTACTTTAGTAATGCAGGATGAGGACGTTTAGCAGAGCTGTGAATGTGTGTCATTACACACAGAAATGAATGAAATGCTGAGATATAGGCCAACTGTATAGGTTTTTAAAAAAGGACTCCTGACCTCCACGTAACGCTTTCTAACCTCTACTGGGGGTCAGGGCCTCCAGGTTGGGAAACAGCGACCTAGAGCTTATTAACGAGGAGAGAGGAAATGTAACAAGCAGATGAAGGTAGGAGGAATGAAATGTAATAGAAGAAGAGGTGAGGTTAGGGAGGTATATTTGAATATGAAGAGACACTAATGCCCAATTTTTAGTGACAGATGTTAATCCTTACAACCAGCTCTGCAGGGTTAGCTGGTTTTAATATCCCAATGACTGAACACACAGTAAACAGAGAAAGAGAAAGAAGATAGTACTTACCCTCATATTGCCAATCTGCAGATTGAGACAGCCACATCCCACCATGAAGAGAGAAAGGAGGAGAATAAAAGGTAGCAAAGGAGGGAGGGTAGGAAGAAGGAAAAAGCAGAAGAAAAACCTCATGAAAGATAAGAATTAACCTTCAGAAAGCAAGGCGACAAAACAACCAATAGAAAGGGCAAAGTGGGGAAACATGAAATGCTGTAAGTGGGTTTGAAGTCTTTTGAGAAAAGACGAGCGAGTAGAGTACAAGAAATGTGAAATGTGTTGTGAGGTGTGTGTGTGTGTACAGTATAGAAATGTTGATTTGCTTATCTCAACAAGCTTTTCCACCCCCATTCACAGCCACCACCCGCATTTACTGTATTACTGTAAGGAGAAATAATTTTAACCCAAACTGGAGGCTTAAAATGGTCCCATTCATTTGGGGAAAAAAAACAGCATTGACATTCAACGATTCTCCTTTATCCTTCTGTCCTCGCCAGGATACGGAAACAAGAACACCCACATTCACCAGACAGAGCAACAACATTGCAGAGCTCTCAGGGATGGTTGGGTAAAATCCCACAGGGGGGCTGGAAGACGGATATCTACTCACCTAGAAAATAAACTTCATGGAACAATAATCACACTTTCTCTCTCTCTCTGTGCTTCTCTCTCTTTCTTCCACTCCACGATTAAGCATTACAACTGTGTGACATCATAGATTATATCAGGATTCATTGGTATTGTGTCTTGTTTCTTGCTATGGGAGACAGGATTGAATGTTCCCAAATATAGATTAAACTGTCCCAGGGCTCAGAATTAGCTTATCTTAGCGCTGAAAATGATTGGTTTTCCAATTTGTCATGCTGAGAAGGAGGCAAAGAATGTCTTCTTGGCTCATAGGCCTGCTGATTTAAAACTGACCCCCAAAACCAAGCCAAATGCTAGCTTGTGCCCTTTACACAACAGTTTTCTTTGCTAAATGTATTGGATATTCTATAAGTGTATGACTTATGTGCTAATATATTAAATACCTTCATTGTTGTCATTTGACACATTTTGGCATTTAGCCTACTAGCAAGTTTTTCAAGCTAGTATTCTGAGATTTTTTTCTGAGAGAGGAAAAAACTAAAGAGCTCAAACTGTTACTCATTCTTCATGAATAAATATAAAAACAATCCCACATGCGCTGCAGTTCTCAAATTGACATGACTTAGATTGATTGATAGATTGTTGGTTTAGTTAAATATTAAAAAGAATAGTTGGAACATTTTGGAAAATTTACTTAGTTGGACTTTCTCCTATATTGCACCACAACTGTAGAACGCCCTTCCCCATCACATTTGTTAAGTAGACATGATTGCTGATTTTAAAAGTGCTCTTAATATACATCTTTTTAAAATATCTTACTGTAATTGTGAATGGTGTTCAAGTTTTTCCTATTGCATACTTAATATGTTCATCATAATGAATTTCTTTGTTGTTGCTTGTGTGTTTTGATTGTATTGTATGTTTATGCTGTAAGGCGACTCTGAGTGCCATGAAAGGCGCCTCTAAATAAAATGTATTATAATTACTTATGATATTGATTTTCTGGAAGCACAAACACTGATGTAAAAAAAAAACAAACAATTTGTGGTTTCAACAAGAGGCATGTGCAGAAATTATCAAAACAAGACTCTAGTGAGCCTCTTGAGTCTTGTTTAGAAATGCTAGGCAGATGGATAAACTGTTGTTTGTCAGGAAATAGTCCATCATTTAGCTCGCTCTAAAATCACAAATTCACATTTTTGCATTACTGTATTTGATTACTGTTTGACACAAGATACAGTGTGTTAAGTTAGTGAACTTTAGTGGTGCTGTTTGGTGGATATTTGACGTTTGAGAGTGGTGTTGATCTGCTAATCTAACTCTTGTAAAGACCACAAACACTGGACAATATTTCTAACAATGTCAAACTACTGTGTTACAATCAAGATTTTAACACAGTATTTAACAGAGACAGCAACCTCTCCCTCCAACTAAGTGATTTGAGTTGCATAAACATAACTGTAAAAATGCTAATCACGCTTTTACTTGCCAGGATCTGATATCATAGGGAAAACAAATTAGCGATATTGACAGTGAACATCTTGCATATCCATTCAGTGACAATAAAGAACTTGAACTTGGAACGTTCCAAATGAACCTAGTTCGTAAAAACAGGGTTGTGCCAGCTGCTTCTTTTATAGGGCTGAATGTGCAGGGTGTTCATGCTGTACCTCCAGGTCCACCTCTCTGCAGGCTCCTCTTACAAACCAGTAGAGGTTGATAATCAAGTGACCAGGGTGTGAGTTATCATTAGCTTTCCAACCACAAACATGACCTGATTCCTTGTGCGTGCCTCCACCACCACCACCACCACCACCACCCCGGGTCTCAGTGGTTATGTATATGCATTTTACCGCCTTCACCTTTCTGAAGCTTTTCTAAGGGTGCATCTCAGGTTAGCAGTCCAGAAAGATGCATGAGCCATGGAACAATAGTCACTAGTTACATCACACTCTACCAGCTGGCGTGTGTGTGTGGGCAGCAGATGACAGATGTGTATCCCTTGCTTGACTGCCTTTTTATCCTTCAGTGTAAGCTGATGCCCCTCATCTATTACTAACCAGCCATTCGTTCTCTGTGGGGCATCTCTCTCCCCCTCTGTCTCTTCTCATCTGCCTCCCTCTCTCTACCTGTCAGTCTGCTTTCCCCCATCAAATAATAAAAATCAAATGCGATGTAACAGTAAACAGTCCCGGTTGTAATTTAAAGTGACAGGTGAACATGGTGACATGAGAATGAGCTATCTTTAACACGGACAACTGTTGGCACAAATCTTCATTAAAATGCCATTTAACAGTAAAGATTAAATCAATTAACACTTACTGTTAGCAGGTCCTAAACATAAAGCTGCAATAGTTTTGGTTTAAACAACTAATTTTGATCGATACATGTCACAAACAATATTTAATTCAAGTCTTCTTTTGAAATATGCATCTGGAAGCTCCTTTATATTTTTTTCAAAACTGGACCTGGTCTGAATCAAGCAACCAATCAGGTTTAGCTGACACATAACTCATTTAGAAGTAGGCTGAGAGTACGTGTCCTTTTGATAGAGCTTATAGTTAAGGCCGGCTCAGCTGGAGTCCTGAGCCATCCCTTAGTTATGCCACTATAGGCTTAGGCTGCCGAAGGACTTTCCATGATGCACTGAGCTCTTCGCTTCTTCTTGTATCTCTCCATCTGTACACACTCATGCCCCATTGATGCATGTTCCTAGCTTTTTCCAGCATTGGCCCCCCACCAATGAGTTGGGTTCTGCTCGAGGTTTCTGCCTGTTAAAACAATGGTCCCCAACCACCGGGCCGTATCATTTGCTACAACAAGAATGAATAAAAAATGATTTTACTGATTATCAGAGTCAGAGATGTTTTATTTTGAAAAATGACCAGATACACCCGTCTGTGCCTCTTGACACATGTCAAGACGCTCGTGCCAGTCACGTGATATGTGCAAAAATTGAGCTCACAAGCTAGCAAACTTCTTTGGAGAACTGTCATTGTCTCCCATTGCCTCTGAATGGGACCGGCTCGTTGCAGAGAAACAACGAACGAAGCTCAGGGCTGCCACTAATTTAGCATAACGTGAGTTGTATTTTTTTATGCACTTTGTTTGTTTTTATGCCAGTTGTATCATTTTATTTCATCATATTCATCCACCACAGCTTGAAGACCAGTCCGTGAAAATATTGTCTTACATGGTGCAAAAAAAAGTTGGGGACTGCTGCGTTAAAAAGGAAGTTTTTCCTCGCCACTGTCACTTTGTGCTTGCTCATGGTGGGAATTGTTGAGTCTCTGTAAATAATATTATAAAGAGCACAGTCTGGACCTGCTCTACGGAGTGTCACTATAACCTTTATTATGATTTGGCGCTATATAAATAAAATTGAACCAGCCAATCACAGTTACTCTGTACAAACAGACAGTGAAATAGACGTTGGAGTTATTGGAAATAAAGCGAGCTTCATCCTCACAAAGGAACACTTTCTTACCTCTTAGTCAGACATAACTAGCCGAGTAGAACTGATGTTGCTAGTTGGCTACAATGTTTGACAACGAGGACGTTTCACTTCGAGCTGAGCGAAATGCGCTCACATGTTTGGTGCCTCAGTAGAGAGATGAAAAGGTGAAAGGTTTCCTATTGTGTGTGTTCAAATTGCCTACTTTAGCTTTAATTATGTGTTTGAGTAATTCCCCCTTTTTTAATAAGTATAGTAATTCCCTCGTGCATGACAGTTAAATTAACTCACAGTCTTACTGTGGAAAATCACACGAACGCTTACATAGAAATGCAAATGATCTACTCTTCTTTCACACAGGTCACAGGCACATTTCCTCACAAGAGTGCACTTGTTTATATGAGATAGCCAATGAAAGGGCTCCTATTGCGCAGTTAGTGTCCTCACGTACTTGTATCTGTTAAGTATCGACTCTTGGTCACCCTCAAAAGTTTACACTTGTGCGTGTCTCCCCTCGTTGATGTGCGCTCGTCTTCCTGTAAGCACTCGCTTATTCTCCCGTAAGCACACACTTCTCTCCTCCTTCAAAGTTTCTGGAAATAATCACTGAAATGACTTTGTGCATGAGGAAGTGAATAAATCCATCTAATGCCAGGTTTCTGTCAAGGTGATGAAAAGCCCCACGGAGAGCTGAGTGAAGGGAATGAGGGTAGCGCGTTCAAGGTGCGGACCACATAAAAAAGAAAAGACTTAAAATTTCAAAATGGACCCCTCCATTCAGACGATATCACAGGCAGTCAATGAAAAAAGCTTGCGCCTTTTCAGATTTATCATCCACCGCAACATCTCTTTATTTAAATCTGTGAGTGTTTCAATCAATACCCTCTTTATTTACTATTCAGATTCTGTCCATCTAAATTTGGCAGGCAGAATAAGCAGGTACGGGTTGCCAAGGTTGACAGGAAAAAAAAAAGTCCCCATTAAGATCAAAGTCAACTGAGGAAGAAGAGTGAAAAGAGTGACTGTGACTGCAGCTGAAGACCACAAGAGTCCAAACAGGGTTGAAAACAACTATTGTTGTTTAGTACATACTGACACATAACCTAGCAACCGTCTCCATGATACACACACACACACACACAGACACACATGCATGCATGCAGCTTAGGAACCGTTTCCTCACGACACAACTCCATGTACACATTCACGCCGCTTTACACAGTTTACACAGTGGAGCCTGTATGACCGTCTGCACTTGCACACTCACACATGCTAGAGTTACCATTAAAAATACATGCTGCGACCCAATGAGGCACCTGGACAAAGCTGACCGTGTGTGTGTGTGTGTGTGTGTGTGTGTGTGTTGTTGTCAGGATACAGTGGAAATGTGAAGAAAAGCTGCCACACTCGACTCAACACTTGACTTTAATCTTGTGTCATTGTCACAATATTAAAAGGAGTAGTTTAAAATTCTTTGAGCTTCTTTAAAACTACAAATTGTTGTCGACAGAGCTGGGCTAGCTGTTTCCCCCTATTTCCAGTCTTTATGCTAAGCTACACTAAGCTGTTATTCTATTCCTCTTCTCATTTAACACTTGGCAACAATGGGAATAAAGTCGAAACCATTGCTTTAAACCCAGCAACTAATTGTTTAATGATACTTTTCTACCATCCACTTCCTTCTTTTTTTATCTTGGGTCGGGTCACAGTCGCAACAGGTTTAGCAGTACGTTCCAGATGCCCTCTCCCAAGAAACACATTTCAGCTCCTCCTGAGGGTTCCTGAGCATCCCCAGGCTACATGAGCTATGTAGTCCCTCCAGCGGGTTCTGGGTCTGCCCTGGGGTCTCCTACTAGTTGAAAACCTTCAAAGGAAGGTGCCCAGGGGGTATGCTAATCAGATGCTTGAACCGCTTCAGCTGGTTCCTTTCAACACGAAAAAGAGCAGCAACTCTACTTCGAGCTCCTTCCGGATGTCCGAGATCTTAACCCTATCTCTAAGGCTGTCCAGCCACCCTGCAGAGGAAGCTTATTTCGGCTGCTTGTATCCGCGATGCCATTCTTTCGGTCACTACCCAAAAGCCCATGACCACAGGTGAGGGCTGGAGTGTAGATGGACTGGAAAATTGAGAGCTTTGCCTTCTGACTCAGCTCTCTCTTCCCCACAATACTCCTGTACAACATCTGCACCACTGCTGATGCTGCACCAATCTGCCGGTTCATCTCTCATTTTCCAGACCAGACCCCGAGATACCAGAGCTCCAAACCAAAGCCTTTCTGAAGAAAGCATTTACACAGGCTACAGTGAAGTAGCATATGTTTGGCATAGTAATGGAGCCTGGTGGGTAAATAAAGTCTATAGAATGCCCTGGGGAAGCTACGGAAGACCAGAAATATTAATCATAACTGCAGCACAAATCTACTGAAAAATTAGCAATGTGTCTGCAGAGGTTAATGCCATGGCACAGACTCAGACAACATGCACTAACAGAGAATATTGGCAAGCTGAGGATGCTTTGTTCCCAAATGACAGTGAAGAATACCACAGGCATCAGACCCATCACACTGGCCTGCTTCCACTGAAATAATTGACTCGTTTTATCTGATGATGTTTCAGACTGGGCCTGTGAATGATGCACTGTGGGCCCATTTCACAGGGCAGAAAAAGTAGCAAGCAGTCCTCTAAAGATTATAATGTTCTCTGTTCTTATTTCTCATCGAATGGAGGACGGCTTGAATGATGTTAGTAACAGAGGGAAATAAACAACATTAAAACGAGAGTTTGACATTTGAGGAAATGACATGCAGTGTGTGGCCGCGAACTAGATGAGAAGATTGATACCACCATGTCTGTATGGTAACTATGGAGCTGCAGCCAGCAAGCATTTAGCTTAGCTTAGCATGGAGTGTGGAAACCATGGTGGCGGCTCCGGCTGCCACTATCTTGGTAGTCCTACCTCTGCCGCCTCTCAGCTAATCTAAAAATGGGCAAAGTCATGCCGAATGATGCCTGGGTGCTCAAACAAACCACCTGTAATGGCACCCACCTGCCAATCAAAGCAGACACGGTGTTAATTAAGTCCTAATATAATTTGAACGGGTGAACTAAATAGAAATTCAGCCTCAGTACAGTTGTCATGAACGGGGAAATTAGCTATAGAGCCAAAAACTGTTTTTTTGTACCAGGCTGTAAACATGTTTATTTCTGCTGCTTAACATAGGGACTTACAGCGACTGACTCGTTCTGTAGCCAGCTTCAAGTGGCCGTTAAAGGAACTGCAGTTTTTGGTACTTCTGCACTTCACAGCCACAGAGGTTGCTGCTTAGTAGAAACAGGGGTAAACAGCTAGTCTGGCACGTCCTAAATGTAGTACAATCCTCTTACCAGCACCTCTAAAGCTGCCTATTTAACATATTCATCTCATATTAGACCAGTAATGGTAATACGCATTCTGACATTGAATATATATCGACACAATATCCAACAACAGTGTAAAAAAACGTGTCAAATTAGCAGGCAAAGCAAAGCAGAGGTGACGTCTGTAGCATGACTTTCTAATTTCAGTCTTTCTAATATGAGTTCAAAGTCGTTTCTGAAGCTTTTTAATCAATTTTTTCCACTGTGCCATATTTGTGCTCAACTGAGCTGAAGTTGTACTTGACTGCATTCTGCTTGTTACCATCTGTTAGACACTCGCTTGGTTACCTTGCCTGGAGTCTAGACGGTGAATGGGAAAACTCAGCGATGGTGAACTCCAAAATATGCTGGAATAATATGGTCACATACGAAATAGACAAACAGATGTGATCTCAGGAGACGTCTGTGTCGATCAGATCAGGAGTCTGAAAAGGCCGTTTCCACTGTTGATTGATGGCCACACAATTTGGATGTGGCACACTTGAAGAAAACGGCAGAGTAAACATTTTATGATGAAACTGTCCACTCTGATCAACGAGACTGAAGTGAAATTGATAACAAACCGAGAGTGGAGAGGGAAGAGTCAAATCTTTTAGAATAAAACGATGCAGTGAAATATGCAGTGTGTTTTGCGTGTCTCTTACATTTTCACACAATAAAATCAATGAGAATTAATCATCACAATGACCTAATATTGTGAACAATATGTAAGTGTATACCATTCCCGCAGCATGTGTGGGCGTGCAGCCATTAATAGTTTTCCACAGGGCTTCTAAGTCAATTACAAATTGGGCCTTTTTGATATCACCAATTAAAATGCAAAGAGCCCCTTTGAGATAATTTACTTATTAAAAGCGCATTATTAAAAACTGTGCAAATGAAAATGTTAAAACAAGAAGCCACGCTTGTAATTTCTTTCATTCATTCGATGCACTCGTGTCTGTTCTGCAACACAGCTCGCAATGCATACACATAGTCCATGTACCCAAAAGTTTTTGCTACAGACTTGACTGGCTGGCTGACAGGCATGACTTCTAAAAATATCCCACGCAATCTTTCAAACAAGACGATTGAAAGACGTGGTCGTAAAAGGTTGAAATACAGCGAGTGGACAGACAGGAGAAAGTGTGTTTTTTTTTCCTTTTTTTCCTCTGAAAGTTCTCGTGTGTCATGTCCTTTTTAAGCTTCCATCAGCAGGTACACCAATCTACAACCTCTCCCTGGGGTCCAATTCCTCTCCGTCTACCTTCCTTCTACCCAACCAGCTAGCCGTTCATCCATCACCCATTCATCTATCCGTCCATCCCTCCCTTCCTGATCCATTCATCCATGGAGGACAGAGGACAAAACTGGAGAGAGACAATTCAGTGGGACAGAGGAAGAAAGAAAGAAAGAACGACTGAAAGAAGAAGAAGAGGAGTAAAAGAAGAGGATTGTAGAGGAGAGACAGTGTGACCTTGTGTTAGATTGATGTATCTCTGGAGAAAACGGATTGTAGGCCTGCTCGCACACACACACACACACACACACACACACACACACACACACACACACACACACACACACACACACACACCCAGGCTCAGTGCTGTAGGGATCACCACTTTGTCACTGTGCTGGCTTATCCATTATCCTGACCCCCCCCCTCCTACCCGCCTCCTGCCTTCCCCAGCCTCCTCTCCCTGTCTCTGTCTCAGTATGTCAGGTCTGCTCCTGGCCGGTGCAGGGTTGAACACAGCTGACAGCAGTAGTGGTGGTAATCAGACGGTAGTTGTTCTGAGGACACATGGTGGAAATACATAAACACCCCTCTAGTAACCCCAAATGCTCTTATAGCAGTCGAGGAGCAGGAGGGTGGAGGATCCACACTGTTGTCTGCAGGTATCTCCTGGATTTGGAAAAGATTTCTGAAAAATATTTTGACATTTCAGGTAATGCGTTTATTTGCCTTCTTCCTGAGACAGAGATGAGAAGATCAATGTCAATCTCAAGTCTGCTTTAGAGCTACCCAGTTTTTTTTGTGCACTAGTAACATCACAGAGCAGTATTTTAACCCATTAATGACTAACGACATGTTTACAGCCTGGTACAAAAGACAGTTTTGGTCTCTATAGCTAATATTTCCGTTTATGACAGCTGCGTTGTATTGACAACAGTTTCACACACATACAGACAAGAAGGTACAGTTCTAGGCGTACTTAAATTCGCATCACAGACTAGAGTACAGGCAGTCTTCAGCTGCTCAACAGGAACACTGCAGTACACAGAATCGGGTTCAGAAAACCGAAGCAAAAAAAAAAAAGCTGAAAACCTCAGGGCGGAGTCTCATAGTCAAATACAGGAGGCGGGGTAGTTTACAGGGAAACAGGCGAAAAGGGTCCAAAACAGGCAGGGTCAGCAATGGAAAGTCCAAATGGTAACTGCTGGAGAGTCTTGCATGAGATCAGCGAAGAACAATCCAGCAGTGAATGATTACGGATGTATAAATAGTGACTGAGTAGATGGGAATCAGGTGTGTGTGCAGGTGAGTAGCAGGTATGAGTGATTGTCCTGATTGTAGTAGAGCGGGGGTGTGGTAGTCAATGAATGAACCTAACAGAGAAATGCAGATTGTGTCGTACTGAGTCTGAATTTTTTTCCCCGTTCAAATTATATTAACCTGTCTGAGCGCCCAGGTGTCATTCAGCCAACCTCAGGTCCGCAGATGATCCACATTTTTACTGATTTTTAGATTAGCCGGGAGGTGGAAGAGGCAGGACTGCCAACATGGCGGTGGCCAGAGCCTCAGATTTTGAGCTTCAAAACGGCTCTTCAGAAACCTGTGTGTGTATGACGTCCATTCTTGATACTGCCATTGGAGGTTACTCATTTTATTCCATAGGAATACATTATAGTATGTCTCTAAGGTCTGCACAATGGCAAAGATGGGTCAAGGAAAGGGAATAAATTACCATGTTTCTTAATGAAAAAAAAAAAAAAAGTATCTCTATGCTGTAACCTCTTGACAAATTTGAAAAATTCAAGAAAAAAAAAATGCAAAGTGCAATTATAAAATTCAGAATTCAAAAGACATTCATGCGTTAAAGACACAGTGAAATGAAAAATAAATTACCAAGTTTAAATACTTTGCCCCTGAATGAATTGTTAATTCATCTCTTGACATGCATGCACTGTGTAAAAAAAAATAATTCTGATTATAGTTGAGTTATCAACAAATATTTTTATATTTCTTCTTGAACTCAGGGGCGGAGGTTCAAATGTGATTTGGGGTTACTAGCTAATTTGTTTGTAGAGTACATGATTTAAATACACACTAAGGTTCTTCAAAACATGTGTGTGTGTGTGTCAAGGACAAGGTCTCCGGTACAATTTATTGACTGAACATTATAAACAAAACGTGGTCTTTTGAAAGGAATTGAGAATGACGCAGAGTGAGAGAAAAAAGCAGCAATAAATGTGAGAGGGGAAAAGTTCTCGAAGCAAAAGGGAGAGGTGGAGAAATACCAATCTAGAGAAATACCGGCTTGCTTCAGAGATGAGGGTATAACAGGGATACGACAGTGGCTGATGAGAAGAAATGGTAGACAGGAAGAAAAAAAGACAGCGGGGAAGGAAAAAAAAAAGGAAAGGAGAGCTGAAGCGAAGGGAGAGACGTTCACTTCAGATGAAACATCTCACCACAAAGGGAGGCAGTAATAAATATTAAAATCACCTTGAAAACTTCAACTCCACCCACGTCAACACACCGACACACACTGACACCCTCACACACGCTGACACATGCACAAAATATACCATAAATCTGCAGTACCAGCCCACCACACTGGCACGATTGACATTAGCGGTGTAGCATATTTGTCATAAGCACGTATACTGTCCTCCTCCGTCACGCAGATATATGACGGGTGGACGCCATGAACACCAAGACAGTCTGATCACATGATACATGTAAAGGTCTAATACATGAATGCAATTAATACCTTACTGGCATTGTGGGATAGAACTTTTATAGACTTCACAAAGATATTCTGTCCTGAATGTTACTGCGTGGGACTGTGTTCAGTTCTGCATATGTATGGAAGCCTCAAGCGGTCATACATTCACATTTTTTGTCATGATAATGAGTTAATTTCATTTGTTTTCTCGAGATCTCCAGTTATTTATGTTATTATGTCAAAATAACAACTTTCTGATAACTTTCTTATTCCGAGATAATGGGATGATTTTCTCGAGGTCTCAAGATAACAAAACATTGTTTTCCCGAGACAACGGCATAATTAATTCAAGATCTCGAGAAAACAAAAGGATAGTCTAGTATGAATGTTGCACTTTTAATGATTTAATATACTAGACTATCCTTTTGTTTTCTCGAGATCTCGAATTAATTATGCCGTTGTCTCGGGAAAACAGAGGAAATAAAATGTATGAATGAATGTATGGCCGCTTAGGGCTTCCGTACATATGTACTATTTATTATTCTGTTTTTATATGAAGGTTGACAATGACTAAATTAATGAATATTTGTTCTTATGCTTATTAAGAAAATTATAAAATCACTTCAGAGTACAACTAATTCAAGATTACACAACAGAGGGTTGCAAATGCAAGTTGTAGTCTCTCTGTGCTGCACAGAAACTACCACTTGCGGAGGATAAGTTGAGGAAGTCTTACAGCCTGAGGAAAGAGGCTGCCCTGTACTCTGGTGGTATGGCAGCAGGGTGAACAGGCTAATTGCAAAGATATTAGCAAGTGATATTTCAAAGGATAATTGGAGCATTCTGGGTTTTTTGTTTGAATTGCAGTAAAAGAGATGTGGGCAGTGATCCAGAAGGTCTGGGAGCAGGCAGGCAAAGGTTTTTGAATGCAAATATCATTCGTTCCACGTAGCAACTGATGGACAATCGATGCAGATAGTTTAGGTTCAATACCCCAGTGAGTGCTGGATAACGGAGGAAACATCATATAAATGTAAATTCTGACTTGCTATCTCATAAACAATACTTTGGTTCTGCACTTAAACCTTTCAAACACTTTTCTAACACTGCCTTTTTACAGTGTGATTTAAAATACAGAGTGTGCATTAAAATTAAGACAAAATCTTTTTGTCTGCTAACTAAATTTAAGCTTTAATCACATCAATTAAAAGCGCCCTTGAAAGTTTCTCCTCATTGGCAGTGCGGATTAAAGTTGTCGAGTGGATTTCTGTTTCCTCTTGCTGTCTAATAGCACATGCGCAGTGATGCACATTCCTGCAGAAGGTTCAAAAGACTGGTGGCAGCAATCTGCCAGATGTAATCAAGGCAGGTTTTAAAAAATGCTGTTTGGTCACACACCACCAACTATTTCACTGATTCTGATGAAACTCTGGCTGCTATGTCTTGTGTCGTTGCACTTGCTTGATGTTTGGCTGTTAGCAAAGCTGTCAACAGATGATGTAATCATAAAATACAGTTGACAGTAGTATTGTACAAAAATAACAATTACAACATGCTAACTGTTTCAGCCAGGGTGTTCAACAATATACACTACATCATCAGCTGAACACGCATGTCGTCTATCAGCATCTATTGAGTTGGATGTTTCCTGTTCATGGTCACCCTGCAGTCACACTGTTTATTTATACCCTTCTTCTAAATGCAGAGTGTCCTATACAGCTGTGTATTTATTTAGAGTGGCACTCCACAGTGAAGGGTTAGTGGGCAGGAATTGGTTATGGAAAAAGTCACAGTCACGCTTGTAACTGATATTTACAGAGAGGCGATGCATCTTATAGAAAGCTGACTGGCCTGAGAAGGTCATGTCAAGGTGTGACTTGGCCACCTCGTAATATCTGGTTGATATCTCTTCTTTTGGCAAGTGTTCATATCATTTATTCATATCACACTGCAGCTGTGCCACACAATCACAGGCATGTTATCACAAACAGCCTCATTGTCAGGCAAGAACATACAATCATACAGGTGCAAAGGAATGCATTCACCAGCATCTAGGAGAAGTATGAACACACACACGACACTCAATATAGGACAGCTCAAGCATAACTCTTTTCATGCCTTCTGTTGTGTCTTGTTCATATCCGCAGATAAGTCACATTCAATTAAAACAACCAGTGAAGCACCGCCTACACACCGCAGGCTTCAGTTGAATTCATAATCAGAGTCATGTCAAGTACAGGAATTCACCAGAGCGGAGGGTTTGCATTTCAAGTCTGCTATTTTCAGTGCTAGTAAATCCAACAACGAGGGGTTTATGTGCAACAAGTCAAAACAGTTTGAGAAACGAGCATGAAAACATTATGATTATCATCAGTTAGACGTTATGACAGGGTTTTTGGGGGGTGGAAGACAACAAACTTTCAGCCCAAAAGCCTGATTTGACACAATGTGTGGACTTTCAACCCTCGGGATCGAGGCTCATTAAAAATATACTGGTACTCTTGTCACTCTGGAAACCAAACGTGAGTAAATATAGGACCGGGGCTAATTAAAATATAGTAGTACTCTTGTCATGCGGGGGGTCCAAACTAAAAACTAAAATGTACCGCTCATCATGACACTCCAGCTCATTAAAAACACACTCGCACTCATGTCATGAGGGGAACCCAAACTGAGCAACATATTGTCTGTCAACCTGAAAATCCAGGCTCATTAAAACCTACTATTCCTGTTATATGCAGATCCACCAGAATGAGGGAAGCAATGCTGTGTTTGAGACCCAGCCAACAGTTTAGGAAACACGGTTTGATTGAATACAGGTGGACGTGTGATGAGGAGAGGCATCAAGGCGTGTTTAGAGATGTATACTTCACTGAATACCTCCATGCACACACTTGATGCTTACATATGCTCCTCTTTCTACCTCTGCACGGAAGCATACACGCTCACAGACGTTCACCTTTGGCTACAGCCCCTGTCAGCTAAAATGCCAACCAGATAAATCTCAAGGACCAAGAGTTAAACGGAATATTAATATTCTGACAAATTGAGCAGGAAAGTCAAGAGAGTATTACGCTGAGCTCTCCCATCGGTGATGACTTCACTTCTGTCTTACCTTGCTTCAGCTTGCTCTCAGTTCAGGGATTCTTTTTTTTTTTCAACATTAAAACATCCTTGGCACATTTTCCCCCCCCCTTTACCAATTACTATTACTACTGAATTGCAGATTCTTCTTAAATCGTGAAGTGAGAGAAGAAACACTGAAACACACCAGAGGACATTTAAATTGATGATTACAAACTTTGACGTCCACCTAAACATTTACAGAACCTCCAAACCAAAGCCTCAAAATTATATTCAAAACATTTTGTGAATGTAATTACAAAGAGTATAAATGTATCTCGCAAAATGACCCCCATCAAGCAGCTAATTCAGGTTAAATTAAGCAAAACTCAGGAATTCAGTAGCATCATAAAACTGAGTGATTTTTCCTTCAAAAATCTTCATTATTTTGTTCAATTCATCTTAAAAAGGCAGCCAGTTAATCTTCCAGTTAATCCTGGACCACAGTTTACATCGGAGTTTAAAGCAACTTCCGTGGCGGCTTTATTTCACAGCCACGGCATAGTTCAGATGTAAAGTTAATGGTGTTACCAAAATTAAGAGAATTCATGTTCTATATGCCAAATTTCATGACAATCCATCTCATAGTTGTTGAGACAAACTACAAATGTGAACCTTATTGTTCTACTCCTGACTTTACTTCATCAAGTGTGTCACGAGCACAAAATATGAATGGTATACGGGTGGACAAAAACAGCTGTGAAATGGAGAAAGGCTGTAGTAAATTATATCATAAGAGGCAAAACTCAATACATTACTTCAATACCCTTTGAGAAATTGTGTTGTGGCTGTCTAAACAAAGCACTATTAATCATTAGTCATCAACAGATATTACACATCAGTAATAAGTCAGGACAATCTTGTGGCACAGCTGAAGTACACACACACACACAAAAAAGTGATGTGCACAATGCTGCTTTTAAATCCCTGCTGAGCAGACTTGATCCAACTCTGAGTTGGCTGAGAAGAAAGATGAAGACGAAGAGAAAAGATGGGTCAAAGACAGAAACAGTCCCTGGAAAAGAGATGGAGGAGGGAAAACCACTACAGACTGCTTTTACCTTCCGTGTCTTGGCCGAGACAGGTTGATAGCAGCAGCAGCAGATAAAGGACTCCTGTTCCCATTATACTCGGCCATTTGACCCGGGCCTGTGACAGCGGCCCCATTAAGTGCGTTCTAACCATCTTCACCACCATGCTTCACCAAGCATCCAGCTGTAGAGAGAGGAGAAGACACGTAAACACAGGTCAGTCATGATCACACCTCATTTACAGTATGCAGCATTAAAAGCGGACATTTCCAGGTATTTGCTTTACTTCCCGAAGCAGAAAGTACACATTAAAACACTCGCAAGATGACATCTGCTACTAAAAGACACAGCGGCAGTCACACAGAGTTTGATGTAGCAGAACTGTATACTGTCACAACCCGCCCCTGCCAAGCTCTGTAGCTGTGAAATGAAGCCAATGCGGAAATATGTGTCGGATCATTAAAGTCTATATCTTATCTTATCTTGTCTTCACACAAAACAGTCGACTATTTAGGTAGTTGGTAAGCTAGAGGTTAGAGAAGCAAATTTATAACAAGATGTCTGTTTAAATCCCAGCCTGGTTGGGAAGATGGTTGACAAATAAAGGGGGGACTGTAGCTCTCGCTTCCACTTATTACACACCCATCTAGACAAACACTGTCCTTTCAGTATCTGTGTCGAAGAGTCGAAAGATGTTTTCTCTTGTAGGTCACTTCAAATGTTTGTGAGAGTAAGTGGGCAGTATTGATGCTAGATGGGCCTGAGCTGCATTACCACAAAGCAATCAAAAGACCAATTTATGGACACGTACACATTCAGACTCAGACAGTACTCAAATGTCTCTTTGACTGAGAACTTCAAAGGAACCTTGTATTTTCCCTTCAGCTCTACATGTTCTCTCTATAAAATGTAATTAGTCTCAACCTAAGCGATGCACACACAAAACCTGCACACATACACACACATCAACTTAATGTATTTCTCTCACTTTCACTTCTCTATAGCATCTTTCAAAGTGTCTAATGCATTATCAGCTGTGTCAAATTTCCCACCGCAAGATCTGAGATGTTGTTGCCACCTCTGGCATTTGTACGCCGCACAAAATATTTCCTTCTCTATCATCATCCACAGGTTTCTATATTTCCCATTGTGGTATGGCAATCTCTGTGTAACATTTACTTTGATGCACGAGGACAAAGATGATTCATCAAACGCTTTAGATTGGCGCCGTACCAACCGTGAAGTGCAGCCACAAAATGAATATTAAATGCCACCTGAGCTTTAGATTGCGAGGGCGTCTCACCTCAGGGATCTAATTGTGTGCACTGTCAATATGGAAGGCATGTTTTCAGTCAAAGTCAAGCGGTAACCGCCGTGGCTGTGAAATAAAGCCAATGCAGAAGTGCCAAAAACTGTAGTTCCTCAAACAACCACTTGAGGCTGGCTGCAGAACAAGTTAATATCCGTAACCCAACTTCACAGCAGAAGTAAACATGTTTACAGCCTGGTACAAAAAACAGTTTTGGTCTCTATAGATAATTTCCACGTTCATGACAACTGTACTGAGGCTGAATTTCTATATAACTCACCTGTTCAAATTATATTAACGATTAAAGTTATGCATAAATAACAGCGTGGCTGCTCCAGGCGTCATTCAGCCCGCCTCAGCTCCATCGATTTTTAGATAAGCAAGGAAGCAGTTGAGGCAGCACTTGCAACATGGCGGCGGTCGGCACCACAGATTTTGAGCTTCAAAACGGCTCTTCAAACAGCTGGTCAAAGCTTACTTTTGTAGGGACCACTAAAGAATGGAAGGCATACGCGTGACGTCAGCTGTAAGTTTCTAAAGAGCCGCTTTGAAGCTCCGAGCGTGGTGGCCACCATGTTTGGTATTCCTGCCTGCTTCCTGACGCTGCTAATCTAAAAAAGACGTGACAAAGACGTGGATCACTGGTGGAGCTAAGGCAGGCTGAATGATGCCTGGGCCTGTTAATCAAAGCGCTTAATTATAAACTCAAATTCAAACTAGACAACAATGAAGAATATAGCAGAATATATAATACATAAATAAAATTAGACCATACAATTACAAAATATGATATAATACATAAAAGCTTTTGATACCTAAAGTAGTCAAGATAAAGTGTAAGTTAACACCTTCACCTCTTTAGTTTAGTTTTGTTATGTTAAGACTGTGAATATTTTTTCATTCTACAGAAAGAAACGATCCTGAATGGAGCTTTAACCGATGCCTGGCCGCTCTTCTTCAGAAGGATCGACATGAACTGCTTCCCGTCACGCAAAATCTACCGCCTGTTTAATTAGAACTGATTTGTGAGGTTCCCATGGCAGAGATTACTGTGACAGTGTCAGATCACCATTGCCCTACCCTCTGAAATGGAGATGGAGTTGGCTGACAAGGAAAATGTAATTGTGATATTCTCCCAAACCTCAGAGGTGAAATCCAGCAGTCGCGGGGGCTTGGGGGTAGATCCATTTTAGGGGCACATTTTTAGACTCACAATGCCACGGTGCTGCTCTTAACAGCCCTTAATTGTGTTTAGCATATTAAAGTCTGGTGCTTCAATCTATCCATAATGGTGTGCAGGTGTGGTGGACTGTGATCAAGATGTAACAGAGTGTCAGAGAAAGCCCTGCAGAGGAAACTGATAACACCTCTGACATTGTAGAGAGAAAGAGAAGCAGATGGTATTTTTTTTCCCTGTGGCACTGATGTTTATGAATCGCCAGGCTTGATGTTTATGAATTCAATACTTTCTAAGTCTCTAATGTCAGGCTAACCCTCTTGATAAATTTTTAAAGTTTTTTAATAAGTCTATGTCTGCCTGGGGACTAATCTCTGCACGGACCCCCTGGTTAGTCCCACTGTGATATTGATGAGAAACTGATGGACACGTGGAGCTGAGCTTGTATCACAAGCGGCCTTGACAGCATATTTAAAATGACATTAGAAGCACACAAACAGAGTTAGAATCTGTAAAACTTCAAGAATTTATATTATTTGAGTAGCAATGACAGCAGTATTTTCTTCATTCGTTAAAATGATGGATGGCTTTTGGTATTATCAGTTTAATTAACACATTTTTCAGTTAATGCAACCCCGAGATTACATTATCGCTCAAGTATGAAATATCAGCCATATAGTCGCAAAAGTACGACCTACGATCATGAAATAATTTATACTGGGTATCTAAGCAATCTGAATGTTAGGTTATGTTACGTAGGGCACATTTAATACCTGGATCAAACAGTGTTTATCTGCAAATGATAGTCTGCAGCTAACTTAGCTATCTGCTTTATACATACAGTAGTAGGCTTGATAGCTATAGCTATAGCAAATAAAAGTAGTATATTGCCTAAAGTAGAAATCTAGTTAGCTATAGCTATAGTTAATAAAAGTCTAAGGTCAAAGGCAGGCAATTTAAGGTTTTTTTTAAGGGTTTAATGAACACATTTTTTCAGTTAATGCAACCCCAAGTTATATCATCACTCCATGTATGACAAAATATCAACCACATAGTTGCACAAGTACTGCATACCACCATGATATAATGCAAACTGGATATTTGAACGTTTGAACATATTGCAAACCATACAATGAACAATTATACAAGTATTCAGATATCCCACAAACCATACAGACACAAATAACACTGCAGATCAAAGCGATGCAAACAATCCCACTGGATAGAAACATGAAAGTGAGTTGTTGAGATAATGTTTGCTAACAATCAATTATTTATACCTTGTCAAACACGACTTGGTACCTTTTCCAAATTCCAGCATGCAAGACAAATAATGAAGTTCTTATTCAAGGAGTAATTCAGATTTTAATTATGCCTGATGCTGCTTTTGCTACTTCTCTCCATGCCTGGAAAAATAGCGTTGCAGGATTGGTACATTGTTGAGGTTCAAACCTCTGTTAAGAGGTTGAACATTAATATTTCAATTGCTTCACAAACAATCCCATGACATGCTTTCCTTTGACACCCAGTGAACCAAACTGTGAAACACTCTTGAGAGTCTACATTTTCTTTTTTTATAGCTTGAACTTGACAAAAAACAATGACAGGAAATCAAAAATAGACTTGTTTGATGCAATAACCTATTCTCAAAGGGGGCCGGTAGCCTATTCTCACAAGGCGACACAAAGCCAGATTGATTTTTGACAGTGATGAATGGGAAAAAGAGTTAGAGCAGTTCTGCTTCCAAATGAGATCCTATCAGAAATCAACACATTCTTCTTTCACTTTTATTGAGAAGGTCACACATGCTGTCACTCTCATTTATTTTAGACTACTGCTAGCATCTCATTGTGAACAGGTGAACAAAGAGACTTTTGTCTCCATGTTGTAGCACCTCTGAACGATCTGGTCAAAGTATCTACTCACAGAGAACTTTAGTGTGCTCTTAAATCAACCTGTTGACTCTCTCAGTCTGGATTTTAAACCTAATGTGACTGCAAACGTAAGAGGACGCTTGAGGAAGGTCGTTGACTGGAAGCTCAGCTTAATAAATGAATATTACACTAATCGATAATAAACAGAGCATGTATTTCCCGCGGCAGCTGAAGAAATTCAACCTGCCATAGTCAATGACGGTGCACCGCTACTATCATCGAGTCCATCCTCACCTCCACCATCACTATCTGGTTCGCTGCTGCAATTGCCAAGGACAAGGTCAGACTGTAGTGTATCATTTACTCTGCTGAGAAGGGGGAAATCTGCCAACCCTCCGAGACCCTGAGACCAGAAGAAAAGATTATGGCCGACCCCTTCCATCCCAGACATCCCAACTTTTTCAAACACACCCCTTCTGCAGGAGGCTGCACCCCATAATTATTCTTGACTTTTGTTTTTGTTCTTTTCTTTCCTCCGACTATGTTTATTGTAATACACCAAAATACTAGGTAAATCAACTTGGCATTAAACACGATTCTGACAGTTTGCTGCTGCTTTTCCCCATTTTTTGCTTTTCCCCAATTATACTTTCATGAACTATGTTAACAATGTGACCCCAGATAACTGATTTTCCTTAATCCATACCAATCACAAAGAAGGAGACAAAGATAAGCAGTAAGTATAAGTTGTTAGGAAGGTGCCCTAACCCTATTTCTAAGGCCAAGCGTGGCCAACCGGTGGAGAAAGCTTATTTGGACCACTTGTATCTCAAATCTGATTCTTTTGGTCGCTACCCAAAGCCAGATACAATCCAGAAGTACTGTCAACGCCGCACCAACCTGACGGTCCATCTCACGCTCCATTTTCCCATCACTCACAGACAGTGACAATGCATTTCACAAAGACACCCATGAAATGGAACCCGAGGAGCTGCAGAACCTCGTCTGGATTAGGGAAACCAAACAGGAGTCCCCTTCTGGAGCCAGACCTGGAGGGGAGCTTGCCGACAAGAGTCTTAGCCCATTGGGCCTGGTTGGGCACAACCTAAAAAAACACTGTATACCATCACCACTTGCAGGGTTAGGCATAAGGGTCGTGTGCTTAGTCAACATAGCGGCAGGGAAAGGCCAGGACCTGGGTGTGCTTTTTCTTGGCATTGCGGACTGGTCCTAGGAACGTGGAACGTTACCTCGCTGAGCTTCAACTCATGATTGACACAATTACACAATTTCCCTGCGGGGATTAATAAAGTATTTCTGATTCTGATTCTGATAATGTCCTGATAATGTTGATAAAGGTGTCCAAAATATTGTGTATATACAGGTTTCTACTTTAAGGGGAGTAAACTTTAAGTTTATTGGCAGCAGTTTGCAAGTTTGACCCTCACTAGTCGAATCAGCTGTGAGCAACATCAACATCATGAGATTCTGCTAAAGCTAGCTCATTCTGAAGCAACTGAGGACATTAAAAACACAGAAGTCTTATATAATTGTCTTATTAGATCAAATCAGGGAACATGCTGAATACATTTATATTGCACTACATATACAGTATATAGCTTAATTTTTTCTGCAGTCCCTTGCCAAGGCCTGCCAGTGATGTGTGAGTTGATGTAATAAAAGATTTAACAGTAACAGACAGTTGCACAGAATTAAAACTTATGGCTCAAAACAAACAAAAAATAACTACAGATAACGCAGTCCCAGGCAAATATCATCGTCTATATAAAGCCTACTGTAAGAAAAACTCAACAACTGAGCAGAATGAGAATTTAAGGGAAAAAAAAGATCCATAATGTCAATGCATTATTCAACGCTTGTTAGAATAAGTAATGCACCCGCTTAGGAATATATAGCTGTAAGAATAGAATAGTAATATGGAATTGTGTGGTAATCCAAAAACGTGTTAAACAAACCAGAATGTGTTTTATATTTTATATTTTTCAAGGTAGTCACTTGTGTGGTGTGCCTTCTCAAAAGTTAATTACTGTAATATTCCAAGCTGTCAGGATGCGTTCTCCCTGTTTTAAATGGTCGAATTTAATGATATCAGCCTTTAAATCACAGGACTTATCTGTTGTGGGGAAAGAAGTCGGCAGTATGAATTTGAAAGATGTGTGAGCCTCCTTTCCTATGGAACAAAGGGGGAACAGTATCTGACAGTAATATTCCAAGCTGTCAGGATGCGTTCCCCCTGTTTTAAATGGTCAAATCTAATGATATCAGCCTGAAAATCACAGGACTTATCTGTTGTGGGGAAAGACGTCAGCAGTATGAATTTGAACAGTGTGTGAGCCTCGATTCCTGTGGAACAGAGGGGGAACACTATCTGACAGTAATATTCCAAGCTGTCAGGATGCGTTCCCCCTGTTTTAAATGGTCAAATTTAATGATATCAGCCTGAAAATCACAGGACTTATCTGTTGTGAGGAAAGACGTCAGCAGTATGAATTTGAAAGATGTGTGAGCCTCCTTTCCTGTGGAACAGAGTGGGAACAGTAGCTGACAGTAATACAGTAGTGGAATTTCCTAATGTGTGACCTCTTTGAGATCAGTTTTGGTGTTCGTAGTGTTGGTATACAGCAAATAGCTCTATTCAGCTACTTTAGTAATTCATATTATGGCATGAACTGCTCAACTAAGTAAAGAGAATCTATGGTCCATCATTAGTTTAAGACATGAAGGTCAGACAATCCAGGAAATAACAAGAACATTGAATGTATCATCATATACAGTCACAAAAACCATCACATTTTATGATGAAACTGACTTTGCCCCAGGAAAGGAAGACCGAAAGTTACTTCTGTTGCAAAGTTCTGAGAGTTACCAGCCTCAGAAATCAACAATTAATGACACCTCAGATAAAACTCAAATAAATGCTTTACAGAGTTCAAGTAGCAGACACATCTCAATGTCAACTGTGAGACTGCGTGAATCAGACCTTCATGGTGAAATTGCTGCAAAGAAACAACTTCTGAGGGAGACTAAGAAGAAAAAGAGAAATGCATGGGCCAAGAAACACAAGGAATGGACATTAGACCAGTGGAAATCTGGACTAATGAGTCCAAATTTGAGATTTTTGGTTCTGTCCACCATGTCTCTGTGAGGCAGAGAAGGTGAACGGTTGCTATCTGCATGTGTGGTTCCCACCGTAAAGCTTGGAGGAGGCGGTGTGATGATGTGTGAGTGCTTTGCTTATGACACTGTTGGCGTTTCAAGGCACATTTAACCAACATAGCGCTTTAGTGGGACCATCATTTGTTTGTGACCCAAAACACACCTACAGGCTGTTTAAGGGATATTTCACCAAGAAGGAGAGCGATGCATCACCTCCACAATCACCTGATGTAAACACACTTGAGATGAGTTGGACTACATAGTGAAGTAAAAGCAGCAAACAAGTGCTCAGCATATATGGGAACAACTTCAAGACTGTTGGAAAAGCATCACTGGTGACTACGTCATGAATGATATTGAGAGATTGCCAAGAATGTGCAAGGATAACATCAAAATAAAAGGTAAAATATATAATAAATTTGGCTTGTTTTAAGTTTCTTTTGTGTTCCTTATGTGTTTGGATGTCTTTTGACTGGTACTGTGTATTCTAACATGTTTTTTAATTTAATTGTGCGACTGTGCGTTGGGCAGAGTTGCTGCCTTATGTTTAATTCTGTGTTAAAGTTCACAAGGTGCCGTACACCAAACAATAGTAGGCCATGCTGTAAGCATGCAGTAACCAGGATGAAGGGTATTTAGGCTGAAGGCGCTTCTCCTGTGGTTCAACTTCAAAAAGTTTTATTCCTCCAGAGAGGAGAGGAAATACACCCGACAGAAAGAGAGATGCTCACACAAAGGAAATGAGGAGGAGAGAGTAAGAGAGACATGGAGATGTGGTGGGGACAGAAAGGGGGGAAACAGAGAACAAGAAGAGAGACAGGGCAGGAGGTAAGAAACAAAAAGAGATTGCGTTATAAAAGAGGTAGAGACACCAAAGACTCAGACTTTGTCCCAGACAATACAAGCCAGACAGACAAAGAAAGAAAAAGCAATGAGACAGAGATTGTGACCTGCACTTTAAAGGCCACTGGTTTCACTGAACATCAACAACCTCTCATTGATGTATAGTGATCACAGGTTAGGGGAGAAAATGAGAAGAGGGCATAGCGAGGGTGAGGATGGGATGGACAGGAAGATAAGAGAGAAACGACAGCAATCTGAGACAAAAAGATTGAAAAGAAAGACAAGGGCACTCGAGGAAAACAAGCAAATGAAAGAGAAACTTTGGAGAGGAAATACACAAAACTTTCAACATAAAGACGGAAAGGTATTGATAGAGAATATGTGTGTGTTAAAAATAGTGAAATAAGACTTGAGCCAAAACAATGAATGAGAGTTCGTGATGTTGACATGCTGTTTAAAGTTGTGTTGTTTGGTGCTTGTGATCAGCTGCCTGTCACTGCATGTGACTGATACGATTGTGTTACTGTAACTCCGACCGACTGTGTATGCATGTGTGCAAAAACAGAATACAAATATTTCCTTTGTACTGTCATAGCTGACATCTGTCTATTTCTTTCTCTGTCAGTTTGCCTGTTTGTGTTGTGTTTGTCTCAGTATGTCAGTCTGTCTGTCTGTCCGTCCGCTTGTCTGGCATCTTTCACAACTCCTCTGCTTCCAAAACAAGACTAGAAATTTCCTTTTTTTTATTATTTTTTATTTTATTTCAGTCAGATGCCTGACAGCCTTATGCTGAACGAGTTACCATGTGTGGTTTATTGTCTTGCTCCAGGCTGTTTTGCCAGGACACAGAGCAAGTGAACCGTGACTATTACAGCACAGTAATGGAGGCATGCAGCATGAACAGAGAGGCAAAACTTGCAGGTTCACAGCACAACTCATGTTTTTTTTTCCTTGACCAGGGGTGGCACAGGCCCTCCCCTGGAATCTGATTGGTGGATCTTGTGCCTGCCCTACCAGAGTCAGAAGGTGATACTGCAGGTAGTTGAGTTTTTAGCATCATGGATAGATTAAGGAGTAATTAATGTACATACTGGGCATTTCATTGACACAAAATGGCACAAAACCACCACAGAGACGAAAAAACACCTACATAGAGACACAAAGGTTGTTTGAGAGGTCTTCGAGATACAAACAACCACAAAATGGCAATAACAATAACAAAGAGACATTAAATGACCACAAAGAAGTGAAAAATAACCACAGAGAGATGCATAATGACCAAATCTGGATCTTGTGCCCCCTTATCAGAGTCAAAAGGTGATACTGTAGGTAATTGGCTTGTTCGTATCAATGAAATGACTCAAAATTACCACAAATAAACATAAAACAACTACAAAATGACGGTAGAAGAAGGTGATACTGAAGGTAGTTGGCTTGGTAGTATCATGGACGGATTAATAAATGGGCATACTGGGCACAGGCCTAGTGCTGCTGGACCAGAGCCCCTGTATGAGGTGACATTTCTTGTTGGAAAGTCAATGAAATAACTACAAAGATACACAAAATGACCACAAAGAAACATAAACCAATCACAAAGAGACATAAAATGACCACAAACAGATGTAAAATAAAAAAGAGATGTAAAACAACCACAAAGAGACATAAAATGACCAAATCTGGATCTTGTGCCTGTCCTTCCAAAGTCAGAAGGTAATACTGTAGGTAGTTGGCATGTTAGTATCACGGGCGGATTAATAAATGGGCATACTGGGCACAGGCCTAGTGCTGCTGGACCAGAGCCCCTGTATGAGGTGACATTTGTTGTTGGAAAGTCAATGAAATAACTACAGACATAAAACAACCACAAAATGATCACAAAGAGATGCAGAACAAAAACAAACTACAAATGACCACTTATCTTGTCATCTAATTGATTTCAGTCTTGGGGTCTTCAGGTCTGTTGTCTCATAATCTGTCCATGGCAGTTATATAGTGATATCATAATAATTAAAGTTGACTCTGCCTCTCGGCCTGAGTCAGCTGAGATAGGATCCAGCCCCCCATGACCCAGATGAGGATAAGTGTTTCCAAAAAATGGATAGCTATGTAAAGTTGTTTATTTGTTATTTATTTATTACCAAGACTTTAAATGTGAGTCTTAACATATTTTACTATTTTTATAAATGTGCCCTCCTTCTTTAAAATTGTGCCCCAGTCTGATCCACTCCAATTCAAACGTTTCTAATCAAGCCCCTACTTATTTTCGGCTTGTTGTTAGGCTTACTGTAGGCTCTGAAACATAGGATAAGGCGGAGGGTGCCAGGAGTTTTTCAAGTACAAGTAGACAAGTGTCAAGCTAAACATTTTAAATTAGTTTTGTGTGCTTTAATGTGATAAGCAGCTTGCAGTACACTGTCAAAATGAAGTAGACGATGCATGTAGGTTAGAGCAAACAGTATTTGCAAATACACACACCACTGCACACACGCATTTGAAATTATTCAATTAGAACAGCCATTAAACCAATTTGAACAGGTTTGCAACATGCTGATTGGGGACAAAATCTACCACACTTGACTCTTAATATCAGAGAGCACGCACGCACACATAGTTGCGTTGTTCGGGCTGTCCAATAAGCTAATGGCGGGGCACTTTGCTCGTCTCGTTCTGCCAATCTTTCAGAGACAGTCAGCACCTGCGAGTGTGAAGAGGCGGCATCCAAAACACCACAATTTCCCTGATTGCGCACAAGTACTGAACAAAAAAAAAAAAAACACACAGAGTGAGAAAACTGGAGAGAGAAAGACAGAGAGTGAGAGTTCGGAAGTGAACATAAATTATAAAAGAGTTTTTTTAAAGCCTTAGGTAATGCTCAAATTCTGGATTTTATAAGATGGCAAATTCTTGTATCCTGTAAGAGAAAAAGTGATGGAGACACAGCAAAGCCGGTCTGGAGTAGAAACTTTCCATCTAAATAAAGAGACAGATTGTAATGGAACAGTTAAGTCAGACCAGTGCATCACAACTGACTCACCCTATCCCTCCAACACCTGATGCTACAGCTAGGGAAAATGATCACACAACGTGTAACAAATTCCAGATTTGGAGCGTTTTAGCAGAGTTTCAGGAGGAGGAACACACCTCAATCGTGCCTCTGCTGGCATAAGCTATAAATACACTCCTAACCATGGCCTTTTACTCTCCGCCAGGTCCTATGGGGTCCGTCATGCCCAGGCATTATGGCAGATTCAAGTTTTATTCACTATCTTTCGGTTTTGCTAATTAATGCTTCACATGCATCTGCTGATGGTGTTTTCCTTGCTAGTGAACGTACATATTCAGCCCAAATCAGGCATTGCAGGGAACCGCTGCAGGGTTGTGCAGCTGTATGTGAGGGTGTGTTTATTTGTGCTGAATGCAACCACTATGAAACAATTAGGAAATTACTTTTTATTTCTCTGATTAGCTGGCTTTCTCGGTACTGGCGCTGCCACACCCTCATTCACTGTCTAAGTTGCTTGACCATTGCTCACACTCTCTCAAACCATCGGACTCAAACAAAAGGAAACTTCTTCATTTCACTATTTTGCAGGACTGATTGAGAGCCAGACACAGACACAAACCAAGTCAGAATAAAGCAGCAACCTCTGTGGCAAGCCACCAAATTCTGAGCTTTATTAATGGCTGATGTCACGGATACGTCAATTCTTTATACTGTCGATGGCCACAACACAACAGGTCGAGTGTCATAGTTTAAACCATGAACTCTGGATCCTGAATCATTCTCAGTGACATTTCAGGCTGACTGTGGAGGTTTGACCGGTCCGATTGTCTGACTCTTTCACCGCAGTGGGTTTGGTCTGAATCCAACCTAAAGAAAGACAGATCCTTCTGCCAATCATGGAATTTAAGAAGACCTGTTAGTAGCTAATGATCACAAACTAGTTACTTAAACAATCATCACAAACGTCAGTCAGCAACAATCCAAATATCCATCAAATATGAAGTACAGTTAACTAAATGTTGTAACAAGATGTTGTCATGCCCCTTTTAATGTCCTATCTAAGTATCTTGTGTATTATTCAATTGTTCTTTCTATTATTATATCCCATCATGAGGTTTCGAGGTTTACTTCATTCGCATTTGATTTGTAATTTTAATAGTTTTTCAACAGCACTTGAAAGCATCTTTCAAGCTCGAGTACAAAAGTTATAACATTAAGCTGCTACACACTGGTGTCAACAAAAATGCACACACTACCTCAAGTGCTACCAAATAAATGAAGCAATTTCTGGGATTTGCTCACATCTGCCTCAAAGGATTTTTATCCTCCAAATGTAATCAGTGTGTTATTGCCGAGCACATGGGAGGCACAATAAAACAAAATTCGGCTGCAGAAATAGACATATCGATCCGTTGTGCGACCCCAGAAGCGAAAAAGAGAAGGATATGAGCAATGCAGGACAAGTTTTGTGAACGCACACCAAATTGGCAAAACCACAAAACAAGCAGGCAGCGAGGGAAAACAAAGAGATGAAGAAGGGAAAAAAGAGTAATTGAAGTAAACTATGAAGAGAAAGTCAAAGAGAGAAAAGCAGACTGATGACAAAATAACATTGGGAACATAAAAATAAACAGAGAAAGAGAATTAAAGCGACAGAGAGGGAGCGTATTACTTATCTACTATTCAAGTGATTAAAAGCACGAGAAAGTGTTGGGTGTAAATATATGTTTTTGTTTTATTCACACATTTTTCAAAAACTGCCACAAACAACGCCACTTTGTTTAATAGTCGTGACTTCAAATGATTTGAATTCAAAGCAAGAGTGAGAGAAAGCGAGAGAGATTTCAATTAACGGAGAGTCACAGAGAGGAGGAGATGGAAGGAAGTTGGGTCAGTTGAGGACAATTTAGCAGCATTTCCACCGTATTCGTTCCACTTAGAAGAATTGGTGTCTCAAATCCTGGAAAGTCTAGTCTCATTTAAGACCTTTAAATCATATGAATCTCTTTCAGCTGAATCCTGTTACTGTTGGAAATATGATGTAAGGGGAACGACTGCGGCCCTATTTGATTGGATGGTAGCCGTGGTGTGAAAACGTTCAGTACTCTCAATAAAAAATAATGAAAATCTTATGGAAGTCAGGTCTTCCTGTAGTGAGCGACAAATGTAAAATAAAGTGAAGGCACTCTATCTACTGCTGTCTACTCAAGAAACACTTGCAAAGATGCAAGAAGCTATCTTTATCTACTCGTCGTGTTGGGAGGTAAGAGTGTTGAGGGCACACAGGTGCAACACTCATGCCTCCTGTTTTAAAGCAGGGCCTGAATCACTTCACTTTACACACTCCGCTCTGACACCGAAGGCTTGGGTTTCCATCCCCTATCTTTGCCTTTTTTAAAATGTAATACTGAAGAGGAAAAGCACATATATACTAGTTAGGTGCTGGCTCATAGATAGACATCAAAGAAAGGCCTTATCAGTGCTTATTTTTAAATCAGAAAATTGAAGTTTTGTCACTTTTGTTTATAAAGCGTAAGAAGGACAACAATCTTTGCCTAACATTAACCGCACTGCAAATGTCTTGCATTGATATTATAGAACAACCCAAGAGAAAAACACAGCTATTGAATGTAATCAGACGGTTTTGTAAGGTAATGTTTTGCAGGATTGATTGATATCATTCTGTTTGATGAGTGGGCTTCACGTTGGCAGGTAATGCAGGCCATGGGTTTGTCTGCCAGCGATGCTAGCTTGAAAGAGGAAGCACACAAACACCAATCAGCTATTTTTATTAACACCAGAAAGCCATATTTCCAAACAAAAAACAAATATCCGGCCGTAAATTAACAAGGAACTCTCTTCCGCAATACTCCTCTTTGAGGCCGATTTACAAACCAACACACATGCATGAACTTATATTCCCATTCACTCACTTTGTAGCTAATGGACCAGGAGCATAGTTAAGCTTTGACAGTCTATTTCCTGTCCTCCATTAAGCCCTGATGACTCATTTCCTGTTCTCTTCCTGGGCAGATCTCTGCCGGCAGGTGAACTCTGGAAATATATTCAATACGGGGCACAATGGAGCATGCTGTATATGCATGAATGTCTATGTGAAAGCCTATATATGAGCTGGTGTGTGAGGATCTTAGGGGAGCACTCGCATGTTGCCATTCATATGTGACAGAGTGAATAATGAGGCATGCCCTCCGGTTAACATGGTGTAAGTAGGTGTTAACTATGACAGATTGTGCTGCCACTGGTGACCATGGTTGATCAGTCAGATAGCCTTCACCTCTCCGCTCCTCAATTATTTCACAGTCACATAATTGTGTGGATGGCAATAAATCTCACATCTCATTTCATGCGCTTGATTTCACCCTTAATGTCGTGGCAGCTCCAATTTCAATTTGCCTGATACTTTTTTTCTGGAAAAACTCCAGCTAGCAATGAGCGAACTCGTAGCTGTCAGCTGTCACTGTTTTCACTCAAAGACAGCCCAACAGGACACACACACACACACACACACACACACACACGGACTGGCACTAGCTGTTGTGTTGTGTTGTCGAGCGTAGAGTCTAATTGGAAAGTTGTGTTCCAAAATGGGATATCCAACATTTGGAAAAGTGACATCTCCAGCCTATTTGCAGTGGTTGTTACCCATACATCCTTTACATTTTAATGCATACTATGTGTCCTCCAGAGATGAAGTTATGTTTTTACCCAAGGTGAAAATATAACAAGCAAACACAGGTGCAAATCTGAGTCCAAATCTTAATGAAAGTATGTTTGCAGGGTCATAAAATCTACCCAAAATCTCCATTTTAAATGATAGCAGTGCTATCTTTGGCAGTAGTTAGTTATAGTTGTAGTTTTAAAGAGTTTATTTCTCATGAGACTAATTTTGGTAATCTGACATCTCAAAACCATGCAAACAACTACTACTAACAACAACTATTTGAAGCAAGTAACCCACTGACAGACATTACCATCCCTACAGTACGTACAGCTAAAAATCTCCAAGGTTGCCTCCAAGGTTAAGCAGAAATTACTCAAATTATGTCATGAGCCATTTTCTCAGAGCTTCTACAAAACCCACAAAAAACATTTGTGGCCTTTTTAGGCCAATTTGGAAAAGGCTGACATTTATCTAATGGCCACATTTATAACATTCCTGCTCGCACCCGACCAGGAATCCAACACTGCCATTACTACCTGCGATCAGCGCTCTCCATTCTCAGCGAATTCTATCCATAAAAATGTCAAACCTTTAAAAATCTGCTTCTGTCGGCCCAGTGAACTAATTCTTACCCTCGCTATGCATGCCTGACATACTGCCCTAGAACAGGCGTTCAGGGCTCACAGCTGCCAACACCACTTAAATGTTGTCACCAGAGTTTGGCTGCAAATGTGCTGATCTAATGATCGGCATGGGCGCTGATCGGCACTCACACAAAGCTGCTCTTTAAAGACATCAGTCACTGTTTGGTACACCAATAAATGAATGAATAAATAAACCAACAAATGTCCTAATTAATTTGGTCAACACATTTTTAAACCCCCCTGAGGCAGATGCTCCTGTAGCATTTGATTCAGGAGAATCACAATATGTGTTAAAGAAACATGTTTTCCAAGATTATTAGGAAAAATACGGTGGATATTTTGGTATTTTGCTTTTCTTGACACACAAGTGATCAATAATAACACAATGGCATTACTCTCTCTCTGAACATTAACAACAAATGTGCTACCTAGAATAAATCAAACACGTAAAAAACCTATTTTAGAGGCAGACTGTCTGATTTTGACCTGCCTCATCAAGGCCATCTGCATTCTAAGAAATAGCCCTCTTCAAAACACGTCAAAATCGACAGCTTTGTTAAATATTAATGACAGCAGGTAGAGTGAAGAATGGAAAAAGAAAGAGAGAGAGGAGATACTGGAAGAATAATTGATGGAGTGAAAAATAATTGGTTGTAAATTGGTCCTTCTTTATGTAGTGGTAGTTTCATGTTGTGGGAAGGGAGCAAGAGAGAAAACAAAGAGGAGGGAAGACAAAGAGACAGGAAGTAGTACAACAAGATAAAATGGAGAGGGAGTGGGGGTGATGAAAAAGTGACATAACAAAGGAGATTGTTGTATTTTCAATTTCCTTTTTAGCCTCTGCCCAGTCAGCGTGTTCGTCTTTACAAACGCCACACTTACAACAACATACTGTATATCAACTGGCGAGATTTTTTTGTACGTCAAAGCTGGTTTGTTACTGCAATAAAAAGAAAGTACTATACCACTATAAAAACAAAGCCGACGTTGCCCTACTTTGACACAACACAAGCCGATGTTCAGATAACAGTCGACTGATCTCAAGCTTGATGTGCAGTTGTATTGTCTAGCAAGAAAATTGTGAATGAGTCCCAGTTGGAGCTGCTCATTACATATGCAAAGCTAATTAAAATTCTTCTTTGATCTGGGACCTAAGAAACATCTGCTAATTTTGATCATGAAAGACAAGAGTAAGGGTCTATAGCCTTTCTAATGGATTAGGCTATACACAAATTCTGTACAGCAGTGCTTGGAGCTAAATGCTAACATCAGCATGCTCACCTCCTCAAAACAAGCGGCAACCTCCGCGAGTGCTAAAAACTGTAATTCCTCGAGCGGCCACTTGAGGCAGGCTGCAGAAGTCAGTCAATCTCCATAAGCCCCCATGTTAAAATGACCAACTTCACAGCAGAAATAAACATGTTTACAGCCTGGTGCAAAAAACAGTTTTAGTCTCTATAGCTAATTTGCCCGTTCATGACAACTGTACTGAGGGTGAATTTGTATAAAACTCACCAGTTCAAATTATATTAAGGCTTAAAGTTATGCAGAATTATCAGCATGGCTGCTTTGATTGACAGGTAAGTGCCGTTACAGATGGCTTGTTTGAAGAAGAAGCAATACAGCCAACATGGCGGCGCCGCATATTTTCGGCTTCAAAGCGGCTCAAAATGACAAAGCTTACATGCTAATGTTTAGCAGATATGTTAACCATCTCAGTTGTAGCATGGGTGAATGCTAACATTTGCTAATTATCACTGAATATGTTGGCTAATGTCTGGCTAAAGAACGTGCACAGCTTCTTTAAAATTAGTTTCACGTCTAAAGTGGGGAAAAAAAGTGAAGGTTTTTTTTTTTATAAGAAAAAGGTAAATGTTCAAGTCACAATAACTGACATCTAAGGGACTGAAACACTTTTCCCGTAAGGAAGGCATAAGTCTCATCAGTGGGCTCTAAGCTTTATCTTTCCCCCTAAAGGTTGTTCAGTGATCCAAGAAAATCCTCAACCTCGATACGTGCATGAAATCCACACTTTAACCACCTGAGCTCCTCCAAATGCCAGGACAGTCTCCTCTCAGGTTTTAGTACAGCGTCTGTGCCACTTTATGGATAACTTATGCTTGAGACTGTTGCTCATCATTGTTCCAAACCTTTTGCTTTTAGTAGTCGTTGTGGTTTTATGTGGCAGTTATGCAGCTAGAATATTTGGCCTACATTTTTACAATACATTTATAATACAGTAGTTCTTTGCTGCCACATCTAACAAAGCAAGTATAGACAAAAAAATGTAAAAATCTATGAACCACATTGCGGTTTACATCCTCCAAAACAGGACAAAGTAAAATATTTCACGCTAACAGTAAACCAGTCTGCAGCTCTTTTCCTTTTGTTGCACATCATAACCACAATGCGATCCTCTGATCTGGGTCATTACTTTTATGGACTATGGCGTTGTTTTTAAACATAGCCTCTCCTATCAACTTCTATCCTCATGTGTTACCTCACATTACATATTCAAAAGTTGTACCTCTGAAACTATTAATAATAAATGAGGTAAGCTAATTTTATTTTGAGTTTATATAACACCACTTTCTGCACGACATCTACATTTTAATCTTTCACTACAGTCGTTTTAGAGTTTTACAGCTCGCATTATTATTAACAATAATGATACAATAAAATGATGGAGCCAATGCACATTAGAACAAATGTTCAATGATTAGAAAATTATATAAAACTTAATCAAAACAGTTCATCTTCTAGTGCAGCTCTCTTTTTGTTGGTTTGCTGCCATAAAGTTTTGTGTTTTCTGGATTTCTGCATTGGTTTTGACTGAGTTTTGGATGTGCTAAATCTATAACCTCTCGTATTAGTCTGTTTATATGAAAAAGGGGGGTAATGACTAGCCAGTTAGCTTAGCTTAGCACAAAATATCCACCTGTAAACACACAGACACGTCAGATTTTGTACAGAAATGACTTGTAACATGCTAATCGTGAGCTTTAGAGGTGCTGGTGAGCAGTTTCATAAGCTTACTAATCAGCTAGTTGGATGTAGCCTTGTATGTAGTGGACAGATGTGAGAGTGGTATTCTAATTCTCCACCACAAAGCGAATATGTGTACCGTGAACTATTTATTTATCTGTTACCACTCCTTCTATATCACCACTTAGTCTACCACAAAGGGGCAAAGCAGCGAGTTTAATAACTACTAGGCAGTAAGGAAAGTCCAGCATGTTGCAGAGCTGGCTAGGCGTGTACAATCTTTCCCAGAAGTAGCTGAGAAAGTTAATAAATCTGTGAGTGTGAAACTATTTTAAGCCTCCAGTGATCCAGTTTTAACTTTTCTGGAACAAAATTTTGTTGCTGAGAAATATTTAGCCAACTAGACTGCTCAGTGTGAAGGGAGAGTGAGTGAAAGAAAGACAGGGAGAGAACGAGAGCGAGAGAGAGCGATGGTGGAATCAGTTTGATGCCAAGAGCTGTGCGTTGACCCTGATTAAATGTCTCCCCTAACTCACTGGGACCACTGATAAGACCAATACACTCTGGGCGTTGTGTGTGTGTGTGTGTGTATGTTCAGGAGCCAGAACAGGAGATAAGGTGTGTCTACACATGTGCATGTACAAGAAGTGTGTGTGTGTGTGTGTGTGTCCCAACACCAATTCTCCTGTGTAAACATGCTGACCTGGCACAACACCAGTAGACACTTTGAAGTTGGCAATAGTCACTGTAATCTCCCTCTCTCTCTCACACACACACACACACACAAACACACACACATATATACATGCATGCCCACACACACTGAGCCAGAGGCGAGACTTAACACTGGCAACCTTCTGTGGCTTAGCATGTGG
This sequence comes from Argyrosomus regius, assembly GCA_946959425.1. Lineage (NCBI taxonomy): Eukaryota > Metazoa > Chordata > Actinopteri > Sciaenidae > Argyrosomus > Argyrosomus regius. Next base: position 6,889,175 of record OX336900.1, on the reverse strand, counting down.
CCACTAACACACACACACTCCTGCATACACACACACACACACACAAATACTCATCTATTGTCACAGACAGTAGCATCCTGTCTCCCACACAGAGAGATAAAACAATAAATTCTCTTTCTCACACAAGCGCACAAAAACACTGACTCTCACATAATCTCCTTTTTTTTTTTGTTTATGCCACCTATAATGGAAATTTCTGCTGACAGTTACGTGTCTGTGTTTTTGCTAAAAGTGCCTCCCACTCTGGATTGTATCAGACTACAGCCTCAGAGCATCTCCAGGCCTTGATTCCTGGCGCAGTCTCTCCAAATGCACCAAATTCTCTGTGATTGTCAAGACTGCACCTATGTTTTATGTGGATGTAAACACTTTGAGACAAAAACCACAACATAGCGTTTAAAGTAAGATATAATGTATGTGATTAACAGGTGATGTTTCGCTTTTGTATGTCACACTTGTGATATTTGTGTGGTGTGTTTACTGCCAGTCATACAGCGGCGTGGGATCCACGTTAGAGGGTGGAAGTCGATGCACACTTGATGAGTTTTGATGACCTTTTAGGCTACTTTGCACTTGCAAGCTAAAAGGAAGTATTTCTTCCTCTTCTTTAAAGGGCCGGCTCACCAAAAATTGGAAATTACATACACTGTCAATTACACAAAGAAATGGTCCTGCTGTTATTAAAAGAGATGTTGCTTGTGACTTCTTTGAAGCTGTATGAACATACTTTTTTGGCCACGTAGAGGTAAAATTATGCAACAATAATAAAAAAAAAAGAAGACGAAGAAGAGAAGAAAAAAATCTAATATTTTACATATCCTGGCCTTTTCAAACTGATGGTTAACTGATGGTGTTAGCACACTATTGCCTGTTTAAAGTTCCAGCAGACACGGCAACATGAGTACCAGCATTGTGCTTTTCTAATCTTTACACTCCTTTTAGCTTTGTTTTGGTCTCCACCAGCTCCCAAGAAAGTCTCTTTAGCTGTGAAATGTTTCACTATATTCAAAAGCTAATCAGTCACTATGTCCAGTGTGATTCATCAGAAAGAGTTGCCTGCTGTGTTTGGAAATGAAAATGACTAAACAAAAAACAAATTAGTTTGGAATATAATTCCCTGTGAGTTTGACATTATTAGCGACACCTTTTACATTACATGCAGTCATTTGACTGATAGTTCATAAACATAATTGAAAAAAAAAAAAAGCTAAAATATTGATGAGCTTTAAATGTAACATGCAAACCCCACACAGAAAGGCCAGCTGGAGGCCAGCCAGGGAACTTCCTGTTGTGAGATGACATTGTTAACCACTGCACCGCCGTGTGTGCCGCCTGGGCAAATACAGTGAAGCCTAAATTATCAGCATCACATTAAGGTGAACATAACCAGGTAATATGAGGTATCGTCTACTACTTAGTAAGATGTTGGGTGGGGGAGGTGCGGACCCAAACCACTGTAATGAGGTTCACTGGACGCTAAGTTTGTAGGTGTTTAATTGTCTTAATTCTTGCATGTGTGGGACCGTTGTTTTAGTGTTACTATTACTGGAATATCAAAGTTAACTCATTCTTGTATTCCTGTTTGCCTGCAGTGCCTGACATAACATTTATAAAAAATGAAAAATATGTCTTCTCTTCCTGACATGCATTTCATACAAAGAAAGGAAAGCCTTTATTTATGCACACTGTACACACCATTATGACTTCTCTGTTGTGAAAAAAAAACACATTTCTGACCTCAAATAACCACTGCAGCTGTGCTGGACGGTTTTCCAGAACGTTGGCATAAAAGGAGGCCGCCTTCGGTGGCTGCTACATGGGCGAAAGCCTGCTACCTCATTGCCCAATGGTTATGTCCCAGTTTTCCAAGAGACTGCCATTGCACCAACTGTTGTTGGCCATGTATCATTAACTCAATATGTCAAATTATGAGTAAGCATCCACAGTAGAGATGGTGAGACGACAAACATGGCGCCATGTTATAATATGTCTAAGGCTCATTGACTAATTCTTTCTTATGTGGGTCCAGGACTGAAGGGGTTTAGGAGCCCCTGATCAGATAGAAATCTACTTAGGGTATTAAACTGGGGCAGGGGGTTCTCAGAACTTTTACCACACGGGATTAAAATGGAGATTTAATCTCACCCTGGGACTCAATCAGGCTAGTCTCCTTGCACAGGGATCCACCACAAACAACCGAAAACTAATTTTCGATCCAGTTTTAGAGACTACAGGTCTTGGGAAATGGAAGTCTGGGGTGGGGTGAGTTATAAATTGGAAAGTTAGTGTGCTGTTGAGCTTATTTTATTTTGAAAGTCAACCTAAATTGCTTTTTTTTTTTTTTAACTTTCTTTATTTGTCACCTGTTCGCTTTCTTCATTATTTGTTCATTTTTTGCCTGATAGAATTATATGAAATGGGTACTCACTGTGTGTGATTCAATAAAATTTGCGATGCTCTTCATAAGTAATAAACCAAATAAAAAGTTGGTCACAAAGAAAATAAGTTAGGCAGCTCTTGCTAATTTGCCTCTTTGTTTTCGCCTGCCTGGGTTGCCAGATATGCAGATTTCAGGCAGTGTTTTGGCCAGCAGGCAGATAATCTTGTTAGGAACAATTAACTCGGTTGTATTGTTGAATGTAAACTCAATCCCTCACACACAAGCGTTCAAAACAGCAGCTGGCACTGCGACCGGCAAACTCCAACGAAATGTCAATGAGGATCAACACTCCTGCACTGACGTCGGAACAAAACAGTCAAAGTCATCCAAACCTTCACCCAGAATGTAAAGTGATGGAAAACCTGAGAAAAAAACAAATAAACTCTTCAGTATCACAGATGGTGTAAGTCACCTCTGAACTAATAAAACAAACAGAATTATGCCCGGGAGGCTGGCATTCAATGTATTCATTTATGTTTTGTTTATAAATTATGACTTGTTCGTAGCTGATACACAGTCAAAAGAATCTTAATTGGCTGATTCCAGCTGTTTTATACATAATATATTTAGATTTAAACATGCAATAACTGATTTTCTTGGCCACTTGGCGGCAACTGTAAGAAATTGTGAATGCAACATTGACAAACTGTATTGTCACCTTTAATATGGTGAACCTGTTAATCGTTAGTTGCTTAATTACACATCCAGCAGTTAGGGAGCAACATTATAATTCATTTGGAGCCATGATTGTGTCCAACTGATGAATGTAAATCCACTATTCACTCTCCTTCAGCTTCTTTTTTGGTCTCTACCAGGTCCTGAGGGAAATATCTGGCTCTTTAGCTGCTAAATGTTCCACTATGTTCACCAGCTAGTCTCCAACTGTGTTTGTCTGCAGGTAGTGTACTTTGGGTTTTTAGAGCTTTTCCACTGAAAATACCTACTGTGGCTGAAAACAATGCCATGAGAGTGACACAAAACAGTAAAATTAAGCTAAACAATGAGCCAAAGAAAGTAAATATATGAGCAAATACTGAAGAAAGTTGTTCTTATTCTTACTATTATTATTAATGTTGGGCAACAAAATGTGGAAACAAGAGTCATGTTTAATATGTTCACCTTCTTACTTTAACATTTGATAATTAGCACTAAACTAAGGTTGATGAGAATGTCATTACTTTTCTGCGTTTGGTCATCAAAATATTGTACAAGATATTATTTTTGGGGGCTTTATTTGCCTCTATTAAACAGGAGCAGTCAGAGTGGGGATAGGGCACATCAACAAATTGAAGTTATAACCCGATGATGGTGCAAAAGGAAAGGTTACTGGATCATCAAAACTATTACAATTCATCCCGAGTGTGAACTGAATTTCATAAAAATACATCATATGGTTGTCAAGACATTTCAAAAGCCGGAAATATCAACCTGTTGGTGGTGCTAAGGGAATTCATCCTCTAGCTACTATAAATGTCTGTACAAATAGTGAGTGAAAGCCTCATAGAGGAAAAAAACAACAACTCTAACATGTAGAATGATGTCTCAGAGAGAAAAAGAGCAAGATTCGCTTTGAACATTTATACTAAATGTAGTCTTAACTTCAAGAATCTCAAGCAGTAACAATAACACATGAAATAGACTACCATGGTCTCTCACACTCATCTCACTTCTTCCATTATCTACACAGGTAGCACTAATATAATGACACACACCTATTGATGCTTTATTGCTCTGTGAAGAGAAAAGAGAGCGAGAGAGAGGCCTAAATCAGCTGAAACCATTAACAGCTATGTTAGGAATTTACAAAAAACAATGGTAGGCCGGTTGCTTTAGTGTCGAATACCTTCCTGGTCTGTTTTAGAGGAAAGTAGACTAATGTAACCTGAAAATCACACATAAACTAAGTTCACAAACCCTTACTTACAAAAGCAGCTGGTGTTGTTTACAGAGGTCTGTCTCCATAAGATATTCCTATGATAGCTTGTTGTGAGCATTAAGTCAAATATATATAATTCTCCCAGCAGAGGTACAACAACACCGTCTGGAAATGTTTGAAAGACGCAGTCAAAATTACATACAATACAAAATACAATAATGTAATCAGACGGGGTATTCAGAAATGCACAGAGGAAAAATAATATTTTTCAGACAGGAAAAATGGTCCCACTATATTTTAAATAAATAGGATTTGGGCAATACATTTACAAAAACCATAATAAGAAGATCAGATAGTAAACATGTGCTTTTGTCCACTTCTACAGCACCCTCAGATAGAAACAGAAGAACTCAGCCATACTGCCTCTGCTATTTGTCAGGTATAAGAATACTTAGCCTTGCTCACATGAGTGAGGCTAATTCAATATGACATCTTTCTAATAGGTAGTGTGGCCACTGGGTGGAAGGGACCAAATACAGAGAGAGTACAGACATCACAGGTGGAGGGGGGAGAAAGTAAATGCAAATCAAGCTACAACGTGGGCTTTAAATTTTACACGAATATGGTGGGAACTGTTGGTACAATCAAAATAGGGATGTGAAAGTATAGACTCTCTGGAGTCAACCTTCAATATTCTCTTGTGTTGCTGATTAGAATAAAACATGAACACCACAAAACAATCTGTGATAATAAGCGTGGAAATAGACCAAAATCAATATCTGGTATGTTAGAATCATGTTGCAGAGACAGCAACTGTCTTTACAGCATGTATTCATGTAATAATTAGCACCAAGGTTTAGGGGAATTGTAAACAACAAAAGGAATATAATGTGGATAACTCAGATTACAGTCATATTTAACAACAAAAAACAAGTTTTGTCAAAGTTTAGATCTGAACCTGACTCTGTATTCAGAGAGAAACACGCTCTGGACACACAGAAATGCCTTCTTGACCACATAAGCATTGCTGGTAACCTCAGAACACCCTTTCACATCTAAATTTGACAGTTCAAAAGTTAAACTCCAGGCTATTATATCCATGTAATACAGGGGTAGGTCACGCAAGGTCAAACTCTTTCTACGATAAAGTTTTTTTCCAAATCATTGGAGATTTTTGAGCTCTCCTTAAATCAAAAACTATGGTTGTGGTGTTAACTTCAGACAACTGCCAGAAGGTGGAAGAAGTATTTTTGTGTGTTTGGTCAGTCACAGTTATTCCACTATTGTCAGTCTGGCAGCCCCAGGTGATTGCAATGAAATCTGAGTAAATCCCTAGCAGCCATGCCAAGCTCTGTGGAAACCAGTCTAGTTAGTGAGCTCTGCCTATGACCTTTTTTGGCCTCAAAAAACATTACTCCAGTCTGACAACTGAAACTACACAGGCTATACTTATAAATGAATACTGTAGCATTAGTTTTGCATAACTTCAACACAGAACACTCAATTATCTTGTTTCAACAATGAAAACATCTGAATTTAGCTAATATGTAGCTGTGTTTTTAGCTGGTGGTAGCTAGCTTTTGTGGCCCAAACTGATTTTGTTTAATCACATTCTTGAGACTCATTTTTTTTTCTATTGCATCTTATCTGTGAAATATAGTTTCTATTTTGACATTTGAATACATTTTTAACAGCCTGGATTGGTCTCCCTGTTACACTAATTACTTCTATTATTACACTGCATCCCGGGGATTTACAAAAGAAATGTTGATTTGTTCTGCAAAATCAACATTAGACCATAAAACAACACTGTACACAAGTTGATTAAAGGTTTAGTCAATGGTGTTAGATTACCGCAGTGTAAGAGAAGGATTTTTGGATTTAAATGAATGAGTGGGGTGTTGAAAGAAATTAGAGAAAGTAGAAAGTACAGGATTCTTTTTAAGATCTGATGAAAAATACTACAATTTGGCCATTTTAATTGCCATTTTACATAATTTTATCCAAAGATAAATCTGATTTTCTTTCAAGATGAGCAAGAAGCAAAGTAAAAAGGAGCTTTTTAAAATGCAGGTTTTGTAAATTCACATTTCTTCTGCACTAATAAGTCGCTAACTAACTAAATAATTAAGTGTTGTTTTACTACGGTGAAACATCACTACGCAGACAAACTCCCATTTAAAAAGGCAGAGACTTAGCAGCAGTTATTTAAAACCTGCTGCTTCTGTCTTCCAGCGTGACTAACAGGATTTGACATGGTGACGAGTGGACGGGTCCCAGGTTCACAAACCACATTCTGTTTGTCTGACCCCACTCTGCACATAAACACGCACACGCACATGTACACACACACACACACACACACACCTAAACACATACACATACGTACAGGAGACCACACACACACACACACACACACAGGTAGGTAGAGTATGAGTATACACACTTGGACACTCTATTTCAACATAACACACACATCATGTGTTTGTCACTGCTGGTTATTTGGCACTAAATAGCTCTATCTGCACAATCCACTTTCACACATGACTGAGCAAAGCTCCACATTATATAAAGGGTTCACATGTTGACACCCAGAGCTGGATGAAGTTCATAATAAAGGCGAGCTATTGTAAGAGATGAAAACAAAACAAAAACATACTTTAGTGCACCCCCACCTCCTGTCACCTTTGACTTTCTCCCCTCACTATCTGCTCTGTATGGAGGAGGCGACAGCTTGCAGTAATTTAAAGTAATCGGATGACTCTCTCTCTCTCTCTCTCTCTCTGTCCCTCTCCTCTTTATAATCCGAGACAGGCAGGCTGCTTGTGAGGTAACCTGCTTTTGACGGGACCACTGCTGCACGACCCTCAGAGACAGAGAGACAGGCAGACAGGCAGACAGACCATATACTGCACTGTAGCAGCTCACAAACGACTTGTTGAAGACACACTCCTACTACTATTTCAGATAAGGTGGGAGATCAATTACAGGGGAGTGTGTGAACAGTAACCTGCTGCTCAATTACAGACTTAATTCACATATATAATGAATTTAAACCCGATAGGCAGCGACCACCAGTTAACCCAGTTTATCCACATTAATATCACATGAATAAAAATCCAATATTGACTGTAAGGTATGTGCTGAAAAGCTGCAGATTGCATTAAAAATGGACTTCAATTCGTGTTTAATCGTTATGATAACTGATAACCAAGAGCAGAGGAGGTATAAAGCAGCGTGTTGCATATAAATGTGCTGAGTTGTCGACGTCTATGAACTAAACCAGCGTCAATAATCCTCCTCAGCCAGTTCAGCACCGCGGACAGCGAATTTAACACACGAGGAGGAGGAGGAAAAAGAAGAAGAAGAAGAAGAAGAAGGAGAAGAGGAAGAAGGCTTCATCTCTTCTCAAACTGTGCTGTGGTCGATACACTGTCACACAGGAAAGCGAGCAGAGTTTCTCAAAGCCTGTGTCAGCCTGATATCGGTCTTTTTTGTTTCTATTTTAGTACCATGGCAGCGTTTTAATTCTGCATGCAAACTTCTTCATTTCTTCCATAAAAACAACATAAAAACCCCGCAGAAAATATGAACCATGCATCCCTGTGATAGTGCAGAAATAACACAAGCAGGAGAATATAAAAGAAATGCAACAAACCGATGCCTTTAGGTCAGTAAACTCACCACACATGCACACTATGCATCAGAGAGCTTGTCTCATTAAATACTATAGGATCAATATTATTTACTTACCGTGTTATCCTCGTTGAAGCCATATGTTTAACATACAAATCTACTTTTCCACACACTGTTGCCGTCTCTGGGCTGTCGAGAGACACAGCCCGAAGACAAAATCCAGGAAATAACATCCACACAACTCATCCACCCGCCCGGCTAAACACCGACCCCACTTTTTTTTTTTTTTTTGGTGTGTGGAGGAGGTGTTGGAGGAGGAAATGCCGCCGTCCGTGCCTTTAAAGCAAGAAAAAGAAAAATGTTTTCAAGTCACACACACACTAACACACTTACACACACACACACACATAAAAAGATATGACTGTTGTGGCCTTTGTGCAGAAAAATAGCCTCCTCTCTCCTCTCCTAGTCCCCTTTTAGTTTAAGTCTCCAGTGTGGGACTTACAAGGTAAGTATGAGCTCTGTGGGAGAGAGGCAGAGTAACACTATATCTCCTCTAGTATTCCCCTTTGCTTTCTCAACCAGTGAGAGAGAGAGAGAGAGAGAGAAAGAGAGAGAGAGGCAGGGAGGGAGGGGGGGAGGTAGAGAGACTATAGCGACATTAGATGAAGAGAGAGAGAGAGAGAAAGAGAAAGAGAGAGAGGTGGGGGGAGGCGATGCGGAGTCAGAGAGGGAGGTTTTGTCGTAAGGTAGCCGTGCATTTACCGCAGGAGCAGCAGGCAGCAGCAGCACTGATCATCGGTGCACCGCCGTAATCTAATTATGTCCACGGCAAAAGGCGCATGGATTACCGGGAGGTTGCTCCACTCTGTTACGCTCTGCTCTGGTCTTTGCGCCCCATGGCGGAGAGGGAAGCATCGGGGCACTGTCAAGGCTGTCTTATTAAATTTGAACTCGTCAGTATTCATTCACACTCTCAGTGAAAAAAAGTTCTCACACATCTTCACTCAAATTAAACAGCACATCGGTTTTTTTCTTGGTTTTCTTTGAGCTAAAAAAAAAAAGAAGAAGCAGAACTGACCTGATTATCTCAGTGTGTGTTTTTTCTTCCTTGGAAACATTACAATCAACATTTGGATTTCATGCTTCTTTGGAGCTGTAAAGCAGCCCTATTTACTTGGGATTAACTGTTCTTGTATGCTTATTCCATCTCTGAAGTTATTGTAAGGTATATTTCCAATACTTTATATATCCTCTTCTGCAACTGTGGCACTTAATAGCTACATTAAAACAGTAATCCTGTGAGACGACAAGAGTCATTTACATGAGACAAGTTCATTTACATGAGGGTAACATCCGTTGATGAAGGTCTGGAGAAGTTATTTATGCAAAGCAACATTGTGTAGAAATAGGTATTTTTGAGATTTAGCGCCCCCAGTTTCAGGGTGCAATACCACTGTTGTAAATATTGTTATGATTATGCTACATATGATCAAAAAATAGCAAGTCAGCCACTTTGCTAACAACCAAACATCAAGCAAGTGCAACAACGCAAGACATAGCAGCCAGCTAATATTACTTACTAGTCCAACAACAAGAAGCCCAGCTCGGCGTCTCTCGCCAATGACTAAGAGTAATTCCCAGATTTACTCTTGTCCCGCGGTTTCTTGCTTGGCCACTCACTCCTTTTCTCATTCTTAGCTTCCTCTGTCATTGTCACCTTTGGTCTTGTCATCTCTGTTATGTCTATATAGGCTGCTGAGCCCGGTTCAGCTCCTGTTCTGGCACGACACTGGCGCTGCTCCCTGTCACCATCCAGCCCCAAAACCTCCTCTTCCCGGTGGCCCAAAATGCCTGTGGTACAACCACTAACACTTCCCTGGTGCCCTGAGATTACAGTCTGGGCAGCCCGGCTAACAGCCTACTGTAAACTAACATTAGCTAACAGCAGCTACAGTTGGCAGCAGTTCACTTTACTGTCCATCAGGAAACTCTGTCAATCACAGAGAGTTGAGGCGGAGCAGCTGGAGGACATCAGAGGGGAAACCAGAAAACATTTTCTCCATAAAATATGATGCAGTTTCACCAGAATCAGTGAAATTGTTGGTGGTGTGTGACTCTTGTGCCTTAAAGTGTTATGTAATTTTACATAGCGCAGAGACAGAGTTATGGCACGCAGAGTGGGAATGTAGTAATCTAGATGTTTCTAATAGAAAAAGGAAACACATACAATGCAGCAGGCCAGTGATGTTGTCTTTCTTTAGTCCAAACATTCATCTTCCTTGACTAAAACCTGGTGCATACGTTACCCACAATCCAATGTGACAGCTGACAGTCTGGTCAGAGATTCAGGTGTTTTATGTTAGCAGTGGCTAATGCAGAAGCATTCAGTTTCCAGCCTCAAGCAGAGAGATGAGGAGTGGGCTGCAGAGTATCCTCCCACACCACACCCCCAGATTTAAAATGTTCAACCTTGTAGTCTTCAGACCCGACGCCGACTCAAGTGACATGACTTGAGGCAATCTTTCAGACTTCTTGCGCTTTATACAGCTTTTCTTTTTTTCCCCTCACATATGCAGTTGTACTCCACGCAACCTGCAAACAGACTTTGAAGCATAAAATCAATAAAAAAAATCAACCTTTACATACAGTGTTTGAGTAAACGCTCTCATCCTCCAGCATAAATGACATACAGCTATTTCTAAATTTAATAAACGCCTTTGCCTGTGAGGAGACCAGCAGTATTAACAACTAAACCACATGTGTATGGCCAGCATACATGTAACATTCCATCTATTGCAAGATAACTAAGACTAATCATTCTGAATAAAATAGCGTATCTAAATATGTCATTCCTACAAATAATTCGAACATTGTAATCAGCCTTTTGGCACAGGTGGAGATGCAGAATACACGCTGGCTAACGAAGTGCCACAGCCAGCGCCTTTTAAAAATAATGACTTTAAATATGTAGATTTGAGGAGCCAAACTGAACTCCTGCAAAGACTCTGTAATAAGTTGATTATACGTCGTCAGTGTGGGCTGAATCTCTAAAATCTCTGTTGAAAACTTTGGTGTAATCCAGCTCCAGAGCTCTTACCATATCATATTATTTTATGAAGACTTGTTCTCATCTGATCTGTGCACGGTTTGTTTTGAAGAGACCTTGCTTTATAGGCAATTTGCAAAAGGTTATTTAATTTGTGAGTCTCCGTACTTCCCCAAACTATATATTGGCTCAGAAAATATATCAATACAGCAGTAGAAATAGGCTACCAGAAGACAAGGACAGTAAACATTGACTTCATTTATCTTGTGTCTATTCTGTTAGGCTGTCTGGACAGAAAAGTACTCCCAATTGAGGGATGAGGATCTAAAATTGAGTAACCCTTTACCCACTTCCACATCTATTGCTTGGTGACTTCTTGTTGTTGACTTATCTACTTAGAAACTGTGAGCAAACTGTTAGCTCTTTCTTTGTGGGATTAATCAAGTAATTTGATAAGTAAGGCCCAAAACCGACAAATATGAGACCTTGATTAGCTGCCTAAATTCCCAGCAGCTAAATTTATGATTACTTAAGTTGATTAAAATTGGCTAATCCTGTAAAAAAAAAAAAAAAAAAAAAAAACTTTAATAAAACTCCCCAGAACTCTTTGCCTCCCGCTAACTCTTAAAGTTGAATTTTGCAGATACAGTTTTATATTGCTAGTCATTAAAATGCTTGGCACCAAATTGTTTTGGTGTAAGGAGGTTACATTTTGGATCCTGGGAGCAAATTGGCAGTTAGTGGTGCTTTAGAGGTACTCTGATTACACCATACTAAAAGCACAATGCTGTTGCCATTCCTCTTCTTTAACGAAGATGTGTCATCTGCAAATCGGCAAAAATGATTCCCAAATAAAGGTTCAAATGATGCACAATCTCAAAGAACTGTACAGTTGCTACAATCATGCAGCTCTACCACAAGTCTTCTCATTCAGAGCTTTATCTTCTGCTAATAAAATGTTTGATAGGCAGAGTGATGGCTGTAAGACAGCCATCTGCTCAATGACATTACAGCGCATCTTGTAATTACTTTCTTTATTTTGTAATTTGATTGCAAAGTTCAGACGTGATGGCTAAAAAGGCAGAGAGCCAGACCAGTTCAGGCTCCTGTGTAACTGTGAATCTACCTGTCTGTCCATCTGCTCTGTGGGAGCAGCATCGTTACTGTATGTGATGCACAATCCAGCAATAACTGTAACAGCTACATCGACTGTGTGCTGAGCGAAAAAGGATTTCGAAATGAAATGTTGGTTCTAAATTGATTAGGCAATCAACGGTTACAGAGTTACTCTAATTTGAAATCTGATTACATAATCAAAGGATTGAAATTACTACCAGTAAAAGGGGTTTGCAGGCAAAGGGCCAGGCCAATTATAGCCCCTATACCACTGTGATCTTACTTGTGTGTCCATCTGCTCTGCTCTGCTCTGCGGGATTACACCAAATCCTATTGAGCTGAGGGAATGGCAGCCAAGATCAGTAGGCCTGAACTTATCAAGACAAACCAACAGTACAAGAGAGGGTTGTCTTCCTCAACAAAGCACAAGATGGATCAAAAGGAATGATCATCTATTGATTAATAATGCTCATCAGAGTCGGTACAATTAAGAGATGGCATACTGCATGTCTGATAGTGCTATTATGGAAATCAAATGTGGTGCAGCATGAGGCACAAAGCCCAAGAGCCTGGTGGTACAAGATGCCGTCACATAACTGAGGGAACACAGTTGATTTTATAATATTATTGATCCATAAAGGTGAAACACTCTTTCCACTTGCTTGACTCTACAGGAAGTAGAGACACCGCAGTGCAGACCTGGGTTACACAGGCAGGTAGAAAGTTGTAATTTGTCTCAGAGCAACTGCAGCCGATTATGTGATGTTTTCTATCCACATATATGTATCGAGGTTTCAAGTCTGCTTCAGACCAAAAACTCCAAACCTATATTGTACTTAATCTGTTGAGTATTTATTTGACTTAATCCACTTTTGATAGTAGTCTGCATCTTCACCAGCGGATCATCCATGAGACGACATGTAGTATAATCAGTGTTCTTGTATTTCTACTATATCTTATACTAGAATTCAACATAGGCAAAACTCTACTAGGTCTAGGTTACTACTGTAGGTAGTTAGCCATTTGGCTGGTACCAATATTTGCAGTTTAAGGTTAGAACACATCAACACTGTTTGATTAATTCCTCACAATTTTGCTCTTGTAGATATGGCATGGCAAAAAAAACTAAAGACCCAACCCTCCAAACTCTTTTTATTGAGTCGCACACAGCTCTTCAAAATATAGACAAACCCAAAGCTGTACAGACCTGCTGTGCTTGGTTACAGTTGCCAAGCTATCCCTATCACTGTTCAGAGGAGGGGTTTAGAAAATGGTCAATTACATCCTATAAACTTCTGCTCCATGAGCTTGTGCATTGTCCTATTTTCAAAGACTGAATATCAGCCAGTTCTTTTTTCATTTTTTAAAAGCATCTGTGAGAAGCAGAAATGTAATAAGCACACAAGTCAGAATAGATTTTATAATATGTATTCTGTTTGATAACAGCAGTAAAAGACTAATTCATCAGTGAAATCAAACAAAATACTCAGAGTGAGAGCAGCAGAGACACTGAGACAATTACAAAGACAGAAAATTAGATTTAACCACAGAAAAAAAATGAAAATGGAAAAAGGACATGAAAGAGAACATTATATTTACTGTGTCTGCCATTGTTGAATCCATCCAGTGCTGGAGCCCTTCCTAGGTTATTTGGTAGAGCAGATGTTAATAGCTTAACAGGGCTAGGCAGTAAGTGTTTAATTAGGTCTGGGAAAAATGATTTATTCAACACATCTGGGCTCATAAAAGAACACTCTCTGGACTGTGTCCTTTATGAGTCTCTGGGTTCCCTCCCAAACCTGAAAATATAACTGCCTGGTGTAGCTTCTTGACAAGCTGAATCCCTTATAAACACTGTCTGTGTCCTGTAGTGATGTCACATCTCCTGAAGGGAGCCGAGAACAACTGCACCTAGTGGGAGGAGAGGCGCAGCGGGAGGTGTGTCAGTGACGATCAGGCAGTGCAGTACAGTTTTAGTGCGGAGGATTACTGGGATTTGTGCATGTTGCCTGCCTGCTCAGACCACATCAAAGCCACATGGTGCTAGGTGTAGTTCTGCTCTGTCCTTTCATGGATGATAGCTTTGACTTTGATATTTCCCTCAGGGAGGAGTACAGAAGACACCTTTTTTTTTTTTTTTTTTTTTTTCCATCTGTCAACATTCATGTGTGGCTGTGGTGACAGTGACCACACAGTGAACAACCACTTAGTCAGAGGACTGTCATGATGGCCACATGATTTTTACATAACGAGGACTGACTGGTGGATGCAACTTCTGCGTGACTCTTTGCCTAATATCACTGAAATTCTCCCGACATTGAGCAATGGTTTCCTCTCGGACAGGAAGACCGCATGTTTAATATAATTTAAGGCGTTGTGTATTTGTTTGTAGCTATTTTTGCACCCCCAGCACAAGGACATCAGTTTTTTTTTTGACAGGTCTGTTCTGGGCTCTTCTTTCCACCATAAAACTGTCATACTGTCATACTGCCATGGCACACACTGCGTTGTTTTGAAAGGAGAGGAAAACAGGTAACTTGATTGGCTGTGGCTTATGCCAGCTGCTACACACCTACTAATAATGTGTTTCTAACAGTTGCACCCTGAGATCTGGCTCCAAAAAATTCCCACCAGTCAGTCACCAGAATCTGTGTGCACACGCGCCATCCTTCGAAAGCAATTTGCATCACGTAACACTGGTTAAACTGTTGACTCTGGCGTCTTAACACAATTTTAATTCAGTCGACAAACAAATTATCTGCCTTTGGCTGCATATTCATGGTGCATTGTATTTGCACCTCACTACTCTGCACCTTCAGGACAACAATATTATTATTTCTCCTTGGTTAAGTGGATCTGCACTCTCTCTTCTCAATTTGGTGAGCTCTTTTCATCATGCACGGCTGTGATTGGAGCAGCTGTTTATTAAAAACAAAGTTAGGAGATTATGAATGTGGCGAAGATAATGAATAATTGCTACACCCTTCCAATTTATAATGCACTTTAGTAAAACATTATCATATGTATGATACATATGAATGATGGACAAATCTAAAAAAAAATTAAATAATAAGACACAGGGTGCATTGGTTGTCTAAGAGCTTTTCTTGCTATTTATTTAGTTGTTTTTGTTGTTAATAATAAAGTATAAATGTGGATATCAGTATGTCAAGTCAGTTTATTTGTATAATTCTTGATAAGTTGCAAAATATCTATAAAATTATATGAAAAACCTCATAACCTGATATTAGAGTTTGTGCAAGCACCAGCTGAGGTGTTTTCCATACCACTGCAGCCAAATAAGTGTCATAATTAAAATGACTCTCCACTCCAATGTCCATATGCTGAAGCTTTGCATGAAATAAGACTCTTTCCAGTACTTTTCTTGAGTCTCAGCAACACTTTAATTTAATGGCCCTGCAAATCATTCAGTTCAGGATTTGGTGGAATCGTGAGCAGGTTGCACGTTAAGAATCTGCTGCACTACTATTATTATCCTTTGATGAGCTGGCAACTTGTCCAGGGTATACCCCGCCTCTCGCCCAATGTCAGCTGGGATAGGCTCCAGCCCTACCGTGACCCTGATGAGGATAAGCGGTTACAGATAATGGATGGATGCACTACTATTATATTAATTTAAAAAGAGGAAAAATTCCCAATCAAATGATACTCAAGCTATCAGACATTTCAGCTAAACACTTCAGTATTAAATGATTTATTCACATTCTTTTCTAATATGATACATGCTGACTGAAAGATATCTATGTAGAAGTGGATGTTCAAAATGATACAAGAACATATGTATAAAAATAAGTTATACTATATGAGTAGTATAATCACTGCCATTGGTGTGAACTAAGGAGGTTTTTCAGTAGCTGGATGGGCAATCAGAGTAAATCCTGTGATTTAAAGTGTTTTCCACTGAAAAAGACTTTTCAGTTCACAGAAGGTCAACTCTATCCCTGATAAAAACAAAAAGGTAACACATCCTTAAGTAAGCTAACTTTTACTTTAGCTGAGCGCCGGCTCTCTGCTCCTCTGGAGAAAAGTTAGCCCCAAACAATACAGCTTAAACAACACTACTGTAACTGTTAGCCTCGGGCTAACTGTTAAAAATGGGAGCAAAGGCTGCATCCATCTTCGGGACACTTTATCAACCATGTTGAAGGGCTATGAATACTACAAACAGTACAGCTGGCTCTTTGTTTCTGATAAATCAAGTGGTAACACATTCTTAAAGTAACTTTAGCTGGCTTTTTTTGTCCTCTAGAGAAACTTTTGCCCAGATAATACAGCTTTACACTAATATAGACGTTAGGGCTCAGACTAAAGCGTGTGAGAAAAGCCTATGTTGGCCTTTAGCGATCTTTATTCTAAAGCAAAAGGTAGCACATTCTATTTTTTTCCCCTGACATCGTATGCTTTTATTTGACAGTGACAGCTGAGGATAAACAGGAAAGCGAGAAGAGAGGTGGGATGACATGCAGCAAGGGGCTGCAAGCTGGAATCAAACTTTCAGCCTTAGTACATGGGGTACCACATCCTTAAATAAGCTAAAGATATACTTTAGCAAAGATTTGGCTCTTCTCTACTAGAGAAAAAGCCCAGTATTGCAGAATGCAGTATTTGCTCCCTCATATTTTCGTGTTTCCTGGGACTTGTCACGGATATTGATTGCATATACAGTATCCAATACCTCTGAGCGTGTGTTGTAACCCCACCACTATGCATTGCATGTAGCGCTATGATCTAGTGTCAGCATCTACCTTCCAGTGAACACAGCCAGGACTGAACAACCTCTGAAACCAGCGGTGGCCAGTTTGGCATGGAATAAAGTAATCTACAGAGGTGGTTTTCTTGCTGGGTTTGTTTCCTGGCATCCCAGGGATTACTCAGTTCGGTTAGCTGCATGGTTGACCAAGCTGATAACAGTTCATTACTTAACAATCTTTCCACTAGGAAAGTCTGTAAATCGCCTCCCTGTTGGTCTCAGGGGTTGTGCTTGAACTCGGCTGCTGAGCCCGGTTCTGTTGCCTGCTAATGAAAGATTCAGTTAGCAGCAGTTAATTAGTGGCTAGTTACTTTAGCTAGTAATTAAGCTAAAGCTTTTCTTCTACCAGGAAACTAAATCAGCAGTCAGAGGACATCAGAGTAAAAAAAACAGCAAATATATTCTGCATAAAATATGATCCAGTTCCACCAAAATCACTGAAAAAAGCTATAAAGTTATGAAGTTTAATAAAGATATTAGATACTGCTACTGGTGTATAGCTGACATATGACTACATAAAAACACCTAAACATCAATTTTGACTTCATGAGGTCTTAAAGGACAAAGTTCGGCATGTCGGCATGATGCTGCATTGACCTTGAGGACATCATTTTCAGCTTGTATATTGCAACTGACTATGAATACTGTATAATATATAGGGAACATTTAGAAAATAATCAACAGCTGTATACTGTATGTCTATTCATTAAGGACCTTAAAAAGTACTGCAACATTACAATATCTGAGCATCTGAAATATGAACTAGAAATGTGCCGGCCATGTACAGTGGCTAATCAGCAGTCAAAATCTGTATGTTTCTCCAAGCACAGTAACGTCAAAGTGGGCATCCCGCTGTGAGCAGCTGCCATCCTGACTGAAAGATACTCATTGATATTGGCTTCGCTGCACAGTTTGAATTAGACGCTCTAAATGCTGCTTCAAATGAGCGATGTTAGTGGAGGTTTCAAAGGAAATTGAGGTCTGAATAATGTCATTGAGAATTACTTCACACAAGTATCAATTTCAGTGTTTAGTCCCACAAGGCCTAAATTCAGTTTAAAAAAAATTTCATTAGTATTGGTTTAAGTATCCAGCTTGCATGTCACATGGTCCAAATGCTGATTCAGGGACATTTCCATCCCACCAATTAAAGATTTTGCAGGGGAAAACACTGATACACGATTCTGCACCAAACAGAGCCTGGAGGACAGCCAGTTAAATCAGCCTCAGGGCTGATTTATGGTCCACATTTCTTCTCTAACAAGACCAGACGGTAATAGCAGAGACCCAAAGCTGTTTACAATGTAAACTGAACGTATCACATTCATATTTGTGTTATTTCTGTGTGTGCGCACGTACTCTGATGCATGCGGGTGTCTGTAAATTGGGCTCTGATTGCCTTACACTGATGCCAAACCCATTCTCGATTCATATTACAGATACTATATAGTACACGTACAAATGTACATAGCTTTTATATTTCAGATTCAGCTCAGGTGACCTATAATTGCACTCTTGCTGCCACATAATTAGAACTCCCAAAGTGCACACATAAACAAAACTTTGGAGTTGTGTACTCTGTAAAAGCGGCTGACGTAAAAGTAAATTAAAGTAAATCAAAAGAGCAGAACGGTTGGCTCACATTAACAGAACAATCTATGATCCCATTACAATCTGGTCCTGTTATAGACTTGTTTACATCAGTAATATCTGTAATGGAGATGGAAAACAAGCCAATATTCTCATATTTAACGACCAGTTGAACAATAAACAGAATCATTATTTTTCAACTATAAGTCAAGTATATATAAACAATATCACATGAGAGGTAGTGATGCTGTACTGGATATCAGCACGGCTGTGATTCGGTTTTGTTTGTTTATTTTATGTAATAATTTTTTTGGCTTCGCCAACACAAATAGTTTTTTAACAGGACCTGGACTGTTGCCAAGCAACACATGAACTAGTTCCTAGACAGTAGTAAGTTTACATGTTACCACAAACGAGACGGCATTCATATTTTTGAAAATTAGCCAAAGCAGTGTTGTTTGCATCATGGTAGGTGGGTTGTTGGGTTGGCGGGTTGGTGGTTGGTTGGCATCCAGTAGCAGCATGACCTATGACCTATAAGATAAATCTTATTCAATTATTAAAAAATAATTATTATTTAAATTAAAATGTGTTAAGAAATTAAATATTTGCAGGGAAAATAAACATGTGACCAAATCAGGGCTTCTTTCCTTCCATTCATCCTTTTCTGACGACCATTCATACTTCAAGTGGAATGTTATTTGTGAAACAAATGTCCTCTTTGCTATGCAAAATTTGTTACAATTAAAGATTTAGAAACTAATTTAGAAATCTAACGTAAAGCGCATGGATACATGTAGTTAAAAGTCCAAGTGATGATGTTGTGCTTTATATCAGCACCCATTGAACTCCTCTTGTCCAATCAAATGACTTGGTCAGAACTAATTCTTGTATAAATGTTAATAAAACCACTTTCTGTGGTCAAAAATACTAACGCGGTGTCAGTTATTTTATCATTATGTTGTTCAGTCAGTGGCCTTTTGCGCTGTAATTTGTTCACATTAACTCTAAAAGAAGTAGCCCGCCAGACAGCCAGAGGTGATTTAGTTGGCAGTTGGCACTTCGGGACGCCTCTGCTATCCAAAAATATCAAAATGGATATTCAGAAATTAAATTTCTGCAAACTTGACTGACATTATCAATGAATGAATGCAAGAAGATAAAAAAAAGATGTTTTTAATGTTCATGACTGCTAGTGGTTACAGTCGCTGGAGCCTCTCCTCTGTCTTTTTTGCCACGTTTGGTGCAGTGACTCCAAATATTTGCCATGGCTCGCTGCTCGTGTGTCACAGCACTGAAATCCATCTTCTTCAAGTGAGGCAGGACAGCAATCACATGTTGCCTGAACACAGAAACACAGCTAGCTTTAAATTCAGGCGCTCCGTGGACATTTGTGCGCTTCCATATAATGAATCTAAACTCAATGTTAAATAAGGACAATATCTTTCAGTTAATGCAAAGTAGACCTTGTCTTTACTTTCCTTGTATTTCACATAAACGAGATGAAAATTAAATCAAGAAGCTGGATGCATGAGAAATCTAACCAATGAAGGGTGACCTTCTTTCTGTGTGTGTGTGTGTGTGTGTGTGTGTGTGTGTGTGTGTGTGTGTGTGTGTGTGTGTGTGTGTGTCTGTTATACAGATGAGAACAGTAATATGAGCCTGATCTCCATTTAAGCATCTAAATATCACATAATTGCTACATTTTATCCTACTTTATTCTTCTGCTCCATTTCAAAGAGAAATATTGTACTTTTTACTCTCCCTACATTAATTTGACAGCCCTAGTTATATTTCACATTGGCATCTAAATTAAAAACATAATAAGTTTATAAAAACACAATGCATTTTAACTGATCAACAACAACAGACTGCTACTCCCACCATGTAAGAAGGAGCGCTACCACAGGTCCTTCATTCCAACAGCTGTCAGACTCTTAACACCAGCATGACTTCATGTAGCACAATTAAAGTACTCAGTTACCTCTTACTGTGTTAATTATATTTACTGTTATATATAGATATAGATGAGTGAATGATCCAACATGCATATCTATATCTGTGGTGTATATAACTATATAACTAACTTGCTCTTTTATTTTTTCTCATTTCAAGTACATCATCGATTTCTTCTATATATTTCTTATTTATGAGTATTTTTTTTCCACCTTGTGTATTGTGAGCTGCTGTAACTAGTGAATTTCCCCAGTGTGGGCTCAATAAAGTCTGTCTTCTTAATAAAGCAGTTGTTTACCCAATCTTCATGGATTGTGACCCCTTAACAAAACGTGTGTCTAGTTGAGGCTACTTGTCACATTTTAGTCCTCTAAATCTCTCAGATGGTTTAATTTAACATGTTCAGGCACAAATAAGTATATTTCAAAATAAAGCAAATCATCTCATGACCCAACAGATTTATCTCGTGACCCTTTGGAGGAGGTTGACCATGGGAACCATCGGCTACCTAAATGTAAAACTATAGCTCCGCCTTGACAACATTGTTTCGCCTTTCTGGTTCTGTTCTGCTCAGTCACATTTAATTCTTGGTTGTGTATAAAAGCACGTTACAGACAAACACCTACCTCCCGGCTGTCATTCAGTAAACTAAAAAGGAAGTCCGTACCTGTAGCCTTTCTCGAATTCTATGACATTTCCATGTAGTGTGATGGTGTGCAGGTACTGCAGCTCTCCCAGCTTGTCTGTTTGTGACAGGTCGCAGATGCTGTTGCCATGAAGGTACAAAACACGCAGTTCATGCAGCTGACACAAAACCTGAAACACACACACACACACACAAAACAACACGCAGATGCATAAATAATACTAGCAGGTATGAGCTTAGACTGAACTGACCCTCTGAGGTCCTGATAGGACCTGATAGGACCTCAGAGGGTTAACATGACTTAAGAGAGAAGAAAGAAGCATGTCCTCTTAAGACGTACAGGCAAAAAGCTTTTATAATGATTTACTTTGCAGAGTACTAACATAGTTGTCAGCAGCATCAGGGGCGTAGGGGGGAGTAACCTCAGAAGAAACCAAAAAGTGACTTTGTAAGACTTATTTGTAAGACTTGATGGTGCATAAGAAAATCTAATAGGGAACTAATCTGAGCACAGAAAGTCATTATTATTAGTCATTATTCTCTGAAAGCAAAAATTTCTACTTTAATTTCTAGCTTCGATGTAAACAGAAGAGAAAGACAGAAAATTAAGAAACAGAGGAAGCAAACATATGATCATCTCACTGGATCTATCAGTGTGATTTTGTTGAAGGACAGGTCCAGCCAGCCGAGCTTTGCTGGTTGTGCCAGAAAGTGATTCATGGTGTACTGGAGGCCCACAAGATTACTGATGTTGTTGTTACTGAGACGGAAAGCGCGGCTCAGGTACTTCCCCTCCGAGTCTCTCCTTAAAGGACGCAGGCCACGTCGGGGTTGACCAAACAGCGCACCTGAACGACATATAAAACAGTGAAAATCAAGCACTGGTTTCTTGAATATGTATATTTATAATC
Organism: Argyrosomus regius; assembly: GCA_946959425.1. Lineage (NCBI taxonomy): Eukaryota > Metazoa > Chordata > Actinopteri > Sciaenidae > Argyrosomus > Argyrosomus regius. The sequence continues at coordinate 6,867,184 of OX336900.1, read as the reverse complement.
ACGCTGCTAGTTTTTTGTAAGGTGACGCACTGCAGTCAGTGTGTGCTCATTACACTTTACAGCAGAGAAATGAGGGATCAACTTGAGCTCAGCTGGGTGTGCTATTCATTATAACACTGTGTCTGTTTGATGACACCATGTGGACTATACAGTACACAAAGCAACAAGAAAGAACAGGTTTTCATTAACTAGAAATGCTGATGAGTTGAATATAACATCTAATAATGTAACCCTATGACAAACGTTAGTATACTTAAAAGTCATTACAGCAAAGATAAATCTCCAGGAGACCTGTAGGAATATTATGGACACCACAATTAATGTCATAAATCCAGCTCACCTACTGTAAAGTTAAGCTCAGACAGACAGTAAAACATTAGGAGAATATGATACTACCTGTAACACTGGAGAGCTTTAGAAACGACATATCTACTGGAGGGCCGTACATGTTCAAGGCTGAAGGTCTTCTCACATCAGCGGCTAAACACTGAACTTCCATAGGCCCTTTTAAATATAAACATATGGGTCTAAATAAACTTAAAACTGTTTCCTAGCAACGGGTAACTGCTTTGTTAAGCGACTATAGATTTAATTTTCTTTGTTTTATTCAGTTGTTAATTGGAAACAACTAAGCAGAACATGTCAGGGGAGTGCTATCTGAAATTTGGCTCACGGTTTCTCCCCCTTTCACATAATTATGTCATCAGAGAATGATTTATTTTTTTATTTCACCTAATTTATTATTAGTTTACTAAACTAAACTAAATGCTTTTGTTTATAAGTCACTAACTATATTTGTTTACTTTTGTTATTCTTAACCTGCCTGGCAGAGTCATAAAGCTCATAAAGCTAGATTAATTTCCAGTTTATAGCCGCTGCTGTTGCTTCAGTGTCGAAGGAAGTAGGTTCGATCCCCTTTGCATTATGTCATCTCCTCTCTCCTGCCTTTCCTGCCCATCTGTCCAGCTGTCACTGTCTAATAAAACATAAAAAGCTGAATGTGTTTAAAAATGAAGCAGTTAAGTTGGTAAAAATCACTGAGGGATCTGCAGCTCTCCATGGTGTCACTGATGGAGAAGTAATGTGTATTACAATATACCATAACATAAATAAGCATACTAATATAATTCATGTATGTGCTCTAGATATTATGATTAATAAAAAGACCTCACTCTGATTTCTTATAAAAGACTTCCTCAGTAAAAATTTCACTATCTACTCGTTAGCTTGTATCATGATGCTTTACATCGGGGGCACAAAATCAGTAGATGATGGTCAGATAACCATGAAGTGATGACAGACTCCCTAATAACTGCTCAGTAATGATATATCACCTCTTATTCACATAAAGGCCTGGTGCAGTACACCAGAATACATTCTGACTTGCTCATTCATTTGATTCAAGCTTCATAAAGCCAAAGTAAAGTAATCATGCAACCCTTGCTATCCACAGTGAATTAGTTTCCTCTGTAAAATATACCAAAGTCTTTTTTTTTTTTTTTTAAGAGAAAACATCAGACATCAAAATGAAGCATGAGCCTCTTCACCTTGCTGTCATTTGGCAAGCAATACCGAAGTATCCGCTGCCGTACAACCAGACTACAGAGCAGCTTCAGAGCAGCTGTGAGACGCCTCAACTCATCCTCTGCACTCCACCATATAGCATGCAAGTATTACAATCAATGTCTTTGAAGTATAAACCAAAAAATATAGTAACTTTCTGAATAAATTAAAGTTTGGGTCTATAAGGGTCAATAGTTAGGAAGAATTTAGAAATAACGTGAATGGTTCAGAACCAAGATTTGAGATTAAAACTGTTTAAACAAGTTAATAAATATGCAAAAAACATGTATATGCTATATTACAAATCTGTACAATGCATGCATGAATTGACAGCCACATAAACGCATGCATGTGTTGTAAAAGTACAGACTGAGATGGTACAACAATGACTCATCGGGTAGCACTAGCAAGAGGGTCTTTAGTTCAAACCCACTGACAGTCTGAGGCCTTTCTGGATGTTTTCCTGTGTCGATATTATCACTTTTTTGTGTGCTGGGATTGGCTCCAGCGCCCCTGAATTGGACAAGCAGACTGAAGATAAATAAAATAACGCAGAATATGAGTCGGAGAGGGCAACTAGAGGACGAGTTTAAAAGAAGAGCTGCAAAAAGGAAGAGGTGATGATGGAAAATTACATCCATCAGTCTGAGTTTTTCCTCACCATGTGTGTGTGTGTGTGTGTGTTTGTGCAGCTTCGCTAATAGCACAATGGCATCTGATTGAAGGAGTGAAAGAAGTCCTTCAATGAGGTAAGAGGGAAAAAAAAGTGGAAGTCAAGGACGTAGACAGAGACAGACTGAATGGAATAAGGGTGTTTGCAACCAAATATGTGTGGTGTCAGTCAGTGTGAAATACGAGTCTGAGAAGTTTTTATAGAATAGGTATTGATGAGCTACTTTTTTAAGCTTCCTTACAGCTGATTTTCTATTTAGAAGGGCCACCGTTGGCCCATGAATCCAGAACTAGAAACTGTATTAACACGGGGTAAGCCAGGAGAGGTGTCACTGGTGTGCGCGTGCATTTTTTCCTCTTGGCTGAATCTCTTGACTTCATTGGATCAGGAAACAGGGTCATTTTAGTTGAATAAAATATCAAACAGGAGTCCCAGTATCCCTCAAAATGCAGGCTTATGTCCAGACCAGATGGGTGACACTCTTTTCTCCCTCCCTCGTCGACTTGCCCTTGACCCCCATTTACTAAAGTGAGTATGTTCTGCAGCAAACAATCTGAAATGGGTTATATACAGCTGATTGCGCCGGCCAGGTCATCTGATGCAGCATCCATCACTCTCAAAAAGCTCTTACATACCTTGGAGGTGTGTTTTGGGTCATTGTACTGTTGAAAAACAAATGATGGTCCCACTAAGGAATGGCACGTTGCTGCAGAATGTGGTAGCCATGCTGGTTAAGTGTGTGTGGAACTGTGAATAACAGAGTCACCAGCAAAGCACTTCCACACTACCTCCTCCACCTCTATGCTGCAAGGTGGGAACCACACATGTAGATACCATCAGTTCACCTTCTCTGGGTCTCACAAAGACCACAAATGTCCTTCTTCCTTGTGTTTCTTGGCCCAAACAAGTGCTTTTTTTGGAGTAAATCAACCAAGAAGGCCTGATTCATACAGACGTTTTCCGAACAGTTGATGTTGAGATGTGTCTGCAACTTGAACTCCGTGAAGCATTTATGTAGACTCTAACCTGAGGTGCCATTAATTGGCGATTTTGTGCCACAGACAATGCAGACTCAGCTGCACAGAACTGTCATCTATGAGCGTTTTATATTCAACATGTGCATCAGTGATGCTGCGATTTAAATAGACTGTGTTCTACCTCTGTAGTAGACCTGTGAGTGATCAACTGGCATGCGGTGGATACGAAGCTGCCAAAAACGTTGGCGCACGCCACACAGACAGCTGTTGTGTTCGCTGACGCTCGTTGACATGTGAACCGACATGAAGCAGAAGGAGTTCAGTCATTACTAGTCAGATATCACTAAATATTCACACTGGCAACTGCCCATTATCAATATCGTCTTTGTTTTGGTAATACAGAATCAGTAAAGTTGGCAGCCTTCAGTAACTACATTAATGACATTTATTCCTCTTGGCACTTGCATTTGTAGTAAGAGGTGGTCTGAGCAAGCAGAAAGCTTTAAGAAAACACTTCAGGCTGCACTGCAGCACATCAGCAGCATAAACACAACCACAGCTGTCACACTTACTTTCATGGTACAAGTGCACTTGTTTGCAGCCTCATAATAACCAAACAGGCACAAGCAACCCAAATGGCATCATTTCTGCATTTAAATTTCTGCATACGAGTCCATGATTGCGAAATAAATTTCAGCAGTTCTCACGATTTCCTTGGTCAACACATTTAAGTATTTGTCCCCATGTTAAAAATTAATGCAGGTTCCTGCTTCATTCTAGTCCTGATTTTTGAACACTAACAACAATAATGAACACAGGACTAAACAGCCAGCACAGTAAAACAGGAACTCTCTCTCTCTGTCTCTTGCACAGTTAATGTCAGTCTTACATTAACAGGCTGGAAAACAACAATAATGCTGCAGGTTATCCAGCAGTGAGTAGAAGGAGCTGCTGTCCTCAGCCTGACTTGCACCACTCAGCACAAGCAAGAGAGTGTGAACCCCCCACGATTTTTGTCATATCAAATTCACTAAAGAAAAAAAAAAAGTGATTCATGTCAAGTGGTGAAGTGGAGCAATTTTAACACTGTCATGTATCATCAATGTGTTCCTTGAATTGCTGGATTTTTCTGACAATGGTTTAATTTCATGACTTCTGAATACATTTTTACAGTCGTGCACTCAAAACTGTTGCATTCAGTACTGGAGATAACAGCAATTGTAACCTCTGCTACAAGAAGAAGAAAAATGATGCACATTCCAAACTTAAAATGTCTCCTTCACTGTCAGCGGATAAAATGACATTTCTTCTTTTTCTGCATGGATTTCTCCCTGTTTGTTTGCTGCATGTGTAAATTGGTAGTATAAAGCACTTGCTCTTTGAGTCAAGCGACCTGACACTGAACCCTGACATTTACTGAAGGAATTTTATATAAATAAAACATGTTCTGTTCTCTGACTCCGCTGTGGCTGTGACACTAATATCTTAACACTTGCACAATTACATCATCAATCAGACAACAGTTGCATTGTGCATTATAATTAGCTGTGTTTTAGTGTTTTATAGTGGATTCTTCGAGTCTCACACTGGTCCAACTGTCTCTATATACCTTCCTTTGTGTTGCCAGTAAGAAGTTGGCATTTCAAGAAAGCCTTTTGTTGCACCGCACAGCTGACATTCTGATACAGTGACTCAGGAATGTGTGTGCAGTTTTTCCAGCCCAGTGTACAGGTTCTACTGAATGAATCCACAGGGCGTGATTTTGTGCAGCAAGTTTTTCTATCTGATTTCAGATGTGCAGTTAAAGCAACATTGCAGATCTTTCTAATATTAAATAAATCATTTTGATGCTACATAGTGAATCAGGTGAATGGTGCCTCTGTCATTGCCAGTCTGTCCGTTCCCGCACTATGTAACTTTGTGCTCCAGGTATGAGAAGTAGGTAATGCCTTAGGGCACTAACACCAACTACTATTTCACTGATTTTGGTGAAACTGGATCATATTTTATGGAGAAAAAGCTCAGAGCACAGGGGGAGTGTTAATGTTTGTACCACCCCACAGGCATTTTGGACTACCAGGAAGAGGAGGTTTTTTTAGCGGAGTGGAGCCAGTGTCGTGCCAGAACAGGAGCTCGGCAAGTGGACAATGTAATCGGGCTCAGCAGTTTCTATGGACATGACGACAGAGGCGAGAAGACAGAAGAGGCTATTGACGGTGGAAGCTGAGAAGAGAAAAGGAGAGAGTGACCGAGAAAGAAGATGCTGGACAAGAGTAAATCTAGGACTGACTTTTAGTCGTTAGCGAGAGCTTGGTGAAATAAAAGGCTAAAAGACGCCGAGCTAGGCTTCTTGCTGTTGGACCAGTAATATTAGCGTCTTGTGTTGATGCACTTTGCTTGATGTTTGTGATCTTCTTGATGAAGTTGAAGTAATGTAATCCATATTTACAACACTGGTGGCACTAAATCACAAATTCCAAACTATAAACATACCTTAGTTTGCTGTGCAAAGATATTGTAGAGAGAGGAAATTTAACATTGCCACTGGATGTTAAAATAGTTAATTGCAATCCAGGGTTTTGTAGAAATGTCCAATATCATTGTTGCGTTCTAGCAAAAAGGGATGTTTTTACTAACAACAAATGTGAAAAACAAATACAAACAAAGTACATCTGAAGAGGGGTGAAACAGATGTAGTTTAAAGTCATTATTCTGGTGTGGCTTGAGTAGAGATGAATAAAAGTGCATATGCCATTCTACTTTAGCATCTTGATGTGACCACATTATGCTGTCACCTCAGCTGAAAATGAAGCAAACATACCGTACCATAGCAAATTAATGGCGCAAAGAAACAGCACGTTTGTAGTCCAAAAGCATAAAGAAGATATATATAAAGAGGGATGTGGTTTACAGTAGTTCAAGTTATCTATACATCCCCATGTGCAAATAGTTAGCAGTTGAGCCTGTTGCAGGTTAAATATCCTCGATCAGTTCAATCGTAATTATTCACAAGTAAGTTTCTGATTTCGGCTTTACATGTGTCTGTTTTATTCAAAACATTTAGAGGCAACTTTATAGAACAGTTTATGGTTTAAGGCCGTTTTTTAAAAGGCAAAAGTGCAACAACAGTGGTGTCACTCTTATTGTAACGCCACAAGACAATTCAATAGTCGTCACGATTGCTTTTGCCCTCTAGGAAAACTAAGTTTTGCCAAAGGGGACGTGGAAACAGACACACAAATGAAGCACAATCACCAAAAAAAAAAAATCGGTTTGCACACACACCTCCGCACACAGTCGGATTCATACACACACCAACATGACACCACAGCCACTACCCATATTATTTGTTGCCCAAAGGCACATGAATGTGTTTTTTTCCCCCCACCGTTACACCTACACAAACACCTGAAAATCCTCCACCACAGCTCTCATTCTTCTCCCTTATCTTGTCTCTTTCCTTCACTCTCTACTTCTTGAGAAGTACTGATCTTCTCCATTTTCCCTGCCCCTCTCTCTCTCTGCCTCCCTGTCTTTTCCTCACAAATCTCTCCTCTTTGTCCTCTAATAGAAGTGTGTGGCCTTTTCTGCGAGGTCTTCTACCCGAATAACTCCAGTGGCAACGCACCATGACAGCACTTTAAAAAAAAAAAAAAAAAAAAAATTATTTTCTTGCCACATTTTCTCCTTTTTTTCTGTTTTATCTGTATAAAAACCACATTTCTTTTTCTCTCCATGCATATCCTCAATCCTCTTTCTGTCCCCATGTCTTACTCTCTTCCCCCGCCTCCTCTCCTTTTTGCACTTTGTGGGAGGTCATGCTATTACCCTGCTGGTCACTCAGCCTGCTCATGACAGGGACACACATGGCTGCACACCTTGTATTAAGAGTATGCTGACAGTCGATCAGCTGCACTCACGGCCGGACACTCCCTCAGATACTTGGTTATTTAGTCAGTCAATCAGTCAGATAGCTGCTCATTCAGCCAATCACACGAAATATCAGTCATGTCAGTCAGTATGACAGACAACGTGAATAAAGCGTGTTTCAGTCCATTAGTGAGGCAGTTAGACAGCTGATGCTAGGCAGGGGTGTTGTACAGTTTCTATGTGTTTGGAGACAAACACACACAGAAATAGTGTGTCCACACGATTGTTCTTCAGCACATTATGGTGTTTATTTTACTAATTCATACCATTCATACTTTTTAAAATATGAAACCTTTTCCACATTCAAATTTTCATTAGAAATGAATGGCACAACCTTCAAATCTTTCTATAAACCTTCAACACTTCCAACTTCTACTACTCCCACATACTTTGTGCTATAGAAACCATCCAAATATCACTATGTTCAGTTCAATCAGCACATTATGGCGTGTATTTTACTAATTCATACCTTTCATACTTTTTAAAATATTCAACATTTTTTACATTAAAATGAATGGCATAACCTTCAAACACTTTCAACTTCCACTACAGACTAGAAACAAAAAATAGACATTAGAAGATTAACACTGGATCTTGTCTTTGTTATAACACAGGTATTGAATCAGGCTAGCTGTTATGCTGAACATTTAGCGAACCCAAAAAGTATAGTTAATTTGTTTTAACAGTTAGAAAGAGCGAGGTCCAGAACAGAAACGAAGCTAAAACAGAGCTGATCATGGCAGGTGGAGGACAGGGAAACATCCCAGGGCACAGGGAGTAAAAAAAAAAAAAAAATAGCAACAAGCAGTCCAAAACAAAGTTTGGCTGAATCTTGCGTTACCATGAAGGTTACTGAACGATCTGGCAGCGTCAGGGCGGTGGAGCTGGTCTTTTGTACTGCCGAGGTTGATTAGATGATGAGGAACAGGTGGTGAGGTGATCAGACAGGCCAGAGGGAGAACACTCCCAATGACACATACAACAGAGAGAGACAAACAAGAAAAGGAAAGAGAAAACACATGGAACTAGGAGGCAGACAGCCTCATCATAACACTTGCAACCCAATCGACTATTGTCTGACAACCATTTAGCCTCCAGCCCTTTCATTTCACTAGCCCTGAAGCCGTGTCGCTGTATTCCAGCCTTGCCGCCCTGTCGCAAGCCTCCAATCCTGACCTCCAGCCTCGTCTCTGGCCTCCTGTGCGGCCCCGTCTGTCTGCTTGTCCTCCTGCCCCAGCAGACTGGCTCGTCTGCTCTGACCTCCATTTAAAGCCCCCAGGCCACTTGGCCATGCATTTGGGTCCTTTTCCTGCTGCTCTTGGTTTCCTGCTCAAGCAACTGTAACACTATATTATATTATTATAGTATATTATTCTCATCTTATATAGTAAATGTTACTAGATATGTTGGTGAAGTTAACAGATGCAGATACACATTATTGCAGCCACAGTGTTGAGAGACTCAAAAGAGCATAACCAAATTACGCTGAGGACTTGGAATTTACCCCAAAGTGAGCACCTTAAGATAGAAAACCTTAAAAGCTGTTAAAAACTGTTCATAATACAGTCTTATCATCCAGTCTTTCTTTTTGTATTTAGTCAAAGAGGAAGACTTTTTTTCAATACCACCCATTTCACCCTCATTCAATTACACAGAGTGACTCCTGGGAGCAGCTCGATACAGATACAGTGCAGCTCAGCTGGAGCAGGTGGGGTTAAGTGCTTTTATCAAGGACACCACCAGAGAGGTCTGCAGGAGAAGAGAGAGCGTGTTACTCAAACACTTCCAGCGGCTCAGAGTCGGGAAGGGTTGCTCCAGTCACAAGCCAGCTTCTTCACCTTTACATCACTGAAACTTAACAGCCAAAGAAATTTCACAGATTTGTTTCAAAACTGGTTTTAGGATTAAAATATATATACATAAATAAAAAATCCTGTTGCAGGTAAGACAAAATAAGACATATTACACTGATCCTGTTGGGTGCTTCTTTTGATGTTTTGAAGAACTTCCATTGATAAATCAGTAAAAGTTGAGTTAATAAATTCACACAGTGCCAAACAAGATCAGAGGGTGCTATATTTGAAATGAAATGTCCTTTTTAATTTGCAACATGGATTCCCAGGATCCAGATGATTAGCCAAGCTGTTCATCATCTTCCTCCAGGCGGCAACAACATTATTTTTTACTCACGTATTAAAAAAAATATTAGGAGACTCTTTCATTTTTGATCATTTGAGCATTTGATAATGCAATGCCAGGCATAAAAGCCTGTTCATTTTGTAATATATGTTTTCAAGGTGATGGATAAAATGTCCCAGCCTTTAAAGCACAGTTTTATAGGTATGACATAAATTTACTACCTTGAAAGGCTAATCATTTTAAGAATTAGTCATTAAAAATACATTGTTCAGTGGAGGCCTCTTTTATTAATCACGGGCCAAAACCTAGAATTATTTTTCAGGTGTCTACATGGCAACAGCTTTGAAACTTGAGAGTGAGTTTAGAGTGTTACTAAATAAGTATGTTGCTAAATGTGTACATTTTTAGACACGTATCCCATGTAATCCAAATATCACTGTAACCTTCACTCTGCATGGTCTCAACATCAGCTCAGGTTCTTGTACTGCAGTTCCTCAAATGAGTTATGATTTCTTTCTAAACAGATGCTAGCTACTGTGTCACATTTGGGTGACTTTAAGTTAGGCAGCTAAAACAACTTAAGATCAAGTTAGGATTAGTTAGGAACATTTAAATGTTAGCTGGTTAACCACCAAGAATATTTTGAACTTATGCACATCTATCGGTTATTTTGCATGCACACACCACACTGCTGACGGCTTATCTAGCTAGCAGTCTCATGTCAAAAATGTTAAATGAAGCTCCTCCGGGAAGACAACACAGTCAAATGGTAGCACTATGGTGCAACCACATTAACAACTAAAGCACACAACTGCCATGTCCGAGGCTGGCACACACCCAAAGATCATGTTGCTGCCAGCCGAAGAGAGTGTGATGTGCACCGGGCTGAGTTGATGTGCTAAATGACTGATATGCTGCTAATCAGTGCAGTAGAGGGCAAAGGATCCAAAAAGATAATTCGGTACCTCAAGCCCAACTAACGCCACGTTGTGCTAATTTGTGACCGTAAGTACGCTCACATGCTAAGGTGGTAAATATCGTAGATATTCCTGCTAAACAAGAGCATGTTAGCACTTTCATCATGAGTTCATTCGCATGCCAAAAAGCACTGCAGCCTCACAGAGCAGCTAACACGGCTGTAGAGTCTCAGTCTTGTTTCAAAGAAGTTCACAAGACACGGCTCATCCTTAAATAACCTCATCCTCTAATGCAGTTTACTATATTTCTTGAAGCAACAGCAGTCTGGGTTCTCCTTGACAGACTGTTTTGATATCAAATATCTCACATGTATATTGCAGAACAGAACTAAGGATTAAAACCTTGAAATCTATTATTTAAAAAAAGGATACAGACATCATTTTGCAATGTCAATGTGTTTCTGTTTTATTGTAAGCTCCAAGGGCTTTACTACTGAATATATACTGTATAGCTTAAGGTTTTGGTGTTACTAGAGAATTTGAGAATTTTGAAAGTATGTTCATATATTTGCACTCAGAGTCTCTTCTTGAAACTGAATTGTCTGAAGGCCTCTCACGTTCTATCATACATATAAGTGATATGAGAAACCAAAATCAATCTCCACATATGTGAGATTCACCCGAATACACTCGAGTCATTACCAAACGCTACTCTCCGAAGACCTCCAAATAAGAATCCAATAAAACTGGAGGCTTTTACCAGCATTTGCAGAGGAATTGCTCCAAGCTAAAAACAAAGGTACGTATGCTGACATTTAAAATCATAATTACGGAGACTTGGCAAATCAGTGTGTACAGACTGACTTCACTGTATAACTGAAACAGGTCCAAGATGAAAAATTATGATTAAAAAAAAAAAAAATTGTTTCTGAACTTCAAAAGTTTGCATCCCCAAGAGAAAGACAAACTTTTTGTGGCTGTAAGGTTTAACGTCTGAAAAAGACAGACCTGCAAATTTCATCTCCAAAATGAGACCTTAATTACAAGAATAAAACCTAACAAAAGTAAAGATTAGCACTCCCAGGAGGAAAACTAAAAACACTCTTTATGGCAGTGTGCTTATACAAATTAGGATCAAAGTGTTAATCAAGTGACAGCACTGGAACTGTTTAACTACCTCCCTAAATATATCTTCATTAGGAGAAGAACATCTGCGGAAGAGGTGCAAAAAAACACTTGATTGTGTGTTCCCCAGAGTAAAATTAAAACCTGACTGGAAGGTTCAAGGATCTAGGACAAAACATTCAAACAAGAAACACACGAATGTGAGATTGTCGTGACACACACACAAAAAAAATGTAATTCCAGGAAATAACTCCCAGTAGTAAAATATTGTTTTGACATATTTGATTTTGCCTTAACTTAAGGACATTACAACACATTCCTAAATCTTAGTAACGACCTTCTGTCAGAGTTATAATCAGGTTTATTGTCAAGTAGTTTTTCACATACAAGGAATTTGCCTTGGTGAACTGGTGAATGGCAAAAATAAACTTACTAAATATAGTATGAGAAATACAAAGAAAGTACTGCAAGTCAAAAAACATGAATAGAAAATTAGACAATAACATTAAAAAGTATAAAACACAGTGTGTGCAAGGGTTATTTAAATGAAAGAGTTCAGTGCAGGAATTTGCAAATGATAAAGCTGTTGAATATGTAAATATGATATATAGAATATAATGCACAGTTAGTTCAGACCTTATAACTTGATTTGAATGCATCAACAGTCATCGTCTGTCTGAGATTGTAACAAACTTTGCAACACAGAGATGAACATATTTCTAGTGGCTTAAAGTAAGTAGCTTAAAAACATACAAGCGACATACAAACATACAAACAAACACAACTATTATTCAAACCAGTGTGTTTAAATACACAAAGAAATCATCACGCTGTGATTATTTTTTCGCCTGTGACAGAATCGCAGCCTCACTGATATTCAGTAGAAGATCGCTCCTTCTCATGTGATATTGCAGTGTGCACGATGGAGCCGATTTATTCTATGAATAAATATCTAAAAATAATGAGGTCGGGTCACAGTTTAAAAACAAAAAATAAGCAAGGGAAGAAGGGCGACGACTTTGTATTCGTCTGTTGAAGTCTGTTGATGAATGGACTACACCACATATCAGTGGCACACTCCTTAATGTTCAAAGGTTTGTGCGGCATTCAAATTTAAGCCTCATATTTTGGCTTTTTAAAATGAATGAACCAATTAAAAGCCGCTACAGATTATTCAGAATTCAAACGACGCCAATCCCGTTAAGAAATGGAATAAGTTCACTGTTAATATTTAAGATGTAATTAGGAGATCAAATTTACATAGTAAATATTTGAAACAAAACATTAAAAACAAATGAAGACAGCCTCTCATCTTGTGACATTATCGCAAGCAGCGAGAAAATATATATAAATTTTGATTGACTTTGTAAAGGTCATGTGATTAAGAAGGTAATGGGAAGATATCTGTCTTTATGGCCTGTCAAATGAACACTTGACATCAGCAGATTATACACACACACACACACACACAGTCATAGACAAAGTCATTTAAATGTGCTTTAACCCCTTCGACTGTATTAGTGTGTGTGTGTGTGTGTGTGTGTGTGTGTGTGTGTGTGTGTGTGTGTGTGTGTGTGTGTGTGCGCACAGAAAAACCATAATTCATTATTATCTACCACACACAGACAGTGACCTCTTAGCTTGAGAGAAATAAGTGATGGAGAGAAAATGCATGCGTCTACATGCATGGAGAAAGAAATGATGAATGTGTGTGTGTGTGTGTGTGTGTGTGTGTGTGTGTGTGTGTGTGTGTGTGTGTGTGTGTGTGTGGTTTTCTGTCTCAGAGAATGAGGTTAAATACATTTTGAGGACAGACAGTAGCTGTTTCACACCACATAAAAAATGTGTTTGTGTGTGCAGCTGATTCTGCGTGCTTGTGTGTGTGTGTGTGTGTGTGTGTGTGTGTGTGTAATCTGAATTTGTGTGAAGATAAGAGTGACTAATGTCTGTCTCTGGTGCAGCAGAAGAGGATGTTACTGAAGGGTTTAATTAGCTGTCACACAACAGCCAATAGAAGGAAACATAATACTTAACACACCCACTACAGTGTGTGTGTGTGTGAATGAAAGAGAAAGAAGGTGTGTATTCACATGTATGTGTTCAAAAGAGGCCAGATATACACAAGGGCACATCTGAGTTTGAATAACTTCCAGACATATTATAAGATAGGTCTGTGCTTTTGTGGTTTTCAGAGTGACTTTCTACAAAATTATGTGTGTACTGGTGTTAACAGGGAGTTTAGATAAGAGAACATTTGGCCACTGGTGGTGAATTACAAAGCATCAGAGACCGTAGATGGTTAAATGACAAGCTGAAGTTAGGAACTGTATACAATATACAGTATACAATATGACCAAATGGAGTAGATTTTTCATTTTCATCATCACAGAAAATGATGCTACTGCAAAAACATCTGTAGTGTCCTTCCATGTGTCAAAATACCACAGGACCAAGCAAGTTAAGTTGGTGTGTGTGTGTGTGTGTGTATATTTAGGAATTTAACACAGATTTTGTGAGTTCAAGAGTTTACAGTGTTCACATAGCAGGAGCGTATGTCATTTCCGTGAAACAGGGTTCAGCCATAATCCCATGATGGATTTCAATTCCCTCCATTAAGGAGACATAAAAATGAAAGTGTGATGGAGCTCAGTAAACACCTTTTATTTTAGAAGTAGTTGAAAGTAGAAGTATAGAAGGCTCTGTCACTCTTGTAGGCGGCTCTAACTGATTCCTTACACTTTTATGACAGGAACTTTCATCCCAATATTGCTAAATAGTTCTGAAATCTGAAATTGCTTCAAATATCATCCACTTTAAGGTCAGGATTCGTCTTAAGCCTCAAAGCTGAAATGACCAGAAAGCTTCTGCCTGGGGATCTTTGTCTGGGCACAGGTCCAAACTGGGCTTTTAAAGGTGATCAATAACATTTTAAAATAAATCCTCAACTGCAAGTGGCAGCCACTGAAGCTGATCTAAAATGGGAGTAATATGCTGTGTCCTCTTAGTTCTGATCTGAAGCATTTTGGACCGACTATGCTTGGCTGGGCATAGAAGGATTTACAGTAGTGACGGCACTAAAGTAAAGAGTGATTCAGGTAGTAAAAATACATAAATCTCTAACTTGTTTTAAATTGTCCATCATTTAGAAAATTAGAAATGCAGAGCAAGCACTCGATGGTAGTAATTTGATTTTAATGTAATAATAATAGCACACAAACAAGTTGTTAATTCTATCAATAAGATGATCAACTAAATATAACTCCATTGGTTAGCACCACCATGCTTATATATCATTAGAAATTGGGCATAGACTACTAGCACTGTCGCCTCTGTGAGTTTGCATGTCCTATCCAGGTACTCAGGCTTCCTCCCACAGTCAAAAGACATGCAGGTTAATAAGTTAACTGGCCTCTCTAACTCTAAATTGCCCGTAGGTTTCAGTGTGAGTGTGAATGGTCGCTCCCCCTGTGATGAACTGGCGACCCTTGTCCAGGGTGTATCCCGCCTCTCGCCCAATGGCAGCTGGGACTGGCTCCCTGCGACCCGGATAAGCGGTTATGGAAAATGGAGTGGAGGAATTCACTTCATTAGTAAGCAGAGGGTTTGTGGTTGCAGTCTGTACATGGCACAAGAGGGCAAAGTGTCTATCAGGAGCCAGTTACCTTCATCTCTCACTCGTTTTAACATGTTTTTTTTGTGAGATGTGATTTGTCCCTAACTTATGTGTGAATGACGGCTCCGTAGAGTTTTGCCTGCTCCCTTGATGATGGCTGTAATGGTTTGTTTTGTTTTCTATTCTCACAAAGCCCCGTTCAGACTACCAAGCACAATCAACATAATTATTAGCTTGAAAACTTTATTTTCCTGGTGGTGTTGTGCACAGAGGCTTTGGGCAATGCTAATTTTTGTCTTTTCATTGAGCTTTAATTAAGACAACAAGGATTTAGCGTCCTCCATTGAGATCACCCAGGGGACTAATTTTACCTCATTTGCTCCCTATAACTCTCAAACAAAATAAAACGGTTCAAGACTGTTCAGTTTTGAGATTAAAATAAATTGGGCATAGCCTATTGATTATATTTTCAGCATAGTGTGACATTAAAAAAACGCATGCCAATTTGTATTTCGATGGGACACAATGTAACACAGCTGAACCATCGGGTGAAAACCTTGCAACTCAAATAACTTTCCGCTCTTCAGGAAGTAAACAAAACTATATTTTCAGACGGACAGTTGGGCCTCTTTTTTTTTATTATGTAAAAGGTGATGAATACATTTCGTAGGCCCTTGGGGTCATGAAGGATTACACATGATGGCAGGAATGCAGCTCGCAGCCCTGCCTTTGATCATAGCCTACACGACTTCAAAGACACAAAAAGAGAATTTAATTTAACATTTAATGGAACATTTTTAGGAGGAGTATACAAATCCTGCATGAATTCACCTCACATAACCTTTCTCTTGGAACAAGGAGAGAAAAGCATGTTTTAGGTTTCTTGGTAGCAAATTATCTGCTAATCACTGTGGGATTCTATTATTAAACTTCTTTCTAGCGAGCTTCCAGACCTCTGAATTACTGCCCACATTTATTTCAGCAATTCAAAAAGGTCTTGCATTGTGCTCCGAGGTTGGAAAAACAACCAAGTCAGTCGAGGCGTCAAGAATAAGGAGGTCATGTTCCTGGACCAAAGCCAGAAAAATAAATACATCCATCAAAAGTAAAATGGCCGTATAGGTTGGTGGTTGTAAATCAACGTACTCTTAAATCAGCATATTTCAGTGCTCTACATGACAAATGTTAACAGCAGACTAAAAATGGAGCAGATACATCAGTCACTGGTGATTGGTCAGGGCAAAACACCAACTCCCATCTCACTTGCCCAAAACACAACAACAGCCAACATGAACACAATGTTAGACTGAATAATGAAATGAAAACAAAATCGCAATTTAGTCTGAAACGGAGCGAATATATAAACTTAATTTTCACCAAATCCTGCAAGACAAAATGTTTGTGTTTATCAAACAGATCCAGCATGATGTAGGAAGGTGTAGTAGATGTGGAGTCCCCCAGGGTTCAATTCTAAGGTTTCTGTCATTTAAACTCTATGCTTCCTTTAGTACAAACTTTTACTGTGATGCTATGGATTCACTATGCCAATGCATTGTGTTACTTTTCTACTATAAAATAATAGATTTTAAATCATTATGCTACTCTGACATGTACTAAGTCACACACCACCAACTATTTCACTGATTAAATGAATTTAATGAAACTGGATCATATTTTATGTAGTTTTATAGTTTCCATTCTGATGTCCTCCAGTTGTGAACTATAGCTGGTGTTAGCTAATGTTAGCTCAGGTTGTTAGCAATGACAGTAAAGTGAATGGGGCATGAGTGACACCGCACCGCTTTGAAGCTGTAAAATATGCGGCGCTGGCCGCAGCTATGTTGACTATACTGCCTTGGGAGGCTGAAGAGGCAGTATAGCAAAAAGGCTGGCTACAGAACATTTCCACCTGCTAGAAACCTAAACCTGGGACTGACTTTTAGTCGTTGGCGAGAGCTTCCTGAAATAAAAGGACAGATGCCGAGCTGGGCTTCTTGCTGTTGGACTAATAAGTAATATTGGCTGGCTGCTATGTCTTGTGTTGTTGTACTTGCTTGATGTTTGGCTGTTAGCAAAGTTGGTGACTTGCTTTTTTTACGGATCATAAGAAATGTGATCAAACAAATACAGCTGTACATATTTACGACAGTGGTATTGCACTTGGCACTGAATCACAAAAATACGTATTTCTACACAGTGTCGTTTCAAGTTAATGGACACAACTAAAGTTTACTACTATACTGCACACAGAAACTTCCTCAAGATGTTTCAAGTGCAAATTTAACCAAATCCAAATTAAAATCTTTCCTACACCTTTGATTTATTCATTTTTACTTCTGCACGTTATTAAATTTTGGGTCTCTGCAGCAAGACTGTGCTGAAAGTTTTTAAATACTTTATCTGCCATTCTTTCATCTTTTTTTATATGATTATATTTTATTCTATATTCATGTATTTCAGTTTTAATTAAAACTTTAACACTGTTTTCAAGTGTGTGTTTTAAAGGTGCTTTATAAATATATTATAAAACCAGAGACATACATAAATTAATTGCACGGGAGAGTTATCAGACAGATCAATATTTTCATTTTTGAAGGAAAGACCAATAAAATTCGGTCCAGGCGGGAATTTTGATCAATTCAATTCATCGATGTGGATGCCTTATGTCTGATATAAGAATAAATCGAGATATTAAGAAGATTTGGATATGACAGAAAAAACTATGACCCGTAACTCTAAGGCAGACAGTCTTTGCTGGTTTCATTGCAGATCTGCCTTTCACGTTCTACTCAAGATGGGTTATGATAGATGACTCATTTACTGCAGGTGCACTGCAGTTTATTCAGCAGACAGATTGTTAGAAAGGGATTGCAGTTGATTTGTCTTTGTCTTAAAACAAAAGACACAATCTGAACCTCATCTGTGGAACTTTTATAACGAGTCTCTACTTTTTCCAGCTTAGATTTTAAAGCCTGATATCTGCGAGTAAAGGCAATACATCTTTGCTCTGCATGCATGCGTTGAGATCTAAAGAAAAAAAAAAAAAATACAATGACAGAACGGGTGGGAAACTATGTATAGGAATTGAGTATGTGAGCTGGATTCAATAAAGATAGAAACTTAAAGAGTGTGTGTGTGTGTGTGTGTATGTGTGTGTGTGCGTGTGTGTGTGTGTGTGCGTGTGCGTGTGTGTGTACAGTAGCAGTGTCAGCAGTGAGACAGCATTAGCGAGGGCAGGAGAAATGTCAGCCCATCCGTCAACATGACATCTGCAATCTCTCCTCCACTCTGTGCATCTCTATCTGCTTCGCTCTCATTCACTTGGTCACACTATTCAAGACTCAAAAACTCTTTCCATCCTCTCTTACATTAGTTCTATCGCACACTTTCTCTCTGGGTCTCTATCTACAACTCTAAATCTCTCGCTTCCCTACCTCTCCACTTATCTCACATCTCACATTCCCTCTTTGTTATTCTCTCTCGACGTATCGTTCCCACTCTCACTCTGGTTTAATACAGACATCCATCTCGCCTGTGTGTCCCAGAACAGGGCGGGCGGGCGCTGCACAACTTTTGTTTTTTTGCAGTGTGTGTGTGTGTCTCTATGTTTTTACATAGAGAACAATGGGATGCTGGGAATGCGGCTGCCCTTTAAAAAGCACCATACCAAGCTGCTTTTTTTTTTTTTCCAGCTGAGCAGAGCGCTTTTAAAAGTTGGAAACAGCTGACCTTTTTCAGAAAAGCACGTACAACATCGACTGCTGTTTTTATCAGCTGGCCAATCATTACAGAAAAAAAAGGTGGATGGAGGATGGCAGCTTCTTATAACAACAACAACAACGATAGAGAGAAGAGATAGAGAGAAATTTTTAGGTACCTGTTGAAACATTACGAGCTACAAGACATATCCAGCAGACTCACGTATCGCTCTTGTGGAAATAAGTAGGACAAAATCAGGAATACAGAGACTAAATTCAATACAGACAAGAGCTGTGTGCTAAATTTAACGATCTGTGTGCTTAGAATAATTTACTGTGCATTGATTGATAAACAGTTTGTGCACAATGACAAGCTGTGTGAATGGTTTGCTCAAATGAGTGCTGTCATGGCTGCCGACCATCGGCATCCCTTCCTGGAGACCTGGAGGATCCTGATTTGAGCGGCACCCAGTCCGACCCCTCAATCCACAGCATCCATTTTGAGGAGCTCAAGTTAGAACAGTTGAGGGGTCTGTGTTATTGTTTTGATCTTGCCTATTTGTGTCCTACCTGTGAATAACTTATGTTTTGTGAATAACTTTTCGTTTTGTTGAGGTATCTTATTTACTGCCTGGGAGCTGAGCAAGATTGAGTTGATGTACTTATTTAAATATATTTTTGTTAGTGCTGTTTCTCTGTATTTTTTTGTTGTTAGATGAAGAGTTAGATAGTAAGGTTTTTACTTTCCTTTACACTTCGTTTAGGTAGCTTAAATGTCCGATTTTTAGAGAGTACTCTTTCGGTTAGATATAAGTTAGTTATTAATCCTAGTTCATGGAAATGAATACATAAAATTGGTTTAATACCTATATACCTTTTTGGTGGGTTTAGTTTAATCGTATACTCAGTATTGTTAGGGTGAGTTGTAAGTTTCAGTAAAGCAATGCAATGTTTAAATGCCATTACAGTTAAATGATGATTGATGTCCTTATCCTTCCCATGAATACATCTCTGATAAGCATCACCCAAATAATGTTTACAGTTTATCAATGTAACACAGAATAACAGTATTTCTTTTTACCCCTTCAACCCCGGTGTCTTGTGGAGAAATTGCCGAAGTCAATGGTCAATGGTGAGGTAAGGAGGTAAGAAAGTTTTCAGGAGCCTCTGATGTCTTATGCTGTAATATTTATTGAAGCTTGGCCAAGGAGAATTAGAGACACTCTCAAAGTACATCAGAAGTGCCTGAGTCGGTCTCACATTCTGCCAAACTCATGCTGGTGGTCAGACTTTAAACCCCTACAGATAACACCGCAAATGCTATACGCCCAGAATTAGTCAAAGAGAATGTTTACCCATGTTTGTGTTACCCTCAGCACATTCTAGGCTGGAGACACTGTTATGTCTAAGAAGGCAACATTAGGTCTCGACCCTGTCCACCACAGTGTTGAGATAGGCTGGTACCTACTGTTCTCAAGCAAAGCCAAACAACTTCTACTGCAGAGGCCCACACGTGACACACACAAGTATTTCTTTTTTTTAATTATTATTTTCTTTTTACCCCTTCAACCCCAGTGGGCTCTGTACGTTAATTCTATGGGAAGCTGTTCAATACTTTTCAATACAGACATGACAGTATTGTGTCATACACACATGGGAAATTGGTTTTCCCATTCAAGTATTATATTTCTCCTCCACCTCCACTTTCCTCTCATGACAGCTCATGTAAGCTCACAGGCTGCCCTTTGAAAGGCCAGCAGCAAAAAGGGTCAAAGTTCAAATTGATTGAACTTTGTAAGGAGTGCCTCCACGGCACGCATGAATGCTGCGCATCACTGCGAGGTCTAGCTAACGGAGCGTTAATGCACTCCTCGTCTCACATAGCCAGACCTCACAGCTCTGTGCCACTGTTAGAGAAATGTCTGATTCAAACCATTAGTAGCATTTTGATATATGTTGGTATATCTGGTATAGTTTGAATTTCTTTAAAGCAATTACAATCATCTTGGGCAGAATACAGCGACGTGGCCTTGCTAAATAGTGTCAGAGGGGATTTATTTTGATGGAATATTTGTACATAGGCATTAAAATGTCTGAATCCCCACGAAAGAAAAAGGTAACAGCCGCTAGCCTCGCATTTGTACAGTTAGTGACCAGGTTAGGGTCTGGATAATTTGTCATTTTCAGCACGCTAGCTCAGAGGTTGTTGTCCTTTCACACAGCAACGAGAGGTTTGCAAATGGCATACACAGGGTCAAGCTTAAGTCTTAAGCTCACACTATAAAGACAGTGTTAGGTGTTATCTTGTAAGGTACACTGACTTCTTCACCTTGAGATTGTTTGTGTTTAGGAAAGCATGCGTCATCCTGATCATTACTATGGTAACCGAGGTTAGAGGACGTGATTGTCTCACTCTCTAGATACAACAGATAGGCAACGTAGAAGCCTCTACAGAGTCAGATAACAAGAGTAAACATATTTCCTTGGATGTAAACGAATAATAGTTGTTTTGTCACTATTCTGAGGACAAACGGACGAGTCAGAGAGGACAGCTTCTTCAGAATTGAGGCGGCATCATGTCGTGACGAGTGTATTGATAAATTCTCCTTGGCCACGCTTCAATAAACCTTTCAGTATAAGACATCTTAGGCTCCTGTGCACTTTCTCTCCACTGACTGAACTGATCACTGATGAATACAACCCTCCACAACAGAAGGGAAGGAGAATGCTGACCCAAAGAGGCTTATAGAAACAGCCTACTTCATGAGCCATACTACAGCTTACTCTCCCTACAAGAAAACAAGGGTTCAACTGACAGTCACTTTTTTCATTTTTCACAGCTTGATGTGTGTAGGTGGTTACCGCTGCAAGGCTGATGTCAGGAATTGAGTGAAGGATAGGACATCTGCAAAGAGCATTGGTAAGCAGGAATCACTCACAATGTGCTCGGTATAATGTTTGTATAAGTTTGTAGAAATGTGGAATCAGTCTGGGCATGGCTCCAAAAGCTGGCAAAATGAACAACGGGGTCAGAAACAGGTAATCAGCCGTGTTGAGCTGTAGATTAGTTGTTGACTAGTGGAGGAAGTTTAATTGAGTGTAAACATATATACACATTATTGTCTCTGTGCAAAACCACTTTGGTTTAGCGATAAGGGCTGCTATGAACTCAAACTTTCCCTCAGTTTTACCTCTACATGCTCTTTCCGTCATATAGTAGACTTGCTGAAACACAAAAAAATATGCAAGTCTCTCTCCCTCTCTCTCACACATGTACACACTCGCGACACACACAATGAAATGCAACCCTCAAGACTCAAACCACAATTGGTTTCAGTGAGTTGTCACATTCTGGCCAAAAGTCAATTTTACGCTTACTTAGCCCCATAATAAGAAGTCATGTTGACAACCCCACAATACATCTCTCCTGTTGGAGGGGTGGGAGAGAAAGAAAAACAAGGAGGAAAGAAGAAGGTAACTGTGGGGGGGTTAAGGAGCATTTGGTGGAATTGATGAAGAGATGCTGAGAGACACGAGTGACAAAAACAACAAAGAGAAAGAAATTGCTATATATCCACGTGTGCCTATAGTGCCTAATTCAATGCAGGTTTTCCTATTCTTTTCAATGTGGGTAATGCGTTCTGGCTGCAGCGGTGTGGACCACAGGGAGTGCTGAAGAAAATACGCAGCGACCAACTTTTGAAGAGTTGGTCGCTGGTTAAATGTGGTTAGGACAGCTGATGCAAACAGCTAGTTAGCAGAACTAAAACATGGATTTGATCTGTATCACTTTACTCGCTCCATCTGCCCAAAAAAAATGAAGACACTGTTTGTTTTGCTGTATTGTACTGTATTGTTGTGGAACATTTAATAGTGTTTGCACATTTGTCTAGCAAGCAGAAACACTTGCTCTGGCTCTGACAGGAACGTGAGCACTGTTACTTAAATAGTTGCTACGGTGTTGTGCTGCTTTTTCTTGTTGACAAGAGAAACACACACTTATTTAGTTGGCTTGGCTGGGAGAATTTAACTCCCGGTGTCATGCTGTGTGTGCGTGTGCGAGAGAGAGTTTGCAAGGAATACTGTTGGAACAAGTTGGAAGTCTACATTTTTTTTCTATGTGTATGTTGACTGTAAAATGTGTTTTCGAAACATACAACTCAAACCTGTATGCTAATAAGACATCAATGGTGACAAACTGTTCCCTCATACAAAATTGGAAAAGTCCATTTCTTGTCAGGATTTGATATATGCATGTTTGATCTGTTCTTGATATCAAACAACCAATGCATGATACCACGTGTCATTATCATCTGTCAGTCACCTCCTGAAATAATAAGTTACACTTTGGCTCAAACAGCATCATTCTCTCTGGATGCATTATTCATGCGTCAGTATTTCTTGGTTGTTTGTTTGCACAATAGGAAATGTTAAAACGGTGACCTTCATTGCACAGCAGTAATTTCGCAACAGGTATCATTTACGCAGGTATATTTGTCTGACTGTGTGGATACTTGTATGTTTAGGCCTCTCTGTATAAACAGATAATGCCAGCACACTGAGACATACACTTTCTTTAACTCTGCCCCTCTCTGTGAACAACAAAAATGTGGAGTGGACCACCTAATGTGCAGCATTTGATCTGGTCTTACTGAGAGAAATACACAAGGACAAAGACAATTTTCTACCACAGAGAGACAACAAAGCTGTTGAGGTGAAATGAATGTATGTTTGTGGAATTGTTTCACAGTTATTCAGGATTACGTCCTTTCATTTTCACTTCTTTTTCTTTTTCTAGGCACAAGTGATGGTTTTATGGTTAATGTGTTTATGGTGAACAAACTTTGAAGTTGAACACAAAGGACTTTAAAAGGATAAATCTCCTTTAATAGGTAGGATTAATAAAGACGTGGATCATCGGTGGACCTGAGGTAGGCTGAATGACGCCTGGGTGCTCAAACAGCAGCACCCACCTGTCAATCAAAGCAACTATGCAGTTAATTATGCGTAACTTTAAGCCTTAGTATAATTTGAACAGGTGAGTTAAAAATAAATTCACCCTCAGTACAGTTGTCATGAACAGGGAAATTAGCTGTAGAGACCAAAACTGTTTTTTGTACCAGGCTGTAAACATGTTTATTTCTGCTGTGAAGTTGGACATTTTAACATGGGCGCCTATGGAGACTCGTTCTGCCGCCAGCCTCAAGTGGCTGTTTGAGGAACTGCAGTTGTTGGCACTTCTGCCTTACTGTAGCTTCACTTCACAGCCACAGAGGTTGCCACTTGGGTGAAATGTGCTGGACTTTGATACAAATTCACGGCAACATGTAATGGATTATTTTTTACATCATGCTATGTCTACTTTTACTTAAGTAAACAATGAATGAATCCTTTCATTACTGAAACATTACTATAATAACTGAGCCATTAAGTCCAATATTATTGTACGCTACATGATTACTTCATCAGCAATGGAAGCCGGTTTAATTACAGCAGTGGCCTGGGAGCACATGTTGGGTTGGATACATATATGTAGTCTACAAAACACATACTCCTCTGACGTGATGAAATGTAGCCGAAAGGAAGCGGCAGACCGCTCACAAATGTCCATTTATAATTATAAAGATTAAACAACTTTCTTCCTCAAAGCTTCTTCTTCAGAGCTGAAGCATTTGACAACCACTTTCACAAAGCCTTCATACAATCAAAGTCTTTTTTGTTAATGCTGCCTTTCATCGCCCCTTAAAAACAATATTTTCTCTCCAAAAGATAAACCTTTGGAAGTCAGATAAGGAGGATGTGACAAATGGTCTTTCAGGACACTTGGCAGAAAGAAAACAAAACCTCATTTTGTTTTGGGATTACAAGATTATTTGTTCATTTGTTTGATATGATAGGATGATAGGATGATAGGACGGTTTTTCATCGAGAGAATCACACCCTGGACCACCACAGTTCTGCATGTACCACCTGACCTACTGCATCATGTTCAAATAAGAACATATGCCTGAATATAACCGTTCTCCCCTCGAGAGAACAGGATCATTTACTAAACAAAAGACACTTTTGTTATCAGTCCCATTTGTTTGTGCTTGTGCACGAACCTGATTTCCACTCCGAGTGTCAACCATAACTATCATTACACGCAACTACAGC
This sequence comes from Argyrosomus regius, assembly GCA_946959425.1. Taxonomy (NCBI): domain Eukaryota; kingdom Metazoa; phylum Chordata; class Actinopteri; family Sciaenidae; genus Argyrosomus; species Argyrosomus regius. The sequence continues at coordinate 6,842,393 of OX336900.1, read as the reverse complement.
TGTGGCTACATGTAGCAACATGTAAAGGTCCAGTGTGGAAGATTTAGGGGCCTATGGGGCCATATAATATGTATAACTATGTCTTCGTTGGGGCATAATCACTTGAAATTAGTGATCTTTATGTTTTTGTCACCTTAGAATGAGCTTTTTATATCTAGAGATGCCGCTGGTGCTCTTCCACGTTGATCCGCCACCATAGTTTCTTCTGCACGGAAGGAGAGGGTGAGGCAAGAGGGATGCAATCAGCAGCTATACCAAGATGCCACTTAATCCTATGCAGTGACTGTTTAAGGTTTGAATTAAAATTTTGTTTGGTTTATCTACTTCACAAAAAGTATAAAAAGAGAAGTCGAGAATAGAGGGAAATGAAACAATACCTTGCATGTAAATAAAAAGAATAGAAAATTCAGTCATGTTTTGGCACAAAAACGACTTGGGCTACTTTGTTATGGTTACAATAACCACAAGGTTAACTACTATTTTCTGACACTTTTACACCAAATGATTAATGACTTAATCAAGAAAATAAGTGGTAGATTAATTGCTAATAATAAAAAAAAATCATTGTTTGCAGCCATAAAAGAGTTTCTTCTCATTAAAAAAATAATAAAAAATAATGATGATAATAAAAATGTTCTCAGAAACAGACTCTATGCGTACCAACCTTTACCTTAGGAAACACTGGTATAGCGTAATAACAACACTTACATTGAGTAAAGGTTAAAGTCAAATGAAATGGATGGATAACCTCAAGGACAGTAATACTAGATTATACAGCAAAAAAACTACATTTTACTTTTTTTTTGCAGTCGGCTCTTATCCAGAGTGACTCAAAATGACTGTGCAGGTGTGTATTCAGCATCTTGCTCAAGGACATTTTGACAGGACACACGGCTGTTGATGCGCACACTGTCTGCCTCAGAGATTGAATCTGTAACCTTACAGTAATGGGATGGTCTCGCTAACCACTAATCTGCTCTGCCACCTGAGAAAAAGGAGACAGAGAGATGGATAGACAGAGAAATATGAGAATGTGGCAAAAAACGAAAGGAGGAGATGAGTAGAGGAAATAGACGTACGGACGGAAGGGTGGGGGAAAGGATGATGGCAGCGACAGGGGCAGAGACAGTGATGGTAGAGAGACAAACAAAGTGTGAGCGATGATGAGGAGATAGTAAATGAATACCGAAGGAGGAAGAAAAGACAGGGAGTGATTGAGATGGCAGAGAGCGAGCTGCTGAAATTGCTAGAAAGAGAGGAAGACCCATATTACGAAAGAGAGAAATTGGCAGGAAAGCAAGCTGGATAAAGATAAATGGATATATATATATATATAAAAAAGACAGAGGTCACATTCACAACAGAGTCTCTCCAATCTGTATATTCTAAATACTCAGCCATTGGTCAGGCAGGAGGAAGTGAGAACCGCTGAACCCCGTAACCCTTCATTTGCTCAATGACAAATTCAGGTGTCCTTCGATTCCACTTCCTCTCTGTCTCACTTACCGCCAGCGCTGTCACATATTCTCATTAGTCAGCGTGGCACCTCAGATGAGTGTGTGTGTGTGTGTGTGTGTGTGTGTTTGTGTGTGTGTGTGTGTGTGTTTTGGGGTGAGTCAGACAGAGAGGGAGGCAGAGAATGTGTGTGTAAAAAAAGAGAGAGGGGGATTATACATGAGTAAAATGATGCATGAGTGTATGAATGAGGGAAAGAGTGTGTAGGGCATGACGTGGAGTTTGTGTGTTTGTATGTGTGTATCTGAGGCGGTGTTTGTCATTTTACGCATGGCTGTACCTGTGTGTGTGTATTTTTGTGTGTGCAGCTCTGTGTGTTTATCTTGTGTAATCCCATATCTCCTGTTTTATGCAAAAAGTCTGCAGTACTGCTAACGTCAGTATGCTAACATGCTCAAAGTAACAATTTTAAAATGTTGATGTTAACATAGCGCAGCTTTTATACCATTAAATAACAGATTTTCAGATCATTTTGATGCTACACTGATGTGTGATCATGTGAATGTCTTTGTCACACTCTGCGCCTGTTTCTGCACTATGTAACTTTGTGCTTCAGGTACGATTACCCGTGAGAAATATGTAATGCTTTACGGCACTAAGTCACACACCGCCAACTATTTCACTGATTTCGGTGAAACTGGATCAGATCCTTGGATCCACAGAGAAGAGGAGGTTTTCAGGGCCGGGGTGCAGGTGAATGCTGGAGATACGCCAGAACCGGAGCTAGGTAAGCGAGTATTGAAACCGTGCTCAGCAGCTTCTATGGACATAGGCGAAAAACTCAAAGGGGATGTTGATGGAAGTGACTGAGCGAGAGGCTTTCAGACAAGTTCAAATCTGGGACTGACTTTTAGTCGTTGTCGAGAGCTTTGTGAAATAAAAGGCTGAAAAACAGACGCCCAGCTGGGCTTCTTGCTGTTGGACTAGTAAGTAATATTAGCCGGCTGCTATGTCTTGTGTTGGACTTGCTTGATGTTTGGCTGTTAGCAAAGTTTTTCTTCATTTATTTTATTCTTTTGTGTCTACAAACTATCATTGATATATAAGACCTACAGTCAGCACCTAAAGCAGACAAATCCAGACGTTCATTGTGCTACAGCTTTTGTACTGCATTCTGTCTTCACCAAAGAACCAATAAAGTATTTCACCAAATAAACACTAATTGTACTGAATCAAATTTTCCTGTGCCCCCCTACTGTGGCCTCTTACACTCCATGCGTGCTTTCACACCGGTGCGTTAGAGATTTATTATACATAGAAGTAATTTCTATCAGCTGTGAATAGATGATTTCCTTTTGTTAAACAACCATATTTCTATGATTCAGCGTTTTGAGTGGTGTGAAAAATGTGTGAAGCCAATGAAAAAGTGTGAAGTTACTTCTTCTGTGTTAGGAAGGTGAATGATGAAGATCAAGTGGATCTGACTTTCATTAAGCGTGTCTTAGAAATCGAGCACATAACCAGCAGATTAAAGGAGTAATTACAGCAGTCATTAGATTGTTTGATCACTGAAGTTATTACAATTCATTCTGAGGGAGACGTTCATGACATTTTGAGGAGTTACTTCATTATATTTCATTATGTACAATCAAATCAAAGACCATATACACATATCAGTGCTGCCAGCAGTGAGCGAGCCATCAAGGCAAAATTACCTGACATGTAAAATTTGTTTTTTATGCTGCACTTAGCCCAGACTAAAGTTTTAAGTGGTTAATGGTGATGATGAATAATGGTAACAATGCAATAGCCAGCTGTTAAAGTAATAAATCAGTGTATTCCTGATAACACAATCTCCTCAATGTTAGTTAAGGCCCATAAATGAAATATTTCAAATCCAGAGGGAAGGTGAAAGGATAGCAATATCAGCAGAGTGAGCATGGCAAGCATAATAAATACAGTACATAGAATATCTCCATCTGCATCTCCATCTGCATCTTGTTTTAAGTTTCGTTGTACCAATCCACAAAAAAAGTTCTTTGATTCACTTTTGTAAGTACCTTTTAATTAAGCAAACAGCCTGGAGAGTTGAGTCAGTGGCCTCAAGCATTTTATCTCCTGGTGAGCACCACAGCAAGCATTTTAAGACCAAGAAGTCCTAATTGATAAAGTAGTCACTGTAGTTAGTTAAAAGATCCCCAAATGACTCATGTGAGGATTCAAAGCACGCTAACACACTCACAGTGACAAAGCTAAAGCTAATGCTGATGTTAAACCAAGCGGCAGCCTCTGTGGCTGTGAAGTGAAACCAGTGTGGAAGTGCCAGCAACTGCAGTTCCTCAAACGGCCACTTGAGGCTGGCTACAGAATGAGTCAGTATCAGTCTGTACCAAGTTTTGTTAAAGTTCATTGAGTACTATTACTATTGAGCGCACCTGAATATAAGCCACAAGACACGCTTTTTTCAAACTGTGCCTGAAAATCGGCAGTACGGCCCCAACACGCCATCAACACGCCATCAACACAGCACCAACGCGCCATCAACACGCCATCAACACAGCACCAACACGCCATCAACACGCCATCAACACGCCATCAACACAGCACCAACGCGCCATCAACACGCCATCAACACAGCACCAACACGCCATCAACACGGCATCAACACAGCACCAACACGGGATGAACATGCCTGCATGGTTAGAAAATAAAACACAGCACCAACACGGCATCAACACGGGATGAACATGCCTGCATGGTTAGAAAATTGGCTTATAGTCCGAAGATTACGGTAGTGTCTTCTTCGGCGCATAATCTTTCCCCACGTCTGTCTCACTTTTGCGTTTACTGCTAGAGAGTGCCCCCCGGTGGCAGTAAAAATCTATAAATTAGCTGCACCGTTGTATAGGCCGCAGGGTTCAAAGCATGTGAAAAAAGTAGCGGCTTATAGTCCGAAAATTATGGTAGTTAAGAGTAGCGTAAAGTAGTGTACCAACTGTCATTCTGACAACCATGCTGCTTGAGTGGCTAAAAACACTGCTGAAAGTTGGTATTGAAATCAGTCACTTTGTCAGCATATTCATCTACCTCGACATCTTATTTCCACTGACTTGGTAATTTTTTAAAAGTCTCCATAGGATCTAGGTTAATGTCAGTCTGTGTGCTATGATAAAAAAAAAAATAATTAAAGCTCTCAGCTGGATCCCAGTTCAAAATGTGTCGAAAAGTTAAAGAGCCCCTTCAGACACATAATTACAAAGAAGTATTTCAACTCTCTCTCTCTCTCTCTCTCTCACACACACACACACACACACACACACACACACACACACACACACACACCATACACGCAGTTTCTCCTCCATCTCTGTGGTAATGTGACAGCTGAGGTCTGTGATAAAGGGAGAGCAGAGGGGAGATCATTTTAAGAGGATGGCAGAGAGACTGTGGTCTTCAACAAAACTACTCGGTTAGGTTCAAGCAACAAAATGTCTTGGTTAGGTTTTTGGGGAAGATCATGGTTTAGGTTAACGCAGACCTTTTTACAGAGTCACGTGTTAGAAAAACCTGTCAGAAAGACCTGAAGGCTAATTAATCCAACTTGCACGAATGTAGGAGCCTGCTCAGTTGTAGCATTTGAACGCTATGCGGGGCGTGTATTGCCAAGAAAATCTGTGAGATATGAGATGTGTTTTAAACTTGTCTTAAAAGAGTTTCAAAGTGTGTCTTTAAAAATCTGTAAAAGTATGGTGTGGTGTGGAGGTAATAGGATTTCATTTTTGTGGTGGTGGCTTGTCCTAGCGAGAAATTAATAAACCTTCAAGACTTTCAGGGAAAAGGGGCAGAGGTTTGCAGTTTCGCAAAGACAAAGTCATGTATTTATTATGTGTGCAGACATTAAATTAACGAACATCTGGAAGACTTTTTTTTGGAAAGAGTCAGGAGTGGCCATTAAACTTTCACCAGTAAGGGTTTTCAGGAAAAGTCACCTAACTACAGAAAGTTGGACAGACTCTGGGACATATCTAAGGCCCCAACGATGTCTTTTTTAACAACATTTCAGCCATTAAACTTCAAAGACGCCTTGATAAAAAGTTCTTACTGACTTATATGACTTTGTAAGAACCCACATTCCCTCTTCCGTCTTTGAGTGTCTTCAACAGCAACCCTTTCTCACCTTTTCTCCCTCTATAACTGTCTCTTTCCTTGTCAATCACCTCTATCTCACTGCCTCTGTCAATCTAATCTATCTCTGTTCTCATATCCTGGTCCACTCATCGTCCTCTTCTAGTCTCCTTTCTTACTCTCAGCCATCCTGCACTTTTATCCCTTGTCTTGTCCTCTACCTTTTATATGTATTCCTTTCTCTTTGTGCCTTAGTTTAGGTCATAAGTTCAAAAAATGAGAAGACATAATGGTGTTTTCCACCACCCATCCGAGCTGCATGGTTTTAATTCATTTTGGGTAAGTGTCTCTTCCTGTTTCAGCTCTCTGTCTCTCTACTTCTGTGCGCCATTGCATAAAAATACAATACACAGGATAACCAAAGTAATAGAGATGTATCCTCTTGGAACACTGAAGATCTGTAGCAAATTTAATTGCAATCCATCCAGTAGTCATCGAGATATTTCCCTCTGAACCATAAATGTCAATCTCATAGTGGCTCTACAGAAGAAAGAATCACCAAAGTCAATAGGATTCATCCCGTGGCAGCCATGAATATCTGTACCAAACTTCATGAACATTTATTGTAGATATTTGAAACTGGCAACAGACATTTGCAGCTTCAGTGGCTAAAAAACTGGTAGGAGACCAAACCCATCTGGTAATATTTAATATTTCTGTTTTTAGTGGCCTTTAACAAACATCATTTCCCATAAGTTCTCGACTGTGCCGGCTAAAAGGTCAGAAGCAGAATGAATTAAGTCCATAGACAAGTCAAGTGTCTGAGGCTAGCTCAGTTATAATTATAGCAGGACAGAGAGGAACAAATGGTCAAATGGAACAAGTGGAGATTTAGCGCTGGGTATTTTCCAAAATGTTTGATACTGGCATTGATACCTTGACTTTGATGGTTTCTGAATGTTCCTTTTTGGTACCAGTTTCATAAAATCAATTTTAACAAAAGAAAAATTCATTAAACATTACGCTGCAATTATTCACTTGAAAGGAGGAAGCTGTTCAATGACCTGGGAGCAGCAGGAGAAAGTGATAATACTGTGCACTTTACTCAACACCAGGCCAGAATTAAGATTGAATGAAATATCTGCACTTTATTGGACTATTTAAAGATATAAAGTGTCAAAAGGAACATGGAAATGGTTGTGGGGGTGATGTTTGATGGAGCACAGTGCTAGAATAACACATGTTCAAGCCTTCCAGCCATTCCTTGTGTTTTGTTTCACAGTGTTGTTTCGACTACTACTTTGTTCTCTTGGACCTTGCCTGTTTTGTGGACCTTGGATATCGCCTGCTCCTTTACAGATTTGTTTGCTTGTCTGCCTTTCCTGGTTTTGGTCTGAGCCTGCCTGACAATCTGTAAGCTTCTGTACATTCACTGTTGCTCAATAAACCATTGATCTGCACCAGTTCAGCCATTGAGTCTGCAATTAGATCCTTCTCATATGTTTCACGTTTCCCTTGCTTCAACTGTGACAAACTGTCTTTATTTTATTGTCTTCCCCCTACCATGCTTTGAAATCTTAATTTCGCTTTTGTTTGGCCTCAGTGCCTGGCTCTTTCATATTTTGCCTGAGTATCCTGTTTGTACTTGGCTGTCAAAGCATTTTGTAAACTCTGTTTTTAAAGGTGCTATATGAACTTACTATTTTCATGGAAAAACACATTTTCATTTCACGCAACAGACTGTGGCTAGAGAATTTTTAGAACGAGTTAGTTTTCACTCACAGTTTGGTTAGGCAACAAAACTAAAAGACCATGGTTAAAGACGACCCTTTCACAACCATCTGCCAGAAACTAACTTCTCCCACTCGCTTGAACATTGGTGTCTGGCCAATTCTAACGCTTGAATGCTCTGCAGGGCATGTTTATTGAAAAGTACTAGCACTGCAGTGTGCATATTTCATTGTAGTGTTTGAATCATTGCTTAACTGTGTTAAAAATGTGAAAGTTTCAATTTCTAATAGAAAGTCCTGTAGTACATATACATATCTTAGAATATGGACGGTAATCCAAAGAACACGCTTCACTTTTTCAGTAAAAGATACTTTCAATGCTGGAGTGCACAGAGTTAAAGAAGATAGTGGAACAACAGCTAGTGTAGAAGTGCCATCAATGCTCGAGCCTTTTAGCCTAACCCTTTGCTAGCACAGCCTAGCAGCTGATGCTAGGTGTCCAAACTTGCATGTTTTCACTATTTTGCAATCAGTTTCCCCTCCATTTTCAGCATCATTAATAGATGATACTGTCTGTGCACAGCATCAGATCTTAATGATGCTCCACACCTGTTTTCTTTATAACAGTTAAACTTTGATATTGATACAGACGTGTTAAAACTGAGAAACACATTTTGCTTTGTAATAGCAGTCAATAAAAAGGCAACAAATTAGTGTAATGATGTAAACGTGTAAGAAATGTGTCAGTGAATTGCCTTTGGCTGCTAAATTACTACTACTGCTGATACAAATCAGGCCTATGTACGTGTGTGCATTATATGTACATCTCACCCCACCCAGTCCAAGTGAAGGTTCAATGATTGGAGCTGTGTATCCCTTGTTAGACAAAACACACATTCACCACCAACAACAATAACATGATATTCAGGATACACACAAAAGCACCACCACCCAATTCAAGATCAATCATCCATTCAGAAATGGATTTGCTACACCCATAATTCCCTTAACACCCACTGTTATTTGTGTGCTGAATATATAAGAATGTGTGTGCATGTCCACATGGTTGAGGTGAATTTCCGACTTCACTGTAAGTGAATAGTAAATGCAATCCATTATAATTATTATTATTATTATTAAGGACCTCTTTGTATGGGCGTGTACATCTACACTTGTATCTAGAGCATTTAAATACATCAAATAACATAAGTATGAGAGAAATAAAAATGTGGAAATGTATAAAATGGTAAGAAGGGTGAAGAAAGGTGGTAGAGATTACAAGACAGAGAGAGAAGGACAAAGGGAGGGAAGGATACCAGAGGGTGGGGAGAGAAAGAGATTAAGCAACTGAGAAAGACAGACAAATCATTAAATTCATACCCTGGCCGTGAGGTAGATGGTAAATGAAGGCAGTGAAGGTGAAATTGTAACTGAGGGTGATACGAAATTCAATTATCTCTATTAGTTCACTTCATTATCTGGGCTCAGGTGCTCTTATGTTCCCATTATGTTATCGTTGGAAGACGGTGCCACTCCGTTGGCTTCATCTGTTTCTCTTTGTGTTTCTGTGTGTTGTTTCTCGCCTGACAGATGAATGGGCATCAAAAGAAAAAGGCAAGATCAGGTCAATCAAACAGGCTTGAAACCCATTTGGCCCTTTATGTCTGCAGGATTATAACATTTTCTCAAGGTTCACTCTCTAAATGTCTCATCTAGTAGTGACAGTTGTATGGCTATGCTGAAGGGAGCTCATATTGACCACAAGATGGTCAAACATAACTGAGGTTCAAAATTTATTCATGACCTTGGAGACATGTGGTTGAGAAAACAACCTCATCACACAAGGTCCAAGTAGTTGGTGACACTCCATGACAGTTGGACAAACTATCTGCTGATGAAGACCATGTGATATTACAATAATGAAGGCAACAAATCAGCTACTAAATTGACTCATGGTTAGATTGTTGTCCTAATTAATTGCTGTTTCCAATGTCAAGAATGAACTTTGAACCTCAGATTTTAAGCCAACATAGTAGAAGATCATGTGATATGATCAATAGCACTGCAGTATACTAAATGAATCGTATGGTGAGTTTGTTTTCTCAAATTCCTAACATAGCAAGTGGCTTGTATGTGTATTAATGATCTTACCTGCTGGTTGCAGCTTTTTAAATCACTCATCTGTTTGCCATGTTAGCCATTAGCAGCGTGGCTTTGATATCTCATTTGGCCGTTCCACCAAAAAGGAATCTTAATGATCATGCCAATTGTGTTTTTGACTTTTCAATTTGATCCACCAGGATTATTTTTTTAACTTATCCAGTCAAATATCTCAAAATCAACAAGACAGACCAGCGCAGGATTTTGTACATTCATGGTTCCCAGAGGATAAATCCTAATGACTTGTGAATGAATGATATTCCCTTGACTTTACCTTTGCCGTCAACATGACATTAACATTTGTCTTTTTGAATGAAATGTCTTGACAACTGTTGGGTGGGGTTGGCATGAACTTTGGTTTACACATTCATGACCCTCAGAAGGTTGTTGTGGAGAATTGTATTCATCAATGGTCAGTTCAGTCAGTGGAGAGAAAGCGCACATGCAGGAGTCCAAGATGTCTTATGCTGAAAGGTTTACTGAAGCTTGGCCAAGGAACATGGAGAATCAATACACTTGTCACGACATGGTGCCGCCTCAATTCTGAAGAAGCGGTCTTCTCTGGCTCGTCCATATGCTTTCAGAATAGTGACACAACTACTCTACGTCCATAAATGATCATTAGTCTATAAACAAGAAAATACGTTAACCCATAGTGGTCCGACATTATTATCTGACTCTCTAGAGGCTTGTACCCATCTGTTGTGTCGAGGGAGTGAGACAGTCCTATCCTCTGACCTTGGTTTCCATAGTAATGACAGCGTCTCTATAACAATCTAACATTTAACACTGTCCCTACAGTAACCTCAGGACATATGCTTGACCCTGTGTAAACCCCATATGTGGCATGCTAGAATAGAAAATTCCCTCACAAAGACAAATTGTTTGTGACTTTGTCCAATACTTTGTTTTATGACCAAACATCTGAAAAACTAATGAAGCTCTAGCAAAAGTTAAGTGAGGAGGATGATTCTCTTGCGTATAGGTCTACAGTTAATTTCTCTTTTCATTATGAAGAACTAATTTTCTTGCTGATATTTTCTGGGGCTGTCAATCGTAGTATCAGCTGTCCCCTCCAGCTGATCTATCTAATAGCACAGTGGCACACCTGCATGGTTGCTGTCTTTTTAAAGATGATTCTCTCTCAGCCTTCTCTACGTTCATGCTGCGGCAGATTCATCAGCTTCATCATTTCATCACCTTCAGCAGAGTCATCAGCCGCCGCCACCACCAGTCTCTAGCCTCTATGGGGGAATTTATCTTGCTGCTGCTCAATCACCAAAATTTCCCTGTAGGATATAAAACCTTTTTCAAGACTTAATCACTGCATATCATCTATTATAATAAACTATTTTCTTTCTTTTGTTCACTTGTCTCTCCTGACCTGAGTTAATTATCAAATGTTAGCTTGCTAAAATGCTGAAATAAGATAAGTGAACATGACAAACATAACTGCTTAACATCAACAAGTTACCATTGAATATAGCCTTACAGATGAATGGCTGTAGATTCTTATTAACCTTTAGTTATCCATGCAAGACCAAAATGTGTGAACCTTTTCCTCTCTCAGCCGGAGTGTCTTGCTCAAGTGGATCTAAATGGTACTTGTTGAAGAAATTATCCCTCTTCTGGAGATTTTAAGTGGTGGATTTGTGATGCCCAAAAAGGACCCACCATCTACATGGACTAAAAAAAAGAGACAGTGAAATATATTGAGGATTGCAGGCTCAAAAACCAACACCCAGAGACCCCAGTATCACACCTCAGTATGGAAAATTTCTTTTAACTCCGCTTGAACCGCAGCCTTCCAGTTAAAGATCAATTTCTTTCTCCCACCAGGCCACATTGCTGCCACAACACAGAAATACACATCTTTTTTATGGGTATAATTTTATAAAATAACACCTCCATTAATTTGGTTGTCTCCCTCTGTAATGAAGTTATTGTTCTATGAGTGAGAGAGGCCCGGTCCAACTACAGTATGCTGCAAGGTCAGTGAGTGCTTATTGATTCACCATTCATCTGTTGTTGAGGTCATTACCGGCGTGGTAGCTGTGATGATAATCTTGATTATGGATGGATAGTTCAAGCGGTGTTATGAAGGACGGATGAACACGGGGAGGGAAGAAAGGAAAGTGTGAAAGCGAATGTAAAGAGGTAAATAAGAAAAAAAACAGTATAGCTGAATGAATGCATAGTTAATTTAAAAATTCTCCGAGCCAATATATTCCTTTGACATTCAGCAAAGTCATGGGAGTAAACAGAAAGGACAGGAGTGACAAATAAAACAGAGAAAACACAGCAAAGAAAAGTAATTAATCATTTTGTCTAGATCTGGGGTGGTTTGAGAAACAAAATCTCTCTGATAAGATATCTATTTCCATCACCGACCGAGTTTGTTCATCAAACCCCTTAATTGAAAACTAATTAATTGATTTGAGGGAAAATAATGAAATATTTCTGCTGCCTGTATCATCTCCATCCAGCGCTGAAGTTTCTCCAGGGTCTCCTCTCTCCATCAGCGCTGGATGCCTTTCAATTAGAACCTTCATTAAAATGCCTCAGAGCAATTAATGAGCTCGTTAGAGTTAGTAATCACATAATCACTGCATTGATATAGATATCATTTTGGACTAGAACTCATCAGACAAACAAATCAACAGCTGAGGGCAGCTTTTACAAGTAGGATAGTTCAGCTGCAATTATATTGCACAGTGAGGTGGAAAAACTGTTTGATGGTGCAGATTTTGGGGCCCTCTCTGAAAGCTGTATATTTTTTCACATGTTCATTTCCTTTATTTTATCCAACATTTAAAATTCAAAACAGCATTGTATTCACCAATCAGTCAATGCATACTGTTGCAATGTCAAGCTTTCTATTCTCACTCACCTTACTGTTGGATTACACTGGGCATGGCTTCCTTGTTCAGCGTGCCATCACTGCCGCTGGAGCTGACTGTGGCTGTTCTAGACTATGTTTATCATCCTAAGTGAAGCGCCACAGATCGAGCTGGCCGGAAGTCAAACACACAAACAGCATAGAGAATCCGGTTGATTTTCAAAATAAAACAGCAAGTGCAAACTTCCAATCATAAAAACAGCAACAATTTGACTATGCAGCCTATTTATCCATAGTAGAATCACGGAAACCAGGGAGAAATGATCAAATCTGACAAAGTCTGGTGGGCAAAACACTCTTCTGAAACACTCCCGGTGGAGTTTGAAGCCAAACACTGATGTAACAGAGCTTTCTTAGTACTCTACCCTTTGTACTAAGGAAGCATCAGACACTGTGTGTTTGGTATGGTATGTGCAATTTCCATTCTTTGAATGAATTCCTGGAAATAACTGTATATCAGTATCTTTAGATAAAACTGTTTCAGACAAAAGAAGTGTCTGCTGTACTGTTGTTTTTCACTCTGGTGTCTAAAATGAGTCATCACTGCTGTTGACTGTGCCTGTAAATATCAAATGGTACGCAAACATCTAATGTTTTGTAAAACTGAAGCTGTAAGTTTAGTCTATTGTGTATTTTGTCTGACCATCATTCCTATGAATGAGAGTTACTAAGATGTAAATGTTTATACAGATGTATAAGTTTATACAGCTAGGCAAACCCAGTATGCTAGGTTATATTTCCAGTACACTCTTCCATCCATCTTAAAGAAAACTGAATCTATACTATACACAAAAACTTGGTCAAAAACTTTGCATCCATCGATATAATAAAACTTTAAATATACTATTCAAAACTTTGCAAATCTCCAGTGGTTGTATCTGGCAGTTGTGGTGTCATTGCAGTCGGTGCTTCACCATCTGTTGCCTGGCACTCTTCTAGATTGTTAACACCTGAAACAAAACGCGCATAGCTCCTTTTAAATGATCTGAATCAAATGTGTCAGTGTTAACATTTGATCCTATTTAGATGCAACTGCAAGCAATGATAGCTTTTCAGCTACTTTACTGTCTTGTTCACACTTCTGTAGTTATTTTCAGTTAGTGGGAGATAACAACGCTGTCAGAAATTCACGATATCTCAACTAGGAGTAGACTGAACTTGTTATTACTGCAGCCCCGCGCACACTGGTTCAACATGTGGAGGTAGTTTGCCAGGCTCGCCGTGCCTAATTAGTAAGCTGGACAATCAAGGGGGAGGGAGTTAACAAACCGTCACCTACTGTAAATGAATGAACCATTCTTGGCAAATTTTAATCATGTACAATGTCAAATGCATTCTTTTGCTGATGTTTGAGAGGCAATTATACCAGAAAAATACAAAATATAAGTTTTTGAATGGGGTCAGATGGATTTGAGTGAGCTGCTTAAATAAATTCTATGTGGAAGTAATTACACAAATAGAGTTGGGTCCATATGTTTCACAATGTTCATTAAAAAAGTGCTGACTGCTAATATCATTCTGCTCTACTGACAGTGCAATAAAAAATGATACAAAGCGAGCCAGAGTTTTTTAGAGTGGAAAAAGTCAGACAGAGAAATGAAGGAAACCAGAGAAATGCTTTTTCTACAAACTATTTGAAGAAATCTCCGTCTTGCTTGCACTGCTACGAGGAAGCATCAACAACCGCCAAACATCAATGACAGAACATTATCAATTATTCAAATATCGAATGTCTAACTTTTATCCATTACTAATTACCCGTGAGACGCTGGTACGTACATACGCTCAGACTGAATGTGTGCAGTTCCTTATACGACACATTTATCACACATCAATATGAAACACGAGGCATAAACAGTTCTCCCCAAGGCGAGAGGAAAGTGAATGATGTTTAACAAATCAGAAATGATGCATTCCTATTGGTGTACATTGGTAAGCTGGTGTGAGTGTGTCTGCGTACATGAGTGAAAGAGACGCGGCGAGAAATAGCTATAGTTAGTTTGTCAGAAGGAGGACGATGGCCACAGTGGAAGGAAGCTGTGCGCGTGTGTGCGTGTCTGCATTTTTATTTGTTGTGCCTTTGGAGATTTGGGGAAGTAATAAGAAATATTTAAAAGTTGAATTTTACCAATAGAAGCAGAAAGGAAGCAGCAGGAGACAAGTAATGACTATGCAGCGCAGTGAGAAAGAGCAAAAAAGGTTTAACAACCAAGAGTCCAGGCGGCACTATATGGCTCCATCAGACCTGCAGAGTGTTCACACGGAAACACACATACAAATGCAAAATCACCTACACACAAATCTCAGGCTCAAATCCCTAAGCAAAGGTATTTTGCAGAGATGTCTCGTCCACTGCATACAGACCCAGTTAGCCAGGGGACCATATCTGCATTCAGGTGCAAAAAGTACCTGATTCTGCATTAACGATAACGCCAGACATGTTCAGCTGCAGAAAAAAAGGACGATTTCCGTCAGAGTGCTGCAGCTTTAGTAGCATCTCAGAAACACACACAAGACTGCCCAGTGTCATTAACAGAGCCCAACAACTATCAGTCAGAGATAATGTTGAGTGTTTATTTCTAAGATGGCAGCTGATCATGAGAAACTGAGTGATAATCAGTCTCAGTTCAACGCAGCACTAAAAATGGAATTACAGTATTCTGGTATTTACTGCATACACATGAGACGTAATCCATCTCAAATCCTGTTTAAGTATCTTAATCTCGAGAATTTGTTGACAGTGTGAGATGTAAGATACGATTCAGCTGTTATTGGATATGACATAACAAATTGTGCAATATTATGTCACATTATGTTTTTTTGTTTTGTTTTTTAAATAAGTAAACATGAATTATTATTAATTATGTTGCACTGTTGCTTCTGTACACTGTACATTGTAAAGAATGTAGCTGAATAATACCTTTATACAATAATATTTCACTACATAAACACAATAAATGTGCCAATGAAAAAAAAAAGGTACAGGTTATGGCTAAACATGAATATGACAAATGTAAAATTTACACTGTAATTTTACAGTTTTCTCCTGAATTATTACAATCAAAGACCTTCAATATATTTCTATAGCCACATATTTAATCACAGAAAAGTTAGAAGATGGACAGAGTAACAATTCATCCTGAGGGGGACATTAATTTTTAAAAAACAAAAATGTCAACCTCACGGTGAGGCAGAGGATCACCTAAGTCAGCAAGTTTTATCCTCCTGGGACCATGAATGTCTCTACAAAATTGAATGGAAATCCATAGTTAGGTAGAGACATTTCAGTCGGGACCAAAGTGGTGGACCGACCATCAGACAGACAGACAGACCGCCTTTGCCATCCCTCGAGCCATGCTGTTAGTGTGGCTAAAAATAATGTTGCGCGAGATTACTCAACAGAAGTTGTAGACCTGTTACTAAGTCATACTGGCCTTGGGCTGTTCAACATGTTTTGTACATCATAAAGTAAGTCATGCTGACCATGCAGCAACAGAGAGTACAGATAGAACACAGCAATTGGTTACCTAAGGTTATTTAACCTTAGGTAACCATAGCTAGTTTTAGCTTTAGTAAACACAGCCTCTGTACTGACTACGATCTATGTGAAAACTTCCTTCATGTCATCTACTATAACTTCTCTCTCGCTGACTCCGAACTAACTGGGGCCCATATGGTTTTGCACATTAAAGAGCCACATATGGGAAGTGTTTGAGCGTACAAGTGTCATGCAGAGTTTGTTGTGGTTGTCATTGACAAACGTCTGCTTGCATGACTCGAGCCGTCAGTCGGGGGCGCACGAGGTAAGCCACCTCCATCTGTCGCCCCCACTAGCAGGTGGCCTGGATAATGATGTGGCGTAGCATGGCTCAGACAGGGCAGCAGTCAACAGAGACAGGCGGCGGGGACTACATCACTTATCCTTTATTTTACTATGAAGATGAAAGTGAGAGGATGATACATGCTTCACAATGAATAGTTGCAGCTTGCATGGGCAAAACGTCGATAAGCTACACGCAGGGTGATGAGGGCGTTGGTCATTTCACAGGGATTGTGTTGAACCGCTGTAAAGTTACAAAGGATACAGGTCCTGTGTTCAAGCTACTTGATGATTACTATTAGAGAAACAGCATTGTTCACATAGTTGCTTGTGTACTTGAACTATGGAACTGGCTTGCACCACAACATCCTCCTTGGCGGCACCCAACTTCGCACAAGATGTCGAAATTGTTTGCTGCATTGTTAACGTAAAAACAGACAGCGACAACCTTCAATGAACTTCCTTTAAAAAGCCTTCCACCGTTAGACTAACCTTACATTCTCATATAAAGGCACCGGAATTAATGGCATTTTGCTTGCACATCTGAGGACACGCACAACCAACACTGGAGAGTAATGCAGAATATGCTTGGGGAAACAAAGCAAGCACATCAGCGCTCTAAGACTGTGATTCAGTAGCTGCCAAAGGGTTAAAGGTTTCACTCCTCTGCTTGTCTGTCATAAATTGACTATTAGATCTTAAAACAAAGCCTTGAATTATTAACAATATTAGCCATGATAATGGCGATTAAAGTATGGAAAAGTGACAAACAGAACCAATGTTTCCTCAAATATGTCCAGGCAGATGGATTCAGCACACTGGATGGAGGCCAGACACCAGGCCTGTTAACTGAGGTGTTGAAGAGCGACGGTCAGCATGAACAAACTCCAATCATAGTTCAAGAAATTTGAGGATTCTCAAACATAACTCACAGTTTCATGAAGTGAGAGGACACACACAAGCACCACGTCTAGTCTTTGCCTCTTGATGCTCTTAAAGGATGTCCTCTGAGGATTGAGACTGTCTCAGACCCTCAGCTCCCCTCCTCAACACTCGTGACACGTGTGTAACCACACACACACACACACAGAGTTTATCTCATGGGGATTATGACATGGAAAGTCCTAGACATGACACCAACATGCAAACACACATACACACACACACACGTTGTACTGGGATTAGAACATGGACAACGACCTCACACTTGACATTATATGTGTCTCTGTGACTGGGACATGACCACAGCACCACTGACTCTGGTGAACACAACAGTCTCTCTCTCTCTCACACACACACACACACACACACACCTACACACACACACACACACACACACACAGTACATGCAAAGTAAAACTGGCCGCTCTCTGTCAAATCCTATTAAAAAATAAATGGTTATAGGTTCTAATCCCTGCGCTCAAACCTGAGCTGCACCGCATTACAGACAAACAGATAAACTGACAGCCACAGAGAGACAAGTACGGCAGACAGAAGGACAGACAGACAGGTACAGAGGGAAAGACATATGCAGCATACAGACAGACCAACAGATAGACAGGCAGACAGATAAACTGGCAGCCACAGAGAGAGACAGGTACAGATACAGATACAGATACAGACAGACAGACAGACAAACAGAGATACTGCGCTTGAACAAAGTGGTTTTTTTACTAAAAAACTTTAAGTATCACCTCCAACAGGAAACTATGTGGTTCCTGCTGACAGCATCAATTTGAACACTACTTACTCCGGAAAACCTGCTCCTAGTTATCAAAGCTGTTGCCTCAAAGGAAAACGGAAGCAATTTCTCGAAACAAAAGAAATGCTGTCTTGTTGCCAGTGATGGATGATAGTTACATATTGACAGGAGTGTCTGTTACTGGAGAAGAATTCCACCAAATATACATTGTCTATTGACTTCTTTTCTGCCTTTTGCTTGTATCTGGTTAGTTATTCTTGAGCTCCAACATGAACCACACTCAGACTGTGCTTTTGTGATTTATGAACATCATCAAGAATGATTTAATTTAAGAGCAAGAGTGCAAATTTAGTCATAAAATAAACCCGGTCATGCGTACGATGCTTTAATTTTGCCCTCATTGAAGTTAACTGTGCACCGATTGTTCTGAAGTGGACGAGAAAAGTAAATATACTTGTCTACAGTAAGTACACTTTTAAACTATCTGAGTTTAATCAGATCATGGCACAATAATAATGCAAGATTTCCTCTCTGAGGATCGAAACTTGAGTTAAATGGGTTAATTGGGGAAAGTTCTCATCAGAATCTTAATTTGACCAAATTAAAACCCAATTAGACAGACTGAAACAGATTTAGAAGATAAGAAAGATAATCTTCATCAGTTCTTTCCTCTTTTTTTTTTTTTTACTGTAGGCACTGCAGCACACCGCATTAGTGGTTTCATGGAGAAAGAGACTTTTCTCTTGAGATAAATGAATGAATGGAGGGTTAAACAATTAAATAGATGAATGTATTAACGATTGAGGGATGCGTTTGTTGACAGCAAAGAAGCAACGGCCTGCTCAGAGAGAAATTATGTTGTATTATTATGTACCGTATTGTGTATTAAAAGAGATTATGTTTGATTTACTAAAAATAGGGCCTGGATTATTTATCGCTACATAACTATTTTTAAACAACACACAATTTGTTCAGATTAATTCAGGACTGGAACTTCCACCATGTGGGAGACGATCCTGGATGGTACTGAGTTTTTGAGTTTTTATAAGAGTTAGTTTAGGGTTTAGGATAACGTTAGCATGTCTGTCCTGCTAGATACCATGACATTTCCTGGAGTCCAAGTTCCTTTAGTCTTTATCCTCAAAGACCTTTCCCTTGTAAAACTTATATTCTTTTGAAAATTATTAAAATAAAGCAAAGATATTACCTCTATGTTTTTCTTTTGGAAGCACTCATGTTTATGCTAGGACAAAAAACAAACAAAAAAACATTGAAAATGCATTTTAATTCACAATAGTGTACTTTAAAGGCCCAGTGTGTTGAATTGAGTGGCACCTAGTGGTGAAGTTTACCCATCACCTCTTCCTCTTGGTTCAAGCATAAAGGAGAAACTACAATGGCCGCGAAACTTGTAAAAAAAAAAAACGAAAGGTCCTATGTAGAGCCAGTGTTTGGTTTGTCCCTTCTGGGCTGCTGTAGAAACACAGTGATTCAAAATGGCTGACTCCATGGAAGAGGACCCGCTCCCTCTGTAGATGTAAAAGAAAAACATAAACATAACAGTTCATATTTTCATGTGATTTTACACTAATGAAAACATAGTTATGAATACGATATTCCATTTCTGTCAATAGATATCCTTAAATTTTACACACTGGACCTTTAAAAGTAGGATGAGTTCGCTCTACCCGTTCCTTTATTCCCATCCCTACTAATGGATTCTGAATGTAGCTTTAGCTTCAGTCTTTTAACATTACTGTAGTTATGTAGTCCTCAAGAGACCCATTTGCAAAATTTTCACTTTAAAAAGGAGTCACCTTGAAATATCAAAGAGTCAGAAGGGAGTTAGCATAATTAGCTTGCTACACTTAATAAAATCTGTTAGCGGCAGTCATGATTTGAGACAACAGAACGCTGGTAAATCCACCAATACTATCACTGTAAACCGCATATGTGCAGAAGTAGTATAGAATGACTGAGTGCTGTGGCAACAACTGCCCAAATTTCAACACTTCTAGTTGCCTCCATCCTACAGCGGTGCATCACTGTTGGTCTGATTGATGAAAACAGGCCTGTTGGTTGACTGATGGCTGGCCTGAAAGAGAGACCATATATAAGATATCAATCACTAGTGTGGGTGAGGATTCGACCCCTGAACCGCTTTAAAATCATTCATCTGACAGATTGGAGAGAAAAAGACAAAGAAGAATGGTTCTGCTGGAACTGCAGCACTCAGTTTATTACCCAAATTTCACAAAGTTCACCCACATTAAAGCTGCTCCAATGATGGAAAAGAGAAGCAGTTTACACTCAGCCTCGTGTCATTATTTGATATGTGGACCGTAACACTGATCTGATCAATGGAAATTACACTAATTGATTGATTGCCAGAGTGAGGGTGTCGGCCAGACGGATCAGTTGTTAGTGTGAGGCCAGTTTGTCATCATCTAGGGATGATGAGGGACGATGTGACCTGTGAAACGCTCATTATTCATCCGTCAGAGAGATTGTCAGATGTTGTGAGAGACGAAGACAGATAGCAGGATAGACAAGGAACGATTACCATGCATTGGTAGATTTTTCAGTGTGGCACCCAAACTGGCAACTACTCACTTTGTTACTGATAGAAATATTTAAAGGATCAGGGTGTTTCGGATTTCGTGGTGGTTTGCAACCCCCTACACTCTAGAGCTCTATCTAGAGCTAATGTTTAGTTTGTCTTGGCTTTAGGCTACTGTAGAAACATTGCGTTGCAACCAAGCGGTGATCTCCTGTGTGGCTGTGAAGTGAAGCCAATGTGGAAGTGCCAAAAACTGCAGTTTCTCAAACGTCCACTTGAGGGCTGGCTACAGAATGAGTCAGTCTCCATAAGTCCCCATGTTAAAATGTCAAACTTCACAGCAGAAATAAACATGTTTAAAGCCTGGTTTTGGTCTCTATAGCCAATTTCCCCGTTCATGACAACTGTAGTGAGGGTGAATTTTTATAGAACTCGCCTGTCCTTATTAAGGTTTAAGGTTATGTATAATTAGCAAGTGGCCATTTTGTTTGACAGCTGCCTCAGATCCACTGACAATCCGCGTGTTTGCCCATTTTGAGATTAGGTGGGAGGCCGCAGAGGCAGGACTGCTAAGATGGCCACACTGCTAACCTATGGGTGATGTCACGGATATGAGTCCATATTTATACTGTCGATGATCTATGATTAAACTAAACACTGGCTAATGTAGAAACATGGTGGAGCACATAGCAGACTCGGACCCGCAGTGTCTGTAGACATAAAATGCTCATTCTAAGGTAACAAAAACAAAATGATTATTAATAAAAAAATATAGTTATGAATATTATATTTCATTTCAGCCATATTCATATTACACACTGGACTATTAATCAATTATTTAAGTCACAGAATCACATAAAAACTGTTAGTAATTCTGTGAGAGAGCCCAACAAATAGAGAGACAGACAAAACAACCCAGTGTGTAAACAGAAGAGACAGCCTAAGTGACACTTAGAGTGAGGAGAAATGATTTCTGTCTACCTTTTTCACTCTCTTTTGACACTTTTATATCGTTCCACTCTCCCTCTCCAGACGATGATTATAGCCAGTGACGGGGTTCAGGAGGGCTTTGTCTTGTGCAGTCTGTATAATACGCTTCTTATGAGATATTACTAGTAAATAATTCATACGCTGAGTCGCACAAACAGGCACACAAGCACATTTACACATCAGCATGCACATAACGTACTGCAGTTACACGCACACACTCATGCATATATCCACATGTACTTAACCGATGGCGGAGCACACAATAGTTTTCCAGTTAAAGGGATAATTTCGGCCATTTTTAAAAGCTATTATGCATGCAGCAACCTGCTGGCAATACTGCAATCTAAGCTTTATATTTTGTGGTTTTATCCATTACACCGTCTTAAAGTTTTGCATTTTTACTGCGTCATGCCTGTGAAGTCAGACAGGAAAGTGGTGTTTATCTTCAGGTCTTAACACACACACAAATATGAGCAAATGAGAATTCAAGGTACATTTATGTCATATTAGCTGCGTTGCATTTGCATACACATGCAATTTCCTTTGTTTTGTGAGTTATTGCTCAAAACAAATGTGACAAAATGAATAGCCAGAAGCAGGGAAATATAAACAGAGCACTGAAGTTCAGTAAAAAGTGTCTCACTGACTTCACAGAGTCACTACTACATGGTACTTATTTGATTTCTACACCTTCTCCTTCTAATAAGGGGATGATTTTGACACATGCTGTGCAGAGGTGCGTGGCCTTAACAATACTTTGACTGTATGGTAATTAAAGGACCTTTTTCCACAGGATCTTACTGTATCTATGAGTAATTTGAATTCAGAGGAGGAAGCCTTTCCCTTCAAGCCCCAGCAGGTCGTCACCTAAGCATAGGTGGCATTTTAGAAGAAGAGACAAGGGACATTAATTCCTTCTTTCTTGCTTGGCCCTCTGTCCCTGACTTAGTATTTCCTCCAAATAGAAAGAAAGATCCTTCCTTTTGGTATCATTGTTTAGTTATTAAATTCATTTTTGCTTTAACACAGCGCACTGAAACTGGACAGCTAAGAATATGGATGGTGTGTGACAAAGGCCTGAAGCCATTCATGCTCATCTATGACTTTAATTTGAATAAAAATTTGATATATCTGTCTGACTCTGACAGAAGCAAAATATAGACAGATGAAAAATAAAAGGCTCTAGAGGTGCCGAGTAAAAACAAATTTTTATTTTAGTGCTGGCCTCCTCTTCATCTGGCCACCTGTTAGTGCACTGCAGCGATGAAGTATGTGCATTAATCACAATATATGATATGCCCCAGTTATTCCATAAACACATTTTTGCCCTATCTGTTGTAAAAAAAGAATGACTGGTAGGTTACACGTACACTTAGTTCATTACTTCTTGGCTTGCTTTCCTTATGACAGAAGTTTGATTTGTTATTGAGCAATTTTTTAAAGCATATTTCTTTTTTTTTTCTTCCTTGACAGTTTGCTCCAGGCGACACATTTGGTGTTGTCGTGAATTCCCCTGAGCATTTATTTTGACACATCAGCCACAAGACCCGCTTTTGTTAGAACGCGTTTCAAGTTGTGAACGCTGTTACCAAGGACACATCATATCTGTCACAGCTGTGGGTGTGCGCAGACCTGTAATAACTGATCTGCAAACATGACCCAAGGAAATTTCAGTAGGAAGGGAGTGAATTCAAAGCCTAAAAAGAAATACACCAACTTTTTGGGAGACTGGTCAACCGATATGAGATAGAAGACATTTACGAGACTCGCTACTACAATTACTCAGAGTGCCAAGTGACACCTTCACCTAAACTTTGAAATTAAATCAGTTTACTTTCATTTAAGTCAGATTATGTGTTTAGAGTAACAAGCAGCTATAGCTGTCAAGCAGTGCAAGCATTGGGGCTGTGGAACAAAAGTGTAAAATACTCTATTACAAGTATTGCATTCAAACGCCTTCTTAAATAAAGTTACATATTATATACAGTACATACACAAGCCCTTTCTGCTGTCATGGGTGCTCTGGTTTCCTCCCACAGTCCTGCAGGTGTAACAGGTTAAACTTCTAAACTGCATGTAGGTGTGAATGTGAGCGTGAATGGTTGTTTATCTGTATGTGTCAACCCTGTGATTGTCCAGGATGTACCCCACCTCTTACCAAATGCCAGCTGGGATCGGCTTCAGCCCACAGCGACTCTGATGAGAATTAACCTTTACAGACAATGGATGGATGGATAAAAGTGATAATACAAAGTTAAAGTTCTGATTCTTTGTAACTAGTTTCTCATCTCCAGCTGTGAAATGAACGCAGTGAAGTAAAAATGTTGTGGTAAATATTTACAGGTAAAAACAGAGTAGAAGTATAAAGTGGTAGAATATGGAAATACTCAAATTTGTACTTAAGTACAGTACTTGAATAAATATACTTGGTATTTGATATGCTATATAAGGATCCAGGACTAATAATAATCATAATTAATTATTACTTCACAAGCTCCTTGTGAACACCAAAGTATATAAATTTACACCGTAGTTTGTTCATGTACTGCATGACTTGCTGTTACTTGAATTTATTTATTTTATAGTATTTCATGTAGATTTTCATAAACAGTGAAGATAAAAATAAAATCTACATGAGGACATGGAGAAAGACACAGGAGGAACAGATAAAGGTGAGCTCTGTTTGATACATTATGAAGAAAGCGGCCTCATCTTGTTCGTTCATATTTGTTCACATTTTCTATCTTTATGCCGTGTCTCTGAATGCTATTTTAATATACTGTCCTCCCAGGGACAGGGTAACTCACATTGCTTTACCAAGCCCTGAGGACATTTCTAAATTATTAACTGCAGACTTAGACACACACACACACACACACACACACACACACACACACACAGTCACACAGAGAGTGAGAAAGAGGCAAAGAAAGCCTGTATTGTGGCATAAGTGCCGTTATTTGGTCTGAGAAAACTAATTATTAGAAAAGAAAGTGCATTTTTATGAGAGGTTCAAGTTAGGAAAATATGAAAAAGAGAATGCATGAAGTGTGTGTGTGTGTGTGTGTGTGTGTGGGAGAGAGCGAGTATGTGTGTGTGAGATGAGAAGTCGACTGAGAAAAATGTGTGGCAACCTGTAGCTTCTATATTTTGACCCAGAGGTCTTCAACATTTTTCCCCACTACTTCATATATTGTATAAAATTGTGCTGCATATAATATTAAATTAGACTAAGCGATATATAGTGCTATCTCTCATGGCTGGGTAGCCTATCATCATTGTTGTGTAAATTATCGTTATTTTATGAATAGACCAATTTATTTGTGTATTTTCAGACATATTTTACTTTTTCTCAAACAGAAACCTCCCACAGTAACTCTGAGGAGGATCTCCTGTCGAGGTTAGGACCGCAACCGATGATTATTTCATCGTCAATTCATCTGACTAATATTTATGCAAGATATGAGAAAATATAAGTGAGTAACGGGCTAGCAAGACGTGTGTAGTGGCAGTTCGCTCTGCGTAAAGGATTTAAGGAGGATTTAATGGTAAATGGTCTGACCTTTACATTGTATATCATATTCACCCATTCACACACCGATGGTGCAGCCTTGGGGAGCAATTTGGGGTTCAATATCTTGCCCAAGGAGTCGGGGATCGAACCACTTATCTTATAATTTGTGGACCAACTGCTCTTCTTCCACAGCTGCTTCTGGATATTCATAAAAGTTACATTTATTTATGGAGCCGTAGCTTAGCCGTAGTTTTTTTTTTGTTGTTTTTTCCAAAGTTTCAGTTTCATTTTTTTTGAGTAGATAATAACAGCACAGTTCAGAAAAGACATCTAGCTGTCTGTTAAAACTGGACTAAATTTTGCTTAAAAGGTTTTTTAGACAATAACTTTTATTTTAATGGCACTTGATGACTGGTTTATGTGTAAAAGGTTCTACAGGATCTCTTGGACCAACATTTTTTTGACAAGAGCACTTAAAAAAATAAAATTCTTTACATACATTAGTGTTCTAGTGGGTTTCAGAAAGTGTGCCGCAGCGTATTTAATTCCACCTAGAAACCATATTCGTGTAGAAAATGTCAGAAAATGTCCAAGTTGACGTATTCATATTAATATGAATATGTCAACGTGAACAGTGGGATATTCATATGAGTAAGAAAAGTAGCAAATATTCACATCTGAGACGGTGGAAGCAGTTATTTTTTTTGACATTTTGCTCCATCCATCCATCATATGCTGCTGGAACCTGGCTACAGTAATTTGCTCCCATTAAGCCACAAAAGCTGTAACGGTGTCGCCCCTGTGATTTTGGGCGATTAGGTCTGCCTCTCAGATGGTGTTCAAATTCATCCCAAAGGTGTTGGATGCTGTAGGGATCAAGCCTAATCGTGCTAAAATAGATAAATACTATAACAATAAACAGAAAAAAAAAAAAATCCAGCCGAACAGACTGATGAGACCTGCTGGCCCCGGTTGTTCAGGGCACCATCTGTATGCACTCAGAGAGGTCAGCAAAAAGAAAACAAACACACCCTCCAGACACAATTAAAAACAGTCCCTTTCTGAGGGAAACTTTTAATATCGACAGACAGACCCGTGAACCTTCCTCTGTGGTTAGTGCTTCCCTTTCCAATCAGCCACACACACACGGGCACACACGAGAACTGGATGCCAACTGTGTCGCCACTGGTGTAAACAAACAACAAGCAAGTAATATGTGATAAGCTGTGACCAGATTGCTGCTAAACTTACTCACATGGGGTTCGACCCTGGGATGTCTGGCCCAGGAAATAAAAATGAAATCAAAATGCACGGACACATTTTATCTATTTTTATTAAACTAAAGTTGTAATGCTTAATGGGAACTGAGAGTTCTTAATAATCAAAACAGCGTGAGAGGTCGAGGTTTTACAAATGTTGCGAGCATTTCCACCTCTGCAATTCCGTGAATATAAAGAAATCTGAACGTTTAGCATCTTTAATGTTGTTCTCAATGAACAGAAGGGAGCATACTGTTGACTTGTTGCGTGTAGTCAGCCAATGCCAGTTCAGCAGGTCAAAACATGGGATCCATGGTCTCTATAATTAGTTTGTATCATGAGCTTATGCAGCTCATCTAATATTAGTGTTAAATTAAACTCTAATGTGAGGAGACAGGGTTAGGTAGTGTGTGTGCGAACGTGTCTTTGTTTTTCCAGAAAATTAAAAAACAGAAAACAAGTGCGTCACTGATCCATCTTTCTCACCTTGTCAACTTTACTTTGGTACATTCTGTCTTGCATGAACCCGGGGTGACAATGACAGGCTGATTGTGTTCTGCATTAATTATTACTGAGTCTAACTAATAAATGAACACGCGGAAGTGGCAGAACAAATCTGCAGTGAAAATAGATCATTAAATAAATAAATAACGCGCCCAGAGGCAGATGTGACCAAATGTCAAAAATTGACTCACTTGTTTTGTAGCAGTCAGTGTGACACAAGGGCAACAAGTGTCAGTTCTGCTGAAATCAATGTGCAGCAGCATAATCATGCCACTTGCTATTCAACCTATTATGATGCCTTCAAGTGCTCTGTTGGAAATATTCTAATTAAAAGTCACACATATGAATGATGCAAGCAAAGGGACACATATGAAACTGAAAAGTTAGAAGTCTCACACGGCTGTGCCTGCAGCCAGTGTTTCCTTTGTTTAAAGGCGATTTTTATAAAATATAGAGAAAAGGGTTTTATTCACATTTCAGCACAGTGGAAAAGAATGACATTGACAATAGTTCAAGAACTCTTAACTCGAGGTCAGATGTTTTACACTCGAACCCCTCAGTGGGACACAAAAGTAGCACCGATCATTATTTGTCTTACATAAGGGCTAAACACTTAAAAGTTGTTACTTGACTTCATAGATCTGTTGTGGTTGTGGTCAAAAGGTCATTTTTTTGTTTGTTTTTGAGCTGAAAATACTGAAAAAAAAGTTTGTCGAAATGTATTTTTCATGATGTTGCAGCTTTTGTCATCTGTTCGAATTATACAAAAAAATTTACTTTGCGAATTGCCTCGAGTACCGTCATAACTTCAGTCAGACACAGAGGAATAAAGAGGGGATAAAAATGGTAGTTTTAAATGATTTTCTTTACTGTTAAAGTAGGCAAGTCCAGGATTATAAATGATAACACTTATATCATAAGTATAAATGCGGTTCAAATTATACAGGAAGTAAACATCACCTATTGTTTCAAGTGGCATGGGTGTTAGCTAAGGTGTGGAGAGATGTGTGACAAAACCTACAGTTTGTCACAACACAACCCTGCAGTGATTCGCTGCAATGCCTGATTTCGTCTGTTTAAGATGTAAGACTGTACCTGACTCAGATTGTTCCCAATTTTGGCTGTTCAATACAAAGACACAACAATCGTTTTTTAGTTTTTTCAGTTCAGTGCCAGATTAAACTTCAACAGGCCATCAGCATACGTGAGTCTTTTACCTGTAAGACTCGGGTTTTAATGCCTTTATTTGTCTTCTATGATGTGAAAAGATTTCCACACATTCAGAGTAAGTAAAACGTCCTGCTCATGGAGTCTCTCCTGCCGGGCTACTGGCAGCTCTGTCAGCCTCGGAGTCAATCACAGTAGACGTTCAAAAGTGGTTTAGCCGACTTCACTGTCATCCCCGGAGCAGTGAGCGTTGGAGCAGCTGCTGCCCTGCCTGTCCGCCGCCACACTACCCTCCATTTCCATCACCCTTCTCTGCCTTTTGTGGGCATTGTGAGACTTGATTTGGAAAGTTTACAGCCTATCATGCTGTAGCTCTGATATTGATCTGTGTACAATGCGAGTCGACACAGGGTCTTCTTGACTAATGACTTGAATCAATAGAGAGGCCAGCCAGTTAATAGTGTATATAGTGGACAGAGATTCTGGATCTGCGACGTGAAGCCAACACGGAAGTGCATTCTTTCTAAGCACCATTGGTTGCAATGTAAATTTCCAATTGTATTGAGCCTTACGTAAAAATGACCCTGCTTCTCATTTGATTCATTACCTCAGTAACCCGTTTCCTCGTGAGTTTATGGTCTCAATCACTAGTTTTAAGTCTGTCTTGGTAAATTATGGTCCCATCTAGAGTAAAATAGACGGTGAAGTAGGGTATGTTTTTGGGCATGGCTACCTTCATTCTCAGTGAATCCGTCCAGCACAATACCGGTGGTGCTGATCAAATATTCAATCAAGTCAAGATTCAGCCAGCGTCTCGCCTCAGATGTTTTTCAGAAACATATTTCAGTGTACTGTTTAGCTGTGATATAACTACATAATTAGACAGGCAGACATTTTTTTCTGTCAAAACCAAGTGCAGCCCAACTCGCTGTACGTTCCCCACCAGCAAGCTCTCGTCCAAATATGAGAATTTCTGCCTCCCAAGATGTCTATAATGCTGAATAAAGCTTCAAAATGATTGCCCATAAACCAATGGGAAACATCATAGTAGGTTTACACACTGTTTTAACAACACCTTTGTTACAAATTATACTTTTGTACACGTGTAGATTAGATATCATACTGAAGTAGTCCTTCAATTAACTCAGCTAAATCCAAAAATGCACAATTAAAAAGCTGCCAGTCTTCTTGCTGATGGCCTCGTTCACTTAGAGTAATTATCCTAACACCTCAAAATGAATGTACTAATGGTAATTTATTGATTTCTAAATGCTTCACATATCACATTTTAGCTAGGTAATGGATGGGTCACAGGAGGTACAGTGAATAGCTTAGAGGGAGTGGAGGAGAGTGGAGAGAGCACAAATCCCCGTGGTGTTCACAGCATGGGGGTCCGAGTATTAAGATTCTCGACCACACAAATTGCCTTTTATATGACGGGGAATATAACCAGGTAGAAAAACGTGCTGCGAAGCTGTACAGTATGTGTGTGTGTGTGTGTGTGTGTGTGTGTGTGTGTGTGTGTGTGTGTGTGTGTGTGTGTGTGAAGGTCATACTCTGATTAGCTATTGATCTGAACCAACCGTAAGCTCTAATGTTTCCTAATAATTACTTAACCAGAAACAGACTGTCTGCACGTGTATGTGTGTCTGTTTGTCTGTGGACGTGTCGTGAGTATAAAATAACATTATGTCTTGCATTGGCCTTATTTTTCTTTCATAATTATCATCTAGACAGAGCGTATAATGATCCATGATAGAGAGGAGAAATGGAAAATGGAGGTGTACGTGTAAAGAGAAGAGAAAAGCAGCAGCAGTACAGCACAGCAGTACTCTTTGCACCTGGCCTCTTATACCTTATCTAACAAAAACATGATTTAGAAAGCAGTCAGATGTGTAGAAAGTTAGCATTTCTCTAGAAGTTGGACTTTTGTTACTCTTCAGATTATATTCACTGTCCTTAAACAAATATGACGACATTAAGGTTATTAAAATACCTTTTTGAGTTAGTTGACAGTACATAAATTGTGGACAGAGGTTTGTGAAGTGACGCAGAAGCGTCTTAAACCTTCTTCTAATAGCCAGCAGGGAGCAGCCCCATTGGCACCAACAATAAGGTGCTATTATATGGAAACTTGTGTAAGAATTACCCTTATTCTCAACTGATTTACAGTTTGCTCATGAGTTTATGGTCCTCATAACGATAAAGCAGGTTATGCTTCAGGGCATTGACTAGTCATTCTCTGTGAATCCGTCCAGCACAATACACCGGGCTGACGAAACTCAGATCAAACTGTCAAACTAGACAGTGCTGATTAAATATGAGTCAAGATTCTGTTACTGTATCGACAATGTCTCGCCTCAAATGCTTTCAGAAACTCATTTTAGTGTACTTCAAAGCTGTAATACGAGTTAAAGCCAACTGCAGCCCAACAAATCCACCAACTAGGCACCGAAAAACCTTGAAAACGGTCGTCAACAAGCCAACTGGTGACATCGCAGTACGCACAGCACCATGCACAGTGGCAGACGTCAGCTGAAGTAGTTTAAAGCAAGTGGAATCTGGAGTGGTGGAAACATTGGAGTGATTAATCATGCTTCATAATTTGCTAGTCTGATGGACAAATATGGGTTAGGCAGATGCCAGAAAACGCAACCTAACAGCATGTGTAGTGTTTGCTGTTAAGTTTGGTGGAGTGGAAATAATGGTCTGGCCCAGTGAAGAGTCTCCTTAATTTGACAAAAGAAATACACAGCCTGTTGGGCACTTCCAAATTTGTGGAAACAGCTTGGGGAACCCCTGTGCACAAAGCGAGGTTCATACAGACATGATCAGACAAGTCTGCATAATAACTTTCTTGTACTGTTGTCTCTGAGCTGGCTTTCTACCATGATTTGTTCCACTCTCTCTTAACCCCCTGAGATCCTATCGGTGGCTTTTGCATTGTGTGATTGCTCAGACCAGAAGGCTAAGTCTGAGCCAAGACAGCACCTACAGAAAGTGAAAGTAAAACTTGAATTCTACCTGGCATCATTTTCTTTTCTTTGTGTACTCCTTTCTGTTATTGAAGTAGATTATTTTGACTCAAGAGTCATTGACTCACACACACTCCTTTCACGAGAAATGTAGAAAACTTCAGGCAACGGGCTTCTAAGTTTTCAATTTAATGCTGACCGTTGCTTTTTCTGGCTGAATTATAAACATCATTGGGCGCAGATTATAATTCTAGTCATTAACATTGATCTTGTAACTGCTAAAATGAAAGCTGGTGTCTCGTGGATAGTTTGTGAGGGAAAAAGAAACGTCCCTCTGTAAAATACCTCGATGATCACAAGTGCATTGTGAGTTTTTATAGTTCAAGACTGTCAGCGTGGCAACTCTAGAGAGAAGATCTAGCTCTCTGTGTTCCCAGGTAAATGTTTGTGCATATTATATTAATATTTCAAGTTTATTAGCCTAGTTCTGAATTGGGACCTCCTTTTATTTGGTAAAAACTCACAAGGCTGTGCCTGTTATTTCGATGTGTCAGATACATGTTTAATGAACAATTCATATCATCTGCTGCTCGTCTCTCTTCGAGGTTGTGGATATTAATTAGGCTGCCAATCAAAATTGTGGCGTTACTGAGAGAAGTGATTAGAAATCTCGGAGTCTTTTCTGAGGCTATTTATAACTTTGGGTACTCATAAATATTTGGAACCTTATTACATGCAATTAGGGGTTCAAAGGGATGGTGAGTCGATAAGTAGATTTGATTAAATGACGTCCAAACCCAACCCCATTTAGAAGACGGTTCATGCCAACTCCCACGCCATGTTGACCCTGATTAAACCTGTGTGTGCTCGAACAGTCTTGAAAAGTTTTTTGATGAATAAAAAAATCACTTGAATGATTGATTTGATTCATGCAATCTGTAAACGCAGAAACAAACAAACTGTTTTTAGAAGTTCACCTTGTCCTTGGATTGCCATTCATGATTTCTGTCTGAGTGTTTTTGTGCATCTTTGCTAAATCTAACATCTAACCTCTCTGCCCCCGTCTGTTCTTCGCTATTGTTTGGCGAAAAGGGCAAATTATGAACAAATATACAGGTGCGCCTTTGTCGGTCTGCCAAAAGACACTGTCAAGACACAGAGAAAACAAAAACAGCCTCTCAAAAACATCAAATCAAAACTAGTTTGCCAATAATTCTGACAAGCCAGCAAAACCTCAAGACAATTTCAAACATGCCAAATATCTAAAAATGATGTTCTGCCAAAGATCACACTTAGAAATCTAAAAATATGGTAATGGATTTCCTCAAAAGAGACAGATGTCACAATCTGAATCTGTTTTTACCAAAGAAATAATTGCTTGTTGCAAATGAAATGATAAAAACGTTGACATTATGCACACAAAGAACAAAACATAATGTCATGTGTTATTTAGCATTAAGGATAGCACGCCAAATTAAAGAGGACGATCAGTTTCCATGTAATGAATTCTGCCGATATATTCCACATCAACAAATGTGTGCATCCAAATTAGGGCGTGACATGTTCATAATTAACATTCGCAAGAAAGAAATCAAGCCCACAAGACCTCAAACTCAGTTCATCACACAGACTCTATTTCACAGTCTGTCAGACCCGGGGGCTGAACGAAGAAGAAGAAAAAAATGTCCTGTGTCAATCAACACCGACTCAAACTTCCAAACAGAGAAAGAAAAACAGCAGGCCTCTCAATATGTATTCACCTGCTACCACAAAACACCAAAAACACAAATTACCTTTATCTAGATGCGTTCTTTTTATTAACTTTACTGCTGGTAAAGAATATTGAATGAAACTGGAATTGACTTGAACAAAACATGGAGTGGGACATTTACAAATCCTGACTGTACTCGGCCAGTTTATAAAAATAACAAATTCTAAATGAGTCTGCAAACAAAACAACTGCCAATAACATCCTGGAGCCAGGTAATCTCCAGTATGTGTGTCTCTGTGTGTGCGTGCTTGCAGGTAGAAACTTTACCACATTTGCATCTGGTAGTTTGTATTATATGTGTGTGTGTGTGTCCCCATTTCCTGCAGTAGCAGGTGCACAAAAGCCTTTGGGTGTATACAAGAGCACACTTCCAATTAGCCTGTATTAGGTGTGTGTGTGTGTGTGTGTGTAGTAGCCTAATTATCAATGTGTGTGTAGAAGAAAGAGCTAGTTATATACTTGATACTTGACAGAGCACAGACACACATATTGTATATCGTGCACCCGAGATTACTTGGCAAAAAGACGCTTTAGATGCGGGTTTAGTTTGCTTTAAGCCTCATTTAGAATCTGTTGTTTGTCCAATTCAGAAAATGTGCAGAGGGAATCTGAATAACAAACTCTAGCTTCTGGACTGTTTAAACAGGATTGGCACCAGGAAGTGTTTGGGTGAAATCAATCCAATTTAGCCCCTTTTTTTAAACATAACTTTGGGTAAGTAAACAACAGAGGACCTGAAGAATAAATTATGTAGATCTAAATGGTTGAATCAGCTTAAGATACTATGTTTAGACGAAGGAAGTTGTTAACATCCAGCAGTTGCAAACAAACCAATCACATTTAGACATGGCGGGCTTTCAGTGTCTAGCTGTTTCATACTTTTACATGTTCTGATATTCACCAATACTTGCTCTGTTCTCCCTCCTTATACATTAAGACTACAGCTGCAAACCTTCCATGCATCAGAGTAGATTTGTCACAGCTGAATATGGGACAGGTTTCATGTAATTGTGCAGTTGGGTCAATTTCTGGTTTGTCTGGTTTGTTTGAGTTAGCAGTGTTTTATACTGTTAACACAAACTCAACACTTTCTGTTTGTTTCAAATTAAGAGCCATCTAGCATTTCAGTTGACAGAAACCTAACAAGGCTTTTATTGTGAAACTTACAGGAACATGTTGTGGAAAACTTCCATTTCCACTCTCATTAATGGCTCTTCTGATGATCCAAACTGGTGCAGCAGTCACATGAAAAATTCAGTGTTACCTGTCCGATCCAGTCTTTGGTCTAGACCTACGAAACCGTAACCATAGCCTCGTCTCAACTGATTTGCAACTGTTCTGGAAGACATAATGTTGTCCTTATGATCAGAAGAGGGCATGGATAAATAATGTATTTTGTCATTGATAGATCCATCTGTATTTTAAAGTTTGTTAAAACGCATTTATTGTTACTGGAGCGAGTGTTTTCACATCTGGATATCGTTATAGTTAAGCTGTTTCGACTGCTGTCCATCAGATGAGCTGACCGATCAATAAACAGATACCAATCGCCGGGTAAAACGATCTGCATCAGATACACCTGCGTTTGGTTTCTCAAAGCTCTCTCCTCTGAGAAGTATTTAAGGAAGTGAAACAGACAGTGATAGACATCATTCCATGGTAATAATATCCTTGCCCTTCGCACCATTTGTCCACCCACACAGTTGTTTTCACTTATTTTGTCTGATTGGATCTCTTCCCAGGACTGTGTGGGCTTCCACCTGAGTGGAGGTCTAATCAACCTAAATAATTAAGAAGGATCTTTTAACTGTTGCACAAACTATCTCACTGTAGCATCAATTTGACCCCAATTTCTGTAATTATAGCTGGCTTAAACAAATAACGATATTTTACTTGTTTTCTTGTGACATAAAATAAAATATAAATATTTAATCTCCTTCCGTCTCTCAGTCTTCCCACTCTCTGTCACTGACTGTACTCATCAAGACGATTGTTTGCAGACAACCAGCCAGCGTATTGTCTCTGTTATCCAGTAAGATTTTCAAGTTCAAGTACAAATGTGCATTTAGCCAGACAAAAAATAAGAGGTACATTTTTTTTACAGTATATCTCTATATTTCATTACGAACACTGAAATTTCAAACTTGCTACTCTTTCTCCAAAAGAAAGGCCAAACAAACAAGGTCTTAGGATAATTCTCCTCATGAGTGTGGGTTGCAGTGAAACTTGGTGATAAACAGCAGATTGCTGCAGGCCTGTTCAATTCATTGAGCCTGAAAAAAACAACAACACATCTAAATCTGCTCCCTGGGTCCTTGATTTGGAAGAAGACAAGAAACAAAAGCGAGAGAGCAAAAAGGACATAAGGAAGCAACAGCCAGACAGATGGATGGATGGATGGATGGATGGATTGATAGATGGATGGATGGGTGAATGAATGCATGGATCGATGGACAGATTGTGTTGCAATAAACCTTGGCGATAAACTTAAGATTGCCGCAGGACTGTTCAATCCACTGATCCTGAAAACCAGAAAAACAACAATCTGTTTTTATCCTCTAACCACGCCAGTGGTCCTCTCTACCTTTCTATTTTCACTATGGCATCTTCCCTTTCACCTCGCGTCCTCTCAAAATCTATCTTTCTTGATCCATCTGTCTTCACTCTATGGATCGTTTTTGGGTTTTTTTCCGATGCCTCACCTCCTTTCCAGAATCTTTTTTGTGTGTTCCCCTCTCCATCTATCTTTTGTTCTGGTCCGTTGGCAAATCAAAGCAACTCGAATAACTTTCATATCACCACGGGAACAAAAACTCATATGGTCGTCATGGGAACACACTCATCTTGACACCGCAGGAGACGTTTAATTCGGGTGGGAAAAAACGGGACGATTTTGTGTTCTTGGACCCTGCGATTGGCTCGCCAAGAAGAAATGCCAATTAAATATTGCTGTGAGCTAAGCAAAGTTGTTGAAGTCGAGCAACTTCTAACAAAGAGAATACAGATACTGTATGCAGAGAAAGGGGGATAAAAAAAAAGGCATGCTGACATAAGAACTACAGACGTGTGGATTGACGGGCTGATAAAGACAATTAGAAAATATCTGTACAGAAAATACACACACATACAGTATGATGTTTCATGAGGTTGTTATGTTGTATCCAGGTAATGTTAATCAAGGTTGAGAGACGAGGGCTGTGAATTTAAAGCAATTTAACAACTAGAGTTATCGAATGTATCATTTATATCAAAGTAAAGTTTGTGTTTAAAACGATTAAATCTAGGTTAATTAAACATTGGATAGTATCTAAGGTATCAAAGTAATTAAAAAAACAGATCTACAATCAGAACGATGCCATCTGCAATCGAAACTAGTGGACAATCTCCACCTCGCTCTCCTGTGTGCTTTAATAACAACCACACAACTCTGCTGCAGAGACACACACATCCCAAGTCTTTTAAATTGCATCTACGTTTGCCTCACTCGCGTCTTTTCCTTCCGTCTTAGTCCCTTTACCCTCCGGGGATGCATGGAGAGATGCAAGGAAAACCATGCAAAGAGATAATGAGGAAACATGTTTTTGTTCGACGTCCTTTCCTCTGAAGCATCCATTTCTGGTGACCGCAGCAGCTGATCACAGCTGGATCAGCTGTCAGTCGGCTATAACAGCTGTAGAGACGTTTGTGTTTGCACATATGTGCGCTGTGTTAATACTAATAAAAGCGCACAGTTATCAGAGTCAGAGCAGCAGTGTTTTCTCCTGTAGTCTGTTACCTGTTTAACAAACACCTGCACATGAATGAAACTGCCTTCTGTATTTATACTGTGTACTGTGTGCTGCTCAGAGGCACAGAATCATTTCCACTGGCAGAATGCATTGATATTATAGATTACTGAAAATCTAATAAAAAAATTCGATCACATTAACGTAATTTAAAATATGTTCTGCATTTCCTGTAATATTTTGATTATTACAGAGTGCACGCTTATATCCATGATTAGTTATGAGCTAAAATGTGATGAAGACAAAGCAGAAACACTGCAACTGTAACTCCAAACAGGAAATGTATTGAAGAGAAGTGCAGAGAGCACAACTTGTCCACCCAGGTAGCTCTGGTTCTGGAAGCAGTTCTGTTCAGGATTCAACAACAATAACCTTCTTATCGTCTTCTGATATGAATAAACCTGCATCCTGTGTGAACTGTGTCTGTAACTGAATGGGGTCGACTATACTTTAACCTCTTGGTACTTGGAGAGCAGAACATTTTCTGAGGTGGTACAGTGTGTAAAAAAGTTTGAGAAACACTGCTCTAATATTTGTCTGAGTTCACAAAGGAGACTGACACGGCAAACAAATGATGATCTTGTAAGTATTATGTAAGTAGTACCACTTTTGATACCAAAAGAAATAAAAAAAATCACAAAAAAAACCATTAACAACCTGCACACAGGGCTAGTACTTGTAAAAATGTTGATTTTCTTCTTGAAAATCTGATTGTAGATCTGTTTTTATTTTTCTTTGGTACTTTTGATACTACTATATCGTATTATCTTAAAAACAGGGTATATTTTCATGTAAACAAGGTCTATTGTAAGGTTGTTTGTCGTAATAGGTTGGACTGCAAAAATTCTAAAGGTGTAACACAGAATTAATTGACAAAGTATACTATATTCTTTAAATAACAGGTGGGGTCAAAAGGTGTATGGCAATCGGGAGGACATTACGAGGCACGTGCTGTCGAAAAAGTACCGAAACCTTCATATAAAGTGTTTAAAATCACCACTACAGCAGTAAATGCAACATACACATTAATGCAACAGTAATATTAATCCAAAAACATCATACAGTGTATACAGTAAAACATTAACAGGGCCCATTTTACTGTAGAATGAGTACTTTTACTTTTGATACTCTAAGTACATTTTGCTGACATACTTACAGTACAGTAAATATCTGAATACTTCGTCCACCATCACTCAAGTACATAAGGCATGTGAGTGTTGTATTAGGATAGACTTAGAGTAAAGTGAGTTAATCAAACATAATCTTCCATTTCTTCCAGTAAATTGGTTTCTAAAATGACTAAAATGAATCACTCTTCATGCCTAATGACTTTAACTGTGGTTAAATAGTTGAGCAGAGCATCTTTGATGTGTCGTGTTAGATGACTCCTCAGCAAATTAGACAAGTATTTTTTTTTAATGGAATGATTTAAAAACTGTTTAAACATACGGTATATGTTGACCTGGCAGATGGTAGATATTGATACCTAATATTATTTGGATTTTTAGACTATGACCTGATATAAATAATGACTTGTTGAGTCTGTATTTCATGAAGAGAAAGTGAACGCGTCTGAAGTCATGGCGGCTCTAGAGTTAAACACCTGCTCGACTCTGAGTGCGCCTTTGTACACATGAAGCTGCTCATTACACATCCATCAAGCCGTCCTGTGATGCATTAACGCGCCTCTCTTCCTTTCTCGCCATCTCATTATGGGTTGAATCACCTTAAGACAGACACACACGTGCACCCACGTGCACGTGCGCACATCCACGCCTTTCTCTGTGTTTCAATGTGTGTGTGCAATTATCAGTGTGATAATTAGAGTTGCATTTAAATGGATATTGAAAAGTCTGAGTCTGAGTCAGAGAGAGCTGCTGACCTTCCCGTGAACCCTACACAAAGACACACACGACACATGCACACCCCTGTGTACCAATAACACATTCGTGTCTACACACACGTACACACAATTACTTTGATTAATAGATATAATTTCTGCTTCAATGCTTCTAACAGCACATGCCACTGCTGTGTGTGTGTGTGTGTGTGTGTGTGTTGTTTGAGTATATGTTGTCATACCCAGAAATAGAGAGAAGAGAGAAAGAAAACAGGCGTGAGCAGAAGGTGGATGAGTACATGAAATAATTTACCACTGCTGTGACCTCATGATGAAAACAACAGATGCGATGATGGAAATAATTATTGACACGCTGATTACTAATTTACCATGTTTCGTTGTTGAGGGATGAAAATATCTAAAAACTACATATTGTTTTTTTAGATTGTAGGATGAAGAAATTCAGAAAAAAGCTACTGCAAACACAAAGATATGGAGTGAAGTTAGCACGCTAACCAGCTAGTCAAAATAAACTCACAATATGTCAAGTGAGGAAGTGTTCTTACTACTTACTTCAGCAGTAAACCGTCAAGCTTCTTTCTTTCACTGAACTAAGACTAGTACAACTAACTCACCAAACCGATCTTGGCTTGTCTTTCCAGTGTTCCAACAATCACCAACTCTGGTTTGGTAGAAAATAAACCATTAATTCAACAAGTTAGATGAGAAAACATTGTGGCTCTAACGTGCTCTTGCTGCCCGACCTTTCGCCTTGCTCCTCTCCCACTGGCTGAACCCACCATTCCCAGAGTCGGAGTCCTGGTTGGAGCCGTTGTAAATCACCTTGATACTGTATTCTCTGTCGTCAAACTCTTCTCCATCGGTCCGGCCATGCTCACTGGGAGGCTGCTGACTGAGCTAACTAACTAGCAGCAGTGTTGTGTGATTTCTTACATATTGTACCTTTAATATAAAGAAAACTGTCAATTCCTCCGTGATATCTAAACCAGTTCTGCAGCTTCACTTCTTTTCTGTTTCGCTTCACCTTAAACAACATGACCACACTGGTGTCACATAGCTGCACTCTTTTGCTCTGTGTTTGCATCCTATTTTGCAAAATATTTAAATGGCCAAATACCACACAACTGATAATTACTTCCCTGTTATGTACATATTATTCTCTATTATTGAGCCCCTTCAAGTAAAGTGGTGTTCTTAGTTGTAATTTGGAATACATTACTTCATGATTACCTGGCCATTACTTGTGTCCCCTAAAGTAGAGCATCATTTTAGCAAAGTGGTGATTTTTAATGAGGATGCACCATTAGTACATGAAAGAACAAAACCGGAGGGAGAGCAATTCTCAAGAATTTGTTGTCATTATGTTTATTAGCACATTTAAATGAAGAGATGTGTGTTCCATTATGGAGAAAGTGAGCAAAGAAAAAAAACCTACTGGGTCCCAATAGAAAGCTTACCAGCACATCTTCCACAATGACCCCTTCAGGAGGTAAAGCATCTACACAGTTACACAATTATGGTCACTGCATCAATTTTAGATTGTAGCTCGAAGTTTGTCCAAACTTAGCGAGATAAAATTGTGAATTTATTCCTCGTTAATTTCTTTGGGATTTGTTCAAATCATTACTAACATGTGTTTTTATAGATATGAGTATCTGTGTTGTTGATAAGGTGAATCTTAATCCTCTCTGACAGCGATTATGATAGTCCCGCAGAGACACACATGCACCGGTGTTACAGACTTCACAGGTGACTCATTATTTAACAGATGGCATTGAGAGACCATAAACAAACAAACACACACACACACACACACACACACTCATAAATACACACAAACACAAGATAACCCCAGCCTCCCAAACATACACACACTTCCAAAGCCCAAATCCTCCCTCTTGTCCTTGGCTGCCCTGTGAGATGAATAAAACATTTGACAAACACACACAGAGACACACAAACAAAACACACCAGATCTTTGTCCTCAGACAAATATCCGCCACCTGCTCTTGGAGACAAATGCCTCTGTTAAATAAATTAAAAAGTATGTTAATAATAACTAGAATTAAACGCACATTTTTTATCATGCTGTTTTAATGGCCACACACACACACATGCCAAACACCAAACGTTAAAAATGCTCCCTCTAGGAAACATTATTAGGAATCACTCAGTTATTATGCCGATGATACCCAATTATATTTATTGATTCAATAGCCAGAAGAAACCAATCAGTTAGCTATACTTCAAGCATGCCTTAAGGGTATAAAAATGTTGATTTGCAACTTGCAATTTTCTGATGTTAAATTTGTAGTATACTTGTAAACACCTCCGAAACTCTATCTAAAGATACAGTTACTCTAGATGGTATCACATGGCCTCCAGCTCTGAACTCCTACATAAAACAAACTTCAAGGACCGACTTTTTTCCATCAACATAACATTGCATAAATGAGGCACATCCTGCCTCAAACAGATGCAGAGAAACTAGTCCATGTGCTTGTTACTTCTAGGCTGGATTACTGCAACTCCGTATTATCAGGCTGCCCCAATAAGTCCCTTAAGACTCAGCAGTTGATCCAGAATGCTGCGGCATGTGTATTGACAGGAACCAGGATCAGAGACCATATTTCTCCCATTTTGGCTTCTTTGCACTGGCTCCCTGTAAAATCCAGAACAGAATTTAAAATCCCTTTCGTCAGTTACAAAGCTCTTCATGGTCAGGCAAGATCATATCCGCCCCAGTAGAACACTGTGTGCCGTTCCTTGTGCTTCCTATAGTCTCCAGAAATAGAGTGAGAGAGCTCCCAGTTTGGGTTCAGGAGGCAGACACCCTCAACAACTTTTAAGAGCAGGCTTAAGATGTTCCTTTTTGATAGAGCTTATAGTTAGGGCTGACTAAAGTAAGCAGTGAACCATCCCTCAGCTATACTGCTATAGGCCTAGACTGCTGAGGGACTTCCCATGTTGCACTGAGCTCTGTGCTTCTCCTCTCACTCTCCATCTGTACACGTTCATCACAGCACGTGCCGACAGCAGATGGCCGTCCACCAAGTTGTTGGGTCTCTGTAAATAATATTAGAAAAACTACAGTCTAGACCTGCTGTATACGGAAAGTGTCATGAGATAAAATTGAGTTGAAATT
This sequence comes from Argyrosomus regius, assembly GCA_946959425.1. Taxonomy (NCBI): domain Eukaryota; kingdom Metazoa; phylum Chordata; class Actinopteri; family Sciaenidae; genus Argyrosomus; species Argyrosomus regius. Next base: position 6,800,971 of record OX336900.1, on the reverse strand, counting down.
GAACTAAAACCCAGCAAATACTGATTCTTTGAGGCTGATATTGATATTGTTATGTGGGTTTTTAAATCAAAGCGTGTTAATATTATATATATATATATATATATATATTAACAATTAAGTGTTTGCTTGACTGGAGGTGATTAATTGATTACTTGGTTACTCACTAGACTGCCTCTTGCCTGTAGCAAGAATAGCTTTTGGCAGCAAACTAGAGACAACAGAGGAGCTGATGACTGTTTGTTGCTATTTGTATTTATTCTTTGACATTTGTATTTCTGTGTGTGCTACTTCATGCCTGTGTGTTAATCCTAATGCATCTCCTCTGGCTGTATGCGTTTTCCTGCTTTTCGGCCTCATGCTGTGAATACACACTCTATCATACAAACACCTTTCTTTCAACAAGCACAAGCACCCATGACACAAAACTGCAACACACACACACACACACACACACACACAAACAAACACAAACACAAACACACACACACACACACCACAAACTGACATTGCGAACTTAATCAAAGTGCTCATGCTGCCATTATTTGTTTAAAAATATGTGAAACACAGAAACACAAATGTCATTTGTCTGGCTGGTCAAAAGCACAGTAAGAGTAGCCTGTGGTATTTTGTTAGAGTTTGTTAGAAGATTAAATGAGGAAACTTTAATACCCACAATGGAGCAATTTGTTCTGCACGATGAACACGAGAAAACCGAATTGCAATGATTGTCACTCACTCCAGCTGTCTATGCATTACTTACCCATTAAAGCTATACACGTCTACTCCTGCTACTTTACTTACTTTATTGCATTTCTGAATGCTTCAGCATCCCCCCTCACCATCTCTCTCTCTCCCTGTGTTGCATATGCAATGTGATATTTTCTTCATCGCCGTGGGGAGGTTTCTTGTTCCCTCCAGGAGGGATGAGAGGTCACGGTCAACTGCAGAGAGTCAGTATGTTGCTAGAGCAGGGTTTAAATCAAGGTGGGGGGTTGCAAATGTTTTACATGTGTGGCATTAAATATGCCATGTACGTCATTTTGGCATCAATAAATCATTGCACATTGATTGTGGGGTAAAACTATTATTTCTGTAAGCAGTGAGACCAGTTCCAGTTCTCTTGGCAGCTTCAATAGGCCTGTATACTGTAAATGTGACGAAATTCCAAGTAGAGAGCTCTCAAGGATTTTCCTTACATTCCAGGTAGCCTTCAATGTCTTTGAATCATAATCAACTTGTACATTAAAAAAAAAACATTGTCAAATGGCAGACTGGCAAAAAAAACATAAAGGCTATAACATATTAAAGTACTGGTGTCCATATAAATCAATACCACTCCCACGTCCGTCTGTTAAAGGCTACAGGCAAGAGTAGGGTAGCTTATCTACGTGCAAGGAAACAACTGGTTTGGCTGTGTGTAACAAAACTCTAAAGTTCACTAAATAACATATCTCTAGCAAGAAAAAGAAAAGTGGTTCTACATGGGGTCATGTGTGGGGCCTGCTCCTTGTGTAGTGTAATATTTTATGGGCTTTGTTATAAGTTTGTGCTAGTATGTACTGTATGTCCTTTTTCATTTAGTATATAGTGCACCACTTTACTTGAAGGGGCTCAATAATAGAGAATAATATGTACATAAGTATATAATTGCACGTTTTTAAAAATATACAATAGCATGTTTTTTTTAGTAGCATTTTAGGCTGGGACTATTATCCTTTTAGTAGTAGATTATTGGTATGAAGTGAAAATGTAAGCGATACACTTGTAGCCAAGAACCTCGAGAGTGGATTTTTGATCACACAGCCAAGAGCCTCGTGAGTATGAATCCACAAGGGAATATGTGACTCGTCATTGTAAGCCTTTTTTAGAGTGAATCCACAAGTGTGAAAGTATATAATCATGGAAGTACTTATTGTTTTTGTATTACCCTTTCTAAAAAAAAGAGTGCAGCATGACAGGTGAAACTAAATTATGTGGGGAAAATTAGTACGGAAGGCCTCCACAGTCGCGCGTCTTCGCCGGGGCTGTGGAGAGTTGAAATAAAGTTGAACAAGGTAGGGGCAGGGGGTGAGCACATGCTGTGTCAGGGGAAAATTATTGAAGGGGAATAAGAATGGGTGGTACCAATGTTGCGATTATACCATTATGTTTTGAGCTGAAAAAACGCTTTCCTTCATCAATGAAAACCGGTTGTATTTTCTGTGAAGAGAATAAAACCTATGCTGCACTCAACTTTGACGCGCTCCGGAGCCTTCCTTGAAGATAAGATTGGATTTATGAACAAAATGTTGCAGGAGTCAGAACTTAGTCTCTAACTCATGATCCAGGCTTCTGACACACAACACCTGCCTAGAAATAGTCCAGCATAATAATAAAAATGTTAATTGTCTTTTTTTTGTTTGTTTCTTTCAGGGTTAAAGTCTGTGTAAGGGCAATTCTGAGATTTCTTTCAATATACATTAAATATGTTGGAAAATAGTTGCTGAAAACATGTGAAAAGACTTACTGAAATGTGGAGTTAGAGGTTAAAACAGTTTTTCACCAATTTTCAGTCCAGGATTTTGTGGGCGGTCCTAAAGGGTGGCTCGATGACACGCTGAGGTCACCCTGAGCATACCCCTGCACCCCTAGCAGAGAGATAGAGATTAATTAATCTCGCTCAGAGTGTTTCAAAGTTAGTCATGTCATTTTCTGATCTCATCTGACATGTTTCAGTCACTTCAAAATTGCTGCTTGACTGCTCCCATGAGTGGGCGTGGCTTCAGCGCATTCAGCGGACACGCCCCCACAGTCCTGCAGCTGAGAACGCTGCTCATTTTTACCCGATTTTGACACCTATTTATTCTTACTTTACACGGACATTAAACAAACAAGACACAGCATCTTAAACAGTGAGCTTTAGGCACCTGCTAGGAGGATTTTATTGATTTTTTTTCATCTAACTCTGAGCAAGAAAACGAATAAGCATATACCCCATCTTGTCGAAACTGTTGCTTTAAAGCTTTAAAACAGTTGTTGGTATTAGCCAGCCCAGGTTAGGTTCAGTCGATACACATTAGGGGTGTTGCTGAATTGAGTAGTTGTGTTTCGAGCAGACAAAAAGTTGTTTTTATACATACAAGCGTAGCTTCAAAGTGTATACTACCGCTGACTAGAGGCAGACGGTCAAAAATGCAACAAGTACAGAAAAATGAACACATTGAAAATAATCTGTTTTCAAGGTAAAAACATTTTGGTGTGAATAAAGCATCAAGACTGAGTGGCTAGTTGTCTATTCATCACCATGGCTGATTGCCAACAGGATCTTTTGGACTTCTGTCTGATTGATTTTTTTTAGCCATTTTCTGACCACAGTAACACTTAAAGGAGATTGATGTCCAACACCAAATAGTAAGAGGGGGGCTGTTCTTCGAGTGTAAATGGAGCTAAAGCTTTCACAGTTTCACACAATGACAGATGATGGAAGGAGTGAGAGGCTGAAGGAAAATAATTTGCTCCCAACACGTTTATTTATCCTCACTTAAGCGAGGGAGAAGAGCTCAGACTTAAAAGGGGAGAAGCGGGTTCTATGGGAAATGTGTTTTTAGGAACATAAGCATCATAATTAATTTTAATGTTGAGTTTTGACAGTGATGTACTGTCATTACTGTTTCTAAAGGCAGATCGTATCCATATAGAAACTTCTGTATACAGTATTCATGCAGCACATGTTGTGTTTTTCCTTCTTTCTTTATGGCGACACTGACCTCATAATCGTCCTACAGGGAAGAACAGCTTAGAACTGAAGGGAACGTAAAGTAATTTACGTGACGCTTGCTCCCTTGTCGATCTGTGTTCTATTTTCTCTTTATTTCTTGTCATGACACTTCTTCACGTCTTTTTGAACACAGCAGCACCGACGTGAAACCAACCAGTCTTTGTTCTGCCTCTTCTCTCATTTGTAAACAAACCTGTGACCCCGTAGAACTTTTCCTCTTTTCTTGTTCAGAGTCTATAGCTGAGTTTTCTTTTCCTTTTGTTCAGTTCACTACTATGAAGTTGTGACACATTTATTTATTCACATTGTTTAATTCTTTTGATCCGTGGCAAATCATTTGTTTTGACAACTATTTTTCTGCAGTGTGCAGTTTTTCTTTTACTGTCCTTCCGACTTATGTTGTTGAGAAAGAGAGAAGAGGCAATTTGTGTGTGTGTGAGAGAGAGAGTGGCACATTTTATTACTTTTATTAATGCTGATAGGGCCTCTGTGCCAGCTTTTACACAACCGTCAATTCATTTTCTTATTACGAATAAGAGATGGAATTATACTGGATGCCAATGATGACAAAAGCAATCAATGATACTTATTTACTGGAGGTTCTATCTTAATCAAGGTCCTCTAAAAAAGATTTGCGCCTCAGCTGCATTGTTGATGATGATAAGTAAACCCCCCCAGTAGGAGATGAACAGCTCTGCCATGAAACCAACCAACCCACTTCAGTTTCAACTTTATAAAGCCTTAACATACGACATATTAATAAATTATTAACCCAATCAGTCCCAGCAGCAGCACACCGGAGCTCTGCCTATGCACATGTTGTATTTCACGAGCAGTCGACATATATAGTCGAATAGCTCTGCTCCTCACCAGCAAAATTAGCTATTCTGCTTGGTGGCAACATCATTTGCATGTTATGATGATCCGAGCAACAAGTACACGTCAAAGTTTGGCTGCGTCCAGTTCTCCTGGGACAGGAGGCTGAGAAAAGTTCAATAAATTCTGATTTTATTTATTGGTTATGATTTTTCAAAGAACAAATCAAATTCGAGCTGTTGATAGTTGACTCCTACAGAGCCAGAAATATTAGTGAGATGGTAAAAAAAAAAGAAAAGAGTAGCTACTTTGTTGATGTGTTTTTTATTGCGCTTCGTCATCATTTTTCCCTTGCTGTATATAAGATGCAGTATGATGTTGTTGAAAGTCTATATAAAAAAACATTGACTTCACAGGTCCCATATAATATAACATATAATCCACCATAAATAACAAAGGAACTGGTGATTTGTCCTGCCTATCGCCCAATGTCAACTGGGATCGGCCCCAACCCAAACAGCAACCTCCAAAAACTGCAGTTTCTTGAACATCCACTTGAGGCTGGCTACAGAGCAAATCAATCTCCATAAATCCCTATGTTAAAATGTCCAACTTCACAGCAGAAATAAACATGTTTACAGCCTGGTACAAAAAACTCTCTCTGAGTCTCTATAGCTAATTCCCTGTTCACGACAACTGTACTGAGTCTGGAAGAGGCAGGGCTACTGAGATAGTGAAGAAACTGATGGGCGACGTCACAAATACAACGTCCATTCTTTATGCTGTCAAGGCTCCAGCCACCCCCGTGACCCAGATAAGGGAAAGCTGTTATGGCAAATGGATGGATGTTTAAATACTAAATGCAATTATTTACAAATGTTTTTAATGTTCGTTTAAATGTACTTCTCACAAGGTCAATATACCACTACCTAATAATAATCTATGAATTTTACTGATGATGTATCTAAATGTATTTCATTATGTCATTGAACTATCTAGCTTTATTCTATTCTCAATAAAAGCAAGTGTCCCTCAGGCCAGACTTTAGATCGTCTATATCCTCCACAGATCTACCACTGAGGAGCTCCCACATCCTTCGCTGTTTAATTAAAGGAGGAAGAGAATAAAGAGGATTGGGCTCAGTGTGTGTCAGTTCCTCACAGTCAAAAACCTGCTGTTTGTGACTGTTCCGGTGCAAATCAAACCTTTCTACAACCCCACCATCTGTCACAGAAAGTTCACGACCCCATGGCCACTAAAACCGCCCGAATAAGGGTCATCTGAGTAAAGAAAAAAAACAAATTAAAGCTGTTGATAATTCATCCACAGATACAAGGCTTTAACTTGACACCAGCTACTCAAATCTTCTCCGTTCCATTTTAATTCAACGAGACAAAGATGATCCCTGTGTTAATATGGTTTAGGAGAACCAGCACTTGAGAGGATTAGGAAGCCAGAGAGCGGAGGAAAAGTGTAATATCAAGGGAGGAGAGGGAAGGAGAGAGAGAGAGACGGCGGCGAGACAGGTGGAGAGTGAGGGGAAGAGAAACAGGAAGAGAGGAGTGTGAAGCAAACGGATCACTCTGAGCTCTCGCTCTAATCTTGTCTTCCCAAAGGTACCTGACATTTCTCTGCATCATAAGCTCATGCTGCTGCCCAACCAGGCTGAGCGTTAGAGGAAACTACAGGATCAAATCGATAAGATACAGCAGAGAGGAACAGAAGAGGTGGAAGAAAAGAAGGGTGGAGAGAGCGTACGGAGAAGTGGAGGTTAGGAATTAATAAAAAAAAAAAAAATGACAAGGAGAAAGTACATTTTAGGCTTTTTTTGCTGAAGTATTTTTGGAAACAGTGAGTCACATACTGTACGTCAGGTGATAATATTCACTCACATAACAGTGATGGAATAAATCCTCCTTCCCACATTGTTAAATATTAACTTTCAATGCCAGAGCTCATTTTGAAAAGCATGTTTTCCAAATGTCTGTGTGGATAATTTAGCAGAGTTCAGGACACCGTGATCTCATCCTTGACTAATCAAATTACTTTCTCCACTGAGGTCTGGAGATAAATTCGGGCATAGTTGGTTTTATTTTTATGTCTGCAATCAGAGGATCTCAGTTTTATGAAATGTATTAGTCTGTATGCAAAGATTCAACTTAGTCTACTTTTTCCCCTTTCATACCTGCAAATATCCTAAAATTAAGTGATCTTTCTCTGACCTTGTTTCCCTTTCATCATCCGTGTCTCATATTTCCTTCATTAAAAGGTGTCTTGTGAAGGATCACCATCATCTTTGTGTCAAGAAGCATCAGGATTTGTTTGGTAGGAACTGTTATACTAGTAGAAACGTAACAGCCCTCTCTGAACGGGACTCTTTGGCCTCTCCCCTGCAAGAGTCAAGACGGAGAACTGGGTTTTATTGATCACAATAAATTGGAAATCATTAGTCATCCATCGCCGTATAATCGGGCTCTATCGTTTAACGTTTTATTTTTGCACATTTGCTGGTTCTATCTTCTCAAAGGTTAGAGTTTTTGGTCTTATATCAAACTGAATATTTGTGGATTTTGGACTGTTGGCAGTAAATGTTCTGCTCTGGAAAACTGTGACAGGTATCTTTCACTATTTTCTAACATTTCATAGACAAAACAGGTGCAAGCCATACATTAGGTCAAAAATCTGTAGAATAAAAAAATTGACAACAAATTTGAGACTTACAATATATCAATATAAACGGAGAGGAACAAAATAAACTGAAACTTCTCTTAGCTACTTTTAAAAGCATTACTTTAAATACCAGTTTAGATTAATATTAGTCCTGACAGACCCCGACTCGATTTCATGCATGGTTTGCGCTGACTTTTCTTCTTGATTAGCTGCTACATCAATTTTTCTACCATTGCAAACACATTTAAAACATTTTTTGTGAACTCTTGAAACACTCTTGACAAAGTTTCTAATGGTAGACATGATTTCTTTTGGTCTCCTCCAGTGAGGTCAGAGTCTACTTCAAAGTTTAACATGGCTGGCGGCGGAAAGTAACTTAGTACATTTACTGTACACATAATTGGAATTTACATTTTGGGAAAAAATATTGTGCATTTTACTTCACTGAATTCATTTGATTGCTTAAATTACTTTGCAGATTTACATTATTACAAAATATAATAATATAATATAATAATAACAGTGTGTTTATGATCATAAATGAGAGTCGTGGGGTGTCGTTTAGCTCAGTTGGTAGAGCATCCGCTCCATGTACGAAGGCTCAGTCCTTGCCGCGGCAGCCCAGGGTTCGAATCCGACCTGTGGCTCTTTCCCGCATGTCATTCCCCGTCTCTCTCTCCCCACATTCCTGTCACTCTCCAGCTGTCTCTATCAAAAAAATAAAGCTTGAAAAGGCCCCAAAAAATCTTTAAAAAAATAAATAAATGAGAGTCGTCGACCGACATATTGAGAGGTTCACCTTCAGGCTCATCTCCCTCTCCCTCATGACGGTCTGGGACAAATCCTGCATCGCTGCCTGTATTTGGGGCAGCAACTCGCTCCCCCCCTCGAAGACAAGAATTCATTGTTTTCCAGCAGAGCACCATAGCCTCAGACTTGGGGGTGCTGACCCTCATCCCTGCAACTTCCAACTGTGGCATCCAGGCCACGGTCCAGTGAAGCAAGTGAAACTAGCTCATCAGCAAAAAGCCTTGATGTGGTCCTGAGGTCACAAATTTGGACTCCACTCTTCAGCTAAAGCTAGACTCCCATCAATCACAACAAGAATCTGTTTACTAATCCACATGTATTTACTCTCAGATCACTAAATCTACTAACCTTGTAACCATCTTAACAACTAATGCATGATTTATTTACCTCATGTATGTTGTTTTTCCTACTGTACACACACAGAATATTTTGTTGCCAGTGTGTCTATTTGTTCTTGAATCCAGTGTGCGCACAATAGCAAAGTACTCTGATCTTTTAATCTTGTGATTCAATTTCAGATATCAGTGGGACTTCTTTGTGTCTCTCTGTCACACACACACACACACACGCACACACACACACACACACACACACACACACACACACACACACGCACACACACACACACACACACACACACACTAATCTGGATTGAAATAGGGATGATAATCTGTTTTAAAGGGGGGTGATTGACGTTTGTCAGTCCTTTTGTATGTTTAAGCCCTCAACATTACACTGAGGTTTCATCATTGTCTCCATTTCCTGTTCAGCTGTGGGTTGAGTGTGTTTCATGTGTGTTTTGTGTGTGTGTGTGTGTGTGTGTGTGTGTGTGTGTGTGTATCTGCGAATATGGGAGATAGCAAAATGAAAGGAGTGTTTTTTCTAAGAATAAAGTACATCAGTATGAGCATGTGTGTGCTCAGAATGATAACGAAGGATGAGGTTTTGTCCTCAACATGCCGAGGCCTGGGAGATGTCAAAAGTCATGATGTCATAATGATGACACACTGTTTTCAGAAAATAACATAAAAATAAAAAATCGAATGTCTTTGAACTCAGACATGACCATATTCTCTTGAACCACTGACTGTCCCCGAGGACTACAGTTGACATCAAATCTAAGAATGTATAACCCAGACCTGCTGAACCTGGAAACTTTTATTTCACTCCGTGTGCTACTTTTAGCCAAAAGTTTGTCTTTAAATAAAGTTTACTGGAGACTGAATGATCAAGCTAGCAGAGCACCAACTCCAAGTTAATTGCTGTAACTGCAACAGACTGCCTTCCTTTCTCCCATGAGTGCGCATGTGACAGTTGGCCTGGCTACATTAGCTAGGCTGTCTTAAAGCTGCATTATTTTATTTATTTATGTTTTGCCACCTGAGGCAGCAGAACAAGGAGAAAACACAACACAAAAGAGCATCTTATAATCTTATTACTGCTAACGCATTAGCAAACAATGCCTACGTACACATCCTGTAAACATAGCGACATTTAACATGCATTTGCACACTTCACTCCACACCAAATGCTGTCTTTAGCGGCTATGTTCATCAGATAGGCAGGTAGAAAAACTGTGTACGTGTTGGCTATAAATGGCTGTGTACTGCTGCTGGAATGAGGGTGGAGTTACAGGCTGAAAAACCAAAACAAGCGGGCGGCTGTGGCTCGGAGGTAGAGCGGGTCGTCCACTAATCAGAAGATCAGCGGTTCGATCCCCTCCAGTTTGCATGTCGAAGTGTCCTTGGGCAAGATACTGAACCCCAAATTGCTCCCGAAGGCTGTGCCATCGGTGTGTGAATGGTTAGCTCCTCAATGGGTGAATGAGATATGTACTGTAAAAGCTCTTTGAGTGGTCAGAAGACTAGAAAGGCGATATACAAGTACAGTCCATTTCCATTTAAAAGACGCTCTGTAAATCTTCGTAAAATGGTAGCATCGTGTGTAATTTTTGTTGGTTTGGTACATTTATCATTGATGGTGCTGCTTTTTCTCTTTGCACCTTACATTTTGTAACTAACTTATCTGTGATTTATGATCATAAATGGTAAATGCACTCCACTTATATCACTTATAGTGCACTGTAATGCATTTCTAGTCTGCCGATCACTCAGGGCACATTGCACATTGCAGATGGCATTCATACACTGATGGCAGAGTCTTCATCAAAATTGACTCCCTATGTCTCGCCCCCACCAGGGTATACAGGTTTATATACTAGATGGAACCCTGATGGGGTGTTACATATCAGATACAGAACATTTTTGTCACACTGCTCTATAAGGACTGAAACTTGAACCATGGATGTCACATTTATGAACACACCTCAGTCAGGGATGTCAGAGCACCATAAAACATTTTGCTACCAGGAAATTGTAACTGTTCTCAAGTACAGGTGATCTATCGTCACAGGCAAACTTTCAAACGTTCTCTTCACCTCACTTTTGAACATCTTTCAAAGCTGTTTACTCAGAAGAGACGCGGTGAAAATCGCCAGCATCTACCCGCACTCAAATGCAACTGCAGGATTGAATGAAAAAGTATCTACAATGCTGGCAGCCTCAACAGATGGGACTGATATTGAAATAATTCAACACACCGGGTCTCCCTCTTCTCTCACTGTAAACATTCCCCAAACATCCATAAATATGTCGATATAATTTCTGAGAAAATTAACTGACTCTGCCAGCAGTGTCTCATTAGGATGTGTGATTTTTTTTATTTCTTAGTTTCTTTTTTCTCCAATTGGATTATGTATGACAGTAGCCATTTTCAGCCAAATCAGTTTGAGTTTAAGAAATACATGAATTTGCTTCCTTACAGAGAGTTCGATAAGAACATTGATACCACTCTCATGTCATGTCTTATTCTGTAGTATTGCCTGGCTGTTGCCTGTCTGAGCAGTTCCAGTCAGTGCTTTTGGAATCTTTGTAATTCATTTAGTTTGATACAGAGCATACAGTTTTTGTCCATTGTATTTTGTAAGCTTATGGGTGCTGATCTCTTTTTGTTGTGCAAAGTAACTGTAATTCATTCAACCTCATTTTGTGTATTGGTTATTTGTCAGCACCTGTATAGCCTCTTACTGTTATATTTCCTTGTGCAAGCGCACTCTCCTTGGTTAATTAAACACCTGACTTTAACCAGAACCTGACCAGTTGTTGTTTTCCACCTCATTTCCTATCCCAATTATATGTTACTGCTCTCCAAAACGAGCCGGGGGACGAACAAAGGGGACAAGAAGAGTAATGAAACTTACTAAAGAGTTACTTGCCGGGAGGAAAACACAGAAACAACAAAAGGTGGCAGATAACTCCACGGAAAATAAAGTCCAAGAATCCAAACTACAGAAGAGCATGTGACAAAGATACAAAGGAATACAGCGACTGAAAGGCAGGACAGGTAGACACAGGTGAAACTAATGAAAATAATAATCAAAAATTAATCAAAAGTGGCAGGAAACACAAAGGCAGGAAGTAAAGTAAGAAGACATGGCGAGGGGAGAATTACAAAATAAAACAGGAAACACTAAACAAGACTAAAGTCTATGACATCTCGTATGTGTACGACAAATAAGAAGCTACTTGTAGCAGCTGGATAGCTTTACTCAGCACATTGACTTAAGACAGCTAGCATGGCTCTGGTAAAAAGGTAAAAAAAAAAAAAAAAAGAAAAGAGTGCCAAGAAGTAGTCCATTGATTTTACCAGTCCTTATGCTAATGCTAAGCTAACTGGCTGCTGGCTCCAGTGTTATATTTAACATACACGTACAGAGAATGGCATCAATCCACTTATCTAACTTTCTGCAAGAACGTGAAGAAGTCAATTTCCCACAATGAACACCTATCGCTTTAAGGCCAAACAGAACTTCTGCCCTTGGAGTGAATAATCATGAACATGAAATCAGCTCGGAGGTACTTTAAAAACCTTACCAGTGTAGTTAAGTGTCTAATAAGTGTTTAATGTTGTTGTAGTCATGTTTACAATATGTAGTTTCCCTCTTAATTGAATGAAAATTAAATGCAGATGATTAAGGTACGCTTGATTCCATCCATACTGGCTGGTGAGCGTATTCTGTGATTCCTTCATGCTTATGGCTCAGCTCTTTCTGCTCTGTGAAGCATGACATAGAATAATTCCCCTTAGCAGTGTGCATTACAACAAGACTAAGAGTCTGCAGCCATGCCAGCACCTCTGCGAGGCTGTACTTGAGCACTGCGGTGCTCAAACAGAAATACTAATCAGCCAGCATGGCAACACGCTCCCAATGACAGCGTTAACATGCTCATGGTTAGCAGGGCTAACCTTTACAATGACCTTACATTAAATACAAAGTTTTTAGAGTCACAGGCTTTTGTGAATCTAAAAACTTTCATCAATATTGGACAAATTGAAATTTTGAGCTGATTATGGTTAATCCTGCATCTAATAATTATTTTCATTACTGATTGATCTGTCAATCATTTTCTGGGATTGGTTCAATCTGTCGATCCAAAAAAATCTTCAATGACATTTGTCCAAGAGCCAGACCTTCAAATTACAGGCCTAATTAGCCAATTATGGTTTGATAGACTTACCAAATTAATGTTATTTTTGCAGGCCTATATCATTGTGAGCAGACATGGGAAATCCATAATAATAACTAGACACTTAACTTGAAAAGGCTCTCCATGGAGTCAGCCCAACGAGGACTGATGGTTAAAATCTTGATTTGAAATAAATCAACTTTAAGCAGTTTTGATGCCATTATGCAAGTTGCACAGTTATTGTGCATGCAACACCTGTACTGTAGTTTCTGGTGATAAATGTGGTTCATTGCTGCAGGTCACAGAAAACTGGAAAACAAATGACTGTTGTTTTAATAAAGAAGTCAGGCAATAATTGAATTTTCCACCATTCTGTGAGCAACTGTAATCTGATTTTAGTGGCTGCAAACAGCCAAAGTGAAAGTAGCTGGTCACCTCACTGAGAAGTTAGTTGGAGGTGTGCAGCCCATCACCTGCAGCTTCATCCTAGTGTGGCTGCTCCTTCTTATTGCATTACTCTCTGCAATGTCTCATTTTCTGTCCAAAAATGACCAGCATCTTGTTTCGTAGATGCGTTTTTGATGAACGATAGCGGTAAGTGTAAAACTCACAAAGACACTTTCTTTTTTGCAGTATGAAATGTTAATACACATGTTCTCACCACAAACACCCAGTTGATAATACAGTAGATATATAAATATTGAAATGCTTTCTTCAGTGGCTAATCTATGGGACACCAGTTGAAAAAATGACTGGGTTAGCCCAGAAAATGGTGAAAAATCACTGTTTCTCAAACCCAATGTGATGTCAACAAATGCCTTGGTTTGTCCACAACACAAAGGAATTCAGTTTATTACGATAAAGCACAAAAGAAACTACAACATACTCACATTTAAGAGGCTGAAATCAGATCATTTGTATGTTCTTTCTTTAAAAAAAATGACTCAAAATTGATCATCTAAATTGTTGGCCACAGTGGTTGACAACTAATCGATTAATTGTTGCGGATTTTATGATAATGAGTTGTGGTGGAAAAGTTAAGAGATCATTTAATTACAATCCTGAGGAGGACATGAATGTTTATATCAGATTTTATTGGAATTCATCCAACATTTGTGATATTTCATTCTCAACCAAATGTCCGCCTGCTGCTGCTGCTGGCACTAGAGAAAAAGTCAGCTGATCACAAAAGTCATTAAAATTCATTTGCCCGGGCACCAAGAAGGGTTAATTAGGAGAAGCTGAGAGTCACTTGTGATAAAGTGGCCACTGTGGCATCTTGTACTGTCCCTTTAGCAGATTTCGGCTCCTTAGTCCGTGCTGCCTGAAGCTGGAAGTCTGCCATCTGACTTTCTAAGTCAATCAAGCTGTGACCACCATGCTAGCCAGGACAGCGGCTCTCAGCCAGAGAAGCCCAGACCAGAAGACGTCAACCAGCCTCCTTTGAATCACTGCCAGGAAGTTGCAAGGGGCATTAAGCATGATGTCACGGGCATACAGCTGCCAAGTTGTTTATTATCAGCACCCTGTGCCTGCGTGAGCGACGTGATAGCAGGTGCTTACACTTCGACAGCCTCGCTTCAATTGCTTGAGACACCCTGCACCTTGCAAGAGACCTATTACTCAACAACCATTCCCTGTCAGTCTTCCCCGAGGCCTGCTGGGAGCTGCGGAGAAGAAACCACACACCATGTCACGCTGCGGAGCCTCATCCTCACCACAGACAGACGCTGTCCTGCTGTGACAATCTACCACTCATCCCTAATTCAAAATTTCCAGGATACCTGCATGGAGGGCTTGAAAAATATTATCCAGAAGTCCACAGAAGTCTAAGTAAATCCAGCAAGTTCAATTTTCACAAGAGAATTAGTCTGGAAAAGATTCACTGGAAATCAATTGAGTCTGGCAGCTGGAAGCAGAATCAGTAAACTACGAGGATTGATGTAGATGATGGAAACAAGCAATGGAGGATTTATATTCAATTTGAGCGCCATATTTGTTTTATAAAACACAAATTAGATAAAACATTTAGTCATGACAACCTTTGTCTAGCTTTGGCCAGCATATGTGGACATCATATTGTACTGATCAACAGTGGACACAAGCCCCAGATGGATTTTAACCTCTGACGGTAACCACGCAGTTAAAAACAGATCCAAACAAAGGTAACAATGAAAAGTTACTACCCCAGTAAGTGATTATGACCATCGTTTGCGGTGCAGAGTCAAACACAAGAGAGAAACTCATAATGGAGTTATCTCTGGGTTCAGAGGGTTGAAGTACCTCTTCTGTTCGTAAAGCAGTTACATCAGGATGTCAAACAGTGAGCTCTGCAGACACACTGTGAGACCCGGTCCTGGCAGTAGACTGAGATTCAGACACACCATACAGTGAGAGTGAGCAAGAAAGACGATGAGAGGTGTGAAGAGTGTGAAAGAACAAATGAGATCAAAGAAAATAGGCAGCAGATGAAGATAAACGGGCAGAAAACACTGAAGGAACACCAGTGGGAAGCAAAGGAGACGATATGAGCTGAGTAAAAAGACAAGTGGGTAAAGACAATCAATGTTATGTTAGCCTCTCCACTCTGTAGACTGTTAGCTAAATGTAATGGAAAAGCATGGAGCGGAGTGGCCGTTATAGGTCATTCCAGCAGTTTTAAACAACTTTAGCTACAACATGACCTTCACTGCAGGAGTTTTCACTGGGCAGGCCTGCAAAGAAGACACCAGAGGAATCACAATGATTTGTTCTTTTTTTGTAATCCTATCAACACTGAAAATCTTTGTTTATTCTCGATCTGTGGACTCATAAGACATCATGGCAACAGAAATCAGTGCAACAGTCCACACAAATAATTAGAAAACACAGCATCAACTGTGAATATACGTGTGAAATGGAAAAAAAAAAGATAAATTGTGACAAAATGAGCCTCTGAATATTTATATATTTGCGCCTGCATATGCGCCTGCTTGTGTTATCAACTGAAGAAAAAATGAGATACAGACTGTGACTGTGACTGTAAACACCCTCATATGCATAAATGCAAAGCTAGCCTGCACACAAATGTACACAAATACAGCTGGGTTTTTGGCCACACTGTCTGTGTGTGTGTGTGTGTGTGTGTGTGTGTGTGTGTGTGTGTGTGTGTGTGTGTGTGTGTGTGTGTGCGGCTACTTATTATATTCTCTCCTCACATTTCATTTAGATTTAAGTCACTGCTGAATCCCACGAAACTCTTCAGCCTGAATAATTCACTGTACTTTATCCTAAGCAAACCCATACTGTCCATTAAGAATATTTATGAGGGAAGTAATTTGCAATATGGTGTGTGTGTGTGCGCTCGCATGTGTGTGTGTGATGGAGGAACAGAATTAATGTGTAAAAGAAGCAGCTACTTGGTTTGAAGCTGAAAGCCTGCATGCATGTCTCCACGAAAGCACATCTGGAAACGCATACATGCATTTGTGTGTGTGTGGATAAGAGCGTCCATAAGCATGTGCACCTATTCTTTTGTGTGTGTCTGCATTTGCGTTCATATTTCTCGCAGCCAATTAGACACACTCACTACAGTCCTACTGTACACCATTAAAAATCAAAGGGAAACTTTGAAAGCAGAATTTCGTCTGTAGCTTATCATTACTAAGCTCTCATTGTGGCAGGAACATCAAAGGAAATCCCTTTGGCTCAGATAACTACAGTGCATCTCTTATAGCCAATATAATACAGTGGAACACGGAGGAGGTTTAGCGAAGCGGCTAAAGGAGCAGGTCAGTGTTTGGAAGTAGTGGTAAATATGAAACGAAATGGCAATTCAAAAAGAAACCCGTAGCTCTAAACATATCTGGAACTGCATCTATAAAATCCTTGATGTAAAGTGTATGTCCAGTTCTATTAATAAAAGCCTTCTTTTATCCTCCAAAAGTACAAAGATTGAGAATAAGCTTCATTATTGAACACAACCCAGGGACGCCCCCGTGCATGAAGGCTGCCAGCAATGCCACTGAAGCAATCTGGCAAGAAGGACAAGGATGGTTGCTTTGTGAAGCACCTGTTGTTTACACACCTTCCTACGATAGCTGGGAGTCTCAGAGCCAAAAAAAAAAGTTCCCTTTCTGCCCTGCATATAGTGATAGCATCAAAGATTGCAAGTCAAAGATCTTGTTATGCTTCACTGACAGAAACAATGGGAGAGTCGAGTTGGGCCAAAGAAGAGAGAGAAGAGATGAAAGAAGAAAAAGTACTTCAAAACTTGAAGTATATTGTCTTCTGTTGGACAGATAAATAACCATATCAATTACAGCGATTGTTAATCATTATACCAGTGCAGAAATAATGCCATGTGCCTGAACATTTGGGAAAACTCGTAGAGCCTTTGAAGCAGCTAGAATCATTATTTCTATATTAACAATGGGTCACATGACTCCTCGTATGTGAAATGAGTCGCTTATATTGACAAACACAAGAATTATCACCCAAATCTGGAGTTCCCCTCCACTCTGCAGAGCTTTTTAGCGTGTTTAAGGTCGCCTCTAGAGCACCTCTTCTTTTTACATTCTTCATCTGGGACTGATGACGTTCGTTCGGCGTGTCAATCAAAAGTCCATGGGTGTAAAGCAGGGAGCCCTCCACAATAAGGATGTGAGCCTCCCCCTTCTTATGGTTTGACTTTGGGACGATCTCACTTTCCAGGGTGTTACTAACCACTTGAGATTCTTCAGCTATACATAGATCATACCCATCATGGTGTATCTAAACCATCTTGGGGCTTAAAGAAGTCATCCTGATGTACCTCATACTGAAAAAGCTCTAAATACCCACTGGATGCTACTTGCACAGCATCAAACGGCAGCAGCAAATAATAGATTACTGGTGAACACAGTAAGGCATTTAACAGCTAATGTAATTAATAGTTATAGCTAATAGTTCTGCTAATTGCTAGATTACTTGTGGAGCAAGATCAAATCATTAAGAGTTACGGCACATTTAGTTTTAATAAATATATAATAAGGATGCACGATTTATCGTTCATAAATCTGTTTCGCCTGATAGTCACCTTGTTGACTGACATCAGAAAATAACATGTCAGTCAGTGATGTCAGTGGCCGATGTTTATCTGTTGTGTCGCATTAGTTTTGCACCGGCTGGATGCTGTGTTGGTTATTTCAAACTTGGATTTTCAGCACTGGCACAAATTACACGCACATACCTTTGAGCTCCATGCACCAGCACGGACAGGGAGAGGCTGTTCAGTTCTGTCTCAGATCTTGGATGAGAAAGTGCAATAGACAGAACTGCAACAAGGCAGAGCTGCTTATCTTTTGTAGATTTCCTTTTGTTTCCCAGACACAAAAGGACGAATAAATAACAACAAAAAACATCCGTATCGGCCCAGAATTTCCCAGTTGGTGCATTCCTAATATATAAGCAGCTTATAGCCACATAGGCAGTTCAAAACTCAAAGAGTCTGTTTTGTTTCCTTTCCTATAGTGCCAAAGGTTTCCATGCTAGTTGACTCAAGACCTTGTGAATGCCTTAAAAGTTAGAAGAAAAAGTTTTCAGAAGAACATTATTCTAAAAGTGACATGGATGTTAAAACTTTGATCAGTGTTATGATCCAGCTCCTGCATTTTAAACAAGCTGGAGATTAGAGAAGGTGGAACAATTACACCGAAACATTTTCTGAAACTCATACCTCTTTCACAAAAAAAAAATCTGACAGGTGGGAAACTTCGAGCGAGATGCTGTGACCTCTAGAAATTGAAATGGGTTGAAATGGCTTCAAAAAAACAGCTTCTCACAGTAGAATTATCAGCAGAGACGTAAACCTGTCAGAGGGTAAGATCTGGAGTCTTAAGTTTTTAGTTGGTAAGAATACTAAAATTCTGCGCACTTTTCCGGATAGGTGCCAATACTATGATTAGAAGAGGAGCTAACAAGTTATGTTTTGCAAAAGGAACCAAAAATTATCACAGCCTTTTGTAAAAAAAAAAAAAAAAGGGGAAAAAAGCTTCTCCTGCATATTAAACCACTTTCAGATACTTGAATATAAAGTGTTTTTTCACACTGTAGGAGTCCAATCAACGCACCAACCATTCATATTCCACGGCAACGGGTTTCATTTCAGCATGAAAGCTTGTTTGTGTAGTTTAAAATGAGGCAGAATTAACAGTACAAGTGTTGAAATGATCAGCAACACCAGGTGTCGGAAGTTGACAACAAGCCCTCTGATGATTTCTTGACCTTTGAAGACAGCCGTAGAAAAGAGCACAAAGCCTTTCACCCATTCGGTATCACAAGAAAGTGAGAAAAGAAACAACATGAGTGGTTTACATATTGGAAGTCTGTAAGCCACGAGATGCAAAAGATGCTTTTATTAGTAATTAAAATGGTTCGTGAGTCAGTCAGAAGTTATGAAAGGAGACAGGAATATATTAGGAATCTTTTCTGTTGCATACAATCTGCTCTATTTTCCGTTCGATTCTGTACCAGCCTATTTGTGTGGGAGTGAAAATCCTCCTTTCCTCTCACCCCTCTCTGCTCAACCCTGTGACAGATGAGAAATTGAACAATTGATATTTCTGACAGGAACTCAATTAAATCCTGTGGCAACTGTCAAAAAAGCTACACAAGGGGAACAGGAGTGTGCGTATGTCTCAGAGATATGATCATATACCTGTATTCTATCGCTTTGTTAAGTTGTTTGTATGGAAAGAACTTGGAATATGTAAATACATCATAGGTTAATTCAAGAAAATGTACACGGCAGACAATTTTTAACAGAACAACAGCAATAATATAAACATTTTCTATACAGCACTAAAAACAGTCTTCTGTCTGCTGATGAGGATTTCGATGACAGTCTAATGAAATTAGCTTTATCCATCGTTCATTATGGCAGCGAGGAACACAAAAACTTAAGGATAGAAAAGAAACTGACTGTGCGAAACGCAGAAAGGGAGCAGGAGTCAGAAAAGAAAAGGGGGGACAGTAAACGAGAGAAAGAGAGACAGAGACAAGCTGCCCCTGTGGCACTATGTGATAAGGACATTATGTAGATTGAAATACTTCATGCAGGTTGAAATCAGCATAAAATGTTGCAGCAATTTTCTTTTTAAACTCACGTCATGGCTTAACTGTCAAATTATACACAGGCTCCACTTTGAGTGTGATCTGAATACAAATCAGGTTTCTAATCTGAACTCTTGTGTGGAACAGTTCAACTTGAAGTCACACAGTATGAGTATATGGAGTTTTGGGTGGGTGTCAACATCCAAGAAAACAAAAGATCAAAGTTTATGGTGCATATTGAGATGAATTCAAATTTAAATGTAAATGTTTGTAATTTTTTCTACAAATCCAGAAATGCAAAGAAAGACCTTAAATGCCTGAGATAAAGCCAAACTAAGAAGAATAAATGACTATATATACAGTGTATAGACACCCAGCTGTGGCCACTGCTAGTAACGTTAGAAAAACTACAGGATCCAGCTGTAAACCGGAAGCAAAACAATAAGCGCGCCCCACGCTACCGTATTGTGTGGATGTCGAGCACGAGATGCTGAAATGGACGCTGCTAACAAAATTATGAATGGAAAAGTTTGTTAGATAAAACCAAAGTTATCTGTGTGTATTGTTGGTGTGAACTGAGTTATCATCGTAGCACATCCAGTCTGAAATACCACTTGATGGCCAAACACACCGGCAATTTAAATTCTCCGCCTCCTCCGCGTCATAACCAGGCGACAATGGATGGATTTATTTTCTATCACCCTGTTTTGAAGGTTGTTGAGGGGGCTGTTTTTGTGACTAGGTATTTATTTTTTTGTCATCTGTTTATTGATAGTGTTGCTTTGTTTGAGATTTTGCTTCAGACATGAATGGCTGTAACACTACATGTTGTTGTTGTGGTTTGCAATAAAAAAACATTTGCACAAAGCAAGCCTATCCACTTTTCCATGTTGATAAGAGTATTAAAATGATAATTCAAGGGACATTTAGAATAGATAAAAATGTGCGATTAATTTGCGATTAATCGCGAGTTAACTATGACATTCATGAGATTAATCGCGATTAAATATTTTAATCGATTGACAGCACTAGTTAATATACATGTAAGCATATATGCACACACACCTTGTGCATGCTAACATGCATGTTTACCATGTTCAGCATCATAATATAGCCAAGCGTCAACCTCTGTGGGTGTGAAGGGAAGCGGAAGTGCCAAAAACTGCAGTTCCTCAAACGTCCACTTGAAGCTGGCTACAGAACGAGTTAGTCTCCATATGTTAAAATGTCCAACTTCACAGCAGAAATAAACATGTTTACAGCCTGGTACAAAAATCTGTTTTGGTCTCTATTGCTAAGTTCCCCGTTCATGACAACTGTGAATGTATATGTATATTTATATTTATATTATTTTACTCATGCTGCAGGTTTCTCCTAACTTGCAGACTTTGTCCAAAACACCACAATGTTGATTTGATTTATAGAAGATGTTTAAAAATATCTTCAAAACTTTAGTAATTCAAATAAAATGTACTGTGAGGCAAAATCATAACTTTTAATTCAGCACAAGTTATATCAGATGTCATCCTCTCCCCCTTTTTCTGGATTACTTTGCCATATTTTTTCTGTGTAACAATGCATTAAAATATTATCAAATCCAACCTTCAAAAAGAGAAATACGACACAACGTATGCATCACGGCTAAATTTGGCTCAAAACTTAATCCTAAAGATGCAGCGTCTATGCAAATAGAGACCAGAAATCATGAAAACACAGTGGTTACTAGTGGATATGTGATTAAAAGATACATGGAGGAAGTAAAAGAGGAGATAACATACATGCAAGAAAAAGGTAAAGAGCAGATGAGGGTGATTACACATGCGGAGGCTGCCAGTCAGAGGGAAGAAAAGGGGACAGTAACGACAGAGGAAACAGAAAAGATTTTGTAATTACTGACTTCCAGTGTCCCACTGTGCAGCCAAACTATTTCTGGGACCCCAATCTCATAATCCCCTGCTTGCCAACAAAGCATTTTCAGACTCATTTCCGGAGAGCATCACGTCAACCATAAAACCATAAATGGAGCAGTAAATAGCCTAATAACACCCAACCGTTTCTTTTTACGGCTGCCTTTTGTCTCTTTCGCAGTGGGCAACCTAACATGAGTGGGTTTGTGTGAGAGGTGAAGGCCATGAAGCAAGCAGCCAGTCAGCATTCGGATAAAGCGAACGACTGTTGCAGGCTGTAGAATGATGTCTTAACTGATGAGGCGGGCTTGGTGATCAGATATAATGTGACAGCTCATTGCAGTGTATCCATGCTGTTTGAGTGAGAGGTGTAAAAGGGAAATATGCATCGTCAACCAATAATAAAGGAATAAGTGAGACAATCATTAGGCACGCATTGCTACTGCTGTCTCAATTAAACACCTGGACGCTTACCTGTTTTATGCTTAGATATATATTTTTTCTTTAAATTCTGGCACCTACTGTGGATGACTCCAATGTTGATAGATGATAGAAACCTTTTGGGCTCTTGCATCGTCTTGCTCAATGCTTACTAGAGTATCCCCCATGGCCAGAAGCCATGTCTTGTCGTGATTTTCAAAATAAAACACCCAGTGCAAACTGCCGGTCGTCAAAACAGCCAAAAGGGAAACAATTTAACTATATAGCATTTGCGCATTTAGAAGCACATAAACCAAGGAAAATGTCCAAATCTGTGCAAGTAAACAAAGTCTGGCGGGCTAAACACTCCAGAAACGCTCCCGGTGCGGTTTGAAGTTGCATGGAGGACAGACCAAAACATTGTTGTGACAGAGACAGAGTGTCCGTTAGGGTTTCGGGGTATGAGTTGGTGTTGCTCTTATGGAAAGGCAGCCAGTTCAAATATACATGACTTTCAACACGTTAACAATACATTAACAAGTTGCTTAAATGTTGATGAGTAGATCACATTTGCTAATGTGTTAAACAAAAATCAACATGTTAACATGTTATTTGCATGTTTTCAATGTGTTGTCAACGTGTTGAAAGTTGTGTAACTAGCTGGCTTTCCATATGGTTTGGCGTGTATGTTGCTCATTTCCATCTACATTAAACTCTGACAAGAACTGTAAGATGTAGAAGGTGACCACATACTGCTGCTCCATAAACCCGAATGGTTAATGTACCTATTGATCGTTACAATAAAGATCTTCAAAAACGCTGACTGCACTCGCGCTAGACTATAATGAGCAGTTAAACACACACACATGACTGTGCACACTCCCATAGACACATGCACTCAAACTCCATAATATGCCAACATACACAGTCACATATGCTTACACACACCACTAAGCCACAAACTGACACACTTTGTCCATATTTTAACCTTTTTAACCTCGTTCTTTGTTACTGCATTAATGGTGCTCTTCAGGTCTATTTAACATCAAAACCCAGAAATATTTTAGTGTTTAATATATGCAAGGTAGAAATCACATTTATTTTAAAAGTACCTATTCCAGTATAACACAGTAAATTAATTAAATATTATTTGAATATTTTAGGAGTTATGCATCATTTTATTCTGAGGGATAATTTGCAGCTCTTTAGAATTTTTCTTCAACTTGATTACGGCAATTATCTTCTGACCTGTGCTCATCATAAATGTTTTTTGTCAGTGTTGATCAACTTTTCTTGATTCATGTGGACATAAAATGTCAGCTCTTTACTTTAATAAGCATTTCGGGGTAATTGTAGCATGTAGTATAGCAGTAGTAGTTTGGGATAATGTTTCAGCTCAGTGGGGCATATTCTTTACTGGTTTTCATCTGTTTTAAATCTCTGGGACTCCACAAGGATCAATCCTTGGGCCACTGCTCTTCAATATAAACATCTCTCACTTGGTCTTAACATAAACAAACAAACCATGTTCTACCATTCATATAGTGATGATACACCGTTGTACATTTCATTTTCCCTTGATGATCTCAGTCCTGTCAACAAACTAGTTATGATATTCATTGTAACACTGAAATACTTGTAGTTGTATACTTACTAGTTTTGAAAATCCTTAAATCTAAAATCATTTATGTCAAACTAAACCCACAGAAACTGGTTCATGCATTTATCTCAAGCAGGTTAGACTACTTCAACAGTCTATTTGAAGGATTACTCAAGCAAATCAGCAGGACGGCTCCAGCTCATTCAAAATGCAGCAACCACAGTCCTCAGGGGCGATCAGGCAGAGACGCATCTCTTCAACACCTTGGCAAAGTGTGTCAGGCAAAACAGCTGGTGTGCCTGAGTTGCGTGGCAGCGTGTGCAATCCGGACGATCAGAAATAATTAGCTGTTGCTGTGCTACTGGATGAGAAGGGGAATAGAAAACAGAGGTTTAGGTTTCACAACATACTGAAAAAAAAGAAAACAGTATGAAGCATTACCACCCTCTCTTCCATGTATTAAGTTGTGTACGCCAATATCAACCTCTCACATGTCACATATCACATCTACCGGCATCAAAACAGGAAGTAATGGTAATGTAGTAAACTCTTGAGTGATTTGAAGTGTGAGACTTGAGGTGTGAAAAGTTGAGAATATTTTAATGTAATGTGCATAACAAGAGAGGAGTGCATGTCAGGCACACTGTACTACGGGCGTGTCGTGTTTCTGGCAACTCATCTCTGCGTGATCTCCTCCTAACACCAACACTGAAAGCACTTCGTTGGCTCCAGGTAAAAAAAAAGAAAAAAAAGCACACTTTCAAAATGCTTTTAAAAGTCTATAAAGCAGTCAGTGGTGTGGCTCCTCAGTACATTCCTGATTTCTCACTTCTTATGACCTGATCAAGCCTCCATCAAGTGAGGGTGCCTTCAGTTACCGGAGCAAACATCCTGCTAACGCGAGGTCCACATTCAAAAAACATTCCTATTCATGCAGGTGTATGATTAGCCGTTATGTATGTGTGAGATGCAGCGTGGCTTTCTGTTGTAATGTGCTCTAGAAATAAAACTGCCATTACTATATACATCTCAAACAGGGAACCATTCCTTTATGTTAAACATAATATCAAAGTAAATGGTACCCTGTGGGGATTTTGACCTCTAGAAGTGAAAATGTTTGTCGAAGAGTCGACTTTTTGGGTACATCGTGGATGCGTATGTGGACGCACAATACACACATCCCGTAAATGGTTTCACACTACTCCACTGATCTACAGGTGGCAATAACGCAACAAGATAATACTGCAACACACGAGCAAAGGTAGAGATGAAGAAGACTGCAAGCTAGTGAACATACTAAAAAATACTGCAGTTACAGTAAAATACTTGGTTTTACAGATGTTTTATGAGGATTATTTGAGCTCCAGGATAGATTCAGTGACACTGAATGTAAACGTAACTTCTGTTCGTTTATAGCGCACCTTTAAAATGCTAGTACACATTTCTTGTGTTAGTAGTGAAGCATGTACTGTAGTAGAGGAGCACCTGGAATGTTAACAAGCCATTTTTAGTGAAGCCGAACATTTATTATATCGTGAATATGAAACTGAATGTAAAATGTAAAGGAAGAAAGATTTCATCACTTCTCATAAATGTTTTATATTAATTCTTAAGTTTTCTAATGCTAGTTGAGCTGTGAGTCAGTTAATTGCTCTCCCTCCTACCTGCACATACTGTCTGACTTGGTGCCATATCAAAGACCGTATGACTACAGAGCATTATACCTGAACGACCCATGCTGCTCACACTTTTCAGCTTGATTTTCTAAGACCGTAGGCATGGAGTGACAAGCTTCACGTTAAATTTCAAAGGCTTGAAAAAGGAAGAAAAAAAAAATACCCCTGCACACAGCTGCAATTAACTCTGACACACCTTGTGTGTGAGTGACACACACATATATATATGCAGGCAGATGGTAGAAGGGAGCTACACATTGTACACATATATATATGCACCACACAACCACACACCTGCATGTGCATGTCAAACACACAGCAACAGCATATCTTGGCAAACTAGAAAGTTAGCTTCTTGTTCGTGGGCAAGTAATTTAACTGACACACAAGTGCTGACTGAAGTAACAAGTTGTTTGTTTCACATTAAAAAGATCCAGGGTTGTGTACAAGGACCAGATTTTTTGTCAGCACAGAGAATTGAGAGCTAGCAGACCTTGAGATTAGATTTAAATTAATAAGATTTAAAAGTGACCTAGAATGGCGTACCCTACCTTCAACAAAAGCAGATTCATGGAAGACGTTTACATTTAAAATGTGTACACTAAAACCAATTATCTCCACATCTTTTCTCTTATATCACCTCCTGTGACACATTTAAACCCAGTTTAAGCCAGGATCGGGCAAACTATAGCCTCCATAAATGTGGGAGAAAGAGTCCCTAAAGGACCAGAGTGGGATTTAATTCCTTTTATGTTATTTAAGCCTGTAGCTCCGAACCAGTATGTGCAAATTACTCCAACATGATAGCATTTTAAAATGTTTACAACACTGTAGCATTTAGTTTAGTTTAACGGGACACTTTCATTATGTCTGTGACTATATGCATACAGACTGACAGTAGCTGACATGGAAGGGAAGGGAAACACAGTGCTGCATGTAAATAGTGATCAGAATCACAGTGTGCTGGACAGCAGCTCCACCTCAGGCCAACTGTTCACCCCACTATTGGACTTCACTAATTAAGAATTGGAGCATACTGCACAAAGATAATGAGGCTGGTGCTCTGCCTCCTTCCTGTGCATCATCTTTAGAGGTTAACAGCAGATCAACTGCAAAGGGGAGAAAACTTTTAAGCCTGAAAGTTTATTTTTGACCTTAGAAATCGTTGATAGTCAACAAGAATCAACAACAGGAATCTCACATGATTGTTTCAGTCGTTTCTCAGCAAAAATGCCAAATATTCTTTTGTTCCTCAACTTCAAATGTCAAGAGGATTTGCTGCTTTTCTAAGTTTTATATAATTTAAAAGTGAATTCTGGTGGGCATTTTCACTATGTGACATTTTATAGGACACGGCTATTAAAAGATTAATCAATAAAATGCAGAAAATTATCAGTCTATTTCATCAAACATGAAAATATCAGCCACTAAGCTTAAACATTAATAGATCAATCTTCAGATGAAGTAGTGGAGCTCATCTGAAAGGAAAGCTTATGAGAGGACCTTGAGATGGAGAGGAAATGTTCCATTTATGGCCATGTTCATTTATATAGATGTTGAAGAACACAGGAGTATGACTACAGCTTTGGTGCACTCTGCATCCTCATGAAAACATGTTTTCATTGCACATTCATTCCTGGTATTGATGGATTCGATGCAGTCATAGGTTTTACCACCAACACTGCTTTCAATTACCTTATACAACAGTCTTTCATGCCAAGTCAAAGACTGTAAGTCGACGAAGCAGTATATTTCTTTATACTGGTATCTCTACCACACACACACACACACACACACACACACACAGCTGGGTCAGACTGAATATGTTTAATTATTTATGAGTCTCCAGCACTGCTAATGCAAACTGCACACCGATACCCACTTAATAATTAAAGCTCCGTATTGATTGTGGAATTACAATGCTTGTGTTGAGGGACATTAGTCAGTGCTGCTGATGATAATAACACTGCTGATTCTCCTCCTATAAAATTGGCTTTAATTCAGCAAGTGAATGGAGATCGAGGGGAGGGAAGGGAGGGCTTGGGGGGGTGGGGGTGGGGGAAAGGATGCAGGGAGGAATTTGGAAGAGAGGCTGAAAGTCAGAGGGATGGAAAGGGCATGAGTCAAACTAGGAAAAACAAACTATTTGAAAAAGAGTTTAAAAGTGTTTCAAAGGCTAGTCTATTCAGCATCCCAACACAGAGCAGCATTCTTTTAGGAGGAGGATGTTGGGATATGCTATCAGCAGTTAAAAAACAATTTTAAGAACATTTTTTTGTTACCGTGAAGCTGCCAAAGGAACTAAAGCATACAAATATAAACCAACAGATACCTTCACTGATTAATTACAGTTCTGTTATTGTTTCAGTATGAGCCTTTCCCTTCTTGTTGGTGACATTAATATTGATTTACACTAACCACAGATAGCCCTGTGATGAACTGGCGACTTCACTGGGACGTACCCCGCCTCTCGCTTAACCCCCACGTCCGTGATAAGGATAAGCGGTTACAGAAAATGGATGGACTCACCACAGTTGAGTTGTAGTCACATTCATACTACGTGTTTTCTATGACGTCGAAGAAAGACGTTTACCAGTGATCAGATGCAGCTGGACAACATCACAAGAACACGTGAGAAGCTTTTCAGGCTTAACCACATGTGGTTTGGACCAATCAGCATCCAACGAGGATGCTACTGGCAGCATGAGCGCGTGTGAGAAGGGACTGTTTGCTCGAAAACAACAATGGCACCTGCTAAAGAGGTGCTGCAGCAGCTGTGAGAACTGAAAGAAGAGCAGAGAATTGCATTGAAGTTTCTGTGTTACATTCAAGGGCAAAGAAAACACTGTCTGATTTGATTCTGTGAGTGTCTCCATGGTCACTAGATAGCCCTGCCTCTCATTTCTAAACCTTATCATGAACCCATGACCCATAAATATTCTCTTACACTACAACTGTAGTTGAAAGTCAAGGAGCTGCAAGACTGCATTTGAGACACAAACTTATACGTATTACTGATTAAATTCTGCGGTTTTATGCAGCAATAAAATGTTGAACAGATACTTTAAAGAGAAACATGGTGGTATGGCTGAAAAGATTCAAAGAGCATGACTTATAAGTGCAACGATTTGCTTGTCTCCATCTGATGTGTGCCGTATAATTTGTGGTTCTCAATATGGTAAAAATCTCAAGGACCCCAAATGTATACCAAGAGCTGCATAGTATTTAAGAGTCTAGACTCGAAACTATCAATCTCAAAATGATATGTCTGAGTACGTCTCATATGGACTAAAGAAGCATCCACAGATGGTCGAAGAGTGGAGGAAATAAGCTGTTAAACTAATGACTCTGAACAAAGAGCATCTGAAAAGAACATCATATTTAACTTGATAGCATGCAGTGACAGGACATGATGCTCTGGACATGACAATCATTGTTTTATTTAAGTCTCTGCAAGATACAGCCACCTTAACTAGTCATTGGTGCTTATGACGTAAACAAAAGAATCTAGATTGATCTAAAAAAAAAAGTCTGGGCCTGTAGCTAGCCTCAAGCAGGTGTTTGAGGAACTGCAGGTTTTAGCACTTCCACATAGGCCTTACCTCACAACCATGGAGGCTGACGTCCAAAGACATGCAAGTTAAAAGGTTAATTGGTGATTCTGTGAGTGTGAATGGTTGTTTGTCTCCATGTGTCAGCCCTGCAATGAACTGGTGATTTGTGAGTGAGTGTCAGCTGGGAGCAGCCCCGTATAACCATGATCAGGATAAGCGGCTGTGTAAATTGGATAGACCTAAACCACATCTGCAGGTGGTTTGAAATCGGACTTTAGTAATGCCTTGCATTAATGAAATACTATGTCCAACCAAATCATGGATGTTGTTTGATAAGAGCTGACCTTACTGCTGCAGTAATAAACAGAGACACACTGAATGCTGTGCACATGATACGCAGAGTTTTTAAATAAACAATGTGTTTCTGTGTGCATCCAGTCTGACTTTAAAACTTTCTGACAGTTTTCCATTTCAGTGCACCTTCTCCGAGGAGACCGGTCTGCTAAGTTTTCAAAAAGAGTGTCCGAGTCCAGATGTTGAACGCAAAAACTCATCACACACAGCGTTTGTGTACAGTACATGTGGCTCTGATGTGTAATGTGTTGACATGTGTGTGGTGGTAATGGATGGAGAAAGTCAAAAGGTGAAGAAGAGATGGGAACAGAGTGTGTAGAGTATGAGTGTGTGTGCTGTCATGGCATGGCAGCAAAGATGCAGTTTCTCTGAAGTTGACAGCCACCTCTTATGCTGATGCTGCTCCTCTATAAAGATGAAATAAAAACTCTCCCTTGGAGACTGTAAATCATTTATCATCATCATCACCTTTATTTAACACTGGTAGGTTGCCTGAGAGTGCTTCAAAGGCTTGAAGCCAGAGGTAAGAAGATTTTGGCGAACTATATAAGAAGGGCAACACATAAAAATGGACCTAATACCGAACAGTTGTAATGTTTGGTGATGATATTTAGGTCATTTATTCTTTGTTTTCCCTTTTGTATTGCAGCTTCAGATCTATCACTGCAATTTACTCACCACCTGAGTGCACTCGCTTTCCAAACATGCATCTCACTTGCTGCCTTGTGTATCCCTTATTGGTCCTGAAGTCGGCCCAGAGGTGTCACTTGCTTTGCTCATAAATGTAAACTAAACTAATAATAAAGCACCAACTGCTCCCCAATTCTCCGCAGATTGGAAAATCATAGCAATGAAAAACCACAAAGAACCGTTATCCCACCATTCTTCATAACTTTTACTCATCACCATCATCAATTATCCATCCACATCATACAAATTTGTCATTTCACACTTCATTTAGACGTCTGGGCGCCCAGTGTGGATCACAAACACAGAGCTGCACCTCTCAGCTCTCTGGATGAGACATCTTTCACCATCACTAACGACTTCAACAGTTCAACCATTACCGGCCATTTTTCTCATATACACTCACACCACACTCACATAAAATGCTGAGACCGCCTTCTCTTGTCCATCATCACTCGAGTATAAGAAGCAATCAGTCAGTACCACACAGAAAAATATAAACATGACAGAATAGAGGTCGACTGGAATAAGAAGATCCTGATATTATAAAATGACAGACGTTTGGGTGGCAGAGGCAGACAGACAGACAATGTGTGTGGGCGTGAAAGATAAACAGACAGACAGACCCTATTGCAAGACTTTTTGTGCAAAGTTCGGAGTGTGTGCATTCATATAGTGGCAACAAAATCAAAGCAGAACATATAAAACCAGTTTGTTTGCCTTGAAGTCAAAAGAAGATGAGTTTATAGATTTTTCTTTCACTGTGCCATCTGTCTCACAAATATAAAAAGGCACACGTGTGCGAGCACGCGTGTCCTCACACACACACAACGCAAATACACACTAGAACATACATTTGTTAGAAAGTACTTTGTTCTGTGGTTCAAAAGAAATGTTGTAAATTCATGAAATTAAAATGATATGGTACAAACTCATTCTGCTGAGTAATTGCTCAACCACTCAACTAAACTGACAGCTGCTTCAGAGCAACAGTTGTCAAGCTAAAAACAAACACACGTCTAAAGCAGCTGGTCGCTTAATTACAATCACAGAAAATCCACGATAGTTAGTTAGTCGAAGTGGCCCAAGTCAGTCGGTCAGTTGCTCGACGCTTGGGATGATCTAAGTCTGTCATGATACCAGAATTTTAGACTTAAATACTGGTATTAAAACAGTACTCGATACTTCTTTCGATGTGACCGCGAAAAGAAAGAGTCGTAGGCAAACAATATTTTTTCTTTCTCTTGAATTAACAACCTGCACACAGTGCTGGTGCAGAAAAAGTCACACAAGACAGCTGTTTCCCACAGAAAGACAGTGTAACAGGGGTGAGTATTATATTTTATTTGAATACATTACACCATTTCTTCCATTTAATTCTCCATCTTATTTTTGCCCTGACTCTCTCTCTCTCTCTTGCTGAATCATACAGGAAGTAGCAGTATATTTATAAAGTCGCCCATAAAACAAAACAAAACATATTTATTTTAGATATTTTAGATATTTTCACCCACAATAGACGTTTTCCACAGCAGCCATTTTGACATGAAATAGAGTAAACACAGGTGTTGCCAATGATACTAAGTTAACTAAGGCTCTGTTCCATTCAGGTCAATAAATGCACCGCAGCCTTAATTAGTATCATTGGAAACAACTGTGTTTACTCTACTATATCATGTCAAAATGGCGGCTGTGAAAAAGGTCTATTTGCTAGCAGCAGGTGAGCCATGTGCAGTGAAGGTTTGTTGTTCATGACATAGCATGGTACCAAACCACGTCAGCACCAACCAGGTGTGTTCACTGCTTGCTGTTGCAGCACGTGCTTGGAAAATACACGTGTGTTCTTCAACATAATACATCTGTACGATTGTCACTAGACTAAATAGACCATGAATGTTTTGTTCTAACTTCTGTACTCTACGTACTATCAAATGTGTGATTAACTGAGAGCACATCTGTCACAATTTTGGTTCAAGGAAGAAGACTAAAATGGAGACGTCAAGGGTAATGAACAAAACTAACTTTAAAGACTTACTGGAACAAAAAGGCAGCTGATGAATCCAGGCAAATCCAATCCATAAATCCAGAAGAAACACAGTGACTAGACACGCAAGAGGAAGCGTGATGATGAGACACAGGTGAAACTAATCAACCACAGGTGAAACTAATCAAGGTGGAACAGATAAAGTCAAAAATGGCGGGAAAACAAACAACAAAGGCAGGAAGTAAAGAGACACATGACACAAGGAGAAGGGAGAATTACAAAATAAAACAGGAAACACTCAATTATAAACCCAAAAACATGACAAGTGTCACATTAAACATGCTGTATTAAAAAAGGTTCAAGGTATCTGGATAGTGTGTAGTGTGTAAGGTAAAAAAAAATATTTTATATATTTGTGCTATATTCTGTAAAAAGAGCCCCTTAAATCTTACACACTGGGTGTTTAAAACCATTTTTAATCCTGGAAAAGCATTGCTGTAATATCAAAACATTAAAAAGAAAAAATAATAATAATTTTCATACATTTGGGGTGACAAACAGCATCAAACTTATAGAACAGGAAGTTCCAGCACGGTCTGGGTTAACAGTAAAAGATTTATTGGACTGAAGACATTTTTGACTTTGTCATTTATCGTCTTCGAGTTTCTGATCCAGATAAGTTCTGTATCTTGAAGGCAAAGAAGGACCCAGCTGCAGTCTGTGGAGCGCTGGATCACTGTCATTGCTCGGGCTGCTTAGACAGCAGATAGTCTGTATCTCGGCTCTCGTACCTCTCTCTGAGGTATCAGAGACGTTCTGACCTTTCGGTGGCCACTTAAAACTTTTAGACAAGGAGCTTATTGACTGTCAGCAATGATTTATGTTAGGAAAGACAGGAAGGAAGGAGGGAGGAACTGAGGAAAGGGGATGGAGGAGCAACATAAACTGCCTTTACATGGTATCTTTTCTTTTGTAATATACACAGAGGAGGCGAGAAACCATCTCAACCATAAGCCTTCTCCTCAGCAGTGTTTTCTTTTTATCCTTTGCTTGAAATGACCAACTCAACATGTTTATGTCAAGTATTGTGTTGACTCATGTCAGTAACCTTGCTTGTCTGCACAAACATGTTAACAGCCAATTAAATATGTACAGACACTGGAAATTATTTTGGTCTCTGTTTCTCTAACACTACTTTATGTCTCTGCCTTTCTTGCCCTCGGTTCACGTCTACATTTCTGTGTAATTCAGTGAGAAGTTCACCAAAGAACATTTTCTCTCTTATGCCTCAGATGTTGTGCGTGTTGCAACATACTGTACATCGGGGCTTTTTCTTAGATGTCTTCACACAGCTCTAGAGTGTAAAAGATTTCATCTGTGACTATTTTTTTCTAGAAACTAAACTTTTTATTTTTTTTCCAACCGTTTATTTTCTTTTTCTTTCTCTCTTTCTCCTCTCCTGCTTCTGTCATGGCTTCCCTTCATCCCTCTATCTCCGTCTATGTCACTCTAGTGTAGGGATGCCGATACTAAGGATCTGTAACAGTCCAATTTGCTGAGCTCAAGTGCTAACGAATCTCTTATCTCTCCTCTCTTATTAGCAAAGCTTAATGTGCAAAACATTCAGCTAGCCGCTTCTCATTATCTGACCGTCACTTCCACTGGTTAAAAGGACAAACGTTGGCGGCTGCAGCTCATATCAGCTGTCTTTAATTAATGTTAGTTCAGTGGGTAACTTGATAACAGGCCAAAATAAGCTTGTCTGTTGTCGGATTTGTGTGCTCTCTGCAAAGCCTGTGTCTGTACTCTGCCCAAGATTGTTTATTTCTGTAACACCACTGTACAACCGCAAGTGGGCTGAGTGTTTCTGTAGCTGTGGAGGTTGTCAAACTCGTTGAGAGGAGGAAATAAAAAAAAGACTCTGACGTGCTAGTCTTTGGCTTCACAGATGCTGCGTCGTTTGTCTCCCACTATGACACACGACACAGGATAAAATAAGCCACTGTGGTGCTAACAGCTCATTTAAGTTTCCGACACCCAACGTTTGTCAGGTTAGGATTATCTAACTGATATAGGCCTTTCCCACGGCAGACATTTTGACTTGTCATAGTAGCTAAAGCACAGTTGTTATTAATAACTCCTAATAACGATGGCTCGGTTTTATTCAAGCGTCCCAGTAAGTCGTGACAGTGAGCCAGCTTGCACATTACCGGGACTCTGAAAGTGAAGCAGCTGAGTAATTCAGTTTTATTATTTATACCTGCGCTTTTCCTACTGAGGCATGTCAAAATGTCATTTGAGTGTAGTCTGAATTTGTCCCACCCTAACAGGTAAAGGAAATTAGAAGAACAGTAAGACAGGTGTCAGTCAAGCACAGTCTGTACACCTGAGAAGAGGTCTAATCAGTGAAAACACCTGTGTAGGTGTAAACTCTACACTATAGCATTCGTTTCATGTCTCACTATGGGAGACTCTGGTAGCAAGTAACATCTACGTCTATGACAGTCTAGGATGGGACCCTCCTCCTATATAATAGGCTTATATAATATCCGTTGCAATTCAAAAAGCTCTTCTCGCTTCTTACAGAAGCCTGTCAAGCCTGCTATTGGATGCTAAGCTAACCTAACATCTTGGTCAATGGGCGCTTTGTTGCATGCTACTTCACGAACAGTAGCAATACCGCTCTACAACTGGTCTGTGCGTAAAGCAGCAATACTCTCCAACACAAAAGTAGCAATACTAGTAGCGTTCCAACAAGCAATAACCCCCAGGAAAAATTAGCACACATTTTTACCTCTACTCTAGCTTGGGAAAATAGTAATATTTCTCCTATATTGTCACCCAGTAGCGGCACAGGCTTTTAATACCTGCTAGTCTCAATAACCAACCAGCTAACCATGAACTAGGCTATTATTAAGTGACTGTGAGGTGAAGCCAATGCAGAAGTGCCAAAAACTGTAGTTCCTTGAATGGCCACTTGAGGTTTCCTCCAAAACAAGTCAGTCTCTGTAAGACAACATGTTAAAATGGCAGCAGAAATAAACATGTTTACAGCCTGGTACAAAAAAGGTTTTGGTTTCTATAGCAATTCACCCACTTTAAGTTATGCAGAATTAACAGTGTGGCCGCTTTGATTGACATGTGGGTGCCGTTACAGGAGGCTTGTTTGAGCACCCAGGCTGCATTCAGCCCACCTGAGGTCCACGTCTTTGCCCATTTTTAGATTAGCAAGGAGGGGGAAGAGGCAGGACTGCCAAGATGGCAACGCTAGAGGCTTCAAAACGCCTCTTCAGATACCTCTGATTGACGTCACAGATACTACGTGCATTCTTTATACTGTTTATGGCTATACTATCATAAAAAGATCAAATAAATAATTAAAAATAGAGTGGGAGTATACAGAATATATGCTATGGTTTGACAATGAAATGTAAAGGTCTTCCCTCCTGTATTATGTCTCCACTCTCAGCTGCACCATGCCTCTCTTTGTGTTTGTTGCTCTCTCCCACTGTTTCCCTCTTGTCTGACTTACTTGATATTTTTCCAAAATCTCTCAATCTCTTTATTCCTCTTTGACTGTCTATCCTGTTCTCTTTCTCCTCTTTCTCTCCCTCTCTCCCCGTTGAGACTGTTCTCCACCTTCCTGTTCTCTCTGTTCTTTCTGGTGATTGTTCTACTCTTGTCTGAACCTTCCCTGAAACTCCCCGCAGGATGGGTGGTGGGTACACGCAAACACACACCGTAGGCATATACATTTCCCCCTGTAAATGTTTCATATATACAACTGCTATATAAAAAAAAAATAGGCTTACACACACAAGGAAGCAGCAAACGAACAAACACACACCCACACACACACAGCAGTTGTGGTGACATTTCTAATAAATGGCTTAATGGAATTTCCTCTGCTGGTTAAAAAGGATTGAAATGCCACTGCAGGCATGATCACAAATCAATAACCCATTCTCAAAGCTGCCATTTTATTGTGTGTGTGTGTGTGTGTGTGTGTGTGTGTGTTTTTCAGGCCACAGCTAGCAAAATTTTTGTTCTGCCTCCGCGGCTCCGTTTCATTTTTCATTCATTTCATTCTCTTCCCTTAAATGTCTCTAAACCATATTGATAAGATAAGATGAACTTTATTGATCTTCAGGAAAAACTGCAGCAGCGAAGAAAAAAGAGCCGAAATTAAATATATTAATGCGTCCTCGCTGTGTTCTCTGTAGAGGAATTGTTGTTCCTGTAAAGTTTGCAACTTACAAATTTGCACTGTAAGGCAGTATCATTCATATATGGTAGTGCAAATTAAACACTGACCTCCAGAGAGGCTCGAAGCAGCTATAATGACACCCAAATGTTTTTCAAAGGAAAAAGTGTGCTTACTTTCACTATGTGTGGAGTGTGTGTCATCACCTCGCCCACTTTTCTGACCAGTATTATTTTAGCAGCGGTGTTATCGTCATCTAGAGATAAGATTAAATAGGAAAGATTAGTCATGATATGGGAGAAGTCTACAGATTATGGTGTAAATCTGATTCATTTAAGATAAATCCACACTGCTTTACAGCCTTTGTAATGGCTTTCTGGCTTAAATATGTGATCCTCTTAGTTTCTACACACTAAAGCAATTTGTAAACTAAGTACTTAATTTTTCTCTGATCACTGCCACACTATGATTATTCTCCTCAGTTTCCTCCTGGCGTGTCTCTGAATTCCAACGTGGCAATGAACACCCTAATTTCCCCTGAGAGAGCTTTGTGTGCTCCAATAATGGTACATTCTCTTTTTTGGAGGCATAAGTGAAAGCATGAATTATTCTGGCATTGAATCACACTCGATGTCAGCGCTGTTGGGAAAGGCATGAGAGGTGATATGTGCAATGCAAGTCAGTCCAGGATAGATTTATTAGTTACGCCACCGCAGCAGGGATCCTCTGCTGCTGCTGCTGCTGCTTTTGAAATAAGACGGTTTTGCGTCCACAAAACTTGATGGCACCCACGCACAGCGGTAACCAGGAGCCGGCTACATTTTTAAACACTGCTCAGCTTGATTTGCCTTTGACTGGATTTCCTGAACAGTTCCTGCTGCTTGTCCATCATCATTTAAAACTGACTGACAGCTCCCATCTCTTCTAAGCTCAAACCACTCTGACCAACGCCAGACTTTTATATTTGGGGAAAAAGGATCTAAACACTTCTCTGTTCTTACACTTAAGGAAACAGCACATCTGGCTTGACACCCCTCACTAACTGTATATACTTTAATACGGCCGAATAAGCTCCATGTATTCATTTCATTTTTCAAAACATTTTCTAGTTCCAGCTCCTCTGAATAAATATTTTTAGGTTAATCATTGGTTGGAAAATATCAAAGACAAGATGTAAGATGAAAATAAAACATGTAGATACTCAGAATTCATTAAAAATGTAATGAAAATATTTACGAATTTTAGTTGATACTTATTTATTTGCATATATATTTCATTGCTTATGTACTTTACTACATTTATTTCACAGTCTCTTTATTAAAGGTGCCATATTGTGAAGCATTTTATGCATTCATTTTATGTTTTATTGCTAATATAACATAATTTCCATACTTTCTCAGTTACCTAAAACACCCTGTGGACTGATTTTTCTATAAAGAACTCAGGACCAATTTTCCAGACGTGACGTTTATGTGCGTCAAACACTTATACTTCAATAACTTCAGTCAGAGTAACAAAACCATCTCTTTTTAGTGTCCCCTTGACACCGTCTTTGTTGTCATTGGTGCTACATTTCTGTATTTGCGTGAGTTAGAGAGTTATGTCATGTTATGTTATGTATTCTCTGAAGCTGTAGTACATTGAGCTCTCAGGGCCACCGTAAAAAATGGATAGTCTAGCTATAAGTCAGGCTTGTTGATACTAAGAGACTGTTTAAAGTGTCAAATGAATTACATCTGCTAAACAGACCTTTGCTCCTATATTCCTCAATTTGAATAAAGCGTTGAACTGTTTATATACTCTCTTTAAATAAATTAATACTCTTTTACCATTTTTCTTTCCGCCAGTGCTCTTTGGACCCCCAGACAACTCTATCTTCCTGCATGTTTTGCAGCCAGGCCTCGCTTTGCCTGTACAGCTCAGTTTATTTACAATTTCTGTGGGTCTGTTTCTTGGCATTTAATTAGACCATTTGAGAGTCAGCATCCCCACATTACGTGTAAATCTGACATGCTTATGGAGCTATCATCTTTGGAGCTGCTATTGCATCATTATGCTTCAACTTGTTCTCTTCCCACTAAAGTATCTCGATGTTGGTTGAATGTCAAAACTGCCGGATCCGTGCAAAATGCTCGGTTGCACAGGTGGTGCAACAGTGATGGGTTTTGGATCTTCTGCCAGCAATATTTGGCATAAATTAAGTCCTTTGGGTCACCTCAGAGGGATGAAGTAGGAGAGTGGATTTAATATGTGAATCCTATGTACAATATTCAACAATAACATGGTTAAAAATACAATTTTTTTGTGTGTAAGTGGCTCTTTGAGTAAGACCTCTGACGAAAGAGGGCATAAGAGGAGAGGAAAGAGACTCAAGCACTTCAAGGAAAGGAGACAAAGAATGAGACACTTTTCTGCATCAACAACACATTGAGTGTGTAACACATTTGTAATTCATGGCCAAAAGTTTGGGAAGAGTGATTCACATATTCTACGGATACTCTCCCCACAGCAGTGCACGCTTTAACACACAGCTCACCAAACCTGTTTTACCCTGTGGTGGGAAAACCAATCATGTCCAACAACTATTCAAAACTCGCCCTTTGCCAATACCACGAATGCTGCCCCGCTCATCTCTCATGTTCAGCCATCTGTTGGAGGTCCCAGAGTCACCTTGCTACGCCATCATCACCTATTCTCCTCCTTGTAAATCAAACACACTCTACTGAGAGTGTTTCAGCATAAACTCAATCAATCATCAATGCCTTGCATCATTCTGCTGCATCATAGCCAAAGATGTTCTTCCATTCCTCTATTCCCTTTTCGGTATTCTCTTCACGCAAACAATGCAACGTTTACAAAGAGATTCACCTGCCTGATATAAAGTTTTGGGGGCAGCAGTAGCTCTGTCTGTAGGGATTTGGCTTGGGGACCTGAGGGTGGCCGGTTCAAGTCCATCATGCACCAAAGTATGGAGGGTGGACCGGCAGTCCACCTGCCACAGAGCGGCACTGAAGAGGTGGTGCGCCCATCACTCCACCATCTCTCTACATTTGCATGTCCTTTGAACCCTGTTTGTGTGGTTGTATTTTGGGTAAAATGCATGTAAAAAAAATAATAAAGTATCTATTCTGTTCTTGAGTAACGCCCTCTCTGGTTCAATGCAGTGAGCTTTGCTTTTCGCTGAGAGCAGCGAATCCTCCAAATCAAATCACAAAACATGTAACTGCCCTTTAGAAAGGTTTTCCGATCTGACGCCCCCTATCTAACTTGGTCATTGGATGTTCGCTGTCTGATTGGACACTTGAAGCCTGGCAAAATTGATTCTCTTGTGCTTCTAGCCGCCTCGCAAGGTTAGCCCCTATCGACAGAACAACATCCTTTTTCTTCCAACTGTTTCAAATCACTGTTGAGAAATAAGTCCGTTTAATGAAGTGATAACACTTTGGTTAATATTTGGTTAGGTTTAAGTACACTGGATTTAGGCAAATTTCATGGTTTGTGTTCAGATTGCTACTTGATTAAGAGTACAATTATGGTCATAATTTTTAAAAAATGTTTGAATATGTACAGTAATTCCGTAACCTGGCTAATAACATCCAGTGCACAAGAGTTGGAGTTACTACAACAGCTCGAGGGCTTTGTTACTTTTCTGTCCCGCCTGCTCAGAGAGATTCTCTGCAAACGCTGCAAAGCCCACCGGCCCTTGTCCAACTTACTTTCTGCTCTCTCCCACAACTTATTGGTAAGAATGACTGGAGACTTTTTGGACAAACTACACCAATGCTTTTTGGTGAAGTTAGTGTGAACCAACCTCATCGCCAACCTCGCATCAGTGTGACATCATGGCTGCCGGTAAATGGTTAGAGTCCAATGTTTTTTAGTTGATTTGCACATTTTATTTGGAAAAAGTACCACACAGCTGAGATCCAACACCATCAGCCAACTGTGTGTCTGACCTATATGTTCTCTGATCGTGTAACTTTGTCAACATCTTCAAATCGGCCAAAAGTACAGATGTTTGCTCTGGCTGCAGCAGCAGTGTACAGTGCATGGTTGTGTTGGCAGTCTTACAGTACAGGAAAAACATGAAGTTTAACTCGTGTTCGAGATACATCGTGACTCAGCTTGTGCTGCCTGTAGCAAACCTGCATCTTATTCGCATCTTTCTTTTGACTTTATATGCAAAGGCACTTCCCTAAAATTCACCTTGCATTCACTATGAAAATACCTTAAGGTCTTCTCTAGCAAAATTCTCTCGAGCTTTGAATGCATCTCTTCGTCATGAGTGAAGGCCAAGTCAACTGGGGATCGTAGCTTTGACCTGGATTCACAATAGTGAGTCTATTTCACGGCGTGGAGGATGTATGATATGTGTTTGAAATCCCTCTGCTGTGTTCTCGAGAGGAGATGCTCTCAAACATGCATATGCTGTAAACATGTTTCCCTCTCACTCTCTTTATTATGCTCACCATCTCTGTCTGTCTCACAAACAAGCACAGCACTGTGAATCAATTAACTTTGTGTGTGTGTGTGTGTGTGTGTGTGTGTGTGTGTGTGTGTGTGTGTGTGTGTGGATGTGGATGTGGGGGTTTATGTTTGTGTGTGTTGGCTCTCCCTGGCCCAGTCTCTTGCTAGTTGGACTGACATGAAGCCGACTGCACAGTCACTGGCAAATTGCAATGTCAACCATTTCCCTCTGTGACTGTGTGTGTGTGTGTGTGTGTGTGTGTGTGTGTGTGTGTGGTGCGTGGGGGTTGAGCGCATGTGTGAGCATGTAGAATGTGTGTGAGCCAATGATTGTCCATGTTTAATGTATTTTGTTTGTACCCATTATATATGTATACATATGTATGTGAGTGTGTGTGGCTTTTATCCCATTTGCATGCTGTCCCATGCTGTTGTCCTTCCACTCCTTCCTTATAATGTTTGTGCTGAATAAATCAGCTGGGAGCCAGAGGAGCAGCAAATCTTCGAGAAAGTCAAGGATTGCCGCTCTTCTCTGTGAAAAGTACCTCTTATTACAGCAGAACATCCGCGCTGTCACCACAAAACCTTTCCGAAGCTTGTGTTAGTGCTACTTCAGTTCAAACTTCACAAGGTCTGTGTCATGTAAGTCCTTCGTAAAACTGATTCATTCTTATTGTACGCTTATTTTTATCAGCTATTACCAGCAAATATGTGTCGAAATTTGACTGGACTGAATTCAGAGGTGCCTGTTTATTGTGTTCATCTAGTCCTTTTCATCATTAATGCGCCTCCGTAACAAACTAAAATAGGGAGGCTGTGTCTTGACTGTGGCCCAGGAGGTAAAGCGGGTCATCCACTAATCAAAAGATTCGTAGTTTGATCCCCGGCTCCTCCAGTCTGCATGTCGAGGTGCCCTTGGGCAAGATACTGAACCCCAAATTGCCCCCAAAGGCTACGCCATCGGTGTGTGAATGATTAGATCCCTTCCAATGATGCGTGGCAGGCAATGTGTAACCTTAAAGCGCCTGGACGAGAAAGATTCTTTATAAGCACAGTCTATTTACCATTTTACTTCATTCAATAATTAAAAGCAGCATCGTCTCAGGGGTTCTGTGGGTTCTATTCACAATACTGATTTTTGATATTTATGATATTTACAGGCTTTGTTTTCTTAAGGGTGATGTGGGGTGACTAATAATAGATATCTGACAAGGAGGCTACATTTTCATTGCGTTGACACCGTTTGATACAAGTCTCTAATTTCCCCGTGATGGCAGCTCCTTAAAAGCTTTCCAGATCATGCGGCGTGGAAGGTAACAAGCAGAATCAGATGATCTCTTGACACCCAATGATTTCTTTTCATTTTGCTAACACATTACACATTAGGTTTGTTTAATATTTCCACGTTTTAACACTGTGATTTGATACATTGATTTTTCTTTTTACCCGCGCTTTAGGGAAATCAATCGCACCAGAAGTTTATGGCTCTACATTCACAGGAGTCGGACGATTATATTATCGACTCCGCTGAACCAGTACTGCTGCTCTTACCTACGAAAATCAACTGACAGAGGCTTCAAATTTGGTTTTGATAGACCAATCATGATTGATTTTTATGGTGACTGTATAATAAACATTAAGCAAAACTTCTTGATGTTTGGTAACTCGCTCAAATCTCAGATGTCGTAACATCCTTGAACCCTCAAAAAATTGAGAATTTTCAGCAGATTACTGTAAATAAAGGTAATAAAAATGTTCACTGATTGATTATCTCAAGCACTTTTGGAAGTGAATGGAGACCAAGGCAGGACATCAATCATAGGAAATAAAAATAAATTGGAAAAACGTTGGGATGCTGGGTAATGTAAACTCAACACAGCAGGTGGTCCTTCATGTTATGTGTTCACCGTGCTGCAGAGGACTTTACATACGTTCAGCAGGGTGAGTAGTTCAGCTAGAATTTCAGCAGTTAAACCTGATTCACAGTATAATGTGATTTTCCTTTTCCGGAAATAAAAACCATACTCTCATGTTACTCCAGTGGATTCATTCAATCACCTTACACCAATCCTGCCAATCCCAGCCAGTCAACCAAGCGTTGCCAGTCCCTCTGCGCCAGTGCTGGCTCAGCATACAAGATGAACCCTGAATGTACAGTCTCTCTCTGTATGTGTGTGTGTGTGTGTGTGTGTGTGTGCAGACTGCCTGTTTACATCCACATGCAAGCAGTTTTTGTGTCTGTCTGTGTGACTCATCCTGTTATCCTCATGTTTGCCATCAATTCCTGTTTGTGTTTGTACATGTTGGCAAGAGTGTGAAACATCTCAACAACTGGATCGGCATCAAATGTGGCACGGAAATTGTTTGGATCCTAATGACCTGGGTCACATTTCATCTCATGCTACCAGCAATTCAACATTTCCACTTGATCAACACTTCAGTGCATCATTCAGACAAAACACTGATCACCAAATTCCCATTAGTTGCTGTTTTTTTCGTTTATTCTGCTGTATTTCTCAGCTGTGCATGCACACTTGCACACTGCATAAGATAAGTTAAGTGGATTACCATTATATTCTCTGAACACATCCCAGAGGATGCATCCTTTTGGATTTTAATGACCTA
Organism: Argyrosomus regius; assembly: GCA_946959425.1. Taxonomy (NCBI): domain Eukaryota; kingdom Metazoa; phylum Chordata; class Actinopteri; family Sciaenidae; genus Argyrosomus; species Argyrosomus regius. Next base: position 6,757,843 of record OX336900.1, on the reverse strand, counting down.
GTGACCTCCCCACTGTCACCTCTTTACACATTAAAGTTAAACTAATATTACACAGAGCAGATAGTCATGTAATTTATGGCAAATTCATTCCTCCCACAGATAGGACAATTTTAATATTGATGACCTTGTGACCTTCCCACTAGCTATCATTAAACCATCATTTACACTTGTATGAATGATAGTAGGTCGGATGCAAAAAAATGATAAAGCAGTATACGTGATACTTTTACTTCTGATACAGTAATGCTACTGAAGCTCAAAGAGAAATTTTCAGCTGGGCAGATATCATCGCATACAGACAAAGTAATTTCCAACCTCATCTTTCTCTTCTGGTTAGATAGCGGCAAGCAATTTCCAATTTTCCAAACATCCCTTTAGGAGATTATGAAGAGGCCTCTAAGAAATACAACAAATACATCAACATACACCAACAACACTTGATATAAGATACATAAATCTTTGTGATATCACACAAAGAAAACTACAGCTCCCATTAAACAACTTGCTGCATCTACTCTATCGTATGTATTCATAACTTGGTTTCATCCATGTTTTACAATTATGTCTGAACTAAGCGCAACCCCTCAACTCGCCCATGGACTCCTCTTTTCATCAAGCCAAACATCTAGGGCCTATGGGAAATGGTGTTCGTTACAGGCAAAACATAAATGCTGAAAATACAACATTAGATTGTTTTTCAAAAAAAAACTATCATCCTTATCTAAACATATGAAGCGAGCCGCAAGAAAAGCTCTTTGCATCCTTGTTGTTCCAAGGGTCCTATATTCTAGGCATGTGTGTCTCTTAATATCAGCTAACACTGTATGAGATAGGAAAGGACTGTCTTTGCAGTTCAGTGCAAAAGAACAAAGAGAGGTGGATGTTTCAGATGCAGGTTGAATGGTAAAAATCTGTTGAGGCACTGTCGAGGTATCAATGTTTAAAGAAAACTGCCTTGCCTGGAAATTTTTTAGGACGTAGGAGTATAACATAGGTCGGCGATTTCAACATATTATCCCATTAAAGGTCTCCTTATTGGGGCGGCTGTGGCTCGGAGGTAGAGCAAGATACTGAACCCCAAATTGCTCCCAAAGGCTGTGCCATCGGTGTGTGAATGTGTATGAATGGTTAGCTCCTCAAACTGATGAGCACTTGGCACCTTGAATGGCAGCCAATGCCATCAGTGTATGAATGTGTGTGAATGAGATATGTTCTGTAAAGCCCTTTGAGTGGTTGGAAGACTAGAAATATAAGTACAGTCCATTTACCATTTTATTGTGTCACATGAAGAGGATGCTGAGCTCGGAAACAAATGACCCTGGGAATAGACGCACTCCTGTTCCGAGGTTGTATTTTTACTTATCTGCGCAGTAACAAATGTGAATGCGATTTTGAATTAGGTTTTTCCTACATCTAGAACCTGGAAGTTCTGGTTTCAGCTCAGTTCACTATAGCGAACTTTCTTAGTGCTGAGCTGTAAGGACATGGAGGGCCTAAGAATCCAAAATAGAGGAGGCTAGCAAACGCATCTCTTGAATAAACTGTGTGAACAAGCTCACTAACTGACATTTGGTAGCTAATTGATACTTAAAAATCAATAACAGCAAGCCTGGCCCAGTGAATGGATGAAATTATGTAGGTTACTTCCCTGTAACGAGGGATTTTAGAGGTGACTGACTAGTGCTAGCATGTTCATGATTTTCTATCCATTAGCTTGCCAGTTAGCCCCGTGAGCTATAGCCTCTAGCCAGCCTCTGGACCCTTTTTCTACCTAGGTGTGCAGATGGATTTCATCATACTCCTTGGTGTGAACATGTGTTAATGTACAAATCAGCTGTTAAGATCAGCTAAAGTATATGTTCCTGTGAAATGAACACTTCACACCCACAAAGCTTTTAATATTTCCACTGACCCCGCAGAGGGTTAATAAAATGGTGGTATATGAAGGCAATATTGGCAAAATCTGTATGAAAATGTTACTTTAATTTTACTGTTACCTGGTGTGGATTCAGGTTTGAATGGTTCAGCACAGCAAACTTGATTCAAAATTGGTTTCTGTTTACTGTGACCCTTCTGTCTCTACCTCTCTTTGTCTTTGTCAACAGAGGTTACGGCTTGAAAGGCCTTTCTTTGTCTTTGTAGATGTTAAAAATTGCTCTATACTATGTGTCTGTGTTTTTTTCTCTCCCTCTTTTCTCTCTTTGTGTTTCTATTATCCAATGAGGGAAACACAGCTGATGTCTCCTGCTCCATCACCCTCCGACCGTCTGTGTGTCTTTGTGTGTTGCTTCCTCTGTGAGGCACCGTCTCACCCTCCCAGCCGATGGACGGGGTTGGGCCAATATGAAGATTGAATTAGTCGTTTTGGTTTTATTTTTCCATTTCAGCACCACAGTGAACTCCCATATCAGCTTACATACAGCCATGGTGTCAACGCCAGTCTGTTGTGAATGACAGCCATCAAGGTCACCCCAAGGCGGCCAGGCCGGCGCTGGCTCACCCTCCCGGCCAGTGGACAGGGTTGGGTGATGCAGGGGGACAGGGAGGCACCGGCTCTTCCTAAATTTTGTCAGTCAAATTGATTCAACATGATTACATTTTTTATTTTTGTTTTATTTTTTTCCATTTCAGCGCGACAATGAAAGTGGCAGTGTTCCAGTGCAGCAGTGTACTGACAGAGCACTTACATTTTCAGCTCATACTTACCTGGCAAGGGAGATGCCACGATCAAGGAGGTTGGGTCACTCAGGGTGAGGCTCTGCCATTGCACTCCCTGTTGTACTGACCCCTGTGAATTCTCCAAATTTTGCCATGGTGTCAATGACAGTTGTAAAGATCACCTCAGATTGGTGCCGGCTCACCCTCCCGGCCAGTGGACGGGGTTGTGATGCAGGCGGCCAGGGACGAAGCTCCAATTCAAACATAGCAATGAAAGAGAAAAAAGAAACATTCCTGAAGCACTAACCTCCAAGTGTAAAGGTCTACCAGGGGCATGAAACTCCTGCCCTTGCAGATGCTGGTGTACAGCTGCCACGGGGGGGGGTGCAGGTTCACCTGGTACGCCTGGTTCTGACGTGACCCAGGGGAGGAGGATGCTTGAGATTGGGCTCCACGGGTTCGCCCAATGCTCCGGGCTCTGGGAGGGGTGTCCCCCCTCGAAGACTCACCCTCATGGCCAATGGACGGGGGTTGTGTCCATTTTGCCAGTCGAATTGGTTCAATATGTAGATTCAATTATTCGTTTTTATTAAATTTTTTTCTTTCTATTTCAATGCCACAGCCATTGTCAAAAATAGACCTGTTCCCTCCTGCTCTCTTTTTTTCCTCCATTTTTTTGCCCCCTCTCGCCTCTTCCCGCCTCTCTTTCTCTGCGTGTCTTTCATAGATGTCAGAAAGACATTTGTGTGCTCTGAATGTGGAGTAGAGGTGATGTTTGGATGTTTTGAAGCAGAACTGTCTGTCTAACCGTCTGAATACAGACTGAGACCTATTGATTTCTGGTTTACGAAAGGATCAGAAGCTAATCTGTATGGCACGCACACACACAGAAATGCACACAGACACACTTCTGTGCAAAGACCATATGCATTCCCATTACAGTAAGTACGTTGTCATGCGCACATACACACATTTTCACGTACACACAGAGTTCACTTCAGGATGAATTATGTGAACTGAAGGGAGTTAAGTAAAGGACCTGTCTTTTATTTTAGAGGTGTCCATCCATCTGTGAGAAACTCGCACGCAAACACAATGAATGAATTTGCATTCAGTCGTAAAGTACATGCATACACACATTAAAATGAAAATAATCTTGCAGTACTGTATGTACACTCAATCATGCATGCATGGCACACACGCACACAAATAAAACCAAGATGATGGGATGAATTGTCTTATCATTTTCTAAGCAAAGTGATCTGGGAGCCTCCCCAGGCTGAGTCACTCGCAGCCTGACACTCCCAATAACACAGCTTCCCTTTTATTAATTCCCCCCTCTCTCCTCTTAGCCAATCTTCCTTTTATTTATTCAGTACATCTGTCTATTCTGCCTTCTGTCATGTTGATTTGTGGTGAAAGTCGGATAGAGGAAAGGAGCAATCTAAACTAAATCAAATCCCAGATCGTCATCTTAAACAGACTTGTACGCCTGACCCCAAAGTTTTCCAGAAGTCTATGATCATGCTTGGTTTTAAAACTAAAAAAATCGAGGGTTGATGTAATAACTCATTTTTGCAAGTAACATTTTTACAGTAAACTTTTGAAACAAGAGGACTGATTTTGGTGATCTGTGGGATGGTCTGATTTATGCAACTGTAGCAGAGAACATGGTAAAAAAAAAATAGGGAATAAGAGAATATGTCGAAGTGTTGCATGTTCTGTCATGATGATTCCTGATGAAATGTGGATGAAATAATGCCCCGAATGAAGCCAAACTGTTTCCTGAACTTCAGCAGAGTGATCTATCTGACCTTAAGGCTGCTGTTGTCAGAGTAAGAATTGTTTTCCTTTGAGCCTGAACTTTTCTGCTTTGGCATTCCTTTAAAAAAGAAAACTGGTTCAGCATCCAGAGTTAGGCCACTAGCGGATTTAAATGCGATACTAAATTATTCTGAAGATATTGACATCACGCAAATTTATTTATAAAGTCCTTTTCATACGTACACATGCTTGTCAGAAGGTACTTTGCAGATAACAAAGGATTATAAACGCAGGTAAGACGGGGAGACAAAACGAGACAGATAGGACAAGAAATAGAACAAAACAGTTGCAAAAAGAGATGGCAGTATTTTGTAGGCAGGCAGGTTTTAGTTTGCATAGTGGTAAATGAAGTAAGTGTCTCTTTCCCCATTCGTTCCAACTTCATGCCACATAAGGTACATCGCACACAGTTGCTGTGAGAAAGTAATATGAGCCAACAGCCAATAAATGCTAGTAAATTTTAAACTGTGGTTGCTTCGTCTAGTTCTACCAGCCACTTTGGCATGTATTCAAACCAGCATATGGAGGTTCACTTAAAGCACAAAATTAGTTTGGCTGCTAGAATAATGGAAGTGACTGATGAATTTGGGAATGGACAAACCCACCATGGACTAAGTCCAGAAGAAGATTTGTTTTCTGCTCAGAATATAATGGTGTAGGATGGGGAGTTTATATAGATTCATGAATAGACACGGCACATACATGCCGGTAGATTAGTTTCCATAGTTGCAGATGACAAATGTGTTCACAATGAAAATATCACGAAGACAGTTTAAAACTTAAACAGAGTTTGTTACCCTGAGAACAGAAATAAAACAAGTGACTGACGAAGAGTTTAGAGATTCAGGGAAATGCCACTCTCGTTAAAAATGAATCTACAGCTAGCAGCCAGTTAGCTTAGCTTAGCTCAAAAACCTGACACGTATAAAACAAACAAGATTTAACATGGTAATTATTGAGTTTTAGGTACTGTGAGGTGGATTTTGTTACTGTCAGACCAAGCGGCAACCTCCATGACTGTGAAGTGAAGCCTATGCAGAAGTGCCAAAAAACTGCAGTTCCTCGAACGTCCACTTGAGGCTGGAGACAGTCTTCATAAGCCCCCATGTTAAAATGTCCAACTTCACAGCAGAAATAAACATGTTTACAGCCTGGTACAAAAAACAGTTTTGGTCTCTATGGCTAATTTCTTTGTTCATGACAACTGTACTGAGGGTGGATATCTATTCAAATCATCAGTTCAAATTATATTAAGGCTTAAAGTTATGAATAATTATCAGCTTGGCCACTTTAATTGACAGGTGGCTTGTTGAGCACTCAGGCTTCATTCAGCCAGTCTCAGGTCCACCGACAAACCACTTCTTTGCTCATTTTTAGGTTAGCCGAGAGGGGGAAGAGGCAGGACTGCCAGAGTCATCACACACTGAGCTTCAAAACAGCTTGTCAGAAACCTGTGGGTGAAGTCACTGACACATTCTTTATAATGTCAATGCTTTGGACAAAGCCAGACCAGCTGTTTCCCCCTGTTTCAAATTGTCAGGGCAAGTGTCATACTTCAAAAGACAAAGACAAAAATATGACAGTTGTTGATTTTCTTATCTAACTCTTGGGAAGAAAGCACAAAATGCACACAAAAATCGTTTTAAGAAAAAAAGATTGATACATTTTTTTTTATCAAAGGCTTTTGTCACATTGAAATAAAGCCTAACTTTGCAAAAAAGGAGACAAAACCATCTTTATGTTAATCTCCTGGATCAACATAAAGATGTTGCAGTCTTGAGTCAGTGAATTAAATTGTGCACCGCTTGCTTTTATTTACTGAACTGAAATTATTCTTCAGGTCGGAAACTTACTGGCTGATCTGATTTAAGGATTACCAGGATGTGACAGCTATGAATACCTTTACAACAGTAAAATGTGTACAGCAAAAATGTACTGTACTTGTTAGTGGGATGTTGCTGCATTACATCGGTTTATATACACACTGGACTCACTCCAAGTGTCTCTACTTCACAAGGGTTTGGATGTAGAAAAAGTAACACCCATTTACTGTACAAACACAATACTGCACTTCTATTGCACTTTGATTTATTGTGGCCTCATTCTTGGCAACGATTTTTCAGAAAAAGATAACATGCTGGTTGTTTTGTAGCTGTCAGGGAGGCAACGCCAGAGGGTTTGAAACGACAGGACACGAATCTTGCAAGAGAATATGAAAACTGAACTCACGCAACGAGGCTCTGATTGTGCCAAAAGTTCCCCACATGGTGAGATGAAATCACCTGATGCCAAACGGCTGCCCTGTCCTATTTAAGACCTCCAAAGGCACAAAGTCACCTTTATGAACCCATCAAACTTATGAAACACATTGCCAACTACAATTACGATGAATAGCGCACTCTCACGGTTCAAACACGTTTATCTGCATCCATGTTCAGTCCTTAAAATGAATATGAAAACAATATTTATATCCTTTCTTTTCTCAGCGGGCAAATTCCCTTTCAGTTGTCTTTCATCTCAAGAATTTGATTATTCTATAGGTGAAACGCAGCGTACACCAAATAGGCATTACAGCTCTGCCATGTCTCCAATTATAGCCTTTCTTAATCGGCTTATTTTATGAATCTCATCATTGTGCTGTGTGTTCATTTGGCCCCTAACTGGGTAATCTTTATCTTTATTTAATTTTGTGTCAAATGCTATAATCTGGATGCACATGAGGTCACTGTATATTTAACACCATGTCAGGGCAAAACAGTTAAATCATTTTAACCATTCTCAATACATATTTAACCCTAAACCTAACCCAGCTTTAGCCTAAAGAGATCAAGTAAACCTTAACCTTAAGTCCTGAACCAAAAATGTAATGGGCTCAACTTTTTGTCCTCGAATTGGAGTGTGTGTGTTCATTGCACATGCAAAGAAAACATTGTGCTGTAGAGAATAAATGAAGCTGTGGTTAAAATCCCAGATGTTGGCGACTAAGTGATTTTAATGTAATCCACCCTGCACAAACAAAACTGAAGTCCGAATGTAAATCCACACAACTTTAAATTCTACTGCGTCTGTAACTTTCCAAAGTCCTGACAACTGTTTAAGAGGCGTTAAGGTTGATGAAGTCATTTACTTTTTGTGGTTTGTCCTTAAAGGTTTTCAGGATTTTTTTTTTTCTTTTCGGTGTAGGGCCAAATGAAATTTAAGAAAGTTACAGAGCCGGACAGGTGAAGTATGTCTCTGTCCTCTTTTTCTGTCGTCTGCTTTTACAAGAATAGATAAAACAAGAGAATGAGAAACAGCAAGAGAGACAGAAAGGCGGACAGAAAGGAAAGGTGAGATGGAGGTTGTCCGTGGTTGTAGATGTAATGGTCATTATTGTAAAGTTAATGTTTCAATCTCCCACAACAGCCATTTTCTCCAGGAGTTATCCCCCATGTCCTTGAACAGGACACTGAATCCTGCTCGCTGACTGTTACTGTCACTTTTAACCATAATGCTAGCTACACGCCTTAAATGTAAGATGGACAAAGGCGGACAGAAATGACAAGTTGCCAATAACACAGTCGGCCAGCTTCAATATTTAAAGCTAGACCTCGTCTGCAACACAATCTGGCTCAGAGAGAAAGCCAACATTATTTAGCTCAGAGCTCAAGGTGAATGCAAATACTGTTGTCCCGTCCACTCATCAAGACCAGCAACATGGCCAAATAATATCACCAAACAAGGCCCTGAGATTGCATGATGTAAGAGGGAGGGTCCTCTAATCAGAACAAAACCAAGCTTTTCATTTTCTGAGTTCATCATCAAAGTAGCGTCCTGGACTCTTTGATGAAAAGATGCTGATTAGGACCCAGAAAGCCAAGTCTGCACTAATTCCACAGGCAGGAAAGAGACTGGTGCTGCCTTCTCCAATTTAACCAGAGAGTTAGATTTAGAGCTCTGGTTTTTTCACTCATTATAAAAAAGTTTGAACTTTCCAGGAGTTGATGCTGCAAGTTAGTTTACTTGTAATGATATAATATGAAATTATTTGATGTTAAAACAACAAAAAGTACAAGGGGTGTATTATTTAGCTATTTAAGTCTGTGTGTTCACGTGTAGGTCCCCTGTTTGTTTGGTTTATCATCACCCTTGAGGGAAGCCAGTAAACTGAGCCTCAGGCTAGGCACCTTTTTCAAGGTAGACAGCCCATCAAGATGAGTGACAAGTGTGTGGGAGGAAATGGATAGTATACTTCCTGCCCAAAGAGAAAGTGTTCTACTCTTTCCAAAACCTCCTCCACAAACAAGAATGATGAAATTGGGAGATCCAAGATTACATGAAGCAATGACGTGACACTCAATTCACATGAAATGCTAACATTTTTAATGGTTTCTGACACTGGACGTTGTGTTTGTGACGTCGAGTGTGATGGACATGTGGATCGTCCGTGGAGCTGAGACGGACTCAGTACAGTTGTCATGAATGTTGAAAAGCTAAAGAGACCAAAACTGTTTGTTGTACCAGGCTGTAAACATGTTTATTTCTGCTGTGAAGTTGGACATTTTAACATAGGAGCTTATGGAGACTGACCAGCCTCAAGTGGCCGCTCGAGGAACTGCATTTTCTGTATTGAATTCACTTCAAAGCCACAGAGGTTGCCGTCTCAGTGTAAAAAGGTACAGTTACAGACGCCAATGCACTCCTCCATCAACTCTACATCATTGTATAACATATAATATTATATATTCACGATCTGGGATGAAGCCATGATGCATGTTTTGTAAACCATCAAGTCTCTGTGGTGAATGAGGAAAACAGCCTACTATGTTTGCTGGACACAAGACTGTGTGCTGAGAAAAGAACCAGTAGCATCAACAACCAGAGGAGAAACGCCTGTAGGAGACACATCAGACCCCTACAGCGTTGACCCAGGTCAGTGGCTGCGAGCTTATTGGACCTGAGTGGAGCCTCCGTAGCCTTAAAGTAATGTTAAGGCACCTACGGCTATAATTACATACATATTTTACTCAATGTAGCTTTAAAGATGAAAAAAGGTCATCACTATGGTTTTAAAAAAGTCTGACACAGATCATAAAATTTGCAGGAATAAGGTCAAAAGGCTGACATGCATCCGCCTCCAAGACTTCCGCACCTTTACTTTTTATCACAGTACATAAAACATGCACACTTTGCTGCATAGTAGCACTGAGTAATAGCACAGGGTGTAAATCTTGACTACAAAATCGTCTGATATAAGAAATTTCTTGTAAGGCTAGCCTTTGTTTTTAGGTTAGTCTGCAAGATACTTTTTTATACCTTAATCACTTGATTTTTTTACCTTACCCGAGAGACTTTGGAGGAGCATGTTATTCTTCAGGCTATCTGAAATCTACAATTTATATTCTTTACCTCTTCCCCTTACAGCAAGAAGGTGTCTGCGTGGGTTCTCTCTGGGCTTCCTTCCACTGTCCAAAACATGCTCTTAACAGGTTCATTGGTAACTCTAAATTGCCTGTAGAAGTGAAAGTGAGTGTGAACGGTTGTTTGTCTCTATGTGCCCTGTGATGAACCGGCAACTTGTCCACGGTGTACCCTGCCTCTTGACCTAAGCCCCCTGCGACCCTGATAACTTGATTACTTTTGGTATAAGCTTATAGTCTCTAATGTTTGCAAAAGTTACCAAACTTTTGTTAGACTTTGCTGTATAATGGACAGTCAGTTTGCTGGCCTAATGACTCCTCTGCTTGTGCAATGAAAGACTCAAAGAAAGAAACAAAGAAAACCCGACATAAAAAGCTTCTATCCTACTTCTACTCCAATTATCATCCAATCCACTGATTATTTGGGCTGTCTGCAAAACAAAACAAGATAAACAGCTCTTTAATGACCTCATCATTCAAAAGCAATAATTAGTAATATTTACTATTTATTTGGGGATGACTCATTTGACAGTCACAGCCGTCAAGAAGAATTCAGTTGAGTTAAATGCATAAGTGAGAGAGAGAGAGAGAGCATGAGACAAGGACGGAACAACAAGCTGAAAGAGAACTCTGAGAGACAGTGAGCAGAGAAACTGAAAGACAAGAGTCAGCAGAGAGAAAGAGAGATGCAGAGATTGTTGCTCATTCATCCGGGCTCGCAAACAACAGAGTCACAGACAGTGAGACAGACGAGGGGGAGACGACGAAGAAGATGAGAGAGCGAGGCAAAGCGAGGAGGATCTTGTTCGGTAGATAGATCACAGCAATACAGATCTATTTACAGATTAGTAATGGTTCTGACTGTGTGTGTGTGTGTGTGTGTGTGTGTGTGTGTACGTACTGCACTTATCCAGCAGCACACAGTCACACTTACACACACACACACACACACACACACACAGCAAACGTACCTTTGCTGGTTATTCTTATATCCCCTGAGCAGAAAGCAACAATTGCCACTCTGCAGTCTGTTGTTGATTGGCTGTAATAGTGGAGTATGTTATGATTGTAGGTGTTTTTGCACCATCTACAGGCCTGGGTCTGAACATATGTCATTTTATTAGTGTTATAATGAACAGCCGAGGACCCGAAAGGCAAACCAGGAAGCCAGTTTCAGTGAGGTGGATTAGCAGGTTCTTGAAGATCAGAGCAGTTGGGGGGGGGGGTCTTGAGAGGGTGTCAAGGGCTAGTGGTGGCGAAATACAAGAAACAGAGAGGATGACAAGACTGGGGATGGAGGTGTGGCTGATGTGGCAAGTAAAAACAGGGTTAGAAAGTGAGAGATCATAAAAAGGTGAAAATACAAGAAACAGATCTCGGTCATAGCAAAGTTATCACTAGGGTGACGGAACAACCTTACGGAGTCTGGAAGGTAGAGACAGTCTTTTATCCTGAGCGTTGATTGTTTGAGATGTAGGTGTGGTGGTTAGCCAGGTGAATGGGGAAATGGAGGTCACGCCGAGCAGTACACACAAACAGGCACAAACACACAGGAAAAAACAAGGCAAGGAAGAGGGACAGCCTCAATCCTAACATTTAGGGATTGAGTTGCATACATTAAAGGTCCGGTGTGTAAGATTTAGGAGTATCTATTAGCAGGAATGGAATAAAATAATTGTTAGTGCGTCTTTGTTATCTCAAAATGAGCCCTTTAGATTTACAGTGAGGGCAGGTCCTCTTCCAAGGAGTCCGCCAGGTGCCACTAAATCCTGGACCTTTAACTGCAATTGCAGAGTGATCTCAAACAAGTGCATCTGCAAGATTACATGTATTGTGTTGTAGCCGTCTCAAGTTACGCCTCACATCTGGCAACTTAAAGTCCTTAAAGTAGTTTTTAGGGTAAAGGAATATCCATGCATCAGTCAATAAAACCAACAAAAGAAAAAACAAGGCTGTTGATACAAGTTCTGGAGTGACTGAGGTTTATAGCTCGCTGTTGCAGGTGCAGCAAGCAACATTATGTCTTCATTCGACAAAGAGCAGCCAGTGGCGGTGAAGACATTTAAGTTGCCTGTCTCTCATCAGGTGGACATAAAACATCACAGACACCGTCATAAAAAGCTCCGGAGATAATCACTTAATGTATAAATCCTGGAGCTTGCTTCATCAGTTTGTTCAAAATGTCCTCTCCTCTTGGGGATGGGGGAATGTTTTCAGTACCACAAAATTTCAGGGTGGAGTTTGATACATGATTTGCATAATGGCGTGCCGTGGCATATTCAAACAGTCTTGCAGTCTTTTTATACTTGCGTTTGATGACTTCAAGCCTCAAGAACAAATGAACACTGGTTACTCACCACATGCTAATTTTGAACTCTCTCGATTATGACTGAGGCCAAACTCTACAGGACTAAAGGTTAAAACAAGTAAAACTGTATTGAGTTATAGAGTTGCTGGGTAATCATCATCTTCACCTGGAGGGTACAAACCGGGCCAATCGCATTCGTCAGCAGCACCTAGGTGGGCTGTCCAAAATGCTAAATGTGTCAAGTGAAAAGAAAAATTCATCGGTCAAGGGGGTCACTGAAAAAGAAAAAAGTAAAATCTAACAGCGAGTGATCATATTACATTCAGAATATATATTTATACATATTTATGCTGTGAATCACAGTAGTAATCAGCTTATCTGACATGACCATGAGAGTAAATGTGCTGTCAACATGTGGGGCATGACAATAACGACCACTGATGGACTGAAATCAGCAATACATTAAAATTTAATTACTTACCTTCTCAACAAAATGGGTAAAATATCTTTCACCATCGTGATAAACCTGAGTGACTCCTTCAGTAACTCACGAGGGCTCCAGCACAGTTATGAGATGAAATTTTAATGGCCTCTGGGGGGATTTTTAAAGAATGAAAAACCAGAAATGATACACAGCCGCTATAAAACAAAAATAAATGCGAGATATATTGTCAGACATAGATATACAGCACATTATAAGCTGCATCAGCTCACCGGAGACGTGTTCTGTGCCGTTCAACTGGAAATTTTATTCCGTCTTCATCCTCTGCCTTCCTGCTGCCTTCAGGATGTGCAGCTGAACCTGTTTAGTCATCCGACCTGCATCCCAACACTTGGTGCTTCCTCTCCGGCAAGGAAAAGTGCACTGACCACGAGTGTTTAATAGAACGTGCACTATTTTAACCTGTCGGAAGATCATAAAATCACAAGATCACAGACGCAGTAAAATTAGCATTATGTCGCATTATGTTGAAACACCTGAACCTCAAGAGGAGCTCACTTCTCTGCCCTGTCTTGCGCTCCTGCCTCTTCAAATCATCAGTTGTTTATGAGCTTTGCCAAGTACTTATAGGGCTGCACAATTTCCCCCTACTTCACCATGAGTGGTGACAGGTGTTAGCAGCATCCTTCATCTATTGGCATTTAGCTTTCAGTGGCAGGATAATACCACAGTAGAACCATGAAATAGAGGAAAAAATAGCTCCAGGCTGTACTTTATAAATGCAGGCGGCGTCTACAGTATTTTACATGTATATCTCAGTTAAAAACATTCGGATCAAAGCATATTGGAGCATTTATAGCACAAATGGTGATAAGACGTATTAGGTGCAAAGGGCTCATGAGCATGCTGTGCAGATTGTAGATCCCCTTGAGGCAAATTTTGTGATTTGTTATATTGAGCTATGTAAACAAATTGACAGGCTCCCCGGATGAATCCAAGCGGCATGCAACAGACTCCACGGGGATTGCAGTAAACCTTCCTTTGGGTAAACAGAGGAGAGTGTACATAGTGCACAATGCAAGAGATGTCACTATTATTATTATTAGCGGGAGCAGCAGGGGCAATCAGTAGAGAGAAGCTGTGAGCCCTAAATTAATTTGTCCAACTAACTAGTGAAGTGATTAAAAAAATGTGATTAGAAATGTTTGTGATAACACATATTGTTCCCCTCGAGGGACTGTAGAAGAATAACTGGAGGATGGATGAATCTATTTATATATTTTAATATATTTTATTCAATAAAAAGCAATGCCCTACCAGCATGATTATTATGTTTTTAACCCTAACAGTAACACTAACTTCTAACTTCTAACACTAACTTAGAAAAAAAAAAGAAAAAAACTTCCCCTCAAGATACAAAATTGTGATCCCTGTTTTTGAATTAAGAGCTGCTCAATAAACAGTTAATACAGCCAGCAGAAAACTCTGTGGCTGCTGATTGAGCACCATGATGTCTAGGATGTGAAGCCGCTCCCATGAAGATTAGACTACGTTGCTCTTTAACAAACAAAGAGAGAGAGAGAAAAAAAACCCACAACCCTCCGCCTTATCTGACCCTGCAGCAGAAGCAGAAGAGTGCAGTTAACGTTAATGTCCATAGATTACATGGTGGATCACTTATTGGTTGAATGTTTGACTCCTGATTTGTGTTTTATTTTGGTAAATGCCTTTTATCCTATAGGGTTACTTTTATTTTGATAAATGTACTTATTTTACATGACCATAATTTAATATGTGCTGTTTATTTCATTCAAATCTTAATATTCCTTAAATGAGTTGTGAATTTAAATTGTTAGTTGAACTGGTTTTTAACCAACAAAAGAATGTTGTGCAGGTTATTAAATAAAATTATTGGTCTAGTGAAAAACCGTTCCAAAGAAAATGCCTAAATATGATGATATATATCCTCAAAAGCTAAAAAAAAAAGTGAAATATATATTTGCCACATTGCAGCAGGAAAAAGAACCAGTAAAAAACAATATTATTTTCATCACTAATACTTTATTTGACATATGTTGTTCAGATTATGTAATACCAGTATGCCACAAAAGCAGTTTGTTTTTCTTTATCATTGCTACGCCTCTAATATACAGCACATAATATTCTAATGTAATAAACATCATAAAAATCAATATGTTAACATGTGTTGACAGTAGGTTCATTGTATGCTGAGCCAGAGTTAAATATTGTACATTATACTTAACACAGACAATTAAGTCAAGTCCACAAGAGATGTAACACTGTGCAAAAAATGCTGAATTTTAAATAGAAGACCATGAGAACTCTGCATTTGCTGTAGACAACCTCGACCAATTAAATGTGCTCCCAGTATCAAGCTGCTATAAGCTTTAATCTGCCGCAGGGCTCTATTCAGCAGCTCTCTGACATATGAAGACCGTGAGAAGTAATATTTAATTGTTAGTATTGTTAGTATTGTTATCTATCGGCTGGGTGGGAGTTGGGTTGGGTGACTGAGGCGGTCACTCTCCTCCCCTCACTGCTCCCCAAGATAAGACCTGAAAAACCACAAATGTGTCAGAAAACACCCCAATTCACCTCCTCAGCTCCAAGGACTCGCACTCTTTCACAATGGACGCTTCAAACCCGTAAGTGTTATGAAAGTGTTTTCAGTTCTTTCTTTCTTCAGCTGATTAAAGATTTATTTGGTAAAACTGAAAAGAAGGTGAGTGTGTGAAAATGTGTTTTAGTGATACGAAGTTGACCGAGGACGAGAGCGGCAGTCTGAAGAGGAGCAAAAAGAAGCAAAAGAAGGAAGATGCCTGGAGGCCAGAAGGACGCAGAGACCCTTTTGCCATGGTTTGTTGTGTTTATGTGTGAGTGGATACATGCTGTGATGTACTGAATGTGTGACACTCTTGTGAACACTTGCATATCACGCATGAAACAGCTTTTGGCTGTAGGGATCAAACTGCTGTTTGAGAGTCAATCGTCTTCAGCCTCGTCTTGTTTTGTCGTAGCTGAACTCTCTGCCTGAAAGCAAGCAGCAGGAGATCCAGAGAGCCCTCCACCTCTTCTCCTTGGGCCCAACTCAACCCAAGACGCTGCAACAAGCCAAAAGACACACATTTCGTTTCTGGGAAACACAGCCTGTTCCCAAACTGGGTAAGAAGTAATTCTCCATAAAAACCAAAGTAGATACTTAAAGCAAACGTTTCTGATGTTTTGGGAAAAGCGCTTTTCCTCGTTCTGATGAGAATTAGATGGGAAGATGTATACCACTCTTATATCAATCCATTAAATATGTGTGTAAAATTTCTTGGCTCTGAGCATGGGCAACCAGTGGAGACTCCAGGAAGTTGCTTCCGGCCAAGAAACTGTTTGGCGCACAACCCAAAAAAGTGCAAATTGTCACTTTTACACTTCAGTTTTCACACAGTTTAGACAAACAGGAAATAACACGTGAATATGTGAGCTTCAGAAGAGCTGGCAGACAGATTTGGTTACCTTTGGACAGAGCCGGGCTAGCTGTTTCCAGTGTTTATGCTAAGCTACACCAAGCTGCTGGCTGCTGCGTCATGTTTCACGGACAGATATGAGATTGGGATCTGTTTTTTTATGCCAGAAAAGGGACGAGTAAAATGCAAAATGTTGGATTGTTCCTTTAATTATGAAAATATTCACATTGCAGATGGTGCAGGTGACAGTGATGTGACTCATGGCCCAATAATAGAGGGTGAAGCCAGTGTCCGAAAGGAGCCCTACTCTCTACCTCAAGGTTTCTCCTGGGACACTCTGGACCTGAGCAGCCCCACAGTGGTAAGTTACTTACTGTAAGTCACATCATTAGAAACTGCATCACTCATAAATTCTAGTCTTCCAGAAGTAAGGAAGTTGTATTTTGGAGTAGAAATGTAAAAGTTGAGGACTTAAAATCTAGGCAAACTGAATACTTTTCCATCTATCATTCCAGCTGAGAGAGCTATGCACTCTACTAAATGAGAACTACATGGAGGTTGACGACAACACTATCAGATTTGACTTCTCTCCGGAGTATCTGCAGTGGTAAGCTTCAAACTGGCACTTCTAAGTGTGCAAAGAAAAACTTTTTATTGGAAGCAGTAGTTCAACATTTTGGGGAATATGCCCTTTTTGCTTTGGACAGTTAGAGAAGATCTGATGTAACTAGCCTCATGCTGTTAAATCATGTTTATTTAATTGAAATATTTAATTTAATAAAAAACATTTAAAGGTCCAATGTGTAGGATTTAGTGGAACCAACATACTCTCCCACGTCTCACCCTGTCCTTCCAAGCATGTACGAAAAACTCTGACAGTCAAATTCACAAAAAAACTGAGCTGCCATATTTCTACAGTAGGCCAGTTTTTATAGTCTGGAAGCTAAGCTAACTGTCTGTAGTCTTCTTTGTAATGCAGAGATCTTTGAGCTCTGTGCAAGAAAGGGAAAGAACATATTTGCTAAAATGTCAAAACTATTCCTTTAATGTTCATAGACATTCAAACTACTCAGTACAGCTGAAACATATTTATTTTAGGCTCTGAGTTGCACTAAAGGAATTACAGCGTTGAGAGTCTCAACAGTACAGCATCATTTTTCCAGCTAGACTTTCCATCCAGACCTTCCAACACACTGTATCAGTTACAAAACGGGTAGTCTAATCTCTTTAGTACTGCCTTTTTTCTGTGTGATCTACATAAACTGTATCTCCACCTTCAGGGAACACTTACATCAAAACATAATAATATTTACTTTGAAAGGAATAATTAGCATTAGCATTCCAGGAGCTGGTACATTTCTGTGGCCCTGAGGTTGAAAATAAGAAAGCTGCTGCATTTATTCAGTTCTTTTATTGGAACTTGTCCGTAATCAGAGTTTAGTGAACTTCCAATACATTTATTCACAAGTCATGTAGCAGACAATGTCATTCTTTTCCTCTTAAGGGCTTTGCAACCTCCTAACTGGCTGCCACAGTGGCACTGTGGTGTGCGAGTGGACACCAATAACAAGTTAGTCGGCTTCATTGCTGCTGTTCCTGCAGATGTCCGCGTGTATGAGACGTGAGTAGCTCGTGAATTTGTGCAGAGATATGTGTTGACGTAAAATCTGATGAGCGGTATTGGTATTCAAAGCACTGTAGTAAGTTTTCTTTTAAATTCCTCAAAGCAAATGTGTTCTGCAGGGAGAAGCGGATGGTGCAGGTCAAGTTCCTGTGTGTTCATAAGAAGCTACGCCTCAAGCGGATGACTCCGGTTCTGATCCGAGAGCTCACCAGACAGGTCAACCAGCAGGGTCTCTACCAGGCTGTCTACACAGCTGGCGTAGTGCTGCCCACACCATTAAGCTCCTGCAGGTAGTGGCTGTGACCAGGGTCGATCCACATTTGACTTACAGGCAAAGTAAAGCCACAGTTTATTATATATATTTTAATTTTATTTTATAAATTTTAAAGAAATTCAGTGTGCTTCTAAATATGGAGGATAGGTTTTGACGTGAACAAATGATTCTGTCAAAGTTACAAGACTTTTGTCAGATTTCCGTTTTGATCTTTGATTTATTTACTTGTTTGAAACAGCAATAGAAATGTGATGACAGTTGTGGGATTGCTTGCTTTTTGCTGCCAGGGCTACTGTCAATCAAATCTGATCAAACTACACCCATGGGATGCCAGGGTAGCTGACCTAGATGAGTGTGCAGGTTCAGTGCTTACAGCAGTGGCTCAGGTTCAATTCCAGCCCACGGCCCTTTGCTGCATGTCTTTCCATCTCCCTCCACAGTCTCCTCTTTGCTGCCACCATCCAAATAAAGCCACAAACATGAAATAAAACTCTTATATAACACTGATAGATGCTTTTAACTCATATTTAACTTTAGTAATGGCTTATTTACTCATGCATATTTAATGTTATCGAGGAATAAAAAGTTTTAAAGGTCTTTAATTCAATCAAGAATTCAATGAAATGCAAAATTCCTTTATGGTATTATTGGTGTCACTCTCTGTTCTCCGAATTAGCAGACATGCAGTCTCTAGAGTACATATACTATTACTTCCAAATGATTTTGTTACAATGGGGGCTACAAATTAGCTTACAAATCATACCCCGTTAATCTAATTCTTTTAGATACTGGAATCGTCCTCTGAATCACCGAAAGCTGGTGGAGGTGAACTACCCAGGGCTGAGACAGAGCATGAACCCGCAGAGAGCTGTCAAGTTGAACCATCTGCCTGAGGTTAGTTTGTGCTGCCACCTAGAGGCAAAAACCCATTGGTGCTATTACAGTCTGATATTGGCCTGACACAACATTGATTGACCAAAGCGTTGGACTGGCAAAAGACACTGATTTCAATCACTTGTGGTATTCTTACAGCATGTCCCTTATATTGCTCCTCTAGCTGACAAAGACACCTGGTCTGCGGCCTATGACTAAAGAAGATGTTGTGGGGATACACTCTCTACTCCAAGCAAACCTCAGCAAGTTTCACTTCAGCCCCAGCTTGTCTTTACAGGAAGTAGAGCACTGGCTGCTGCCAAGGGAGAACGTGATTGACACCTACGTTGTGGAGGTCAGTTTCAGTCTCTCTATTTTTAATTGGAATGGAAAGACTGGCTTGGAACTTAAGAATTGATTCACCTCCCCTCTTTGCCCACAGGGAGATGATGGGACACTGACAGACGTGGTTAGTTTCTATAGCGTCTCCTTTAAAGTGCTGAATCACCCGGTCCACACTGACCTGAGAGCAGCTCACCTCCTGTACGTTGCCTCTACTGCCACAGAGCTGGTCGACCTCATGGGGGACACACTGGTTCTGGCTAAATCTGTAAGTCTACCAGGAGAAAAATCACCTTAATTTAAAAAATGCTCAAGGTGTTTAAATTTAAAATAACATTAATATTTTATTTGGCATGGATGTGGGCTTTTTTTTTTTTTTTTATAACTAAGTAAAGATTTTTTTTCTCACTGACAGAAAGGTTTTGACATCTTCTCTGCTCTCGACGTGATGGATAACAAGAGTTTCCTGGAGAAGCTCAAGTTCAGCATCAGTGACACAAGCCTTCACTACTACCTGTACAACTGGATGTGTCCTAATGTCAGCCCGGACAAGGTACTGAATAC
Source organism: Argyrosomus regius (assembly GCA_946959425.1). Lineage (NCBI taxonomy): Eukaryota > Metazoa > Chordata > Actinopteri > Sciaenidae > Argyrosomus > Argyrosomus regius. The sequence goes on along the minus strand of OX336900.1, from coordinate 6,738,059 downwards.
TGTAATATCTCCACCTGTCAGGAGACGTCACTGTCATTCTGTGTTTTTAAAATCCTCCACACCATTCGTCTCTGCTGACAGTTTGGTGTTTTTTTGTGAATTAAATCTAAAAAGTCATCTAAGATCTTCGTAAAGTAGAATGAAACTCTAAATTCTGATGTTTCCTTATGCGGTGTTGATGTTTTAGGAAAATTATAATTATTTTCAGGTTTGAATGATTGGTTGGATAAAACCTAATTAGCATCTGTTGACCCTGCACGTAGACAAAAAACAGCCACAGAATAATAAATACTCTACATGAAGCAGCAGAATACCTCAAAGTCCTATCATCATCTGGCCAGATGATGGAGGAGCGTGAGATTATAAATAATTTTAAGTGTCAGTCATGCATCAGAGAAAAATAAATGATCAAAACTGAGGAAGTTATATTTTGCCAGAATATCACACTGATGATAATCCCTTGGCTTATTATCTAATACTTTTAGGATTTGTTTATTTATTGAGCGTAGTCACGCCTTCCTGTCACCAGGTTGTTATGCAATAAGACAGATGGGGAAAAAATCTTAGCATGAACAAAAGGCTTTGCTGCAGACGGAGACAACTGGTGCCTGATGACGCTCTTAAAATTAATCTGAACATTGATGATGACCCTGCTAGCTTGTTTTTTCAAAGACAGTCTCGTTTGTGTCAGTTATAATTCCTTGATATTTAGCGTCTGTCACATATGGGATGACTTCACTGTTAATTAAAATGTCAGGATTAACGGAATTATTGATCCTCGCTGTGAAATACAAACTGTGTTGTTGACATTAAGGGTTTAGCATGAATTAGCCAGCCAATCCGACACCTTGCTCATTGCAGCTGTCAGTTTGGCTGCAGAATGTTCTTTAGATCTTGCATGAGTAAAAATCACAGTATCAATTTTTACAAACCAAACAGTAATCAGCAGATTAATCCATAATGAAAATAATAAGTAGTCACAGTCCCAGACAAAAAATTCAAAATGAGCTCCACCTCAAAGAAGTAAAATCCTGCTTTTACATTAATGCATGAGTAATAAAAAATATAATAACAGTCACAGGGATATTGTCCATTCCCCATTGAGTACTTTGAATTTTAATATCTTAAGTACATTTTCCTGATTATACTTTAATATTTCTTACTGAAGTAAAGGATCTGAAATCCTTGTCCACTACCCATCGAATCATTGATCATTCATGCAGCTCGTTTAAGCGCAACAAGCAGGTAGATTCCTTGAAAAACCAAAAATAATTACATATATAGAATCACCTTACCAAAGACACACAGATCCTAAAAAATACACGTTTTAAAATCTTAATCTTCAAAATATTGTGCACACTCATGACAGCTGAAACGTCACAGACACATAACATTTTATGACATACAAGTCACACTGCAGGTTCAGTGGAGGTGTTTGATAGCTGCCAGTCATTGGTAATTCATAGTAATGTGTGTGTTTTGCAGGTGGGCTTGGTGTTTCCCAACTAACCTGCCACTGAAGGAAGACAGAGCTGTGACGATGAAGGGACCAGAGTCGCTGACAGACGTCAAACTGCATCATCAATACGAATTTGAGTTTAAAATGTAAACTGACAAACTGTAAAACACACACACACTCTAGCCCTCTCTCTCTCTCTCTCTCTCTCTCTCACACACACACACACAGAAATCAATGAAAGAAATAAAAATGAAATTCCATTTGTAAATACATTCATCATCCGGATGTCAGTTATTAACTGGGTTCAGCATTTCTGCGACAGGAATAGATTGTTTCTGAAATGATGGAGAAAATGGACCCAGTACATTCAAGTAATATAAAGTGTGTGTGTGTGTGTGTGTGTGTGTGTGTGTCTCTGTGTGTAAATTAGTCTCTGGACATTCCTGCAGGCAATTCACACAACCCCTTTGATTTGATTGAAGAACAGCAACATTAATCTTTCACACTCACGCATATATAAGAATAGCTAGAAGTGTCTACAATCTGCACACAGTCATGCACACAGATGCAAAAAGTCAGGCGTAAATGCAAACAAGTTAAATCTCATCTAGACATCATATGAAAAGTCAGGCAGCAGGTTTCTGCAGGTTGAACCTCTCTGAAAGACACAAATTTAACATCTATATCTCACAAATACAAGAAAAAATGTTATTCAATGTCATTATATGTAATTTTAACAACTTGTCATGAAGAAGAAGAGAAAAACTAATAAGCATATTATTTATTGAGTCATTTGCTTATTATTAAATTAACTCATCATCTCATTCATTATAAGAAAGTCACATTTTCTTTGGTTCAGACTATGCAACCATGGGGTATAAATGGAAGACATACATACATTGTGTAAATGTGAGCAGCAGGGGGCGCTGAAACCTTTACTATTTCTACTTTATTTACTACACTCTGAGGCACTGTAGATTTACACATCACCTGCTTTGCATTTTATTGTTAGGACTACAACAGCCCAGTGTATCAAGAGAGTATCTGCAATGTCCTTTTGAATCTGTAAGGACATTGTTAATGTACAAGTAAGATCTGTGTAGCTGGTGCCAAATGTAACTACTCTAATTCATGCTGTTGGGTGGTTGTTCCCAAACAGGGGTATCAGGGTCCCTCCAGCCTGTCACAAGATCATTTTAGGAAGGCAAAGTTTGATTAATTGGACAGAAAAGAGGAAAAAAACATTGTTCAGCTGCAAAAATGTGTTATATAGTTGGGATTTTCTGTTATTTTTGTTTTTGTGTGTTTGTGTATATGGTAGTTTTTCCTCTTAGAGCTTCTTACAATTAATCAAATGAAGGAATATGATAAGTTTACGGGATGGCTCTTAAATCGCTCATTTGCCAACAAAATTCGTATCTGTTAAACACAAAGTACTTTACAGCGCTTCCGTCTAAAATGTAAGTACAAAGTAGCACAAACAAGAAATTTAAGTAAGTACAAGTACGTTAAAATGTTATTGTGTACATAATATTTGAATATAAACTTCTGCTTCTGAAAAAAAAAAACACATGCAAGTCCTAACAATCGGAAAAGTGGGCGTTTACCTGATGCACATGAATGCAGCACCGCGCTGAGATTGAACCAATCAGAAGCGAGAAGGCATTTTAAGTTTGAAGTTAGCGAACCTGCGGTACAGAGCTGCTCTCTCTCTCTCACACACACACACACACACACTGCCGCTTCTGAAGCACCCTGCCCGGGCAGGACAGAGCCGTGTGTCTCTCTGGAGCCGGACAGTTTACTAAAGTAGACAAGTGTCGATGTATTTCTTGTTTTTTCTCTCACTCCCGTCGAGGACTCGCTGTTGTCGGTGCGTAAACGGTCGTTTAACCGACCTCCGGTGACGCGCTTGCGGTTAAACGTTAGCACTGTCAGGAACTTTACAAAAAAAACATAACGTGCTGTTTTTAAAAGCTTCGTCGTGTTTCTCCCCCTCTCTCATAGCACTATCACGGTGGATGTTGCGTTCGCTGACGCTTGAGCTGACCTCCATAAAGGATTACAGGTATGTCATGTACAGATTTGGCAGCTTGTTTGCTGATTGTAACGCAGTGTTGTGGTGTAACTTCACGCCGGTTGATAGGAGGCATTGGCACAAACTTCCTCTGATGTGTGTTTACGGAAATGCTCGTTTATGACCGTGCATGACGTTTAGATTAAGGATGTGATGAGTAATTTTGGTTCATACACTCCTAACAGCTGTCACTGCATTTAGTCAGTTCCCTTCCTTTTAGTCACGATAGCTGCTGTTTTTATCTAGCACTTCAAACAATCCCCACAGTGTTATGTCGTATCTTGTGAGGATAACACTCAATACTCATTGATATGAGGCAGTCCCCCCTCCGTGTGACATATCAAGTGACAGCACGTCCAAAAGCCAGCTGCTTTTATCCTTTCACCCACAGTCTTACTTCAGTCAGCTGGTCAACAGAGAGTGAGTGAGTCGCCCCTTTGCAAACAGTGACAGTGTAGCTGTGCTCTGCAAAACCACCTGTGAAAACAAAGTGACAGCAAGGTGTGAGAGAGAGAGAGAGAGAGCTTATGCATACATTTGCTTTAAAACAACTGCTATGGTGAAGGTTATAATGTCACAGCACACTATGTTATGTAAGTCATGTCATGTTTATCCGTGTCAGAGTGCCATGGTTATGTAAAAACATGAGCATTGAGATGGATGAGAGGTGCAGCTTTTTGTTTATTCATGCGCATTTCTTTCGTAACCGGAGTCTGGATCTTCTCACTTGTTGCCAGGCTGTTAATTTTAAAAGTGTTCAAAATATTTTCATTACACTGCACTGTATCTTTAAAATGTATATTAATCTGTCTTTTAGCTCACTATCTTCCTATAATTTTGTGCTATCAATCATTTCACGGGTTGCTGTCCCTTTTTTCTCAGCTGCTGAATAGAATGAAGCTCATTGAAGCTTCATATCCAAGGGCTATGTTATTTGAGGCTTGCCAGACTGTAATTTTCCCCCACTATGCAGCACCTCAGCGGGCCTGTGTCACAACAGGTTTCCCAAGACCTTCCTGATCCAACTTGGTGTTGAGCAAGACCGAAAAAAAGAAAACGTATTCATGCCTTGATAAGACGCACTGTGTGTCAGGCGCAGAGCAGGACAGCACAAGTTTGTGTTCCTCTTCAGCTCATTAATAACGCAGCGTGCCGCTTTGTGTGTTACTGTTGTTGTGTTGGGTAATAACAGAAAGTTGACGGACAAAAGCACAGTGAGCAACATCCCAACCTGTCCAAGCAGGGAGTGGCCCTTCCCATGCTTTTTCTCTCTCTCTCTCTCTCTCTCTCTCTCACCTACATTGTTCTGCTGATCTTTACCTGTGTCTTCTTTGGACCATGTAAAGACCCCAAACAAAGAGACAGACGCTCTATTGTTTTCGAACAAGACTTGGCATTACGTGGTAAATGTTATCATTCACCTGAACGCCTTGTGTCAGTCTTGCGGTGGCTTTGCGTTGCCCCAGGAAGGATCCTGTTACTCAACAGTGGATGGTGGATGAGCGTTCCTGCCGCAGAGACTTGTCTTGTTCTACACTGAAACTTCAGTTTGTTTGTTTTCATGAGTGCAATTCCTGAATCACTAATATTACAGGAAACTAGCTTTCCTGTAAGAAATACAACGGCCTGGCGAAACCCCGCTGGCCTTGAATGATTAGGCTAGAAGTCCTCAGTAAAAGCAGACGTGATGTTGACTGCCTCAGCTGGGCAAGCTTCAGTACTAATTGACTTTCCCCTCAAATACCGTGCGACTAAAGCACTGCCCTGTTGTTTTCTGGCTTTTGTGAGGACTTTCTCTCTTTTTTTAAATGTTCAGATCCGTTAATGGCCTCTCATTGTGCTTTTGTTCTGCTGCCGTTCTGTCTTCTGTTATGAAGGTGAAATGTGAATCTATTTCCCATAGAGTGTTGCTTAACTGAAAATTGTTAAATTAGGGTTGTAAATGGGTAATTAAGGGTTTTAACAAGGTTCTAAGATGGAAAAGCCCAAGTTTAGCTCAAAATGAGCAAATATTTACTTTTATAGCCATCCATATACCAGCAGTTTCATTGTTTTCATACATAATTTTGTAGAAGAATGTCCATTTATCACTTGCTTTTATTGAAATTCCTCCTATTATGCACTTTTGGCCCCGTTTGTGATCATATTAAAAAAGTCTTAGGAATCAGCCACTCTTTGGTAGAAGCTCTGCTTGAGCTTTGAAGAAGTATTACACACATCAGTAAGATATTAATATCCTCATTGTGAAAGAAACTGCAGCAGAACTGTAAAACTTCTTAACAAAGTCAGGCACCACTCAGACCTGTCTCTCCCCTCTCTGTAGATCGGACCTGTCCTCTCTCCTCCGCTCTCAGCAGGTCTTGATGTCGGCTGCACGGCCAAGAAGATCTGCAGTGCAAATATTTATATAAAGCAGAAAGGATGTGACAATATGAGCAATAGGAACTCCACAGGGAAGAGTTCTAGGGGTTACCCTCAGGCTAATCTCCGTGAAGAAATATTTATAAACCTAGCTAGCAGTTAGAGTGGACCGCTTCCAGCTTCGTCACCAAGACTGTAACTGTATTTGGTCCGCAACTGCACAGCCAAGGCCCACTTCAATGACGTTGTTTAACCAGTGTAATATTTGCATGGCATATAAACATATGGTTATACTTCAGACTTTGATTTGATTTGCGCACACATAATAGTTTCCATGCGTCGAGGAAGCGCGAGGCCTCTCTCCATACTACATTTCACTTTGTTTTAGCTCCGTGCCAGAGCGGAATTTCATCTGACACCACTGTCAACCAAAAATAAAGCCGTACAATAAAATATCAGCGGGTGTTTTGAATCTCCGTTCAAAACAAGTTAGTTTATGGGAAACCTTTTCTGTGCATGTCAACAAGGCTTTTATGGCCTCTGTGCCCATGTGAGTGACAGATGTTGCCATGAAACATCCATTAGTAAAACACGCAGATGTATCTTTCATAAACCATATGTAGGGATACAGTCCGAGCGTTGTTTTAACACAGCAGCATTTTTAATCCAAAGTGAAAAGGGGATGTAGAGTGTGCTGAGATGAGAGTATTCAAATGATACCGCCCTGGCTCAGCTTATTCTTAGAGTTTTATTGCCAGTAAATTATATGCACAGTCTGATTATTAAGATTTCAATCGTTCTGCTATTGCGCCATAAATGTCAGCTTCACAGGAATTGAGGAACCAGTTGTATTTTAAGGTTAAACCATTGAGTGGTTAGTTGGTTTAGTCATCTAGAGGATCAAGCACAAAACATCATCATTCACCGTAATTTAAACGAACTACAAAACAATTGATGCTTTGCAAAATAGAGTTAGATGATGATATGGTACTCCTGATACTACAGCTAGCAGGACGCTTAGCTTAGCTTAGCATAAACGGGGGGGAACAGCTAAAAAAGAGGGGAAAATAGCTGGCTCCCCTCTGTTTTAAAAGTACCAAAATCTGTCTATCATGCGTCAAAACTCACTAATTAACAATTTGTAGCTTGTTTGATTAACTCCCACTAAACCTGAAGGGTGAAAACAGAAAGTTCTGGTGTTACTGGTGGTAATGTGCTGGATTATTTCTTGACTGGGGACAGTGACTTATTCGTTAAGACTTTGTCTGGCCACATCCAAGAAACACTCTGCCACGCAACTCCCTGGAAAAAACAAACTTTGGTTATTTTACATATTAAACAAACGAGATGCTAACATAACTTCAGATTTGCTTATAGACAGATGTTGTTTGCACAAAGCTAAGCCAGCTGTTCTGCCCCTTTTCCAGCATGCATGCTAAACCAATCAGCTAAACAGTAAGTGAATAAAAACATTACTAAAGCGCCAAACCCAGTGCCCTTGCACTGTTCACTGTACACGTTAACACATGTATGTGTACCCCTTTAAGAAAACTGGTAAATGTATCCTTGAGACAAGATTTTAGACACTGCTAGGTCGTACTTACCACAATGTTTTTCCATTTCTGTTTTGTCCACTACTGTTAATATCTGTCCATCCATCCGTCCATCCATCTCTCAGCCATAACCCATCCCCCTGCAACATAGGATCCCCTTAACCCCTCCACCCCCTGCTTAGTAGCATTCCAGCTGGCCAGATGGTGTCTGCTCTGCACAGCGGACACCAGAGAGCCGAGAGGAGCCGGAGAAACCTCATGAGCACGACTCCCTAGATGAGACATTCCACCCCACTGATCTCTGCCCCCCTCCTCCTCTCCTCCACCCTGCTCATGTCGCCCTCTCTCCCTGTTGAGTCTTGTCTGTGTCTTACAGGCGCCGATTCTGGGAATGAAGTCGGCGTTAATCGGCTGTTGACCAGCAGGAAAATCACATTAGATGGTTTGTGTCTGCGGTGAACTGTGAGCAAGAACGACAGTAGAAATCACAAAGACTCGCATGCTTTGCGATGTACTGTATATGTAAATTGGCACACATGCACATGTAGTTGCATAATCATGAGTAGAGTAATTGTTGTCCACCTGTAACGCATTTACTTTGAGTGAAAAATTAAAGTGAGGTCATGCATTTTTACAACGTTTTCCAGCCATTGAAGTTCGTACTAATGTCTAAAGTCATTCATTCGTCAACTGCAGTTTTATTTTACATGTATGCTGAGCAGGTTTGTGGTGGAAAGTGGCTTCAGGAACTAGTCAAATAAATGCTGGAAGTAAACACGGAAGGGAAAAAAACCAACAAAAGATCAGCTCTACTCAAAGTGACTGGCCTAGTTTTTAAAAGTAGCTTCGATCGAGTGCGCTGGTGAACGCCACGGTCAATTTCTACATTTCTCAGTCTTCCCATCAAAACTTGGCAAGTTTAATGCAGCTGAAGTGTTGCTGGAAAGAGGCAATGCTTTCCGTATGTCAGGGTGCAACAAAGGGTAGCAATCGGTGTGAGCGTAGGTGCTTTTAACTGTAGCTACTACAGTACATCTGTCCCATTAAAACACCAACAAAATAAAACTGCGTAGGTGTTTTGTTTCTGGCCCACATAAAACACTGAAAACAATCCAGAGTAACACATTGTGTGCTGTGTATTTGTGCAAGTATGCATGCATATGATCCCCTAGTGAGATAAAGCCCCACAAACCCCACCCTTCCCACTCCACACTTCCATGATTGCAGCCTTGTCGGAGCGCCAGTGTGTATTTGTGTCGCCCTGTTTTTGTGACTCTTCAGTTGCGTGTCCCTTTGCACTTCAGCGTGTGTGTGTGTGTGTGTGTGTTCTTTGTGAATTTGCTTGTTTGCTTTCCCATACGTCACATTTAATGGCTCCTTTTGAATGCAGCGAACAGAAAGGCGGAAGGCTGGGGACAAAAAGAGGAAAACGCGCAGATGCTCCTCTGTGTTAAACCTCGCAGCCTCATTAAATTTGAATGATGTATGCTGTTGTACCCCTTTTGGGGGGAAAAAAAATATTTCTTTGCCTGGTGATAAAGGCAGCTCCGCCTCCGGCAGGTCAGTACAGTTTTCACAGTGTCAGTTACCTAGCCAAAGCAGAGTGCAGGCATGAGTACCCAGGGGGTTGTTATGTCAACTGCCTTTCGGGTGGCTGGCTACAGTCAGCAGGACTTCTGGTAAAAGGGATTTCAGGGAGTTTGTGTCTATGTGAGAAAGAGAGGGGAGAGAGGGAGGGATGGATTAGGCTCTGGCCCTGTTTTTGCCCCATCCTCCTCCTCCTCCTCCTCCTTCTCTGCAGCAGCAGCAGATCTTATCCTCCCTCCATCCCCCCCCTACCACCAGACTGGGGCCCCTTGGCACCCTGGAGACACATGCCCCTACAAAAGCCATCACATCCACCCCCACAAAAGCCCATTCTCTCGTCAGTCCTTTCCATCTTTCCTCTTTCCCCCTGCTCTCTTGACCTCTGCAGTTCTCTCCATTCTCCCGTCGTACCCGCCCTTCTCCTCCTCTTTTGATCCGTCTTCCCTTTTTTGTTTCCTCCGCCGTGCATACACTTCTTCCTCCTTCCTCCGCTTTCCCTTCTCCCCCCCCTCTTTTCCTATTTTCCTTGCAGCTCAAAGCCAGGGGGAGAGTTGAGTCATGTGAACGAAGGGCTTTTGCCGTGCCCCTCCTGTCAGAATTATCGTTTGAAGCTCTCTATTAACGGAGGCTCCTTTCAACAGGATGAAGTGTTGCAAGCCTCTACAATTGCAATTAAAATTTAATTCTGCCAGCGGTTGCAGGCAGGGTACTTAAACCACCTTAAGTGTTGAAAGATTGCTTTTTAATGAGAAACACATTGGTCACTCAGTATGTGGTTGATTGTTGCATGAGGGTGGTTAAAAAAAGTGTGACACACCCTGGATCCGCCCCCTGCCCCAGCTGTTTTCTCATGTTTGGTTTGTATGTGGAAGATGGAGTTATTGGATTAGGGGCTGGTGACCCGTACTCATCTGCTTTCAATAGTTGGTCACATGACCTGGTTGCAGTCATACACACCATGCAACATAATGCATACTGTATAGATCACGGGATGCGCATTTTTGCACTTCCTGGTAATTATTTGATTATTAACCAACAGCAGTCACATAAGTTATGTTACTTTCTGGATGCATATCGAACAGAATAAAGGTAAGATTTGATTTCCTTTAACCCTAAATACGATCTTTATTGTGGCTTTTCTTACACTGCCACATTGGTACTTGGGGATACACATTACGTGACTAAACTTGTAGCAGAAAGAATACTTTTGTAAGTCGCTCAGATATCCTGTTCTGTGAAATTGTTCATATCCTCCGCATTGGAGATACTTCCGTCTTTTGTTTTACTACTTTCAGGTAAAATTCCTGAGTGCTGTACCAGCTGAAGAGCTCAAATGGACCGCCAGTCTGTTGTGTTTCTTTTTTTTTTTTTGCCTGCTGTCTTTGCAGTCCATGCACTGGCACCTGGTTTTCTCAGCGGAGTAAAGTTTCCACTCTCCACCCCTCTTCCCTCAGGAAGAATGTGTGTCAAGAGCTGGCAGCGTCTTTAACTGCCTCCTCTCTGTTTTGTTTTGTTTTGTTTTTTTTTTGTACGGCGAAGGAAAGTCGATGTCTTAACGTCTCTCTGATGCTTGCGGTAACTTTATGTGGATTCCTGAAGGTTTACAGTGGCAAACTGTTGTCATCGTACAAAGTGTTGGTGCTGAGCAGATACCTTGTCTGTGTAGTGTTAGTACAACTTTACAGAGATTTTAAATCAAATAACTGTCAGAATACAGACAGTCTCAGGTGTAAATCTCTGCAGTGTTAAACCAAGACTTTCAAAGTAAGATGAAACGAGATAGATGTTGAACTGATCTTAAACAATGTTGGACACATTTGTACGATAGTTTGTGTCTGTCTTTGGTTGCTCGCTCTCAGTGTTCTAGTGCTGTGACGCTTGTCGTTAAGTTGATGGCTTATAGAAACAGTTGTGGCTTCTCTGGTGAGCTAAAAAGACAGACTGTCTGTCATACGACCTTAAATGTTTGCTAAACAGAGCTTGCAGGCACATAGCTTGGACCAGCACCAATGAAGTGATCGGGTTGTCACTTTGCCTATTCAGGCTTTCCTTTGGGCGTTACTCACTTGAAGACAAAGACTCCGATTTTTTTTTTTTTTATACAATCAAGATCTCCTGCTTTTCCCATGCAAATCCACTGTTTATGAGTAGGGTGTAGCCCTGCATTCCTGTGCTGTCCTCCTGTGTGGACATGTGAATTCTCAAAACATACAGACTGGTGAGCTAGAGGTCAGCTTTTGCCTCTGAGGCACCTTTCTGTCTGACCCTTGTATTGGAATGAATCAGTGAGTTAATAATGTGTATGAGCTCCTTACGGACCCATGTGACAGGTATTCCTCTCCCATAAGAAGTCGGTTTTCCCCATCGCTTCCCCCATGACATCAGTGGGCTGTGAGTAACAATGACATGATGAAATTCGAGTGAATTTTTCTTCAGGTGCTTGAGTTGACTCACCTTTTTCTCATGCAGAACGCCGGCCAGTAAAAACACTGAGAATAACCAAAGCTGTTAAACCAGAGTGAGTAATTCCCAACCAGGGGGAGTTGTAACCCAGTGGGTAAAAACTGAACTGTAGCCAATCTAAACAAAATAAAAGTTGCAAAGCAAAGCAGAAAAGTAATGCATACGTGGTTTTAATGTGTAAAGTAATGGATAATTACTTTAAATAATAACTTTTTGTATAGCATAATAACTAAATATATCAGGTAAGTGGTTGAAGAACACTGCACGAGACTTCTCTGCACACAAAATGTTTATTTCTCTCAAGTTTGTTCACAAATGTGCAGTTTTATCTTGGAAAAAAACATTTATTAGACACTGAAGTGGCTATTTCATTTTGTCCTATGAGGACAGTCATGACTTGCCCTTATTCTCCAACAAGTAGTAGCCCTACAGGGCTGTTTTTTAGCTTTAAGGTATGAGATATCTGCAGAAGATCGCTATTACTTTTGTAAACATTGCTGCCGCACAACCTGGACACCGATGCTTTGGGGTGAGGAACCTCTCAACTACAGGATTCATGACTAAGATGAAAAGGGCGAAAACTTTCCTCACACATTTCAAATCATCTTTGAAATGTCGTGGCTGTTGCAACTTCTGCATTTGTGGTATGTTGCATTTAGTAGTAGATCTAGAACAGCTATTATGTAATCATCAAGTAACCGCTCAAATATTTACTCGAGGTCCTCACAGAGAAGTAAACTTCCAAAAACTGGACCATCGTGGAGTACGAGGAAATGATGCTACTAAATCTGATACTGTTATGAGTGCAGAGAGTACATCTGGCTGTTGAACCCTTTTAAAAGTGTTCTGTCCTGTCTCTCAAGAGTTTTGGACATTCACCAGGCTCATGAGTGGCATTTCCTGATTAATCAAGCATTTATGAAGGAGGATATGGGGCACAGTCAGGAAGTGACACACTTGGCCTTTGTTGAGACAGATCTTCCTCTCATAGGCAGCAACAACTCCCAACGGGCAACAGAAGGTCAGAGAACACTCTAGTGATTGGAAACAGAGGATTCTCGTTTGTTTACATGCCCTAGAGGAGCAGAAATGATATTGGCTGTACGGGTTAGCAGGTAGTACTGGTATAACTGCATACTGAGCAAGATTAATGTACTGTCGTCATTTAAAACAAAAGCCATGCGCGTGCTTAGATAGCTTTTCTCACATTCTGTCAATCAACAGAACCCCTCAATTGAGATGTGACACTGAGTGCTTTTAAGACAGACAGACTGAACAAGCCCACTTATTCACGTCAATCTAACGCAAATGGAAGTGGATCTGTTTTTTCTCCCTCTACAACCACCTCTATCATCATGTACTTAAACTGTACTAGCACATTAGACCTTATTCAGAACCTCAGTTTGTCTTGGTCCTGCACATTTCTTCTTGTTCCACTTGTCTGTATTCCTGAAGAAATAACCATAAATAGGTAAAGACACCTTGTGGTGTTTTGGCAGTGTTAAAACACCCTACCAAAACAAATATTCCTGGGAGTTCACATTTGCTGATAGCGGGTGATGATTTTTGAAGCATGACTCACAACTGTGTGTTCAGTCCCCCCTTGTTGCTTAAAATAACAAAGTCCGCTTCCAAACAAAGCAGCCTTGATGTTCTGGGTCTCCATGGACAAGCTTTAACGTACTGTTCAGCACTCCTTTTATAGGAAGTGACCTAGGTGAATTATGTAAGCGTGTGCATCGTCCAGAAATCAACATCCAAACTCTGGATCTTTTTTGCCTTCATAAGGCAATCCGCAAGCTTTGGAGTGACAGTTTAAACCCCCGAAACAAATTATGTTACGTATGAGTAAATCTGGCTGTTTGTCTAAATGCTGCGTCACATCTGTGCGCAACCACCCTGACATCTGCCTACCTGCACGAGTGTTCCCAAGCATCCCTAAAAGGGTCGGCTGCTGCCAGGTCGCCACTGCCAGGAGTTCAGGTCGGTGAATTTTGAGCTGTTGGGGAAACATGAGCGGTGGCTGCTTCATTCCTTCACCGCCACGATTGCAAACGCTTCACCTCGTTGAAGTGATTGGAGGTGGGGTGAAAGCTCAAGAAGACGCATCCATAGACAATTTATGTTTTGGTATTTATACCATTATATTTCATGGACATCACAACCAAGATGCGTCTCTTGAAGTGCTAAACTTTGTAACCCTAAAGCAGACATGATATAGAACTCCGAACATCCTTTTCTCATTGAGTTGTGCAGGCTTCAGGCTGTGCAGTAGTGGCTTTACCCCTACCATTGGTTATGCCTGCATATTTAATAGGCCATTTGGTTTTCATATTGTGCAGTAAATTCTTAGCTTTAGCCTCATCTGATCTTTAACTGGCAACTTATCGCTGGACTACTGTAACTGGAATGGAAGTGCAGATTTGTTAATTTAACAAACACATGTGTCGAGTATACGTTTTCCCAGAGTGGAGGTGTCTTCAGGTTTATGACACGGATCAGACGACATGACATCGTCCAGCAGAGTTACAATTTATGGTTCGACTGAACTTAACTTTTACACAAGGGAGGCACTGTTTAGCCAAGCACTGTTATGTTAGGGGGGGAAGGGCGAGGAAAGGTCGAGGTGAAGACTGACACACAGATATACATATCCCTCGACATATACACCGATTTCCTGTGGAATATTTCAAAGCCGGATCTTTTATGAGGGGGGCCAAGAAGCCCAAGTCTGGGTCAGTTTTATAACCCAGCAGGTGGTCAGGGGTCACAGGGGGTGCACTTGAGACTTGTTCAAGCTTGTCATGATGTCTCTTGAAGTCAGCTCATTTATTTCACCTTTCTAACCAAACTTGCCTCTTTTCCCTCTTGCCTTGACCCTTTGTTCGCTTTCAGTCTTTCTCCTGAACGCTCTCATTACTAACATTGTCCAGACTCAGCACTCTCATTTATATTTTTCCCAAACCCCTGTCCCTGGCTATAAATGTGAGAAGCAGTGTGCTAAATTAACTCATGCCCTGCGATTTGAGGGATACCAGGGGGCTACTTTAACCCCTCTGGCCCCCTCTAATATAAATACACCTCCTTTTTTTTAATTCACTTTTTCTCTTCTCCTTGGCCGTCCTCTGGCAGAAGCCCCAAAGCATCGTAAGCATACTTGTGCTTTGAGAAATGTCTTGAGCAATTTAAAAAGTGCACACACATGATTTTTTTTATCGCCGATGCATTTAAGTGAGTGCAGTTTTCAAACCTCTGCATCAGAGCCACGTGTGGTTTGCTGCTCGGCGGAAAAAAACCCATTTTCAGCGAAACGAAATGAGCTAAACCAAACTCCTAATTTTTCTCACATGCTATTGAAAAGTCAAAAGTTATTAAATAATTCCATTTTTTTTTATCGTGCTAGATGTGGAAAGGAGATGTGAAACACATAAGTCTTTTCAGGGACACAGGAGGGTGAAGCCTGTCCCAGCATGCATTGCTTGAGAGGCCGTGTAGCTCGTCTATCACAGGCCTAGACAAACACGTTCACACTTCGGGGTAATTTAGTTTCCTATGCGTTGTTTTTGTAGTAAAAGCAGACTCATTATGAGGTGGGATAATGTTCAAGAGCCTCAAAGCCTCGACTAAGTAAGGAATAAAATGGGATGAATGTTATTTTATGTGTGATATCTCACTTTCTCTGCCTTTCCCCTCCCTCTTTCCAACTGGCTCCAAGTGAGTTGATGGGATAGAGGTTATATGAGAGTCTCACTGCGGTGGTCGGCAGTCTTTGTGCAGAGCTGGCTGACATCATTCTCGTGGGGGGGAGTATTAGCTGGGGCAGGGCAGGGCTTGGCTTGGAGCTCTACAGCTGAGCCAGTTTCCTATGAAAGCTGGAGAAGTGTATGTTTTGGTTTTAAACAGTTTTAAAGTGCCTGTCATTTTAAATTGTGCTCTACAATCATGACATGCTAATGATGTCTTCCTTTCCTGTGTTTGCAGCGCCTGGATCATTTTGATGGAGTGAGACTTTGCTGTCAAAGGAGATAAAGCTGATATCTTGATTAGGACAATTGAAGCAGTGACTTGGAATCTTCTCACCTGCATTCGGACCCCAAACTGAGCTGAACTCCAGAATGGATGGAATAGACACGCTGCAGAGCTCGGCCCCAGAGACCAAGGCTGAGCGAATTGCCCGCTACAAGGCAGAAAGGAGGAGGGAGCTCGCCGAGCGTTACGGCAACACAGACGAATTCACCTCCAAATATGTCCGCAGGGACAGGAAAATTGGCGACACATCCGAAAGCGTGTCCTCCGACACCAAGCAGAAGGAGAAATATGAGGATAATGGATCAGAGCAAACGTACACCAGGAGGGGCCTCAGGAATAAAGTTGCAGAACCTGTGGAGCGCGCTGATGATGAGCCTGCCTCGGAAAAAGAGGCAACCACCCAGCTCAAAACAGACACAGTTTTATCCTCCGTGAAGACGTCCTCTTATTCCAGGTGAGTTTAATGCACACTTCTGTTGCATTGGTGTTCTCAGTGAGTCCAGGCTTCTCTACAGGCAGAGTGCTGAACAGCAATTCAGTCTGTACATGCACCTGACCTCAAATAAATCTCCTTCAACCTCTTCAGATCACCAATATTTGCAACTGGTGGCTCCTTTATGAGGCGTCCCTTGATTTTGAGAACATTTGGAGTTTAACTAGTCTAATCTATTAGATTACTGTAAAGGGGGCTGCTGGCTCCTAATGAGTGAAAAGGAGGCAACAATCCAGAGAACATTTAGTGCTGTCTTCTGTTTGAAGTAAACACGGCAGCTAACATCTCCAAAATAGGCCATATCTGCAAAGCGGACTGCCTCATTTATTTTGCCATGGTATGTTTTGCACTTTTGACATGCAAGCTGCTTGTTTTGGTTCACTTTACAGTGATACGGGGGAACGCACATGTTTGACAGAGCAGACGGGATGACTTGGAAGAGTTTTCTCATTGGTTGCCAGGAATGTTTTTTTGTAGAATTGGACATAGATGGAATATATATATATAACATGACCAGTCTTGGGTTTTGGGATGTTTGAGCTGTAATCAAGCAGTAGATTCTGCCGTGCGCACATAGCCAGACGTGTTTGTTCTTGAAAAACAGCCCGAGGGAATGACGATGGAGAGAGGGAGAAGAACTGAGATGGACAGAGTGTGGAGATAATGTCAGAGATTGGGGCTTATTAGGATGGGATGGGGTCTATATTGGGCTCTGCCAAGTTTTCACGCCCTGCGCTTAATGAAGTAGGACATCTAGACAGCTGTGGTTGATGGCTTGTTACTATGGACCAATTATTTCATGAGATTGGGAAAGAGATGTCTTGTGTTGTAATGGACTGGCAGAGGAAATCAAATATGTGTAGCGAGGCATGTTTCGGCAAATCTCAGCTATCAGGTGTTCTACTTCATAATCTCTCAAAAAAAATGTGATTTTAAAAGGAGGTTTTTAAAGTTAAAAATCACTGAAAGCAGCAGTGTTGTGCGTCACAGTGGACATGTTTTCCTACTGGGCCGGCTCACCGGAATATTTGGCAAAATACAGAGTGAAGACACACACAAAGTTATGGACTACATTTTTAATTACAGAGAGCATGAAAGCGGGTTGATGTGTTTGTCTCGCATGCCTGTCACGTTAGCTACTCATCTTGTCAGTTTTCTAATGACATTCGCTGCGTGTCACGGTCCAGCTGTGCAGTCGTGTGTTACGCAACATACATACCACGGTGTATGTATACTTACCAGCATTTGGCTGGTGGCTGCTACTAATTTTGTGCCCATACATGCAGCTAGACTGAGGCGGCTATAATGGCAGCTATTGTTTACTTGCCTGCAGCTTGGTAGTGTTTTATTTGTATATCATGCGTTACCCAGGATGTAATCGGAGTGGTCTATGTTAAATGTTTGTCTTACTTACTGTTTGGAGCATCACACACATTCCCTGAACCCTTGCAGGCAACATATTTGTGTGTCTGTTACAGGAATAGCATAAAGGAAACTGGAACTCAGCTGTCCCAGTGATAATGAAAACTGTCTGTCAACGTGTTTATCTGCCACAGACCAGAATCCTTCTCTTGTTGACGTTACACTCGAAGGATGACATTCCAAAACACTGGTTATTCTAATAGGGCTGTAACTGACTCTGTTTCGGCTGTTTAAGTTTCAAACGAACACTATATCAGCCTACGTGAGTCTCATCTGTAAGACTCAAGTTTTAATGCCTTCCTTCGTCATCTGTGATGTGAAAACATCACACTTCTAGATGTGTCATAGCGGCGCTGTAAGCAGAAGAGTCCATCATAGTGAGTGGCAATAGAGGAGGTTGTACGACCGTCCGGTTTGAAAGTGGTTTAGCTGAGTTCAGTCAAACACTGGAGCAGAGAGCATCAGAGTAGCCAACAGACTGGAGTCACACCAGTCTCAGAATCCATCAGCTATCATCTGACCTGGAGCCAACGGTCAGTGTGTCTTGGCTTCTGGCGTAGCCAGCGGATATCTGGAAAATGAGTCGGCTGCAGTTTGATTATCAACTTAAAAGAATGATGATAAAGGCAACTGCTAATCTCAATGAACAGATATCTGCATCTGAATGCTAATAGAAATATCAATCAGTGTCAGACGATAGCTGATGAGTTCAGAGATTGTATTTCTGCCTCTTTTGCTCTTCGTATGGACTGCTACAACCCATTCAAATATGACTGGTCAATACCAGTTGAACTACAAATAGAAACCAGATTGTTTCCATTCCTTGGTCCCTCCCCTACAGATTCTGTATTTATATGCAGTTCTAAGTGTTTATAGATATTGGAGTTGCCCTGCCCTGCCTGTCCTACTTCATCCTCTCTGTCCCCGTTTCAATGTCTCACTTAATGCTTGACATAATTTCAAGAGTGAGGAAGTTTACTGTGTTTGATTAATGACTCGCCTGCCTTAATTTGAATGTGTTTAACTTTTCATCAACTTCCCCTCATTACTCTGTAGTGCTGCCACTCCACATCCTCTCTCTGCATTGCACGCCACTCTTCTTCTTCTCTGGTTAGTCTTTATGGCAGCAGACGACTGACCCGTGCAACCCTTCGGTCCCTCACGTACAGATTCTGTATTCATATGCAGATATCTGTTTATAGATATTGGAGTCGCCTTGCCCTGCCTCACTCTGTCCAGCATCACTCTAGTCTGGCGTCACACTGCCCTCCATTTTTATCACCCTCCTCCGCTTTCCATCACAGTTTTGTGGTTTGTGGTCATTTTGAGACTCGGCTTGGATAGTTTACAGCCTGCCATCATGCCACTGCTTCGGCATCGCTCTGTGTACGATGACGCAGCTAAAAAAAACAAAACAAAAGTGCATTTATTCGACTGACAAAACGCGAGGCGCCTCAGGGTCTTCTCAACTGTTGACTTTGAATCATCGACTTTTAGGAGACAGCAGTAAATAAATGACAGTAAACAACAGATGTGCACAAGTAAGATTATGGGAGTTTGGCAGATGTATCACCGTACACAGTGCTGTACACGAATTCAAGAAATTTCCTGCATGAGTGGGAATGGTACCATGTAGTATTTTGGGTTTGATGTTCTGTGTTATTAAGTGTGTGTAGTAAACACCGGTAATTGTGCTACTGGCATGTTGGGGTTAGCCAACTGGATTGCAAACAGGACTGAATGGGATTTGGGCTAATTATTGTTTACATGGCTGAACCATTACAGAGTTTCAGTACCTGCCATGTGAAGAACGCAGCTTCCCAAGAGTTAAGCGCACAAATTAGAGACATCAAGACAAAATCTTTTAATCATGCCACAGTCGTGATTATATCCCTCCTGCACTTCATCTTCTCTGTCCCCCGTTTGAATGTCTCACTTAATGCTTTGTGTGTGACATAATTTCAAGAGCGAGGAAGTTTACTGTGTTTGATTAATGACTCGCCTGCCTTGATTTGACTGTGTTTACCTTTTCGTCAACTTCCCCGCCCCCGTTACTCTGTAGTGCTGCTGCTCCTCATCCTCCCCCTGCACTGCACGCCACTCTTCTTCTTCTCTGGTTAGTCTTTATGGCAGCGGACGACTGACGCGTGCAGCCCTTCCCCTTCAGCCGGCAGTCAAACTGTGGGTGGGGCTGAAGTGTCACTGAGCACTGTGGTTGCGAGACGAGGGTGCAGAAGTAGAGCGTTCGCTACGGTCTGCAGACTTTCTAGTAGCCCAATGTTGCAGCTGTAGAGCTTTTATGTGTCTAAAGTTAAGTATATTATGTGACAATGTGTAATCATTTTGGCAGCCGCACATTGCTGTGTATTGCATTAGTTTATTGACTGTTACACCTACATCAGTTTGTGATCTTCTATCTCCAACCACACCACATTCACACGACATAAATACCTCGGCCTGGCATTTTTAGATTTCCCATTATATCACAAAGCTGTACGCGAGGCGTGTCAGCCCGAAACTGTCAAAACTTTCCGCGGTAGCCAAACCCAAGCCCAAAATTACTCATAATAATACACTGCTGTAAAAATTACTTTTAAACAATGTTTCACAGACTCACACATGACACCAGTCCAAGGAAAAGTCAGACGATATGCAGTCAGATCCAATATTTAATTATATTTTTGTTTTGTTTTTCTGCATAATACATCTGCACAGTTCTAAGGGGGACAGTATATTCCAATAGAAGTGCTGTCCAATCAGAAATGTGTTGCATCCGGCAATTTCTGGAAATTTCAGAAACCATTAATCAGACACTCACATCCAATTTAAGCAGTGATTCATTCATTCGGGAGAGACTGTCTGAGGGCAGCACAGTGCTCAACACTGTCGCCTCAGAAGAAGGTTCCTGGTTCGAACCTCGGCTGGGCCCTTTCTGTGTGGAGTTTGCATGTGCTCCCCGTGTGTGCGTGGGTTCTCACCGGGTACTCCGGCTTCCTCCCACAGTCCAAAAACATGCACTTAATAGGTTATTTGTTGACTCTTAAGTTAGCCGTAGGTGTGAATGGGTGCCCTGAGATGAGCTGGCGACTTGTCCAGGGTAACTCTGTCTGGGATAGGCTCCATCCCCACCGTGACCCCGATGAGGATAAGCAGTTACAGATAATGGGTGGATGAAGAGGCTCTGATAGTGTGCACCATTATCCACATATAAACAACACCCCTATCTGTGAGGCGCGGCTTTTTTCTCTGCCTTCTGACGTTTGAACAAGTTGCATAGTGTACATTTAAATCATTGTTTCATATATTTCACAGCTGAATAACTCCACAGTAAGAAATAAACTCCATCGCAGTCGTATTGGGTGTTAAGTCCTGTAGTATTTTGCATAATATGGTTCACCTGCTTTGCTCAGTGCCCCCACATTATGATGTGGTTAATTGAAACTTGCTGTGGTTTGTTTTATTTTGTTCACTCCACAGCTCACTTACTCCTTTTTAATGTAGCACAGACTTCATTCAGCAAATAAAGATCCTTGAAAGAAAGAAAAAAAAAAATGTGTTGTATCCTGAAGCTACAGATCGGCTTGGGGCTATCTCCCCTTCTTCGGTGACCTCTGACCCCTCCCAGATGTCAATCGAGATTCTCCATTGTGTTCATAGCCGTCGTCTCTCCCCTCCTCCTGTTACATCATCGCCGCTACCCCACAGGCAGCTGCTGTCCCCATCCATATTTAACGCCCATTACTTAGAGATGAATGACCATCCTCAGATGCTGCGCAGGCATCGCTGTTTTATCATTGCCAACATGGGACTGAAAGAGCAACATGAGTAAATGTTGTAGCGTATCATACGAGACACAGTAAGTGGCCTTCTGCAGCTGCTGTTGTCAGTTTGGTTTACATTGCATCATTTCTTTTGCTGTGTGTGTGTCTTGAGAGTACATTTTTGGATTATAGTCGTGTAAGTAATATGCTCATTTTTCTGTCTAGTTTGCCGGCATCAGCTGTAACAGACACATAATTTCTGTCTTCGCTTCAGTTTGCTAGAGAGTGACCTCATTTGTCTCTGTCTCTCCTAGGCTGCTGGAAACTGATGACACAGAGGAGCCAAAGGGTAAGACGAACTCTCCACTTTCACTGCACTCAGGTCCTCTATTGTTCCGCAGACCGCCGTATCGCTGAACTCATTCAAGCGCTCTCTATTACTCAGTGTTAAAGGAATACTGAGCTCATTGCTGATGTCAGATCACCTACCTGGTTTTATAGATTTTGGCTGGTTAATACTCTGCCACTGACGAGGAGTGAAAGAAAACAGATCTACCGGTGTCTTTGGCTCGGTTTTGTTCGCTTCATAATTCAAAATGAATGTTTTGCCTCGGGCGATGGTTTCCTCTGTCCAAAAAAACAAGGGAGATAATGTTTGGCACGTGTCTGCGTGAGTTTTTTGTTCAAAGACCGTGACTTAGTGGGCGTGCGCTTACACTTGTGTGTGTTTCTGTGCAACGGTTTGATCATATGCAATTACTGTGGAAGCTTCTTTCAGCCAGCTCGCATTATAAACATATTTTGGAGCCTGCTGCTATAGAAAGAGAGAAGAAAATGGCTAAGTTTACACATGGGCCGCTGGCTGCTTTTCTGACTCACATTCAGCCACCTGAGCCCACAGAGTCAGCCTGTCTGTCTGTCTGTCTGTCTGCTTGTCTGTCTGTGTCATTGTCATTGTGCCCTTTTGCCCGTGCCTGTCTGTATGTGTTTCTCTGTTTACGTGTTTGATTTGGCTCTGCTTGCTTACCGCCAGCCATTGATGTGTGTCCATGTTTGTATGCGTGCTAGCCTGCACAAGAAAGAAAGCTAGTGACAGAGCGAGGTGATAAGAGCGTCCCGACAGCGGGGTTATTTCACTATTTCAGGACGCTTGAACAACTGTTACATAACATGTCTGATTTGCCCAACATTTCTGTACCATCTAAGTTAACCAGGAAGTGTGGTAGATCAAGTCAAAATGTAATTTCCTGTATGGAACTATGTTGAGGTTACATTATATGCTAGTTTTCTGTCTAACCTGTTGTGGTTTTGCTAGTTTTTCAATCCAATCATTGATTTATAACGTTGCGTTTGACCTTTTCTCCACGTACATGTGCGCAGCAAGCATAATATTAAAAGACAGAGCTGGCGTATCCATGTGCAAATAAATCACAGGTTTTATCCAAACACTGATTAGCATATTCGACTTGAAGCACTTACAGAGAAGAGAGCTTTTATTTTCATTGCAGCAGTCCAGGTTCTTCCTTCTTCTTCATAAAAATGGGTTATACGATGAGAGGTCGTGAAAATTAAAGCACAACATAAAGACAGAAATAAACAGTCAGCTGCTCACTGCTGCGTATTGCCACACGGAGTTTTACATTCAATGGCTGTTCTGGTCTGTTATCAGGACATCCGATTGCTGTATTTGAGTATTTATCTGGAAAAAATCGCATCAGGCCTCAAATATTTAAGCTCAAACGTCATGATCTATTTTAGCACGATTTAGCCTGTTTATCCATGTCATACTTACATACATGCAAAAATGTGAAACACAGCTCCTGATGTAAGTATGATGATGATTATTTGGGAGCAGAATACAAAATAATACTAAATACTGGAGATTTTTATTGTTTTAGATAATTATCTATCAAAAACGATAAAACGATAAAGAGCCAAAGACACAGAGAGAGGAACAAAGGACAGTCAGTATCCATCTTAAATTGAGATATTTGTGTGTGTGTGTGTGTGTGTGTGTGTGTGTGTGTATGAGAGAGAGGGAGAGCATTGGCAGTGCATTCACATGGCTGAAGGCGCTTCCTGTCCAAGCTGGCAGTGGATTCAGTGCTCTCAGCCAGAACGCCTCTCATGGTCACATCAAGGGTTTCCCCGAGCCTTCAGCTATCCCACAAGCCAAAAACAAATCCACACAAACATTATGCACATTTGATTAACTCCACGCTGTTCCTCCGAGTGCTAGGAGAGCTAATATTCGCGTACGTGCAGACACTAATTGCCATTACAAGGTCAAAGGTCCATCAAATAAGCTCTCAGCAGCTATAACGTGTCTTGTGAGATGGATGAAAACACTCGTGGAGAGGTCCTTAAACTTAAGTGGAGTTTTTTTTTTTTTTTTTTTTTGTCTCTCGCTCTTTGGCTTGGATGTTGGATGGATGATGATCTAAAAAAGGTTGGACTGTAGTCAAAACTTAAAGAGTGCAGTCTGAGTGGAGTCACCAGTCTACAATGCATAATGTTTCATCACCTGAACTAAATCATGCTAAGTTCTGGACAGCAGGGGAGCTCAGAGGCATAAATCAAAACTATTACGAGCATTATGGCCTCAGCAGAACATTTCTGTTTCCATTGGAAAGGGAGCGCTTGTCAGAGACGTTACTTGGATTTGTTTGTTCCTTTTGTTTTCTTAGGAGGGGGGAACAATTTTGGCTTGAAATGTTACATTGTCAAGGCAATAAAACAGATTTCGAGTGGGAGAACGGGTCTGAGTGTGCTGACTTAAGAAATTTGTGTTGTTTTTGAATGCTATTAAATTTAATGTCTTCCTTTTGTTCGGATTAGAAGATTATATTCTCACGGCTGTTTCTGATTAGACAACTCCCACAAGAAATGTTCTCTCTCACACACAGACACACACACACACACTATAATGGTCTTTTAAAAAGTCTATTATCTCACCATAAAATCTAAATCTACTGGAACTCAGTGTGATTTTTCCAACTCATCCTGATGTGAGCGAACTATCTCCATGATCCAAAGACACCTTGGAGGCAATAAGATTATATCCTGCGAAGATTCACGTCTACATTTTTAAAACCACAGCCACGAAAACTTCCACTTGACCTGGGAAGACTCCACTCACAGAGAGAAGTGTGTGAATATATTTGAACTGAGCACAAAGATTTAAAAAGGCAAATCAACGCACGCCTGAACAGTCTTTGTGTACGATTGTGTTCTCTGTTCACAAAACGCTAGTGTGTGGTTGACCACGTCTGACCTCACCTTCTCCACAAACTCCCAACAGTGCATTATGTCGTGGAAACCAAACACACACTGTCCTGTCTTAAATCCTCATTGTAAGAAGACACCTTAACAGATCATATGATACTGCCCTGGCAGGAGGCAGTTGTACTGTACTGTTATAGCAGATTTCTTCTCACTGTTGTATTCATGGCCACGGTGTGTGTGTGTCTTTATTCTTTTCAGTTGACGAGAAGCCTGAAGACTCCTCAAAGAGGACGTCCAAGATGTCTCTTTTTAAGGTACATTAGTTTGTTTGTCTTCTAACTTCCTTTATCCAAATGTTTTATAATTAATGTTTGATTAATTGTGTCAAACAGAACCGGAAATGGCTCCATTACTGCCTAAAATGTGGGATCGGGTATCTGCCAGCATGTCTGTGTGCTCAATTACAATGTAATTTATTAGCCCCAAAATGAGGCAGTGTCCTGTTTCCTGCTTCTTTTTTTTCCCCCCAGGCTGCTGAATCATGACCCGCCCTAGTCTGACTGTGGTTGGCTTACCCTGATATTCTCACCCTAACTACCCTAACCAACCAGTGCACAACAAGTACGAGTAGAGTAGGGTGAATCATGTGTGCTGTGCTGCCACCGGGCACTGGCAACCACTGCTTTAGAAAGGCAAAACCAGAGCTAGCTAAATATCAGCAATTTGACTGTCAAATTAGATAATAGAAGCAAGTTCTGTGACATTCATTCTCTGTTTTGAAGAGTTTAGTCTGCATCAGGCCATACAACAACAGTTGTGATCAGTAAGTTCAGATATCAGGAAGGAAATAATGATATTGGAACATCCCTAGACCCATCCCATGACATCAAAATAAGGCAGTCTGTACCAAAACTGAATCTTGATTTATGATTTATTTTTCTTGGAAAACAACAACAACACCTGCAGGGGTGTCTGCAAAAAAAACCCAGCGACCTGCAGCATAGAAGTTGAGCCAGATCCAACTTTTGGAAAAACGCAGCCCGACGTCATGCACGCAGATGCTCGGACCAGTCAAACCTCCACAGTCAGCCTGAAATGTCTCTGAAACTGAGACTAACTTAACTTTGATACTCTACCTTTTGTGTTCTGGCTTTGTTTATTTCATGCACCCAGCTTCTAAATCTGTGTCTGGCCCCCAGCAACCCACCTCAGCTCCCCTTCACCATCCCTCCACCGCCGCACAACCCTACGGCATTTCGCCGCAGTGCCTGATCCTGTCTGAATGCACGCTTAGTGCTGTGCCGTTGCGTACCTCTTGCTGGCGATCGTACCCGGAGCACAGAGTTACATTGTGCAAGAAGAGACGTAGGGGGTGCAGAGTGGGAATGATAGAGACACCATTCACCTGATTTACGTCAGTGTAGCATCAAAATGATTTCAAATCTTTTATTTTATGGTAGAAAAGTTACATAATGTTGCTTTAAACTCAGTAATTACGTTTAGGGATCGGCATGTTCTCTGTCTAACATTTGATTTAGAGGTGGGATAATGGATAATTCACTTTGTCATTCACTTCCACCGAGCTTTCACTGAGGCAAGGCTAGCAGCTGGATGGTGAGTAAATCCCTCCAGAGTACACAACCACAATGATTCATTTTCTATTTATTTATGTGTAAAATTCAAAAGATGCAGCATGCGGAGGTGGAAGCTTTGGATTTCTTTACAGGCGTCTTTGTTGAAAGTAACAAGTAATGTAACACATTTTGTAATGTAATTACTTTTTTGATGAATAGTTGATTACAGTTTTTAAGTAACTTGCCCAACACTAGTCCCATCTACATGTCCAGTTTGCCTACTATATCTATGGAAGCACCATTGAAGGCGTGTTCGCCTGACTGTCGGGTGTCTCGGCAGTGAGCCGTGGTGGTTGCAGCTTGCACTTCTCACCTTGGCCCAAATTAAATGTCATAGCTCCAGATGAGAGCATGCACTAAACCAAATCCAAGCTTCGAGACATTAATTCATAACCTCATATGTGCTGTCACAGATGCTATATCTGTATTTTTCTACAGTCTATGGTTAATTCTTTTCATTTCCCCTTGCTGATTTACTCCCAGCCTTTTCCATTGCAGCTGGTGTACGCTTCAACCCTCCCTGGAAGTTTGCTCCATTAATAACAAATTGAGCTGTTCCATACAGCATTGAGCTGTCCTGCACCTGGATGAACACTTGGCCAAAGCCATGACTTCACACTTCACTGGAGGTCTTAAAGCAGCGGTGGGAAGAGAAGTCTCGAGAGCGAAAAAAGATTCACTCAGGAACTAAAAACTTGATAATGTCCCTGTTCCAAAGGGAGATACGCAGTACACATGTGCACTTAAAAATGCAGAGGTTATCGTGCTTTCCCAGGCTGCTTAGGTTTCAGAAGTGGTTAGGTTTCATAATATTGGATGTAAATAGCTGCTCTAACTTGGCCTTTACAGACCAGGAGCAGTGCCAAGGTTGGCCAAGTGAACCCAGATGGTAGCAAGTTGCTCCGACCAAAAACCTGCTGGGAAAACGAGCAAGACTATCTTACTCCTTCTCTTTTTTTTTTCTGCTCTCTCCTCCCTTTGTTCTGACCTAGATCTCTGTTATTTTAAGATGTCTCACGTGAAACTCATCAGCAGTGACTGATACCCCTTCGCTGTCTTCACTTTTCCCTTATCACTCATTGCTCCTCCACAGCCCCTGTTGAGAACCAGTGAGTCAGAGTCTCCAAGCAGGAGAGACAAAACAGGAGTGAGGTTACAGTATGTCTGGCAATAAAAGAAAATTTGAATTACCTGACTGAATTTCCTGAGTTTATTCAAAAACTTCTTTTTCACTCACACTGCATGAAAAAAATAAGTTCCTTCTTTATAATCAGTGAGCATCAGTCAGTTTGTAAGAGGTCTCTAATTCTGGAAGCCTCGGTGTGTAATTTTGTGAGAAAGGAACATTTGATTTCCGTTGCTCAGCTCACAGCTGGAGATCCACTTATCTTAACCGGGGCACCCCAGGGCCTCGATAAAGTGTTTACTGACAAAAGGACCCACGCAGCTGCGTGGTTCACACTGTACTTTAAAACGTCTGCTGGATAGACCACGGCTGACGGAGGAAGAGAAAGTCAAGACATTTAAATGAAATCAGATCAGGTATTGTCTCCATTTCTGTTCATCTTTAGCTTAGCATTTAGCTCTTTTGCTTTCATCACGAGCAGGATTTGTGACCTCACAACTTGTCTGGAGCCAATCAAGTTACGAGTGTGATGTGGGAACTTGAAATTTCCAGCACACACACGTACATTTGCATATTCATAGATTCTGGATTTGTATATAACGAAGGAGCAGATGCAGTTTTAAGATTCTTTTTTTTTTCCCAAGTAAGTGGAGTTATTCAAGTATTTTTATGTCATAATTTGTCTGGAGGAGATCTTTAAACTTTAAAGATGGTAAAAAAAAATAAATAAATAAATAAAACAAACATAATGACCCCCTTGAGGGCACTTCCACTTTAATGTGGAAAATACAGTACCAGCATTACTCATCTCTCTCTCTCTGCTTTTACTGTATGTACTCAGGGTGGGTAGTTTAATCATACGTGCTCCTTGATTGCACTTGCAAGGGTTAAGTGCTTTGCTCAAGTGTAGGGGTGGAGCCTCGTTCATTCATTCACTTCCCTTATCGTGATCTGTTTTGTTTTTTTACAGCTCGTGCAGGACTTCAGCAGACAGTCTTTCAAACGTAGTCCCTAACCTTTAGGCGACCTTTCTCTCTGCCTGTAGGACCTGGAGGGGACGGATGATGGAAGCAGCAGCAGCAGCAGCAGCAGCCGACGACGTGCCAACGACAGGGTGAAGTGTCAGCTAATAAGCAGCGACGAAGAGAAGTCCTCGAGCAGGTAGGCTGGTTCAAACAGTTTTTTCTTTTTTTTTTATCACAGCAGTGTTTACTTGTAAACTGATCGGTGAGGGCACGTTAGCATCGGAGTAACACATTTGTTGGGCTGCAGGACATTACATACGCTATGACACAAGCAGATAGAGGGAACAGATTCACCCTGAAACCAATTCACACACAGAGAGCGAGGCCGAACGGAGCACAGAGGTAATTACAGACCAATTCGAAGGCTGTCTAATGATGTAAACAGCTGCAGAGATAAACCAGATAAACCTGCAGAGCTTCTCTTAATACCATGCACTCTCTCTCTCTCTCGCACATACACACACACATAAACACACAGGGCTATGTGGTAGCTATGGTGATGCAAACCAGACTTAAGTTAATAGCTGCAGCAGTGAGAGCCAGATTGTACTTAGCACTGTGACCGCTGGAGTAAAAAAACCTGGACTGAGTTTGTCTGTGTGTGTGTGTGTAGATAGGTTAAAGAGATGAGTAAGATCATTCCTGTCCATTTTTATCCACGTGGAGTTTAAACCGACTCTCAAACTGTCAAATTCCGCCCAAGTCAGAGGTGATATCACTATATTTGATTACGTGCAACTTGCTGAACGTTGACCTTTCCAGCAAAGCTCCATCACTCAGCTCAAACCTTCCTGACTACAAAAACAAAACAATAACATACAGACTTTGCTCGGAAGCATGCTGAAACCAAAAGTGAATGTGTCTGAGCATCGCTGCCTTCCACAGGTTAAAACACTCACATCAGACGAGAGCCGAGCCGGGGAGTGCGTTAGCAAAGTTCAGTGTCGCTGGCTCAGTGCCTGGATTGATTACAAAGTACCAAATCAGCGACTATTCATTGATTCTGGCAACACCCTGATAACAGAAACCTCTTCTGCATTTGTGTGGAATCACAACTTTGATACAGGATTCACTCAGATTTAGTGACATTCATGCTAAGTAATGAATACAAATTCTGTCTCTGTTTACTGGTTTGTGGTTTCAATTCACTTGTCAGCTCTTTGTTGCAATTTCAGTATCAAGTAGCTGAAATGTTTTGACATGATAATGTTTTTTCCTCTCTCTGTATGTTTCTATCATCGTCTTCAGCCTTTCCAAAACCGATATAAACAAGGTCATGGAGGAGAAAGAGCCCGCTGATGAACCATCATGGAAGGAGAAGTGTGAATCTGCTGCCGCTGTGGAAGAAAAGGTCTGTGTGTTTTTCTATTTTATACAAATGTTTTCTAAAGAGCTTCTATAAAGGTATTTTTTAAAGGTGTCACATAGTTTTCAGATATAAAAATCTCTCTGGATTGTGCATGGAAAAATCATATTTTGACCACTCGCAACTGAAAAATGTTACCACCGCCTGCCCGCCAATTCCAAAACTCTTACTCACCTTAACGCTGGCTCTGTTTTCCCCTCTGCGTCTGGTTTAGTTTAATTTCTTGGTTTTTGATGTTGACGTGTAGATTGTAATTCATATGTCACTGATGTGACACACACACAGACACACACATGTTAAATTGATCCTCACAAGTAATGAAAGCATGTCCACGTACCGTGTACCACACGCTCGATGCACGCTGGTGTTTTTCATTTAAGAAGAAGACCACCTGGTGAGCGTTGCACTTTTCCACCCAGCTGGCCTCACAATCTGTTTCTTCCTTCATCTCCTCTTAAATCAGCACTCCCTCACAACCTTTGACCTGTCAGTGGGTCGCGTACTGTTGTTCCAGCTGCTGTTGCATCATCTAAGCAATAACATAGAGCGCACACACACACTAAAGTGTGTGTTTAGATGTCATTTCTAATCCTGCTATATGTGTATTTATTGTATTTTCAAGCGAGTGTTACACTGTAAAACGCATGATCGCATTTTATAGTCTGATCAAAAAGGCTTACTCAACACAGCATGTGTTTTCTATTAACATGTGTTATTATTTTTCTGGAAAACACAACAAACACGTCCCAAACATCCCACACAAGTCTCGCAGATTTATTGTGAAAGGATGAATCCTGCCCGGCCTTTGTTGACAGACTGTTTGCCGCTTCTTGTTTCACCCCATTAACTCGTGTATTTTCACTCGATCTCGTGTTCTGATCACCGCTGTTTCCACTTTCTCAAGACTTTTTATTCTTT
Source organism: Argyrosomus regius (assembly GCA_946959425.1). Taxonomy (NCBI): domain Eukaryota; kingdom Metazoa; phylum Chordata; class Actinopteri; family Sciaenidae; genus Argyrosomus; species Argyrosomus regius. Next base: position 6,707,560 of record OX336900.1, on the reverse strand, counting down.
AAACTTATCTCCACTTTAACCCCCTCACCCTGCTTATCTGACACACACTCACCCAGAGTCTTTTGATAACAGCAGCAGGTCACTGAAAGCAGAAGCAGTAGTAGTTGGAACAGGCGTTTGTGTACGTGTTTGTGTATTATAAGTCTTTGTACCCTTGAGACGAGCAGTAAGAAAACCTCTGGAGCCACTGCAGAGGAGCTTAAATTAGAAAATGTTGGTCTGCTCAGAGAGTTAAACGCTATAATCAAGCACCATACAATACTCTTAAAGTAGTATTGCATCTTTAATCGTCTTTCCCAGATATTATAAACATTATGGCTAGTAGTAAAAAATAATTTTCTCTCTCTTCATCAGCCTCCCAGTCTCCAATCGGACAGAGCTCTCCCCCTCAGCAAGAACAGAGACGCCTCTCCCCCTCCCTCTCCTCCCTGCCAGCCCGCCTCGCTGCAGCGCCAAGACTCCGGGCCGCGAGGTATCAAGGGAATCCTAAAGAAAAGCCGCTCCACCAGCGTGGAGTCGGACCACAGCGAGGGCTCGACGCCAGAGTGCACGCCGGCCCGACAAAGCAACGTCACCCTCAGCCACCCCGAGAGCGAGGAGGAGGAGGAGGAGGAGGAGGGGGAAGAGGAGATGGAGGAAGAGGAGGAGGAGATGGAAGAGGAAGAGGAAGAGGAGGAGGAGGCCAACGGGCAAAATGAAAGAGAGGACGAGTCATTAACTGATGATATCACAGATGGAGGCAGCTTCAGCATCGACAGGCAGCAGACGGAGGGAAGCAGCGGTAGCAGCAGAGGGAGCTTTGAGGAGATGCGGAGTCCCTCGCCCGACGAGAGCCTGGAGCAGACGTCAACAGTGTCGGAGGATGTTGAGGAGCTGGAGAGCAGTTTGGACGGAAGCCAGAGCTCCTTACTCAAACAGAGGTCACTGGACGTTCACAAACACAGCATGCATTATGATGAAGTATACGGCTTTTTGTCTATGCAAAGGGAATTTAAAAAACATCCATGACTTTAAATTTGCCTCAAGGGTGATGCACTGCTTTACTACTGAACACACGCACACTGTTTTACCTATCACACTCACTGATTGTCAGTCTGAAAGTTACAGTATTTTACTTGTTGTAGCTCAGACAAACAAAGAAAGACGAGCACTGATCATAATCAGAACTGGAACTTGAGGATGATTCCACAAACAAAGTTAAAGATCCATCTTTGAAACCCTTTAAAGCACCATTACAGGCAAAAGCCAGCAAGATTGAATGTCAGAACTTATTAAATATACAGTAGATATATTAAATACTGATCTGAATGTCTCCTTGTAAAATCAGGGGAAAGAACTGGTGTGTCTTCTGGCTTTTTCAGACTGGCAGAGTTCACTAGTGAAGGTGAGAAGAAGGACCGAGTGAAGAAGGTCAAGCCATCCGAGGCCATCCAGACGTCATTGGCCGATCGCTTCGGGCAGCTCCAAGACGCTGAAAATGCCTGGAAGAAAAAGGTGCGTCTTTGTTGACTGAGCAAACTCTTTCTTTGTGTTGTGAGGTGTAGTAGCTTGTTGGTTAGTATGAATAACAACTCTTACCAGCTCTTAAAAACAAAATATATTTTTGTTGGCATGCATTGTTTTGCTGGGGTGGGGTAAAAGGGCAGTAATGAGCAAATCCTGCCATATGTCGAGGCTTCCCCTCAGCTTTGTGTGTGTGTGTTTGAGAGAAAGATTTGGCCGTGGACGCGTTTCTTCCTCTGCTGAATCAGCTTATTCCCCCTGAGCCGCTGCCAAGAGGGTGTGAGGTTAGGAGGGCTTGTGGAGGGGAGGGGGAGGGGGGGGGGGTGCAACAGATTTGGGAGTGGTAATGCCAGATCCAGAGATCCAGCGCTTAGTTAGCCTCCCAAAGAGAAAGACAGACACACCCCTTCCCCTTGTAAAAATAAAATCCAACACCATGACCAAACACCTGCAATCTTTCCAAGCTAATGGCTTCCTTTGTTAGTTTTTGCACCCTCTTCTCCTCTCCTCTCCTCAAAGTTAGAAAAATAATTTCCCCCCGTAAGTAAGCAAGCTTTTGTTCTTTATAGACTTTCATGTAAGCAGTTTTACACCGGTCAGCGCTTAATAGACACGTACTCGGATAGCTGACATATTTTGAAGTCTGTGCGGGTTTCGGCATGCTCTTCTCCTAAACAAACAAGACCACCCTTGCTAAGTTTTCAAGTGGAAAAACAACACTACACTCTACAGTGTGCTACAGCAGTGGAAAACCCCTGTGTGTGCCACAAGGAATATCCCCAAAACAGACGATTGGACACTAAGAGAAGTGATGTCATGTTTATTTATACGGATCATCACTTGGCTTGATGTCTGTTGAAATCAATGATCCTCTTGAGGGTTTTTTGGGGTTTGGGTTCATCCTTCATCCAAGCATGACCTAACCTTAAAAATAAATCCTTAGTCTGGAAAAAGCCACTTTATAAGTAAGTACGGGCAGCCAAGAAATGTGAACAAATCCTCCAGTCAACGAAATACCGAAAACTGAAGTCATTTTATATTTGTGTGGTCTGTTTTCATTATGATGAATCAACACAAAGTCGGGAATAATTTAGTGTAATCCCCTTAATGGCACGAAAAACTGCCTCCTCGACACTCGCATGCACGAGAGAAGTCCAAAATGTCTGCGGATTTCTTCCTTTTAATTCTATCTGAGGTTATTGCCTGTGAATTGGTCTGGAAGCTGCCGTGAACCACGGCCGCTACTGTACAGCTCAGAGCAACGAACTCCCATCAGAGATAATACACAGTTTGGCTAAATTACTAACATCGATGCCATGTCTGCATCAGCTACGGGCGTGTTTACTCGCATGTGATTACTCCTGTTACATTTCCGTTCCTCTCGTGAGGAAAAGCTCCGACGGTTTTGCATGTTCAGGCATGTCATTTTTATCTCCTGCACTGCCAAGCCGGAGCAGATGTTGTTGCTCGTTGGTTGATATGTGGGAGACCAGGGAATGTAACATGCATGGTACACACACCGTGGTCATCTTCAACCGGCTCCAGATGTTTCCTGTTAAGCCTGCTAAGCTGTTCTGTACACCGCAGCGGTGTTGTCAAAGGCGAGGCATTGTTGTAAATTTGAGTCTGTCTCTGTCTTGAGTAATGATTACATCGTCTATTTGCAACCTGTCATTGGTGAATGATTAATTGTATCAGGAAGCTGCTGTTTTTTCTTCATCTAATTTCAGTTTTAGTACATTTCAAAGTGCACAGTCCACACAGACATTAAACTAATATTTTGAAACATTCAGTTTGCTTTTTAAATCTCTCAGGATTTGCTAAATTTCTGGGTTTTGTACTCAAGTGATGACTCACTGAAGACCGGCCTGATCCAGACTTATGATAAGTTGGAAGTGTTGTCCCTTGGTGTATGTTCCCAGAAAATGTTTTAAGGATAATTGACCAAAGATGATCTGATTATCTGTAAAACTGTGCGAGTGTGTTGAAAAGAGCTATTTCAAAAGAACTCAGAGGTTTAGACTAAAGAAACGTTTAGCAATAATTCCACCCACGGGGGTGAGACGTCTCTACTTGATTCCAGCTAAATCATACCATCATAAATTGGACTGAATCATATGAGCACTGCTCCCAGTTTATGGTGTTTGTCCTCTCTGCATGCACTATTATAAACCGTCTATTTCCCTTTTCCTTCCTCTCCTGTCCTCCCAAACTTTATAGCAGACTTTAAATGTCTCGTCTTTAGTCTTCCATGCTAAAACCTGCAGTCTAACGTTGCCCTGCTGTGCTCTTTCTCCTCCATACTCCTCTGATAATCTTTCCTTTCCTCTTCTCCTCTTCTTCTATCCCTCCTCCCTTTTTACCCTCCAGTCCTGCGGACTCTACCCCTCCTTCTTTGACTTCTTTGACACCTGCCTGTCAACCTTTCCCCGTCCTTTCAGGTGAGTGCGTGTACATACGTGTGTGTCCCTCTTTGCATGGACTCAATCCATTAATTTGTTTCTCTACCTGCGCTCTTGGACAAACTCTCACACTCTCCGGCTCTCACCGCAGAGAAATCAGGGCTGTCAGCACACTTGCCGTCGCTACATGAATGCGGTTCGCTGGCCTGCAGTTGGTCGATATCTGTGTCGGTGGTTTGGCTGAGGGTACTGCCTTTGCTGTACAGTATGGCAGGGCTGAGAAAAATGGTTTCCTGTGGGGGTTTGAGGCCCAGACCCTTTCCTCCCCTCCCCTCCCATCCACTCTCTCTGGGGTCCTGTCAGGCCAAGGTATTTCCCTTCACTGATTGACTCCAGAGATGTGCTGCTAGCAGGAGGGGCTCTGTCACTCTCTAAGTGTGTGAGAAGGCTTCAAGTCTGAGTGAGACGACAGGTATTAGAGTTTGCATGCGTGTGCAAGAATTATTGTACTGAGAGACTGTGATGAAAGCTTGTGTGCAAGGAATAATGAGTGGTATTTTTGAGTTTTAAAAGTTTAAAGATACAAGAAACAGGATTTATGAAGTCTCATAGTACAAACAGTGTGTGCAGAAACCGCTCTATATGTCAGGAGATGCATCATATTCTTTCAAGTTATGAAATCAGCGAGAGTTCACTTTGATGTTCAACCCTGGTGTGTTTTCTCAGTGTGTATGCCAGTGTGACTAAATGTATTTCTTTGAACTGTTCTCTCATGTCAGGCTAATATTTGACCACTCCATGAAACATGTTTGACATTAGAGCACAAAAAAGAGAGAAAGAGAGAGAGACAGAGAGTGGGGGAGTTGTTACAGTTTGTTTGAGTGAAACTTTTCCATTTTGTGTCTGCGTTGCTGTTTGTATATAACAGCATGTTTCCCATTAATTCAGGACAGATAACGCATACAATTCCTTCGGCTTGTTATTTAAGTTTTACTACATTTTTGTTGTATGGGCAGGCAATTTCCAGCTCCCTCCTTGCCAGGGTATCAAAAATGATTGGTTAAGCAGGAGTGGAGAGACTCGCTCCAGGATGGTTCGACAGTAAATATATTGTTAGACACAAAGACTGTTGTTGGATTAAACTTTTGACCTTCCAGTCAGAGACTCATTTCTTCTGCTTCTGCAGCATCCAATGGCTCTGGCCTGTTTAACTCAGATGATGTCTGCTTCTGCTGAAATGCTCTGAACTGTACGTAACGTTGTAATGACTATTGTTTTTATGTCCACAAACTGAAAAGATCCATCCATCCATTATCTGTAACCACTTATCCTCATCAGGCTCATGGTGGAGCTGGAGCCTATCCCAGCTGACTTTGGGCGAGAGTCGAGAGTGGACAAGTTGCCAGCTCATCGTAGATAATTAGTCTCATTGATAAATGGTTTTGTAAAATATAATGGATGGAAGCTGTAAGCATTGATTTATTAGGTACTCAAATATTCTGTTACCCTTTTGAAACTAGCAAGTTTATATCATCAATCATTTGTAGGTATTATCACACAAACTCTCTTTGTCCAAGGAGTTCATGTCACAAGTATGTCACAGGGCTCTATTCAATATATAATAATACATATGCTGTCATGAGCTAAAGCCAGAAAGTTATTTAAGTCATGCCATTTTGAAAACATTATTTTTACAGTATTACGTAATCTTTGGTTGTTCCTGCTATTATACAGCTAAACAATTAAGCTTAAACAAGCAGCAGAAATTTCACACCTAGTTAAGCACCGATCTTTGACTTCGCTAGCTCTAAAGTCAACTGAAGTCAAAAACTGTGGTCAGCTGTAGCTAATTAGCGCTGATTCTGTTTGTGAGTTAGCAGAACTACAAACTGAAGACTCCTCGCTGCTCTTTACATGCCAGTGTCTGTGTGAAGTTCAGGAAACCTTGTCGAGGAAGAAACCCTTAATCGTTCCTTAATATCATCGTCTCTGTAGTTCTTTAAGTGTTCTTGTCATCTGGAAATACATTTGATGTTTGGTACAAACTATGTAGACGACCAGTAATGACCTGGAGGTTAATTTATAGAATATAAAGTTTTAAATGACAGATCATTGAGCTTTTAAATTGACATCAGTTTAACGTCAAAAATGACAGGATAGGCTGCTTATTTTGCAGAGAAACTCCTCCTTTTCTAATACCACGTTGACATCAGTCTGGCCGCAGTTCACCACTTTAGCCGCAACATCTTTTTCGCTTTAAAGCCGCTGACATCTGTGAATGTTTAAGTTGACTCCTCGGAGCTTACAGTAATGATGCTATGAGTTAGAGTGTGACAGTCAGCAGATCATCCACAAAGCAAATTCCTCTGGCTGTAACAAAGCTCTCTGGTTTTTGGGAGCCCCGACCATTTGTTTGTCATTTGCTTCCATCTCCTGCAGCACCCACTGTCCTCCTGTTGCTCCAATATGATTGTGTTTATTCATTTTTATTTGTGTGTGTGTGTGTGTGTGTGTGTGTGTGTGTGTGTGTAGGCAGATAGTTTTGCTTTTGGACACTATGTTATCTGTAAGCCACTGCAAAAAAAGAAGTCACTACTCATGGCACATTACACGCCGAGAATTGCTCATTATTAGCGAAGGAATAAGGGGAGGCAGCCGTAAAAAAAAAAAAAAAAAAAAAAAGGCAGGGCCATAAAACGCTTCAAATATTTAGGAGTGGAATATCATTAATTACTGTAACAGCTCCTGGGGTCCGGAGGGACCGGAGGGACCAGTAAACCTCCGCTAATTCATTTTTAATGGTGGAGTTCAGGTGCAAAAATGGCAGCAGGAGTAAATCACGCAAGGAAAGCTCTACTGAATACTGGGTGATGGATGGCCTCGGTGTATAAACAGGGATTTTGGTGTTTTATTGGCCGGCCTCAACATTCTTCATCTTTTTTTTTTTTGTTTGTTTTGTTAGTTTGAATAACTCAGAGAAAACTTCCTTCACCATCACTAGTAGTCTCTTCCACACTCACGCAACCTTTCTTGCTCACAACTGAATAAATGTTCCAACAGAAGTCCAACGTAGAGGTCGGGGCCAAGATGTCACTGGCGGAAAGGATGAAGATCCTTAAAGACAAGGAGGAGCAGTGGAAAAACAAAGGCAAAGGAGCAGCCAATGACTCCATCCAGTTCACTGTGGCTGGACGCATGGCCAAGCGAGGTAAAACTATAAAACTTGTGTGTGTGTGTGTGTGTGTGTGTGTGTGTGTGTGTTTATTCAATGTGGCTTGACACATGCTTCTGCTGTGAAGTCAGTTTTGCAGACTCTCTGTGCTACTGCAGGACTTTTGCATTCTTTCAAGTGTATCTCAGGTCTTACACTTCTAAAAAAAAAAACAATCAATAACTTAATAAGCAATATTCTTTGAAAATGAACGAACAATCACTGCAGGCCTCACACAACATAATGAAATGTTGCTGCATCACATTCAGTCCTTCATACACAGGCACATTAGATCTGATATCTTCAGGGTTGCTGGATACTGAATGTGGGAACCATGAAGATGACTTAACAATGTTACAAAATAAAAAAATACACGATTGGTTGACCGACAGCATTAATTGTCAACAAATTTGATGCACTGCTTTTCAGAGCTTCGGTCATTTTTCTTGCAGAAATTTTTTGTTTCTGCTGCTTGTCTTTCTCAGACTTAAAAATAAACCTGAATATCTCTACACTTCAGACTGTTTTTAATCTAATGTGCTACCTTGCATTTTTTAAACTATTTTCTGACATTTTTAGACAACAATTAATCGATTAGTTGAGAAAATAACTGACAGATTAATCAATAATGAAACCAATAACTAATTGCAGTCCTCGATGTGCTCCTCCAGGTCTCGTGTCAGATACCGGGAAGGAAGAGTCACCTCTTATCACTCTAAAGAAGTCTAATGCCACACCTGTGAAGCCGCATGAAGGTAGTAGATTCCACTGTAACACATGTTATTATCATTCTGAGTCATATTTGAGTCATGTGATTGTTGATGATACTTGAACTGGACTCCTGTGTGCTATTAAGTCCAGATGACGCAGATTTCATTTAAATCTTTAGTAATTGTCAAAGAATTTGAAACAATATTAATGCCAAAATTAATATTACATTGTAACACTAATTGTCCTAAGCCACGATTAATCAGGCCTTCGTTTGTTTTTGGTGGACAGAAATCTCCAGTCGAACTGACGTCAAGGTGGAAGGAGATAAAAGGCTCGACAAGCTCGAGTCTTTCTTGGACAAGCTCCACAATAAAGGTACAGGTTTGTTCCACAAGCTCACACGAAAGGATATCCAATGCATCATAAAATATATCTGATCTGAACAAAACAAAACATCATTAGCGAGAGAAATGTTCTGTGTAACACTTCCTTTTCCATCCCTCCTGTTTCCTGCCGCGGTCGGCGGGTCAGGCGTGAGCAAAAGCAAGACATCCACCATCGAGGTGACTGCAGAGACAGAGAAAGAGGTGATGACGCTGGATGACGAGGAGACGTTCGGCAACTTCTACAAAACGGTCTCACCCTCGACACTCCTGGACTCCAGCGTGGTTCTGACAGAGGAAGACCTCAGCCAGATCCAGCCCAATACACCAAAGTTAGTTTAGAATAATTGTTACAATAACAAATTACATTTTTGACCATTTTCCTAAGAACTTTTTTCTGTTTTTGTTCCCTTATTGTCATGAATAACATCATTATACAGTATTATTGTTCATTACATCATTTAACGACCATAACTCTTGACTTATAACTCATAACTCAGTGTCATTCTGCGCTCCTTGGTTGTTTTGAATTAAAAATCACCTCTGCTTTGTGTCTCAATGTCTTCAGGCTCACGTCAGCTGTAGCAGAACACAAGCGAGCAGTGCGACCAACCAGAAGGAATCAGGGCTCCAGGAATCCTCTGCGTGCTTTGGCCGCTCGCAACGACATCCGACAGGTCTACACGGAGCAGAGGCTTAACATAGCTACAGTGGAGGCCAAGAGGATCCAAGTGGAGAGGAGTAAGACTGCTTAAACGTATCTACTGTGTTGCTATTAAAGTTCCCTACCTGGGCTTAAGAGTCTTATATAGCTCAACAGCTTTCAAGGACCAAGAAATGTTGTGTTGTTCCTGATAAACTTACAAGGTTCCTGTGGCTGTTGGTGGTTTCTGGAGGTTGTTGTGTGCTCTATCGCTGTCTGACTGGAGAACAACTTTAAGTTCCCATCAGGATATACAGGAAGTCAATCAAGTGTGCTTGACTCAATGTACTGTAAATATGTAGTTATGTATGTTATTTAAATATAGAAATATTCACATGGGCTTTTAAGATACCAAAACTACAGTTGCAGTGGTTAGTAACTTTTACACATTTAAATTTGTATGCACAGTTCATTGCAAACAAAGAACTTTGTCTCCTGTCCCAAATCCACAGATAAAATCGGCCAAAAAAAACAGGTTCCCTTCCTAAAACACAAGTTTTTTTATTATCAGAAACGAATCATAAGAAATAAAAATTCTAGCCCTTAAATCATCGTACAGTGAGCAATAAAACTCTTGCAGCACACCACAATCCTCCAAGTAAGTTTAGACTTACTGTGCAGAGCACAGAGTTGTACTCTGATAAAGATCAATCATTTCATATCATAGTCACCAGCTCAAGTCTAAGTAACCCAGTTCCATATATATGTGGCCAAAAGAATCTTTATCCCACGTAAATCTCTAATCTTCAACCCTGATTAGAGTCTGGGTTTCTCGTTCACATGATGATTAATGAATCAGATTACTGCAGATAGCCAACACCCGGTTACTTCAGTGTGTGTGTGTGTGTGCACAGTAACACTTTGCATGAAAGCAAAAGTCAAACTTCAGCAACAGTCGAACAATCAGCTGTTCTCACAATGAAGCTGTTGTGGTATTGTTGCTTGCGATAACGAGCAGCTGTACTATTAGCTACATGATAGTCATACACAGTATTTCATTTTGGTCTGCTGCTTGCGTATATCTTAGGTTCACTTCCTCTTTATAGACAAAACTTCACAGACTAGTCTGACCTCGATCACCTTTTGAGAGGTTACACAAGAGGAAGTGAACACCACAGCTGTGACACGTAAAAGAATGCGTTAGAAAACATATCGTGTCTCCTTCTGGTCACGGGCTTCGTTTGTTATAATGAGCGAGACGGCAGATCAGATTAAGAAATAGCAATGATTGAACACAGTGTGTCAGCTCAACTCTATTCATCTCTCGTCTTGTTTTCTCTCCCTTTTAAGTGGCAAAACACTCCAGAGCAAACCTGGCTGACGTGGCCTTGGCGGGTCTCGCCAGCAAGGAGAACTTCCGCAAGGTCAGCCTGCGCAGTGTGAAATCCACCGATGTTGTGACCAACAACAGCGCGCTGCCTTTCAACAAGCTCATGCTCATTCGCATCAAAGGTCAGAAACACTAAAGAACGTACATCTGTTTATTTTGTATACATAGCTGTTGAATGCAGGTGTGATGTATGGAGATATGGTGGTAAAACTGCTGTAAATTTAAATCTCTCAAGTGTTTCAACATTAAATATGTTGGAAAATAGTTGCTGAAAACATGTGAAAAGACTTTGAACGATATATTACTGAGATGTGGAGTTAGAGGTTAAAACAGTTTTTGTCCAGTTTTCAGTCCAGGATTTTGTGGGCGGTCCTTAAAGGGTGGCTTGATGATACGCTGAGGCCACCCTGAGCATACCCCTGCACCCCTAGCAGAGAGATAGAGATGAATTCATCTCGCTCAGAGTGTTTTAGAGTTAGTCATGTCATTTTCTGAACTCATCTGACACGTTTCAGTCGCTTCAAAATTGCTGCTTGACTGCTCCCACCAGTGGGTGTGGCTTCAGCACATCAGACACGCCCCCACAGTCCTGGAGCTGAGAATACTGCTCATTTTTACCTATTTTTAATCATTCAAATTTGGCTGGGTGGTTAATAACACTTTCTTCTTGGTCTGACAAACTCAGAACACATATTTGTTCTGACTTTACACAGACTTTATGGAACCACATATTATCTGTTTCCTCTGCAGGTCGGAGGCACGTTCAGGTGCGCCTCATGGAGCCCACCGCCCACTCTCTAAACAGCGGCGACTGCTTCCTACTCATAACGCCAAAGCACTGCTACATGTGGAGTGGAGAGTTTGCCAACGTTATAGAGAAAGCTAAGGTAACGACCCTCGCACGCAGAATGAAAAAGTTTAGAACCAATTTTTTATCTGAACATTTAGACAAGTGGTAAACTTTCCACTTATATACAGTTGTGACATGTACAATACTTTTTGTGTGACCAGGCGTCGGAGATGGCGTCGTTTGTTCAGGCCAAGAGGGACCTCGGGTGTAAGGCCTCCCAGGTGACGGTGCTAGAAGAGGGCATCAACACCGACAGCAGATGGGCCAAAGAGTTCTGGAGCCTGCTGGGAGGACAGACCCAGTACAGAGGTTCGAAAACACACTCATACTCACATCGTATAAACTATCATGATGAAGGATTTATCTGTCTAACCACCAACACGTATGCTCTTTGTGCTCTGTGTGTGTGTTGTAGGAGCCGGGGAGCCAGAGGAGGACGAGCTGTATGAGAGTGGTGTGTTAGACTCTAACGGTGTGTACAGACTCCAGGGAGACAAACTGGTGCCTCATGAAGATGCCTGGGCCTCCATCCCGAGTGTCTCCTTGCTCAACTCTAAAGAGGTAACACCACCGCTACAGTAATGACCTCATCTGTCTGCAAAGTGTGGAAAACAAATCTGATCTGTTTTACACCTGGAAAAATCTGCAGAGGCTCATAAAAAGTTATAGATATTCATAGTCTAGACAGACAATTCAATACAGATCCTTTCTGTTGTTTTGGATGTTGTAATAACCGCAATAAACTTCCTCCATCTTTGTCTTTCTTCCCCCTTTCTTGCCAATTCTCCACATCAGGTCTTGGTGTTTGATTTTGGCAGCGAGGTGTACGTCTGGCATGGGAAAGACGTGCCCTTGGGTGACAGAAAAGTTGCTGTGAAACTGGGCAAACAGCTCTACAGCGGCAGCTATGACTACAGCAGCTGCAGAGTGAACCCTTTAGACGCCTCCTGCACGAATAAAGATGTGCCTCTGTGAGTATCAGTTAATCTGACCACCTTTTTTATAGCGGTTAACATAATTCTGCTCTGCACTGTGGTGCACCTTTTTGCTTTGTACTTCATGAATGTGACATAAAGTGGGCATGAATGGGCAGCAAAGGTTGTTAGATCATTAGTTGTGTTATTGTGGCCCCCTTGTGGTTTCATCTTGCCAGTACAGCTGCACAGAGAAGAAGACATTTATAAATGATTACATCCTGTGTCTGTGTGTGTTTGTGTGTGTTTTGTGTGATTTCCAGGCAGGGGGAGGGTCGTCCGAGCTGGACTCTATTTGGCCGACTGTCAGAGCACAATGAGACGGCCCTGTTCAGAGAGAAGTTCCTGGACTGGGCCGAGAGGAAGAAGGAGGAAGCGGCGCAAGCAGAGGAAGTCAAGGTAGACGAGATTAGACTAACGTATAATTAGCAGTGACAGCTTTTATGAAACTGTTTTGTTTGTCCCTGTTTTGGATTCATGTTTGGGTTCAAGTCTTGATTGGATATGTTCGTCACTTCTTGTTTTCTTGTGGCCTGTTGATATATAGGTATTTCTTTTTAAGGAATGAAGAAGAAACACAGTTCATGAACGTACCGACTGAACTAACAAACGTTAAACTGACTAAAACCGTCCTTTGTCCGCACAGAGCCCCGTCCACTCCGCCGAACGCTCCCCGTTTGAATTGGAACTGCAGCCATGTGACGCCAAGGCCCTGCTGGACAACGAGCCGGAGCCAGTGAAGACCATGCTGGAGGGGGTGAACGTGCAGCGGGGCCACGGCCTGGTGAGGGCAGACGACGGAAGACAGGCGGAGCTGGCGACAGTAGCTGTAGACGCCTGGCACATCAAAGAGCACGGCGAGGAGGAACTGCCCGAGGAGAGCCTGGGCCAACTACACGAGGGCGACGCCTACATCATCCGTTGGAAGTACTCCATCACCACGCTCGGTGAGTGGGACAGAGGAAGCTTGCAAAGTTAAAGTCGAAGTTCTGATCTCATTCTCTGGGTTTAACTGTGGATCTTCTGTTTTTGTCAGTGGGGAAGCGGCAGAAACCCGGCGAGCTGAGTGCCGGCGCTCCTGGGAGAGAGAGGATTGCTTGTTTTTTCTGGCAAGGCCGGCACTCCAGCGTCAGCGAGAAAGGAACCTCTGCACTGATGACAGTGGAGCTGGGGAGCCACAGGGGGTCACAAGTGAGTATCAGCCCATCACAGCCACATGCACATCGATAAAGTGTCTTTTTTTAATGGTGAAGATCCTCGTCAGAACTCCACCCATCCATCTATTCATTTATTAACCAACATTAAAACTTGTATGTTAAATCAAAGTGTCTTTCTTCATCTGTTTGTATCTGATTTTCAGGTGTTGGTGAGTGAGGGAAAAGAGCATCCATGCTTCCTCCAGCTCTTCCAGGGAGGTTTGGTCATCCACAAGGGCAGCAGAGAAGATAAAAACACAGGTAAGACAACAAAACATGCACTGTACTAGTGCTGATTTTAATTTTTAATGTCACTTCTAGCAACGTTTCACTCTCCTCTCCAGCTGTCTGGAGGTTGTTCTGTGTCCGTGGTGAAGCAGAAGTGGAGGCCTCGCTGGTGGAGGTGGATTGCCAACGTGCCAGTCTGCGCTCTCGTGCCAGCCTGGTGCTTCTTAACGCTCAGAAAAGCCGGCTCTACTTATGGCACGGCTGCAAAGCTCACCCCGGTGCCAGGCAGGTGGCCAAAAGAGCTGCAGACAAAGTAACTCAGAGGTAAGCACATAAGAAAGGCAGATATATTGTCTCATGTACGCAAGTACGTGGACCAACAATTTTCTGCGTTTGTTTTCTTCAAGGTGTCCGTCAGAGTTAGGTCTGAGCAGCACCAGCAGCCTGAAAGTGGAGGAGGTGGAGGAAGGAGCTGAACCCGAAGAGTTCACTAAGGCTCTGGGCCCGCAAGACAAGAAGGCCTACGACTGCATGCTGCAAGGTATGTCCTCACATTCACACGCAACTTCCCAAATTATCAGCAAGAAAAAGGAACATTTCTAACTGCCTCTGTGAGCTGATGCGAGTGTGTGTCGTCTCCAGATCCAGGGAAGTACAACTACACGCCCCGGCTGTTCCGCCTGAGTGCCAGCTCCGGGGTGTTCGAAGGAGAGGAGCAGCTGTATCAAGCCAGGGTGACGGAGGGGGTCATGGCGATGCCGTTCCTGCAGGAGAACCTCTACTCGGCACAACAGCCAGGTACACACACACACCCGTAACACTAATAATAATAGTGAGTTATATGTATTATTTACTGTGCCACTCCTGGACTGCATCACCTCTTACGTAAATGCTCGTGTCGTTGCTTCTCCAGCCTTGTTCATGCTCGATAACCGGATGGAGGTTTACCTTTGGCAGGGCTGGCAGCCCGACGACACTCAGTGCACCGGCTCTGCAAAGATCCGCTGGAACAACGAGAGGAAGTGTGCCATGGAGACGGTGCTGCAGTACTGCAAAGGTCAGAGGTCACAGACGACAGCTGTGGCTAAATAGTCTGGGAGGATTTAATTGGCTGTCTCCAGTAATTGATCAGAGCCGGTGCTCATTTACTGTCTTTCAAACGGGGTCTCTGAGGCACAAAACAACAATTAGAAGACAATCATTGACTGTAATAAATGTTAGCAGACACTGAACATTAATTAGTCTTTAGAAATACTGCTGTTGTTTTTGTTTTGATCTCAAAGCATGCTTTTTATGTCTTCTAAACATTTGTGTTATGATTTACAGAGAAGAACCCTCGGCGCCCCCCTCTGGCCTATCTGGTCCTAGCAGGCTGTGAACCTCTCACCTTCACCAACATTTTCCCATACTGGGAGAAGGACACCAGTGTCGCTTCAAAGGTGGGACGCTTCTGTTTTTTTTTCATTGTGAGGTCTCTTGTTTGTCTGTGTTGGAGTTAGGTGAGCTGTCAGTGTCACAGCTCAGACTGGAGACTTTGCTGTGCTCCATGTAGTCGACACCAGAAAGAATCCAAATCATCTCACTCAACCAGATCTGTTAAAAAGATCCATAAAGTGCCATCCTCCAGATATGTGTATTTAAAGCTGGCATGCAGAATCACACGTCGTGCGAAGTGAGCGGTGAATAGTGAGTTTGGATTGTGTCATTCCAGCTCAGTAAACTCAGGAGCACTGTATTCTTTGGAAATATGAATTTGCACATATTTATATGTCATTCAAATCATTTACAGAAGAAGTGTAGTGTTTGAGTTTTGCATTTGTTTACCTTCTGTACCTAACATGTGTACACAGGCCCCCAAGAGCAAGGTGATGTTGGTGAAGGAGGCACTTTCCAAGCTCAGTAAGCAGCAGTACTCCATCGAGGAGCTGACCAGGAAACCCCTACCAGAGGGAGTGGACCCTCTACGCCTGGAGGATTACCTGTCGGACCAGGACTTCAAGGTAGGGCGCTGAGTTACTTTCAAATAAGATCACAAGACAAGTAAAAAAGCTAAAAATAGCAGACAAGCTTGTCTTATGTGTCTTATAAAGAGCATAAATGCATCTTACAGCAAATGAAACGTGCCAAACGTTTCACAGATCCTGAGATACATGTTCATTCATGTTAACTCTGATGTCTTGCAGACACTTCTTGAGATGAGTCGAGTCGAGTTCAACGCCCTGCCAAACTGGAAGCAAAAGAATCTGAAGAAAAGCAAAGGCCTGTTCTGAAACACGTCTGTTTTTTTGGGGGGGGGGGTTGTGTTGTCAGCAGCTTTTCTTACATTTTTTAATTCAAAAAAAAAAAAACGATCATGTCCTCATTTTGTGAAGGATAAAGAAAAGTTAAATGTACAATTCATGTTTAAATGTTGATCTATTTTTAATAACAGTGCCATTGTTAACGTGTCACTGAGATATTTTAGCCAACCATTATGTGCAATTGTTAATCGTTTCCCTTTGTATGGTTAAAAAAAAAATAGTTACCCTCTCACATTATAAATATGTAATATACTATAAATGAATGTTTTTATGTTTACTCCAGACTGTGTCGATCTGTGTGTGAAAACGTGTTTGTATAAAAATCGCCCGTGGTTTTAAAACTGAGGGGAGTTATTGATCGCTTTTTGTATTTCATGGAAAAACTCAGCGGGATTCAACTGTGGAGCAGAAACGTGTCCACCTAAAGGTCGACAGAGACCAAATAAATCAGACAACGCCTGTCGTTTAAAAAGACAGATTATACTCTGGACACGTGACTCATCTTATACTATCATGGCAACAGAAAAATCATTCATTTTTTTTATCTTTTTAATTTTGTATTGTGACGTATGTGTGAGCAGAGGTGGATGTGAAGTTCAAAATCCCAAAGAAAATTCAAACATTAACTCTGACTCGGCAAGTTCGGTACTGAATACTTCCTGGTTCTCATGATGATGTGATGGTAGCCCTCTGTCAAACTGGTTGTTTTGGACCAAATCTATTCGTTTTTTGTCTTGTTATAAATGTTTTTTGTGAATCTCTGTGTGTGTGTGTGTGTGAGAGAGAGAGAGAGTGTAAATGTGCAACTTTAAAAGTATTAAGTGTGTGTGGGGATGTGCGAGAGACAGCGAGAGTATCTGTGCTGTATAAACTGCCTTCTGTAGCTGAAGCTGACTCCACAAATGTAAACTGCAGAATGTGTTTTTTTATGTGTTAAACATGCTGTTGATACGACTGCCTGCGATGTCCAAATGAGGAAATTCTCTGCATGATGTTCACAAAAGTGTTTTTGCTCAACAATCATGTATTAATTTGTCGCAATATGCATCTTTTTTTGTTTTTGTTTTTTTGTGATGAGATCTGAATAATATGTGGAGAACAGCTTCCAGGCCAGATTTTCTTGTAATGGCACATAAAAGTAAACATTTGGTGGTGGGGAAAAAACGAGATATTAACGCTCAAGATTCCCTTTTAAATAAAGTATTTTTAAAAATGTTTGCTTCTGATTTGTTTGTTTTTTTTTTGGCTGATGCCACTCTAGCACAGGTGTAAATCATTAATTTAACGATCGCTTACTGGGGCATTTAAATCTAGCAGAGCCATCGTTAGGTGTTATTAGCGACACCTGTGCTTTCCCTACTATGACAAGTCAAAATGTGCCGTGAAAAGAGCCTACGGGGATCAGTTTTACTAACAGCCACCGGGTACTAGTAGTGCTGCAGTACAAATACAGCATGGTACTTCTTTAAAACGAGTAGACAGTCATCTGTTTAATTGCTGTGTGTTTTTTCTGCTTGTTTCCCGCTTGACCTATTTTTTTTTTCCCCACACATGCTGCAGTCCGTAATGGCTTACACAAGCACTCACCACTATCTGGACACAATGGCAGTTAAACATCTGTAGGAGATTCTGAGAATCGCTGTGATGTTACCGCATTCATTGGACAATAAAGAAACGCCGGGTAGTCTGCAGAACGACAAAACATGACATTACAGAGCCACTATTTGTCCAGACGTCTTCACATGCCTTGTTCGTGGCAGGCATTTCGACATTGCCAGAGCAGGAGAAGCACAGGTGGAACTAATAACGTTAACGATGGCTTTGTTTCGTGTAGGGGTCTCGGAAAGCTCTGCCAGCGAGCCAGCGGGCACAATACCAGAGTCCTGGATCTGGTCCATCTAAATTGAACACAGCCAGGTTCATGTTATTGGTAACATCTGTGTCAAAATGTCCACTGTGAGAAAGCTCTGTTGCTGCTGTTGTTTTTGCTTCTATAATTTTGTTTGATTCGATGTTTTGAATCTCTCATTTCAATAAGCATTCAGGAGCCTTGTGATCGGTCACGGTCATTTTACTGTGCTCAAGGCCTGAGCCAGGATTTTAGAAATACTAAGGCACGAGTCCAAGCCCCCTTTACCCAGACACTATTTTAAAAAGACAAATAAAACATTTGTCTTTTGTCTATTTTAAAACAGCAATATTTTTGGGCTACTAAAGGGTTGCAGAACCTGGCTGGGACATAATTATAGCTTTTAAGTTGATACACGACACCTTGTTAGCAAACAGTTGCATATTTATGCACACAGCAGGTGCAGAACCTCATTAGCATTAATTTGGAGTCGTGTTTGTGTGTTTTTTAGCCCTGTTTTCAGTTTCCAGCTCCTGACGGAAATGTCTTAAACTTTAGCAGCTAGCTAGGCTAGTGGCCAAATTTGTCTGCGGTTTGGTACTCAGCGGGTTGTGCACATTGTTTTTGTTGATAACAGGATGATAACAAGTAGGAACAACACTATGAAAACCAAACCATAAAGCCGTGGCCTGGAAAAACAAATTTAACAGATCCTGAAATGCTGTGTAGAGCTGAGGGCAGATTCGGGTGATATTTTGGGAGAGTTTGTCAGTAGCAGTGACTCATTTCACCGACAAATAGTCTGTCAATATATAAATATTGATTATAGCTGTTAACTCAAATTATATCTTACTAATGTTAAAGTCTCAAATAATGGATCCTTTATTTGTTTGTTGCCCTATCACATTTAAATAAAGACTCAAATCAGCCTACTATATTCACCAAGTCATACCACGTTGCTTAAAGCTTCAACAAATTCCCAGAGTACTGGAAAGAAGTGGGCAATTTCGTCTCACAGATTCTAGACCTGAAATCTGATTTCACATTTACCTTTTTGTATCTTGGTAAAATTCCTAAAGGTGCCAATAAGAGCGACTCAAACCTTTTTGAAGATCTTTGTGGCTTCAAGTAACAAAGAAACAATTGCCAAATGCTCCAGAGGAATCCTCCTACCATTGCCCGTCTTATTAGCATAATCAACTCTATCTGCATAATGAAGAAAACAACTTTGGACTTCTACTTTCTACCCTTCGACTACAAAAGGAGAAGTGAGACAAACGGGACTGGTATAACCATTTTTATCCCTTATATCTAGACATCTTGTGTTCTGCACCTCTGCCTTGTTTTTTTTTTGCTTATGCTTTTATATTTTTCATCTCACTGATTGTGATTTAATGCCCCAAACATCATCTGTTATGTCTCCACACAAAAACAAAACAAAAATCCCCAAATAAATGAATACACAAAAGACATGACCTCAGTGTCCTCGATAGCCAACTTAGTTTGCAAACTAATGCATTGGGTACAAAGTAATAGTTACAGTTATCTGTGAAGGTTCTCAGTTATCCAAGTCACCTTTCTACAAGACAGGTTAATTCATCGCATCATGATGCGCTGTATCGGGACTAGAACACAAGCTAGGTGGGATGAGATCCGTGCAATGCAAGGCTGATAAAGTGTATGTGAGTGTCCGAGGCCAAGAAAAGGAACACCAACATTTGAGGGTCGCACTCAAAGTTTGAAGATACGCTAGCTGGACTTTTCGGAAAGCAGCTTCAAGATCGAGGAAGGCACCAACACATTGGTGACAAAACAACATTGTCATCCCCTTACATATCTGGAAGAATGATGGTGTTCTTCAAACCCAGAAACTAGCTACAACCGAAACTAGTACACCCCAAAGACTGAAGTCCCCACACCCACAAAAGCAATCTGGTGTCTTTGGTCCAATGCACAAACAAAATAGACTCTGCAGTTTTCTTACACCTACGGGACAAGGGACACTCTTTTAGTGACAATGAAGTTTGCATTTTGGGACAGGCAGGCGTGAAGGAGGTCTAACTTTGTAAAAGTAGAGAAACCATCTCTGGACAGAGGAGGACGCCTCAGACAACACTTATCCCCCACACCTACAATGCTGTTCTTTCAACCCTTCCCAGGAGACTGAACAACAATTCACACTTGGCCTCTTGACTCCAACGACCATCGTCGACACCAGACCTCAGGTGACAGTCATCAAAACAAGAAGCACCAACGAACCAAGTGGAAACAATGGCATGGTCAACAATCCCGCCATTACTACATACCTGGGTCCCCCCACCTGAATGTGAAACTGAAGAATCCTCTTCACGGATCTACAACAAGCCCCAGATTTTCGCTTTCTCAAAGAAATATGGTTGCAGTCATGCTCATATTTAACCACCAGGGGGCAGCGCATGTCCAACTTTTACCACCCTGTTAGGCTTTAAATCTGTGCAGCCTTTTGGGCCATACATAATCAATAAGTAATGAGTAGCAAACAAAAACAAAGTAAAGGAGCTCCTTGGAAATGTGGGCGGTAAAACATTTCTCCAACACCGTGTCGAAGACGTTCATGAATATTCATTTTCTTCTGCCTGACTCATGCATTACAGTAGCTGCTTTAAACAACACCTGTCTGGCTGAGACGCAGCACATCTGTGCATCACAGCCTCAGGGTCAGTGACCCACTGTAAACACACAGAGAAAGGCGTGCATCTTATAAAGGACACACTTATATTAAACTACCTCTACATCTCTTCTCTATAGATCCTCCTGTCACACTGATGCCAACAAACATGCAGCAGCAGCGTTATTTCCACCACAGATGGCAGGAGGCAGCCGCTGCTTCCTCAGAACAGCAAATGGGCGGCTGGTTTGTTTATTTATTATCAACTCTGGTCCTGCGAGCATTAATCACCTGCATCGCTCCTGCCTTATGGCTCAGGTGCCACAGCAACCCACAATGAGGCTGACATGCCGGAAAACAATGAAGCTGCTAATACAAGATTAGCTTGAGTAATAACACGCTGGATATGAGATGATGGAGCTGAACGGGCATCTTAGGAGGGGAAAATGGTCTACAGGTTTCAGATTTTGTCTGAACAAGACGTCCTAAACTCAGCCTGGCATTTTTAGTAAAACTGCTTAAAAAATGACATTTTCTTATTAAACTATAATGTTACATGCATACAGCTTCACCGGTGCAATCGTACGTACTGTTTTATGTTCTTCTCTGCTTTGAATAATGATAAATATTAAGTTTCTAAAGTTTGAAGACATTAAGTTGAATTTCCCAAATAAAGAAGCTCATTTATATTCAAGATAAACCAGCTTTCAGTGTTAACAGAGACATTAAAGCAGCAGTTTGACATTTTGGGAAGTGTGTTAATTCACTTTCTTGCTGGCAGTTAGTTAGAGAGAGATCGATACCAGTTTGTTGTCTAAAAGAAGTGTCAGTTCTCTCATGTTTCTCTGCAAGAAAGCCAATTTGTATTTAAAAAAAATGTAGATCTGTTTCTTTAAAGTCCGGGTAAAGTAAGAATAAATATGTTTTCTGAGTTTGTCAGACCAAAGAAGAAAGTGTTATTAACCACCCAGCCAAATTTGAATGGTTAAAAATATCGACAAGTTTATGAAAATAGGTGTCAAAATTGGCTAAAAATTATTCTCAGCTCCAGGACTGTGGGGGCATGTACACTGAATGTGCTAAAGCCACACCCACTCACATGGTCAGGGTGACCTCAGCGTGTCATCGAGCCACCCTTTACTGAAAACTGTTGAAAAAATGTTTTAACTCTACATTTCAGTAATATATCATTCAAAGTCGTGCTTTGAAAGAAGTCTCAGAATTGCCTTTACACAGACTTTAAATTATTTGCAAAAAATGTTGAAAAAGTGAGAGACAACCATTACAACGTGAAACACTCTGCATGTTTCATAAATTCCTGTCAAACTGTCACTGCCAGCATATTCCCGGGTGAATTCGAGCTGTCTCTGCGCTGATCTCAAGCATATGTTTTTGTCTCGTTATATTTTATGTATATACGATGAATTCATAATTGCCGAGTAGAAAATATCAAGAGAACAGCAGGAGAACAACAGAAAGAGACGAAACAAACACCTCATCCAAATGAGACATGTTAAGAGAAGTAATTGCCTCAGAGAGAGCCAATCAGATCTCACCCTCCCTTTTTTTATGAGCCATCTTTCACTGTAAGATAACATGTTTATTAGCTGGAGGAGCAGAGATGATCCTGGCTTTGGGGTGACAAGTGAGTCATTCAAATTCTCATAACTCACAAAGCAATAGTGCTGGACTCGCTTTGATAGAAAGAAAGAGAGAAAAAAACAAAAAAAACAACAAAACTCTTGTTTTTATGTGGGAAATCCAAAGCCTTGAAAAATTCATTGGTCTCTTTGAGTGCAGCAGCCGATATTGAGCCGAAACAAACCTGCAATAACCTTGGATGCTTGTGTGTTTGTGTGTGTGCACTGGGGAGAATCAGTAGGAATAAAGGTGATAATGTTGCTAATCAATGTTGCTCTCTGGCTTCCCTCCCAGCAGCACTCCAGCACTGGATTCCTGCTGCTGAGATTTATTCGCCAAGTTCTCCCAGACCACCTAGGAGCAGCAGGATAACTCTCTGAGCTGAGCATGTGCACTTCAGCATATATACTGATCCATCAGGGTTAACTAGGTTTTCTTTCTGAAAGTTCGTGACGAAACAAATTTAGTTTTTCTGCCGTTGTATTTTATAGATTTGACTTCCTGTACGGAGGCTACATGTAAAACATTAGTGCGTCTCAGCAGTCCGGTTATTAATAAGGACAATTATATTGTGTGATTAAATAATATGGTCCACATACATGTTTTTGGCAACTGCGTGTCATCTCTACAGCTCAGCTGATCAGCCAATGAACTACACTAAACTACACTAACATTCAATCTAAATCAGAGTTACGAAGAGATCTGAAGCTGCACTTCACTGGCTGCCGGTCAGATTAAGAATCAATTTTAAGATTTTATTAAGTTAAGTTTTGAAAGTCTTGCCTCCTGGCCCACCTCACATGCCATATTATAACCTGTTGTCCTCTGATCTGCCTCTTCTGGTCGTGTCTAGATTGGAAACCAAAGGTGAACGGGCCTTTGCTTTCAGTGCCTTCAAACATTGGAACAACCTGCCTGAGGACCTCAGGTTAGCTAGCTCAGTAAGTACTTTAAAATCTCTTTTAAAACCCATTTTTATATGTAAAGAAGGCTTTTCTAATCTTTTAAGGCAGCTTGGGGCAATCGTATGTGCAATCTGTGTGCTGTTCTTATGCGTCTTGCTTGTTTACAATTGTTTTCTCATATTGGCTTGAATGAACTGGATCCTGTTTGAGTGTTTTAACTTTATTTTATCTGTATGATGTCTTACTTTCACTTGTACAGGCACCGTGTAACCTTGTTAAGAAAGATGCCACACAAATAAAGATTATTATCGTTATTATCAACATTATTATAACTGTCTCAAATCAATACAACAACATTTTATACAGTAACTACAACAAACACTTAATAATATACCAAAATATCAACATACTTTCCTTTCCATACTAACAGGCACAATACATTTGTCATATCTTTGAAATATCAGTCAGTCATATCTGTCAGTTAACACTCTGGGGTCCGATCAATGGCATTATCAATTCTATGAAGCCTCTGCAGTCTTTGGTGAACGCTTGGACCCCAGAGGGTTAAACTTAATCGACATCAAAATGTCTAGAGGTGTGTCCATCAAACACACACAAAAATCAACCATATTTAATGTCCACACTGTCAGCTTTGAGTCCCTTTGGACAACATTTTCTTAAACTCGAAGGATTTGCCAAAAGTAATGGTGTGTTCAGGGTCAGGGTGACCTTCAGACGAG
Source organism: Argyrosomus regius (assembly GCA_946959425.1). NCBI lineage: Eukaryota > Metazoa > Chordata > Actinopteri > Sciaenidae > Argyrosomus > Argyrosomus regius. Next base: position 6,683,987 of record OX336900.1, on the reverse strand, counting down.
GTATTCAACATAACCTTGACTGAGTAAACAAATTACCTCCAACCAAGAGAGGAACATAGTAACACAGGATGATAGTCGAGTGTGGTGGCTCTTGCCGTCTCTTCCTCCTCCCGGCTAATCTAAAAATGGGCTCTTCATTGGACGTGAGGCGGGCTGAATGCTGTTTGGTTGCTGTCCACATTGTTCATCATGCATAACTTTAAGCCTTAATATAATTTGAATGTGTTCTGCAGCCAGCTTCAAGTGGACGTTTAAGGCACTGCAGTTTTTGGCACCTCCACACTGGCTTTGCTTCACAGTCACGGAGGTTGCCACTTGGGGCTCATTATTTTGTTTTTTCCACTTTGTTTCCCCCCTAAATTGTTCTGGAGATACTCCGCTTCACCATTTGGTTTCATTTTTACAAACTCTGACTCTCTGTTGACTCTTATATCCAATCCCTAATGTACAGAGATGTCAGAGTTTTCATGTGTCACAGCAGCTTCACGTTGCCTCTAAAGTGTCCCAGTCAGCCATGACAGTGAGCCAGCATGAAACTGAAGCAGCTAAATGGAATTCAGCCAGCGTTCGTTTAATTATTATTTACACCTGTGACAGAGCTATATATCCTCTATTAAGTAAAGCTTTGTAATGGAGTCTTAACACGAGGAGGAGGCGAGTGATTTTAAAAGAAGTAAGATCAAACAGGCGAACACATGCGCAGCACACATGTTTTGGATTAAGAGAGCTGCTCCCACTGAGCCAACTGCTGAAGTGAGCATTTATATTGTGTGATGTGTAATGTCAGCGGGTATTTCCAGGCAGCAGATGGTGACAGTTTGCCTACTTAACTTCAGCACAACACATTCAAACACACACAAACGCACACATGCACGTATATCACACACCCCAACTACACAAACTTCCACCACACGGAGAGAAAACAAACAAATTCATACCCTTCCCATTGCCACACCGCCGCCGCCTGACGGAGTGTACTGTACACCACTCGCATGCATAAACCCCCCCCCCACCTTCCTTCATGAACACAGTGACAAAAGCTCGCCTGTATCGACCGTGACATCAGTCCTGTTTCCTGCGTTCGAGAGAGGAACTGCGGATGACAGATTGATTGAAAGGTCTTCCTCGCTCTCTCATCCATCATTTCTGCCTGTTTATCATCATCTTGCTGTTCAATCCATCTGCTGGAAAGAGAGAGAAAACCATTTAGGCCAGCCCTGACCATCGAGTCACCCAGAGGGGTTTTAGACAACACAGCTGGGGCTCTGCCATAACTACCCTGACAGAAAGCAAAGAGGAGAACGATTTCTTTGGCCGCAATTAATAAAAAGTGACATTTAGTCGGCCTTGTTTTTCTGAACATCCAGGTAGCAGACCTCCTCCTCCTCCTCCTGCTGCTGATACTGAATGTTATTGTGGCCGTTGAGCAGCTTGATAAGCAAATGCCAAAAGTTCTGTACCTGAGCGAGGTCAAGTGAAACACAAAATTTAAGACATGGAGGGATTCGTCTAAGCTCCACTAAAGATATATCACGACTGGTAGTGTGGGATGTTCGGATTTTAAATCCATTCACGCTGCCAAGATGAAACTGCAGCAAAACTGACATTAATATCTGGTTATTTGTTCCTAATCTTGTCTGTTGGAAAGTGAAACAATCACAATAATAAACACCAGGACAGATCAACACACAGATGGACTTTTTGAGATAATGGAAATGAAACACCTACACAATGTCCTTGTGGGCAAACAAACACAAACTCACTTACAAAAAAATGAAAGGTAATAAATTCATTTTTGTGTGTTGACAACAGTGTACCACATAACATACTTGTACCCGAAGGTGTACTTCTGCAGCTACGAAGGGAAATTGTGAGTTGTATTTATATAATTAAATCCATATTTTTGTGTTTAGGGGGAAAATAAACATCCCAAAAGAATTATACATTTGTATGTTGCTGATTTTTTGTGAATCTACTGTCACAATATTCAACAAGTTACCTACAGGCAACGTGCGCAGTAGGCTAGAGACGTTAAAGCCACATGGTGCAACTGTTAGCGCCCGGAGGATGGTAATTAGCGCCTTTTTCATCTAACCGATCACTCAAAGTGCTTTTACACTTGTCACACACACACACATTGATACACTGACAGCAGAGACGGCCATGCAAAGTGTCAACTGCTCATCAAGAGCGATACAGGCGCTTCCTCCCCACATATCAAGCTCATCCATCCATGCACATTTGCACCCTGACGTGACAGCAATCAGGAGGATTGGGATTCAGTGTCTTGCTCAAGGACACTTTGACTGGATATGGGGGAGTCGGGAATCGAACAAGCAATCTTCAGATGACTAGATGCTACCTTACCGCCACGCCTGTACAACAGCTGAAAATATTCATGATGATAAACAGTTAAAACAACTGGTTTATAATAACGTCTCTGTCAGTCTCTGTTTGTCTGTATCTGTCTCTGTGTCCATGATGTCTGTCTCTGTCAGTCTCTGTTTGTCTGTATCTGTCTCTGTGTCCATGATGTCTGTCTCTGTCAGTCTCTATATGTGTCCATGTCTGTGCCTGTGCTCGTCTCTGTCTGTCAATGTCTGTCTCTGTCCATCTGTCTCTATCTGTCTCTGTCTAAGTGTGGTCTCCCTTCCTCACTCTGGCTCCTGGCTCTGCTCTCTACACACCTGTCCATCATCAACAATCGTCACACCTGTCTGCCATCAGGCGATCTAGTTATCATCTAAAATAGATTATCGGTTAATAATGAACTAATTGAATCAATAAAACTCTTAGAATCTTTACTCGTCAAGCATGCATCATGGTTATTCTGGGCTGCGATGGTGGAAATATTTTTATTTTACATGTCTTATATATTTTTAACACACGTCCCTTCTGGTGTCCTTTCACATAACTAAAGACTATAGAAGTGTAAAAAAATAATTGGCTACATGAAAAAAATTAGAACCTCTGGGACAACTGCTGAAATATTTAACTCAAACTAATGGACGAAGAGTTAAATATTTATTTCCAGCTGTCAAAACTAACACTTCATGTAGGTTTAGTCACAAATATCTGAATTTACTCTGAGTAAACTGTTGGCAGCCCGCACGTCCTGATCGTCTGCAGCGAACTGAAGATTTTAAGATTTTACAAGGAGAAACTATAAAACTCCTCGGTCACCAATACCCATTAGAAATGAATGGCAGGGTCAAAGCTGTAAAGCAGCGTGCTGATACACGTAAACATTCCTTGAAAGAGTCGTGAAAAAGGCCACGATGAACGAGCGCTTCACAGAGCAAGATAAAGTACTGCAGAAAGGTTTTTAAATGGTCGCTGATGGATAAGAAATCATAATGTGGATTCACTAGTTATAATGAGGCTGCGATGAAATGTTTTCCTCTTTTGGGAAATTAAAGATATCCTATTATTTTGATTCCTATAGGAAGACATTTCAAAAAGCAATTTTAAGATTAAGTAGAGCGAGAACAGATGAGACAGGAGATCAACTCACAAAGATTTTACAAAGATGAATTTTCACATCTTGCAGGCTATAGTTTATCTGCGCTGTGGATCCAGCGATACCTCTAACGGTCTGCCACTTCAGTCCAGACTGAACAATAACTAAGTGGATTGCCATGAACTATTCGTGGTCCCTAAAAGATAAATCTAATATTAAATGAGTTATTTGTGAAAGAATTGTACAGACACTCATGGTTCCCTGACTTTATCGTGCCTTTATGACACTATTGTTATATTATTTGTGTCTGGTTATTGAAACGCATTGCCATGAACTCTGCTTCAGACGTTAATGTTCATATATCCATCCATCCATCCATCCGTTATCTGTAACCGCTCCTCTTCATCGAGGACATGGTGGGGCTGGAGCCTATCCCAGCTGACTCTGGCCGAGAGGCGTGGTTACACCCTGGACAAGTCACCAGCTTATCACAGGGCACATAGAGACAAACAACCATTCACTAACCATTCATTAGAGAAGAGTGAGATGTGATGAATCGGATCTATTTACTCGGCTGGATACACAAAAAGAGACGTGAAGTTGGACATTTTAACATGGGGGCTTATGGAGATTGACTCGTTCTTTAGCCAGCCTCAAGTGGACGTTTGAGGAACTGCAGCTTTTGGCTTTTTCCGCATTGGCTTCACTTCACAGCCGTGGAGGTTGTAGCTTGATCGAGCTTGACAGAAACACAAGGGGAGGGGAAATAAGACATGACAGGACCTTTGCTGCATGTCATCTGACACAGTCTACTTATACATAATATATAAAAAGAGAATACAACCCTGTGACTATAACGACTCCATTAACCACAGACTGAAACTTGCTTTTTGCTATGTGTGTCTTGGGATTTTAGGAGGAGCAGCAGACAGTTTTGTAATTGAACCATCATTTCTGTATGATGATGGGACTGTAACCCTGTTCTGTCTAGTTATTACAGCCAGGGAGCCTTTTTTGTGTGTGCTTGTCGTCTAATCCTCTCTAAGCCCATCGGGTTCTTTGGCACAGTTAAATGGACTTGTCCACTGTTTGATATGAAGTGACCTACTCTGAGGCATTGGGAACTGAATTAGTTCTGCAAGGGGCGCTGTCTCCGTCCTGCCATCGTTTCCTCTTCATTTCTTTCTCACCTCCACTTTTACCTGAATAGATTCTCTCTGAAATGCCATTTCCACTGATGTGAGCGTGAACCAGTCCTCGTTGACTGATGGCAAGAATCCGAACAAACTGTAGAGAAAGTACTAAACGTCTAAAGATGACAAATTGATAGCAATTTTGTAGAGAGCGTTCTGTGTAATTTTTTTTTTCTCGGTCTGTTCTGTCTCTTTTATGTCCATTTCATCCTCAGTCTGTCTTTATCTCCACATTTCTCCGTCTTCACTGCTGCAGTCGTGGATAATTTATCAAATTTCAAGCAGATACTAATATTATTTTTTTTTCTATATACAAAGCGTTTGATTGTTAGCGTATTTACTGAAATCAATGTTTCGGATTTGACTATTAAAACCAAACAGTGACAAATAACGACTGATCTGAGCATGAATCGAATCATTTGTGTATTTGGATATTTGTGGATAAAAAAAAATATGACTTTGTATTAACTAGTAGTGAGGGTGCTAAAATAAAATACAAAACCACTTATAGGAATAGATAGATAGATAGATAGATAGATAGATAGATAGATAGATAGATAGATAGATAGATAGATAGATAGATAGATAGATAGATAGATAGATAGATAGATAGATGCTCTGTGCTTTTAGCATCATTTTTCTGTTTTTCTCTCTGGCAGTGTGTTTGTGGCAGAGGGTGTGGCAGGTCTCAATAACAAGGTTTAGCCGTCTCTCATCCAGCAGTCACTCCTGCTACAAAAGCCCGGTCAAGACACCGCACCTGTGCCAAAATACCCTGTACCTGTAGCTAACATGCTGTGGCTTAAGCTGCTTGCACCTTTTAAGCTTCTAGCGACTGCCAGCTTTGCAGTACTCTAGTGTTGTGCAGACTCATTCGAGTGTTCTCCAGTGAATCCTCAGCTGCCACCACCACCACCTGCTTTTGTGTTAACTCTCATAATAAACTTCTTAAAACCGTACTGGCTTCCATCTGGACACAAAATATAATAGAAGATGTATAGAAGTTCCATCTTGTTAAAGTTTTACCACAGTATCAGGGATCATAGAGCGATCTACTGTTGACGATCTGTTGTAACTTTGTGGCGTTAAAATTGGAATCCATTTCTCCGACCTCCATTTCACACAAAAATCTAATTTGAATTGAAACCCTTCAGATATAATTCCTCTGCACCTCTCTACAAAAAAACTAATCAACAGCTGATGCTTGATACTGTACTTATACTTCATCAAGGACACTGTAAGGTCAGATTATCTGTGACACACACAGTCCAACAAGAGGACATGAGTGATGTGTGTAATAAAGCTGAGGGGGCCAGAGTTTGGAGCTTTAGTCTTCTGTTTCGTACTCCAAAGCTTTGATATTTTCCTCTAAATTAGGTATTTCCCCATGAGTATCTGATGAGGTTCTATTTTTCACCACTTTCAGCCTTCAAAGTAATTTATTTTTACTGTATATGTGCCTCCTATGGTTTTATACAAACTCATTCTCCTACGCAGATGCTGTGAAATTGCTTTCATAGTTGTGTTTACCTTTGCCTGTAACACTTACTGCACGCGTATACACACACACACACACAAGTACACGCACGTACTCATACACATTTATGCTGACCTCAAAATATTCAAATTATTTATCTATCAGCATATTCTCAGTTGGATTTCAGTGTCTCTGCAGGTGGTTTGTAAATGCAGCAGCTCTGTATTATTTTCAAAAACTGTTTTCCTCTTTCCGTCCTCCCCCTACGACTCCCTTTTTTCTTTCATTCTCTCTCTTTCAATATGTCAATACCTCCCCCATCCATCATGCTTCCCCCTTCTCCATCTCTTTTAAATCTTCAACAATCAGCCGTGGCGGAAAGGATATTTTTCCACCTGTGTGCCAACACCGGCATCTGCAATTTGGTGTCAGAGGTGCCGTTGTATACACCTCAAAGCGCTGATGGAACAAAGAAATGTGGGTAATGTAGCCTCGATGGGTCTCCCCAATGACTAACAGGCTCTTCGATGAATATCTACCAGAAAGATTTGGTTTTATTTGCCGGAGAGAACGGATATATGATCTTTATCACGCTCGTCCCTTGAGATACTGGACCTTTGTCGTCTTGTTCGTTATTTCCGAGCTTGATTAATCTGATTTAGAGTTAAAAACTGCTCTCTAAAGGTCTCAAATTGTTTCCCCTTAACAGGCTTTTCCCCCCATTTGTTGCATTCGCAGTGTCAAAGGCTATAAACGTGAAAAATATCACAATTTAATTGCGGGATTCTGTTGCTGTCCGGATGACAGAGTCGCAGCACTATTAAAAAATGATGAGTGTGTAATTGTGACGAATGCTGTGTGTCAGCAGTGTGTAGCATCGATGGGAACACTAGCCTAATGCTAACGCTCCTCACCGGGGCCCTCAGGAAGTGAAGTGAAGTCAGGCAAGCTGACTCAAGCATGTGTCAGAGCACACACGTAGCATGCACATGTCACAGAGGATTTATGTATTGTACACAGATGACATCATGCTTGCGCGCTCTTTCGAAAGTTGAAATTAGTACCCGTCCTCTTCAGATATCTGCAAACCGGGGAGACAAGTCAAGTGTTTTCTCCGGCACAGACAACCCGAGCTTTAATTTCACGACATCAAAGAGCCGTCTCTTCCTCTCAGTCCCAAACCCCTCTGTTTATTTCCTCCACTGAACTTCAATTTTCCTCAAGAGTGTAATTTTCTGCGAGCAGCACGATGCCTCGCCTCTTACGCCTGCGCTCGTGTTGTTTCTAATGCTAATGCGCGTTTAAATCGAAAATGTTGAAGGTGAAGTGTCAAGAAGATGATTTAGATTTTTCATTATTCGCCTCCTCCTTAATATCTACAAATGTTCAGGGAGATTTGTTTTGGCAGAATCTTCCACTTGTTTTATATATCGGAGTGACAAAGTACAACATCAGCAATTTTCAATGAAAAAACTCAGCAGCAGCTCAAGGGATCCTCTGTGGTGCTTTTATTTTTTTCTTCTTCTTTTTTTTTTTGTGTCACGTCTCACCTCACTGCAGTCCATTACAAGCATTTGCTATCAAGGGAGTTTATTACGGGCACAAAAAATAACCATGATCCTCCCCATTTCCAGCCGCTAGCGTGTGTTTCCGATAATGGCACCCGTACGCTTTGACATGTTTGTGAAATAATCTGTACTGTGACCCCTCCTGACAAGGGGTTATGAACAAAACCATTTTCCTGCTGTTTTACAGCCTCCCTGATGATTTCTGCTCCTGCTAGCGGGACGTATTTGTTGCCTGCCCCTGATCCGTCTCAGCGTGACTCTGAGGTCACCCTGCAATGCCACGGCAGCGTTTTAATGCACCAAAAGAGAAACGCAGTCTGTGTGTTTTGTTGTGATCAGTTAGGGTTAGCTTGATAGATGGGAGGTGAGGCTTAAAATAAGCTGGGAGTCTTATGTAGTTGTAAAACCACAGTGGCACAGTTGCAGTTGCTGCACAGTTGCACAGTGCAATATATTATTATCATAAGCACTCGGCTGCATGTGCACACATACACACCTGGTATTGCTGCAGCAGTTTTTTAAAGACGTTAATGAGCTAAATTCATTTTTTTATAGCCAAAAAGCGCCCTTATACAGCTGCATAAACGTCTGTCTGTCAAACGAACCGAGAAATTGCTACACTGAAATTCGAACGTCCTATAAAACCTTGTTTTTTTAAAAACATTAGTGCTCAACAACATTCAAAAGTGACCTTTGATTTTTCAGTTCCTGTATAAAAAAACGTGAAAGCGCTTATAAGCAACAGCCAGCCATTCATAAAGACCTTCAGCATCTTATTATGAGCGGCCCTCGCACCCTGTACTTTGTACACATTTGTCTGACCTAAGATATTTTCTTTATAACTGCCCTGAAGCCACATTATAGCTCTACTCCAGATCCCATTAAACATGTTAATGAATTGCCTTTTCATTCATGGGAAATACGCTTCAACGTCAGTCGGATGAGAAGAAAAGGGAAAAATGTCAACTAGCTGCTTGGTTGTGGTTGTGAATGGCTGTTTTTCATGTGCTGGACTTCTTCTTGAGTCTTGGCTGGAGACTAAAGGTGTATAGCGTGATATTTAGAGGTAGATTTTGTTGCCTTTGAGCAGAGGAAGGTTAGCTGATTCTCACTTTTTCCCGTCTTTAAGCTATGCTAACTGGCTACTGGCTGTTATAAGAGTTACATTACATTTTAGTTCTTTAGCTGACGCAATTTGGGGTTCAGTATCTTGCCCAAGGACACTTCGACATGCAGACTGGAGGAGCTGGGGATCAAACCACCGATCATCTGATTAGTGGATGACCCACTCTACCTCCTGAGCCACAGCCGAGAGAGTAGTATCGATCTCCTCGTGTAACTCTCGGCATGAGAGAATAAGCGTGTTTCCCAAAATTCAGGTCCTTCAATAATTCTGAACGTGGCTCCAAATCCTAAATCTTAACAATTAGCAGCTTGGCTTTCTTCCCTTGTAGCCGATATGAAAATAATCTCCATCTTCCACTTTCAAATGTAATAAAAAGGCGTCTTAAAATTAGATTTTATACATTTAAACATCAAGAAAAATGTAATTTTCTATCTGTGTAAACGGAGCCAATCCATTTAATGTCACCTGCTCATGCGTAAAATGTGGTCATGCTAGGTTTCAATGACAGCTCTCATGGACACCTCATCCCCTATGGTTAGCCACCGAACCAACCATGGGAGGTTCAGTCAACATACACGTAACACACACACACACACACACACACACACACACACACACATAAAACACACTCCACTGATCAATTCACCCCCTGTTTCTTCAATCCACTCCCTGCTGAGATGCACAAACACACATTCAGGCAGTGAACCTTCACATCAAGAGACAATATAGTCTGACTGGACACATAGTGCACCTACAACGTACTCACTCACCACAACAAGACATACATTGCACTGCACCTGAACACAACACACGTACTATACACTGCTTAAAAATTCATGCACGTTTGCTCTACACTTCTGGGACTCGGTGCAGGTATACTACAGAAGCTTCGAAGATGGATAGATAGATAGATGGATGCTGGTTGGAGTTTTAAAGAAACACAGTTTGTAAAGGATTGGCCCATTTTCTCAGCTCACTGAGAGAGAAATGGAGGGTAGAGATTCACAGTCAACCTGTGTTTTTAACCATGCTAGCAGACTGTAATAGCACAACAGATATTTGGCGTACTGCCATAAAACTGACAAAATACATTCAGCCTCAGCTGTAGCTTTTTAGCGGTAATTAGCAAATGTTAGCAGGCCAACAAGCTAAACTAGGGATCCTCGACTTGCTTTGCCCGAAGCTTCACACTTGCAAAATGACAGGAGGCCAGTAGCCAGCCACAAAAAGTTAGGTTCTTCCAGACGTTAGGGTGAAAGTTATAGAAAATGTAAAAAGTTCATGCTACAGTGATATTATATCATGAATGTAGAAGCATGCAATGGTAATTTCTTCATCTCAAACAATTTATTGAAACAACAGTGTCTCAGTAACTTGTCATGTGTCCTTGTGTATCGATTACAGCTTGACAACGACGTCTCACGCTGCTGATGACACTCTGAGCTCAGTGGCAACTTTCCTCTGAGTACATCCTGTTTGAAGCCTCATTACTGTTGAGCGATTGTTAGGTGTCGTCTCCGTCTCATGATGTCAAAATGTGAGCAGCATGATGAAGAGGACTGTTTGAATACAAATTGTCATTGAACCAGAACATTCATTGGTCGATTCATGGATGTGATTGTTGCGGTTAATCACCCTGTTAGAGAAACAGCATGCTATCCAATAAGTACTGACACACTGAACAGTTGGACGTGTGCGTTCAAAAGTTTAGAGAAGGTCACATTAAGTTCACCTGTAAAGGTTAGAGTGCATCTATTGCTGTATCTTCTCAGGAATGGTGCACTAAAGCTAGCATGTTTTGACCTAATATTAGCAATACTGCACACAGTCATTTTCATTCGTCTCATCTTTGCCAAGAGGCGAATAAGAGTCGCAGCAGCCCAGAACAGTTTCAGGTGTACTTGAACTTTTTTTTAAATTCAAGAGTCAGCGCTTCTGCACACTGCACAGATCGCTGATGGGCTAATATGCAACTTCCCAAGTCACAGCTCAGGAACATTATTGAGCATTTACTAATTGGTATAAACAAAGAAAAAAAGTCCCCAGTGTGAATCAATTCAAATAAATGGCCACTTGGCACCCAACCGCAGGCCAGATTTAGCCTGAAGTTGAAGCGTGCTAAATGAAGACGCTGAACAAGAAAAACAACAACAAGAGTGAGCTCAGCTATAGAAGATATTGCATGATTGAAGGTCAAAGACGCCGTTTGTCACGACCTGAAAAATGTTTGAGGTGGATGTAATTTAGCCCGCTATAACATTGACATTGTATTTTAATAAAACCACGTCGTCTCCGATCACATTTGGAAGATAATAACGCACAAATTTCGTTTTTAATTTTCCTGGCAATCATTAGCCTGCCAAAGGTGCTTTTTGTTTGATGTTTGTTAACTGTCTAACGTCTTGTGCCTGAGGACCCTCTTGAAAATGAGACGGTTCATCCCAACGGTTTATGCGCTAATTAAATTTTGGAAAAACAAACACAAACCAAAAAAACAAACAGAAAAAATGGGACAGTGTTTTCAGGTGAAGTGAAAGTGGAACTACTTTCTAAGCATGTTTAATGCAGCATTTTTATACACTTTTATTCAGTATGGAGATCTGATCAAGAATGTCAGTTTTGATTTATTTTGAGGATTCATGATCATATAACTTCATTATCTATCTATTAACTCCAACTTAAGTTATAGCAGCCATCCAAAACATGTGTATCTCATTTGATTTGAGAGTATTTTAAACAATAATTATTATAATTTCACACAAATCTGACAGATATAAGTGGATATTTGTTATAGTAGAGCACCAGTGTGTTTTCTAAAAAGAGCTGCTAGTGTAGCTGTTCACTCTGAGTCTTGTTTTATTAGAAATTTTACATTTTCATTTGGATGAAATTGTAACTAATGACTGACGAAGTGAGTAGTTTGCTCCTGTTATGAAGGAGCCTTCATTTTCTTCAGAAAGAGCGAAATCTGCATAACGATCGTCTGCGTTTAAAATTTGATAGCCTCAATTTGAATCTAAAACATCACGACGATTGTAGCCCGTTAAAAAGCAGTTACCATTACCGCACACGTCACAACGTATTGCATGTAGTCCTTGTTACGGTTGAATTACTGATGACATTGTTCCTGATGACTCCATATGGCCCGATGGTTAATTCAGGCCAGTTAGCGCTCAGGTGATAGATAGTCTGACTGCTGCTATCCGATGTTAATTAGCATTTAGATTTTATTTTTAATCACTCAACAATCACACATCTAAATGCTAATCATCCAGAATCTTGTGTGACAAATTAATCTCAGCTCATAGAGAGCAGCTTTATAGAGCTACATGCTACAGAAAGGAGCTAAATAGGTCCTAAATCCTAAAGTTGCCTGACAATACTCTGCTCAATGATTTTTGTTGAGATGAGCAAAGTATAAATAACGTGTTAATAACTGAGAGCTTCAGAGGTGCTGGTTCCAGTTAGCTTAGCCGTTCTCCAGGTAAGACTAAGCGGCAACTTCCATGGCTGTGAAATGAAGCCAACGTGGAAGTTGAACGTCTACTTGAGGCCGGCTACGGAACGAGTCAATCTCCATAAGTCCCTATATTGCTGCTCCCAACTGTGCTGAGGCTGAATTTCTATACAACTCACCTGTTCAAATTATATTAAGGCTTAAAGTTATGCATCATTAACAGCTTTGGGTGCTGTTACAGGTGGATTTGTTTGAGCACCCAGGCGTCATTCAACTCGCCTCAGTTAGAAATCTGAAAATCTCAAACAGTGTTGCTGCTCTCATTGGTATTAACTCTGGGTGGTCACAAGTTTAAACAGCCTGATGGTGTGCCTGTGAGCCGCCTCTGCCCACTCAGTATTCTCGCTCTGGATAAGTCAGCACAAACTGAACCCTTTTAAACGTTTGAGTCCCCGCTAAAGGTGGATGCACTGTACTATGGGACACGATAAAATGTGTTAACAGTGCTCCCCTCAGGCACCGGCTGCATATCTGTCCATTAAGTTCATTGCACCTGTGCTTTCTGATGCTCGCAGTCGCAGTCGAATTTGTAGAAGGTCACCTTGAGGGTCGGTGGAAGGCTGCTGCCCTTCGAGAGGATGACAGAGTCGTTTGTCAAACGGGAAAGGCCGTGAATTTACTGCACCCGCTGACTTATCCGCATGTTTAACCCCCTGTGCTCTCTGTCACACACACACACACACACACACACACACACACACACACCACCTGCCCCTGCAATGTACGCAAGGGGATCCGGATCTGATGGAATTAGAGTGAGATAGTGTGAGAGAGCGAGGTCAAGGGAGACAGGGAGAGAGAGTTTATTTAATTATGGGGAGACAGGAAGAGGACTGAGTGACATCATTTCAATGTCGCCTCCCCCCCAATACAGTTCACTGTCAAGAGCTCCATCTGGTAGATACATGACACGCATTCATACTGCCATTCAGCATCCACACGGACACACAGACCAACACGTACACTGCATGCTCTGAGTCAAAAAAGGCTCCTCCGTTTCACACATCCGAGCTATGAATCAGCTCCTCGATTGCCCCCATATGGCTCTGACATTCTGCCCCTGTCACTGTTCATGCAGGGGTCCATCATCCAACCCCGTCACACGTCACACACACACTGACGTCAGGTACTTTACCATGTGAAGCCACTGCCTGCATCGGATCAATTTAAATGAACAGTTTCTGTCGGTTTTATCTTATATTATGAGTTTGTGAACACACCGAGCCGGCTTCATCACCCCCAAAACCCCACCAGGCACATCGCGGCTATGACAATGTTTTGGTCCATTCTCCACGCGACTTTAAACCCTACCGGGTTTGCCCCGCAAGGCTTTAACTTGTTCAGATTTGATTTATTTTCCCTTGGTTCATGTGTTTCTACATATGTAAATGTGCTACGTAGTTAAATTGTTTCCCTTTTGGCTGTTTGCAGGGGGTGCTTCTGAAATGGACCGCTGCGGGGCTGGTGGGGTTTGAAACATTGACTAGAACGGGCGCACCGTGGTGCACACGGAACGTGTCACATCCGTGCCCGGTGGAATTGGCTATCAGAGTTTCTGACACACATCATAGGTGTTCATCTAGGTTATGTTCAATCAACTACAAAGAGGCGTTTTACAAAATATCACAACCCTAACAAGACAGATATATAGCTTTTATTTATAAAAACAAAATGTCACAATATCTACATTGTAAAGTTGATTAAAAACATCAGGAGAATAATGATTGAAGAGGAAGAAGGATCAAGAGGAATGACGTGATTTCAGTAGATCAACAGATCAAAGTATCCTTCAGGAGTAGTTTAAGTTTCTGGAAAATATTCTTACTCTTTAAAAGTTGTTAATTTGAACAGGTGAGTTAAATAGAAATTCATGATTGCATGCTACAGAGACCAAAACTGTTTTTTGTACCAGGCTGTAAACATGTTTATTTCTGCTGTGACGTTGGACATTTTAACATTGACTTGTTTTGCAACCAGCCTCAAGTGGCCGTTTGAGGAACTGCAAGTTTGTGGCACTTTGGCGTTGGCTTCATTTCATAGTAATAAAAGTGCCACCAACTGTTCATCTCAGTGAACCAACTCCTAATATTGCACAACCAGGATGATGGAAACAAACATTTTATTTTGCTTATTTTGTGGAAATTCGGCTTACAAAGAAAAACTCCATTATTGAGGAGAGTTTTACTGCAGATAGCAGAAATGGTGTTTGTGCTTTTAGTTACTTTCAGGAGGTAGAGCGGGTCATCCACTAATCTGATGATCGGCGGTTCAATCCCCGATTCTTCCAGACGAAGACCGGATGTTGAAGTGTCTTTGGGCACGATACTGAACCCCAAGTTCCTTCCAAATACGCATTCATATGAATGTGAATGCGTATTCGTAAGGAACTTGGGGATATGAATGGTCAGCTCCCAAAACCTGATGAGCAGTTGGCACCCAACTCCATCAGGGTGTGAATTGGTGAATGAGATATGTAGTGTGAAAGCGCTTTGAGTGGTTGGAAGCTATATAAGTACAGTCCATTTACCATTTACATAACTACTCACATTTGAGAGATTCAGTAACTGAATGATTGGTCCGTTCTGGATTGCTCGGCTAAATTAACCGCCTTCATTTCCAAAACATTATTAAAGAACATGTTTCCACTGACGACATTCAAGGAAATCAGAATCTAATCGAAGTCACCAAACTGCTCGACTCACTAATATTGACTTTTTACATCCATTGCAGAAAAAGAGAGGATTACATTTTCAAAGTCGTTTCCAACTGCTGCATGACAAAATCTCGTTTATCTGGGCGTGAGCGGATCGTACTTAATGGCATGGTGCTGCTTCCATTAGGGTTAGACACTGTGTGACAGCGGGGGAAATGAGAGTTGCTTTTGAGTAGGCGGGCGGGATGTGACTCCCTGTGTTGGAGAGCGATGAGGGGCTCCGTTTGATAGAGTTCAGTCAAAGTGGGCCGGCAGAGTCGAGCTTTACGGTTATGAAAGCGGCTCCGAAATGGAACGTGTGGGTGCCAAGTGGCTTGTCGAACGCTCGCTTATCTAATTGCATGTCGACAAGTGGGGGGCGAGGGAGGGAGGGGGGGGATAAAAGAAAATTGTGCATGTATGCGTGTGAATGTGTGTGTTCATTCATCCCATGGCTATTGTAATCCCATCATATGAAATCCATATTATTGCTCGTGAGTTTTGCGGCTTCCTGAGCCAGCTTGTGCTTCTGTTGTCACTTTGAGGATGTAATTAGACTATTTATTAATATAGTTACAGTACTTTTGCACTGTGTGTGTGTTTAATATCCTCTCTGCGTGTGTGTTTGCTTCATCTTATACTTTCATGTCAAACAGAACCCTCTCCCTCTACTCATAAGTGCAAATAAAGTGACTAGGATTGGAGGCCTGGATAATTGCTGTGGGGATTCATCACAACAGCTCCTCTGGTGGAGGATCCCAGGTCAGCGTCGCCGAAGCGCTGACTCGAGTTTTACCCGGGGCTGAAAAGACATTGCTTTGCTCTTTCATCGGCAAACAAGAAGAGATTCCCCCTGTTCACCCGTACAGCATATGAGCTGGCGCTCACTCAAGAAAGGGAGGATTACAGTTGAATTGCTTTTATTGGGACTTTTTTTATTATTAAGTTTCAGGGTACAGACACGGGTAGTTCTTTTAAAATGATTTATTTCTGGTCAAGGTGATTGAATTACCACTGAGACGTTGCTGAACTGGTTGCCTTGGTTGCCACTCAGCAAGAAACTGGCCGGATACGTGCAGCGTTGCTGGGTTGCAGCTTGCATGCTCGCTAACATTGCTGGAAAAAGTTTGAGTGGATATGTTATTTGTAGCTTGCCAAATGAATTCATGATAACAATGAGCAAACAATAAATTATGTAACGATATGAGGCAAAGGTGTGTAACTAATGGTGATAATGAAGGACGATGCGAGCCAGGGGTCAACCAACTAACTGTAGCCGAAGCTGCGGTTGGCTACGCGATGTGCCTAGCATCTGCTGCTATAGGGTCTGTTAGGGGAGCAGTGACTGTATCTCCTTGAGCTACAGAGCAGCTGTTTGTTTGTGTTTAGGAAAGAAGGCGCTATTGTGATCATTACTATGGTAACCAAGGTCAGAGGATAGGGATGTCTCACTCCGCAGGCACAGCAGATAACAATAAGATAGCCCCATAGAGTCAGATAACAACATCGGACCACTAAGGGTAAACATATTTCCTTATTTGTGGACTAATGACCATCGATGGCCTCGAGTAGTAGAGTGGCACTATTCTGTTGCGGCTTCATGACAAGTGTATTAATAAATCATCCATTCTCTTCGGCCAAGCTTAAATAAACCATTCAGCAGAAGACATCTTGGACCATTAATGAATACAATCCTCCACAACACTAACAAGTACCTCAAACTAAATAAAAAAAAGATTTTGTTCACACTATATGTGTAGTGTTGGAAGGAAACCCAAGACAACATACAGTATGTGAAGCGGATGCTCCTATTAGCCGAGCAACGTTGTTTGTCAGTGGGTACAAATAACAGAAATAACTCTGATCTGCTATCACTATGATTCTGTTGTATTTATGTGCAAACAAACAATTAGGTGTGGTTAAAAATAAAAGCAACGGAGCATGACGTACCTTCGCGCTACTTCTGCTTCTGTTCCTGACGCACAAGATAAACACCGGTAAACACAGGGATCTGAATAAATGCAGTATTTTTTCCAAATGAGCACAGTCTCACGTGGCCCCGGTGTAATCAGCTTGTGATAAAATTCATTTTGCCATTTTATAATCTCCAGTTTGTTCAAATTGGTTTCTTCTTTCCTGGCTTGTAAGTCTGGGAGCAGACTGCAGACCAGTCAATTATAACAAAGATTATACAAAATGGTCCTTAATATGAATATAAGTGTGCAGTAAATATAATTATACAACAACTGATTCATGGATTAGGACTTCATCCGCCATGAAGATTAATGCTGAACAGTTGTGACAGGCATGGCAAGATGTAGGAAGCGCCGGCTGGCGGGTCAAAGAGTCTTGATATGCATGTGCGTGCGTGTGCTCTTGTATTCCTGCTTTTGTGAGGACAGATTTTTAGATTTCAAACATTGAGAGTTTTGGAAAGCAACGGCTTTCACTTCCTCAGAGGCTGGTTCAGACTTTTAGGTTTAGGATTACATTAGGTTAGAGCAGATTAAAGGTCCAGTGTGTAAGACTTAATGAGTATCTATTAGCAGGAATGGGATAAATTATTCATTAGTATGTTTTCATGAGCGTATAATCACCTAAAAATAATAGTCGTTGTGTTTTCGTTGTCTTCAAATGAGCCCTTTATATCTGCAGTGAGAGCGGGTCCTCTTCCAGGGAGTCCGCCATTTTGAACCACCATTTTTCTACAGTAGCCCAGAACAGACAAACCAAACACTGGCTCCGAAATTCACACAAAAACCCAAAACATACAAAGTATATCAAAATAGAGATCCTCCGAGGAACTTCTGCATCTGTGACCTTAAAGTGCACTTTCGAGCGAGGGCGACCTGCCTGCCCTAACCATTCGAAAGCGTGCTCTAACCACAGATACTTCCTCTTTTATAGCCAGCTTGTATTTTGATATAAATATCTCCTGCACACACTTTATCTTTGAGCGTCAATGACAGACTGCCTGTGTACTCTGTTCCTGACTGCTCCTTCTGCGCAGAAATAAATTGTCATTGTCCAGCTATTTATTTCAGTATTTCTCTGTGGTTTTGGTAATGCAATAGAATTTTTCCACAACAAGAAGAAGAGGGTGAGGCGATTTGGTTGCATCTGCAACTTCACTGCGAGTCAAATCATACATACTGGACCTTTAAAATATTAACAAGTGCTACATGATGGGCACATCATAAAATATGACTGTTTGAGGGCAAAACATTTGGGTAAAGTTAAATTTAAGATTTTAAAAAAGTATTTCTCCGCCTGAATGTGTGTGGAGACTTTTAGGTTTAGGTCAGGCTAAGGTTTGGTGTTATGAGCTTATGCATTAAGTCAGTAACAGTCCTCACAAGTGTAAAAATCCAAATATATATGTGTGCATGTATATGTTTTAAGTCCTCTTTTGTGATCGGTATGTATGGCTCGCTTTGCACCTGCTGCGTTATTAACAAGCAGTGTGTGTATGAGTGTGTGTGCACACGTGCATGAATGTCTATCACGTGAAGAAGATGAAACGGTTTTACAGTTTTCTCTCTCTCCCGCACACCTCCTCCCGCTCCGTAATCCAAACTTCAGTAATGAGACGTTCAGGTGCGAATGTCAGCTTGAGTCCTACTTCTTCATCTCCACTTAGCCATTTATCTCTCAGACCCTGCATGTCTGCAAATATAATGTGAGATGCAAATGGAAGACGGGAGGATTTCAGCACCCTTGTGTGAGGACAAACAGCAGAAGGAGCCGCGGATGTTCCAGTCAGAGAACTTAACAATGTAGAGTTCATGTTTCATTCATTACTACTACCAGGGGCGAACAGGAAGAGCGTGAGATCAGGTGTGCATCTATGTAGTGTGAATGTGCTCGGAGTTTGATTTATGCATGTGCACTGTGCCTTGGAGAAAACAGTGTGTTTAATGTGCACATGAGTGAGCAGTAGTTGACAGGAGCTCTAACCCCTGAGAGGAACGCTTGTGTGCATGTATGTGTTTTGCATGAGTGCACATTTGCGACTGTGCTAATGCCCACTCGTACATACATCCGCACAGACACCGCAGTTTGTTTACCTTGGCTGTACATAAGAAACACACACGCACGCTTGTTGTCTTAAGGCTCACGGTACGCGAGCAGCTCCCGCTAAGCCCACAGATCATCTCATGGAAGACGCCGGCATTGACTCCTTTGTTTAATTAACCACCGAAGGATCCATCTGGGAAACAATCTCTAACTCAGTTCTTCATGAAATCCTCCGAGCAAAACTGCAGCATCGGATTTAAAGTGATACTCCACTCATAATCTGCCTTTTGAACCTGAAATATTCCAAATCTGTTGGCTTGAAAATGTAGGTTTCTTGTAGTAAAGAGGGAGCTGGTGGTGTCAAAACAAATCCACTTCAGCTCAACACTCAACTGCGCTCTTTTATAATTTACCTCCTTAGTGTTTGCACTAGTTAATATCAAATGAAGGAAAGGCTGAATATTTGTATCACTTGAAAACACTCTTTGCACTTCATTTTCATTTGTGTTGCATGAGCAACTGCAGGGTATCCAGTGTCAACATGAATCTCTTTACACCCATGAAACCTCACGTTTTGAGGTCATCTCCTGTGGATGACTGAGCCAATGGAGCTCCTAAATTCAAGTAAACAGCTTCAAACCCCCCATAATGCAAATGTGCATCCAGGCTGCTGGCTGTATCTACAGCTGACAGTGAGCCACACTCGTATCAAACGCTGCTATAGCGCGTTCAAATGTGTATCGCAACTGTCTCCTCACTTTGGGGCCATTTTTGTTTATCTCTTTGATTGTTGACAGAGATACAGTCACGATCAATAAGGTCACGTTTTGTTTTGTTTTATTGTTTTGGGAGAAGCAATGCTAAAAAAGGAAGTATAAAAGTATTAAGAGCAGATTAATGGTCCAGTGTGTAAGATTTAGGAGTATCTATTACCAGGAATGGAATCAATTATTCATCAGTATGTTTTCATCAGTGTCTAATGTTTTTTGTTGTCTTAAAATGAACTCTTTATATCTACAGTGAGAGCAGGTCCTCTTTCACGCAGTCCGCCATTTTTCTACAGTAAACCCAGAACAGACAAACTAGAGTTTTTCCAACATGCTTGGAAAGGTGAGGCGTGGAAGATTTGGTTGCAATCTGCAACTTCACTGCGAGACAAATCCTATACACTGGACCTTTAAAATATTAAAAAGTGAAAGTGCTACATGATGGGCAGATCAGTCAGCAGTAGGAGACGGGTTTTTAAGAATGATTCTGATGTTTGTATCTTTAAATATGACTGTCTGAGGGCAAATATTTGTGTAAAGTTAAATTAAAACTGAATTTGTGTGGAGAATTCTTTGGAAACGACCACTCAAGGACCCACTCAAGAAGTCACTTTAAAAAGCTTTCTTTTTATCTTTAATGAATTACCTGATACTTTTATCTCTTGCGTCTGGAGTCAACAATCTTAACAATTTAAGAGGGTATAATTTGTTCAGCTGGATAAAGACTGGATGGCGTGACGTCACCCACAGGTTTCTGAGGAGCTGTTTAGAAGGTCAAAAGCCAGCCTCAAGTTGACAGTTTTTGGCACTTGGCTTAACTTCACAGCCACGGAGATGGCCGCTTGGTCACAACCTGTAAAGATCCAAACTGATGAGATGATAACACGTCTTCATTTTAAGGGCTCAAAAGATGAAAAGGTTTGGAACCAGTGACAAGGAAATTAAACTTAACAGAAAATGTTAAATGCAATGTGAAATTGCTCTGGCAGAATTTAAACTCATGACCTCAGTTTTAAAATACTGGCTACAACCCCGTAGGAAGGAGTGAAGGAGATGACATGCCACAAAGGTCCAATTACATGGTTTGTGCTTTACACCACTATTCCACACGGGCACCCTGAAAAATGAAACTCTTCAACAGCGATGTGTCTCAGTTAATAATCCGGCATAACAGATAATCCACAGTGTGAACCATTTCCACTGGAACTATTAACGGTTCCCCTGAAAGCTGTTGACTGGGTGCTTTGTGGATTTTCCAGAAGACACTGTGTTTCTGTTCACTATGAAAACTTGAGCAAAGAAAAGCAAATTTATCATCATCAGTAGATACCACGAGAGAAGCAAAGTGAGAGTTTTGTGTTCTGGTCAAACCACCGTTAGGGGTGGCTGTGAAGTGAAGCCAATGCAGTGCCAAAAACTGCAGTTCCTCAAACTGCCACTTGAGGCTGGTTCCAGAAGTGAGTCAGTCTCCATAAGTCCCCATGTTAAAATGTCCAACTTCACAGCAGAAATAAACATGTTTACAGCCTGGTACAAAAAACAGTTTTGGTCTCTATAGCTAATTTCCCTGTTCATGACAACTGTACTGAGGGTGAATTTTTATACAACTCACCTGTTCAAATTATATTAAGGCTTAAAGTTATGCATAATTAACAGTGTAGCCGCTTTGATTGACAGGTGGGTGCCATTACAGATGGCTTGTTTGAGCAACTAGACGTCACTCGGCATGGCTCAGCTCCATAGATGATCCACATCTTTGCCAAAGAGGCAGTATAGCCAACATGGCGGCGGTCCACAGATTTTTCATAAACCTGTGTGTAACATCACGCATACGGCGTCCATTCTTTATACTGTCAATGGCTGTAAGCTCAACAAATTATGACCTCTATAACTGTAACCTCTGTAACCGATTGCTAAACCCATAAGAGATAAAAGTATCTGGTAATTCATCAAAAAGCATGCAAGATAAGAAGAAAGTGTAAAAAAACAAAACAAAAAAGTAAAATAACATCTTTTTGTTCTTATAATCGATAGTCACAGTCATTGCAGTCACAAGTCAGCTCCAGTGGTCGACTAATCAATCCATAGAACCTGTTTTCTCACATTATTAATCAGAAGCTCTCATTGGCAGTGGTCCCGACCACACTGACAGAAAACCCAACCATGGACTTACAAATAGATTTTCTTGACAGAACGAGACAAAACCAGTGTCAGCTGAAATTCTGCTGCAGCCGTTGATTCGCTTGAGCAGTCGTCTCTTATCTCCTGCAGGGCCAGAGCAGCGTCGCTTGCTGTAACCTCGCAGCAAAACTCGTTTCCTTTCTCAAGGCCGGAGGTATAAAAGAACATGTTTCACTTTAATGGCTTATGCATTTTTAAACAACACCTCTTGTACTAAGTGCAAGACTCTCTGTTTTTTTCATATCTTGAATCTCATCTATGTCCCGCAGTCCAGTTCAGCGATTTCAAACGCCCGTAGGGAGGAAGGAAGAACAGAAAAATCTTCTGTCCACTGTTTTACAATGTGTACGTGTGTTTGAACATTTATAGATTTATGTGCTGTGCTTGTGTTGTTTTTTTTCAATCCTATCCCTCATGTGTTTCTTCCTCTTAGTGCCTCTGCAGGTTCAAAATCATCAGTAAGTCACTGCACGGCACTGCACAGCACATTACTACTAAAAGTCAATTAGTGCAGTCAATTAGTCCAATATCTTGATGTTAACAAACCAGGACAAACCAGAAATTACCCCTTCCTTACCCTCACTAGCACAGTGGCTCTAGTGACAGCAATTATGGCTGTACGCTGGTACAGACTGAAGTATCTCAAATCCTGTTGGATATATTTTTCTTTCGGTTGCCAGACATTAAATCCTGACTTTGATTTTTCCTCAGACACCATCATGACATTGACATTTGTGGTTTTGAGTGAAATATCAACAACAATTGGATGCAGTATTGGTACAAAAAGTCACCCCCCCCCCCCCCCCCCTGTATAATCAAATACAGATAGACATTTTGCTCAGCTGTACTTACTGTACTGCCACTAGCATGGCTGTAGACTTTTCTTTACACATAACCCCATCAGGAAGCAGTGAAATGAAACCATTGCTTGGGTATCTTCACAAAGAGAGGATTTATTGCACTACATGGCACTGAGCACATTTTGGTAACAATATACCAGGTGTGATGACCGCTGGCTCCTTAAAATTAAATAAAAATGACTCTGTCTTTCTCTTTTAGCCTCTTTGTATCTTATCTTGCCCTATCTTTCCAAGCAGCTTTTCTCAAGGATGTCACAAGGTCTGCGTGCTCACCGGTATAGTGATTAAGATATTAGCATGCTGCAGCATATTGGGATAAGGCTCTGGAAATAAATAGTAGACAGAAATCACCAACAGGCCTTGGGGGGAGAATCATGACCTTTTCACTTGTTTAGCTGAACCAGGAAATTTTTACCTTGAAACAATAGCAGATAGATGCTGTTTGCACCTCTAGAAGGTCAGCTGAGGCACAAACTTGCTGCAGGCAAAATTCAGAAAATGTCCCCAGACAGTGAGCACACTGTAGTTTTATTTAGAAAAGGCTGTTTTTGAAATGAGACAGCAAGGCCACCTGGGGAAATCAGGAGACACAGAATGAAGATGCTGATGAGATGAGTCAGTGTCTGTACATAATAGAAACACAGAAGGACATTACTCGGGTTAATGAAGGTTATTCTACAACATGTATGATGCTGCATAACTTAAAGACAGGCTTCTTGTCCACACTAAAAAGGGACATGAATTACATGTTTGTGATTATTTGACCCCGTTTGACCTTGAACATCAGTAATTAAAGTCAGTGAAAAGGCAAGTCTGAGATTTCTTTCAAATTACATTAAATATGTTGGAAAATAGTTGCAGAAAACATGTGAAAAGACTTTGAACGATATATAACTGAAATGTGGAGTTAGAGGTTAAAACAGTTTTTCACCAGTTTTCTGTCCAGGATTTTTTGGGCGGTCCTAAAGGGTGGCTCGATGACACGCTGAGGCCACCCTGAGCATATGAGTGGGCGGGCTTCAGTGCATTTAGCGGACAGGCCCCCACAGTCCTGGAGCTGAGAGTACTGCTCATTTTTTTTATTTTGACACCTAATATCATAAACTTATTGATATTTTTAATCATTCAAACACATATTTATTCTGACTTTACACAGACTTTAAATGAGGCAGTGTAAAGGAGTGTGCCTTTGATTTTGGGAGGATTGTTTCCCTTTCTTGTTAAAGGTACAGTGTGTCAGATTTGGCACTTTTTACAAAATAATAGAATACTATTTCTCCATCCATTCATTATCTGTAACCACTTATCCTTATCAGGGTCATAGTGGGGCTGGAGCCTATCTCAGCTGACTTTGGGCGAGAGGCGGGGTACACCCTGGACAAGTCGGCAGTTCATCACAGGGCACATAGAGACAAACAACCATTCGCACTCACATTAACACCTACGAGCAATTTAGAGTCACCAATTAACCTGTTAAGTGCATGTCTTTGGATCGTAGGAGGAAGCCGGAGTACCTGCAGAGAACAGACACTGGAAGAGCATGCAGACTGCTGAACAACTGAACCAGGAACCTTCTTGCTGTGAGGCACCACCTAAATATATTATAATAATTATAAGAATTGTGCAGTTTTTGTTGCCTTTTATATCTACAGATGACGTGAATCTGGCTTTAGATAGGGCTTTTTTGCATGTTTTGTGGCCACCAGAGTTTCTCCTCTGCACTAGCAAGGTGAGGGTGAGGTGAGAGGGTCCACAACCAAGGTCTTTTCAGGTACCCACCAAGCGGCAGCCTTCGTGGCTGTGAAGTCGAAAAACTGCAGTTCCTCTAACAACCACTTGAGGCTGGCTGCAGAACAAGTCCAAAGGTGGAAATTACTGACCACTCTGCTGATTCATTCACTTGAATTCAAAGATTCCATAGTTCATACATTTGCTTTAACTAATAGTAACCTGATACTGAAATCACATCACATTGTGATGCTCAGCACTGCCTCTACCTTCAGTACAGAAGACATTTAATCTGTTGTTGGTTCATTTCCATGCAAACCTACTGTTGATAACGCAACAGCCACATTGCAGTTTGCAACAGTGTTACCACATCATGATTGTTTCTGTGGCCTCTGTGGTCTTTGTATAAACTTTGAAACAGCAAGTAGCGTACTGCATATCACTGCTGAGCTGATAACAGTGCTTTTAATTTAAACTGAAGCTTAATTCGTTTACTGAACACATCTACGGACTGTTATCAGGACGGCTCCGGAAATGTCAATCAGTTCCACAATGAAATATCTCAATATTGGATGCAATGTGATGGAACAGACTACAGACTTTGTTTATCCCAAAACTTCCTCTAGTGGTTTTGGTTAAAACGTCTCCACAACTTCTGGATGGATTTCCTGAAATGTTGGTTTTGACATTTATGTTCTTCTTCATTCTATGTTCTGACTTTGAGTCTTTTCCTCGAGCACCATCATCAGTTAAATTTTTTAATTTGTTTCTGACCATATATCTACAAAATTAATGGCATTCCCATCAGACTCAGCTGTACTTTGTGTTTTTGTCCTAATTGGCATCATTTAACCAAGTGACAATGTCTGTGGATATGAAACAAAGCCAACACACAATTGCCAAAACTTGCAGTTCCTCAAACATCCACTCGAGGGTGGCTACAGAACAAGTCAATCTCCGTAAGCCCCCAGCATCATGCTGTGATATTTAATGCTGCCTCTGTTGCTTGGTACAAAATTAGGCCAATGCATGCACTGTTTATAAGGTTAATAGCTTCAGTAGCCAACTATTTGGACAGAGATGCCACATCATGATTGTTACTGTGGCTTTTTAGGAGGAAATAAACTGCTCTATATCATATCTGAGCTTGGTGATTCATTTGTGCATGTTCTAAACACCTCTACACACATTTATGTGGAGTTTTGCACGCATATGTTCTCAGACTAAATATAGGATTTTGGAACATCTCCATCCTGTTGCATGATTTTAAGCTTTAAACCGGAAAGATCTGGAGAGATATCAGTGATTTGTTTGTTATGCTGTTTGTGTTTTAAATCGTAGCGGGACTGAAACTTGTTTGCTGTACTGTCTTCATGCTGTACACGTTTCCCCCCTGCTGTACTCAGGTCTCTTGAAACAGATCTTAATCTCAATAAGACAACCTGATTAAATAAAGGATGCGTTTTGTTTTCTTCCAAGATAAATCACACCGTGCATGAGGAGAAGGTTCATGATACCAACTCTACAACTGCATTTAAGCTCACTCTTTGCCTCCATAAATAGAAATATCATATCCTGTGTTGTCATTTTGTCACATAGCAGAATGTCATTCCTATGGGATGCACTCACTGGCCAGTAAACCCTTGACCCTTGGCTTGAAATTGTATGTTCACATCAGGCAGAAAACAACCACAAGTCCCAAAAGGTATGGGAATATGAGTGCTACGTTCAAACGCACTTTACCGGCAACAAAGGACTCAAGGTAAAGTCCCCTGAGGACAAAAAAATCGACAGCAATCCAGTCATAAAAACATCCTCAAGGCTCTGCTTATGCTTTTCAGTGCTCATGGACATTTTATTGTCAGAGCAATTCATCAGATGTCTTCTGATGTACTGTTTATTTGATGATTCTTCGTTATGGTCATAAGTATGTCTAAACATATAGGTTTGTGGCTTTTTCTATTAGCTAAAGAACAGCTGAGCAAGTGTACCAGTTTCTTAGAAGTTACTCCGATGATTAAATCATCCCGTAATCAAATCAATCAAGTAATCAAATCTAGAAATTCCCCCAATTGATGGAGCACAAGGTTGTATAAGAAACCACAGAGCTCCACAGAACACACAATCTGATTAAGTCCTTCCCAAACACAATTTGTCCGCTCTTAATGAAAATGAATGTAACCTGCCTCCACACACTGTTTCAACAGCACGATGGTAAAAAAAAAAGGGATGCAGGGCAGCGCAGTTAGTCCAATCACGTTTACCTCAATGTAAACACATGCCGCCGCTTGTCAGTGCAACGTTAATGTGTCAATAACTCCTTGTTTACATTCTTTTCTATTTTAGACCTGAGGTCTGTCTCTCAAGAAGCTTACAAAGACACAGGCTGATTATGTGACTACTAATCCTGAAAAATTAGGGAGCATTGGTTGTTGTAGGGATGTATAAAGTTATATTTTTAGTTGTAGGATACATTTAGCCTTGCAGTTACCTTTAAAAAATGTCATGGCTGTGACAGTCTGTCACTGAGGGCATCAGCTGCAATGAGATTCATCCCTGAAAGGTGAAATGCGGTCACGTATTCGCTGGAGTCAGACGTGTGTGTGTGTGTGTGTGTGTGTGTGTGAGTCAGGCTTATCTGACGTACATGTCATAACGCTGAAGACACACTTGCCAATCACAGGTAATGACTCCACAAGAGGACGTCAGTCAGCAAATATGCCGGGTCGTGACAGTCAGACAGATATCGCTGACACACTGAGCTCTGAAGGGCCCTTTGATGTGAGGAATTACCGCTCTGAGTTGTGAACCGTGGCCTGAAACATGAGGTGAGAGCACAGGCCAATAACGCCTTTCTAGAAAATAACAGTATATTTTTCCCTGCTCTCGTTGCTCTATATACAGTTTGTGCTCACTGTAAAACAACATTTTCTCACACAGCGCAGATAAAATTTACATGACAACAGTGGCAGATTTACCTCTTAAAATTAGTTATTTATAATTATATTATATTATATTATATTATATTATATTATATTATATTGTTTTCAGTGCAGTGAATCCTGCAGTCTGTCTCAAGTGGCCGCTTGAGGAATTACAGTTTTTAGCCCTCCTTCATTGGCCAAATTTCCCAGCCACGGAGGTTGCAGCTTGGTCTTGTGATGCACGCAGTATCAGGTCAGTTACCAGGGAGCCGTCTACCTTAGAGCATACATGGCTGAAGTCATTCCTTAAAGTTGACCTTTGTGTTTTTGGTTTTGGGACTTGACTCGACATAACCTGTGATTTGATTTGACTTGAGGTTCTCAGGAAAAAATGACTTGGGACCTGCTTGAGACGTGAACCAAATGATTTGAGTCACGTTATTGTCGGCCTCTCCTCTTATATCTTCACTATAGCTTGAACCAAATAAGTTTTACCTTCACAGCTTTGTGTTGGTAATAGTTCAAAAGGTCGCCCTTGGAAAAAAAAAAAAAAAAAAACAACTTACTTTTTAGAAGAATATTGATTCGTCATGGGAATGATATTCTGAGGAGCAATTTCATCCGCCTGTTTCCCCTCTGCGGTAAATTAGAGCGTGGCGAGTCTTATCAAGTGCATTTCAGGACACGAGACACGTTGTGAATACTGATGAGAGAGAGGGAGGTGCAGAGGCTCCACCCCAAAACCGGAGCTCGATCTGTTAAAGGGTCATTTCACACAATGTAGGAAATCATTCCTAACCAAATAGTCGATGCTTGCCAAGTCTGGTCTGAGTTAAAGGTACAGTGTGTAAGATTTGGTGGTGTCTGGTAGTGAAATTTCCAATTGCATTGAACTCAACAGTCCGCCACTTAGGAGAACCTACGGTGGCCGCCATGTGACAAAGGAGGTCATCATCTTGTTGGTGTAGCTGGTCTGCATGCTAAGAAAAGCTAAGATTAGCAACTTAAGGCTAAAAAGCTAATTAACTGTCGCCACTTACAAACCGGTAACGTAACAGAGGGACAAGAAGAGGGAGATGGAGGTGGTGGAGCAGGGAGGAGGCCGCTATACGAGAACAGGATGAGGCTCAAGATACAGTACACCTGTACGCATCTTAGCCAGTAAATAATTATAATATTTCAGGATCCATTTCTGTGCATGTGCTGTCTTAACCAAATTTGATTATATAATTACATAATGATGCATTTTCTCTTTCTGATCTTGCAGTTCTCTTTACATCTACAAATATGATCAACAGCCAGCCGACAACAACCAGAGATGCATATTTGCACACTGTGCACTGAAAAAGTGTAAAGGCAAATCTATGAGCTGCAAATCAGTTTGCAGGCAATGGGCAAGAGCGCATCGTAGCCCATTAGAAGCAAATCTATGTGATACACAGAAATGTCTGACTGTTAAGTGGAACTCAGTCTGTAGTAAATCAACCTTTCCTGTCAGGTATAACCTCTTTTAAACAAGCAGCACAGCACTGAACTCAAGTTTACTTTCATGCCTCCAGGATGATAGAAAGACAGCTTGCTCAGTTCATAGCTTCACACAGGTCACGGTTGCACTATTCAAGCTTTGCAAACCATTTTCTGATTATCTTAATTACGTAAATTGTGTTTGAAACAACTACGTCACAGTTCAATAAAGCCAAGATCGCAAAGAAACACTCTCTGTGAAAGCATTTAAAGGAAGATATTTTTTTATTCCAACAACATCTCAGCTGCTGTTTTGTCTTCTTATAAGCTCACATGAGCATAGCAGCCTTTTTTTCCTTCTTTTTCTCAAGGGCATTTTAACATATAAGCCACGCTCCTCCTCCTTCGTGGATAATTTCCATGTCATGCAGTGCAGCCGGTAACATCGACACAAGAAATGGAAAAGATTTTCATTAAATCCCGGGGTGAGCAAATCACTTGACCCACTTTACAGCCACGAGATATTAGACGTTGTCACAAAAGGTTACCAGACCTCCCGGAGGACATACTTTTTATGGTCCTTTAAGTTTTATTAAGTCCCTCGTAATAAACGTGGCTTGACCTTGATAGATACGGGGTGAACGCAAGGGCACACGTTGTAGCTGCCTTATCCATATTCTGTGCATTATAGCTGTCGTTTTCCGTGGGGCCTTGTGATTAATGCGCTTGTTTTAGGTATATTTACTGCTCTATTAGCTCCCTCTATTACAAGAAGTCCCTCTGCTCTGTTTTTATAAAAAATAAAAAGCAATCAAAATAATGAGTGAAAAGCACAATAATGCCAATTTTGTCACATATGTTTCTTAACGCCAGAGGACAGAACACATTCAAATTTGCTTTGTAACCCTCACTAACCGGGGACTAATGGTGTTCCCTTGAGTACAAGTCTTGTCGCTGCATTAGTCTAGCCACAGATGGTCAGTAAGCATACAGGAGGATTATGTGTGCATGCATCAACATGACGTAGAGAGCAGGCTTCATAATTCAAATAAATTCACAGTATCCTTTACAAAATGTGTCCTGGGGACAAAACGTCACTTACGATTCAAATGTCATGCATACGTGACAGTTTTTCTGATTATTCCTTTAATGGGAAGATTTCCATTTTCAAGATGAAACCAGAAAGAGCGAGTATCGACTTATAAATTGTATGTGCCAGGCGTACAATCATGTCAGAGTGCCAGGAAGTGGACGACAGATACAGTAATTGCTGTGAACGCCATAGGGACTTGCCGGGTAAATAATGCAGAGCTAATTGATTGGAACTACTCCCAACTGATTGGCATACTGGCGCGAGTGTAATAAACTTGAGAAGTCACTGTCGTTACTGTGTATGAGAGACATTCGGTAAAGGCTCGAAAGGAGTGCACACACACACATTCTTGTCTTTTTATTGTCGTTCAGTAGTAAAGTTCTTCATTTTTCACACCTTGTGTGCCGGCTTTTCTGGTGTCACTGCTGTATTATTACCCTGATAATCAAATAATCTGCTTTTGCAAGTAAGCCTCACCAATTTGTCCTTTACCATGCAGTGATTAACCTCCCCCAGAAGCTGTAAATCAGCCTGGCAGGAGTTTAGTAAGAAGGAAAGGTTCAGGGCACAGATGCAGCTTCTGCACAACTTGCGTCCTGGCTAGCCCTGCATCATTTTCCCAGATGATAGACTGGCATTGTGGCCAGTCTGGGACATGTGCACTCAACATTTGTGTGTTTTCCAAATTGGAAAGATTGTGTGCTCAGCTGCTATTTTGTTTTGTTTTTTCTTCTTGAAACTGGCAAATGTGCAAGACAGCATTTTATTGGACATTATTCTGCTGCACTGTTAGCAAATCTGATTCGGTTCAGATTTTCCAGTTTGTACTTGTACAGCAGTCATGATAAATATCCAAAAAACAGAAATAACTTTGTCTTCAGATATGGGCCCTCTCAAACAGGGGTACGTGTACTGCATGGTGTACTTCTGCAGCACTGAGAAAGACCGAGTTGCTCAACTAATTTGAGAGTGTGTGAAAATGAGTTGAGAAGTTGAAAAAATTAATTAAAAGTATTCAGTGTTGGACTCAGGCTGTTTGAGGTGAGCACCAGCAACATTATCATTACATTTGACCATTTAAGGCCACGTTCAGGCAGGGACAGGCAAACCGGACGCCGGCGGCGTTTTTCAATTCATTTTAGTGGGGGTCGTGTGTTTCCGCACTGGCAGCCCGCAACGCAGGCGTTGCCGCAAAAAGCGTTGCCGGGGTCCGGGAGAGAAGTTGAGCCAGATAAAACTTTTGGGAAAGCGGAGCCCCACGTCACGCTCCACCAATCAGACAATCAGATCGGCCAAACCACCACAGACAGCCTGAAATGTCTCTGAAGCAGAGACTATCCAGGTGGATTTATGGACTAAACTCTAATAATCTTCCTGTATGTGTGTTCTCACTTTTGTTTATTTCATGTACCCAGCTTCTAAATCTGAATCTGAATTTACGCCGCAAAATAGTGACACGAAGAAGTTTAATTTGATTTGTGTCCGATGATTAGAGAGAGAGAGACAGACAGACAGAGACGGTTTCCCAGTCCCTGTCTGAACATGGCCTAAGACGGTGGGAACGCATCCTGCCAGATACCGTTCCCCCTCTGTTCCACAGGAAAGGAGGCTCACACATCTTTCAAATTCACAGTGCTGACTTCTTTCCTTGCAACAGATAAGCCCTGTGATTTTCAGGCTGATATCATTAGATTTGACCATTTAAGACGGGGGGAACGCATCCTGGCAGCTTGGAATGTGACTGCCAGATACCGTTCCCCCTCTGTTCCACAGGAAAGGAGGCTCACACATCTTTCAAATTCACACTGCTGACTTCTTTCCCCGCAACAGATAAGCCCTGTGATTTTCACGCTGATATCATTAGATTTGACCATTTACGACGGGGGGAACGCATCCTGGCAGCTTGGAATGTGACTGCCACATACCGTTCCCCCCCCTGTTCCACAGGAAAGCCGGCTCACACATCTTTCAAATTCACATTGCTGACTTCTTTCCCCACAACAGATAAGCCCTGTGATTTTCAGGCTGATATCATCAGATTTGACCATTTAAAACGGGGGGAACGCATCCCGGCAGCTTGGAATGTGACTGCCAGATACCGTTCCCCCTCTGTTCCACAGGAAAGGAGGCTCACACATCTTTCAAATTCACATTGCTGACTTCTTTCCCCGCAACAGATAAGCCCTGTGATTTTCACGCTGATATCATTAGATTTGACCATTTAAGACGGGGGGAACGCATCCTGGCAGCTTGGAATGTGACTGCCAGATACCGTTCCCCCTCTGTTCCACAGGAAAGGAGGCTCACACATCTTTCAAATTCACACTGCTGACTTCTTTCCCCGCAACAGATAAGCCCTGTGATTTTCAGGCTGATATCATTAGATTTGACCATTTAAAACGGGGGAACGCATCCCGGCAGCTTGGAATGTGACTGCCAGATACCGTTCCCCCTCTGTTCCACAGGAAAGGAGGCTCACACATCTTTCAAATTCACACTGCTGACTTCTTTTCCCGCAACAGATAAGCCCTGTGATTTTCAGGCTGATATCATTAGATTTGACCATTTAAAACGGGGGAACGCATCCCGGCAGCTTGGAATGTGACTGCCAGATACCGTTCCCCCTCTGTTCCACAGGAAAGGAGGCTCACACATCTTTCAAATTCACACTGCTGACTTCTTTTCCCGCAACAGATAAGCCCTGTGATTTTCAGGCTGATATCATTAGATTTGACCATTTAAAACGGGGGGAACGCATCCCGGCAGCTTGGAATGTGACTGCCAGATACCGTTCCCCCTCTGTTCCACAGGAAAGGAGGCTCACACATCTTTCAAATTCACACTGCTGACTTCTTTTCCCGCAACAGATAAGCCCTGTGATTTTCAGGCTGATATCATTAGATTTGACCATTTAAAACGGGGGGAACGCATCCCGGCAGCTTGGAATGTGACTGCCAGATACCGTTCCCCCTCTGTTCCACAGGAAAGGAGGCTCACACATCTTTCAAATTCACACTGCTGACTTCTTTTCCCGCAACAGATAAGCCCTGTGATTTTCAGGCTGATATCATTAGATTTGACCATTTAATACGGGGGGGAACGCATCCTGGCAGCTTGGAATGTGACTGCCAGATACCGTTCCCCCTCTGTTCCACAGGAAAGGAGGCTCACACATCTTTCAAATTCACACTGCTGACTTCTTTCCCCGCAACAGATAAGCCCTGTGATTTTCAGGCTGATATCATTAGATTTGACCATTTAAAACGGGGGGAACGCATCCCGGCAGCTTGGAATGTGACTGCCAGATACCGTTCCCCCTCTGTTCCACAGGAAAGGAGGCTCACACATCTTTCAAATTCACACTGCTGACTGCTTTCCCCGCAACAGATAAGCCCTGTGATTTTCAGGCTGATATCATCAGATTTGACCATTTAAGACAGGGGGAACGCATCCTGGCAGCCTGGAATGTGACTGCCAGATACCGTTCCCCCTCTGTTCCACAGGAAAGGAGGCTCACACATCTTTCAAATTCACACTGCTGACTTCTTTCCCCGCAACACATAAGCCCTGTGATTTTCAGGCTGATATCATTAGATTTGACCATTTAAGACGGGGGGAACGCATCCTGGCAGCTTGGAATGTGACTGCCACATACCGTTCCCCCCCTGTTCCACAGGAAAGGAGGCTCACACATCTTTCAAATTCACACTGCTGACTTCTTTCCCCACAACAGATAAGCCCTGTGATTTTCAGGCTGATATCATTAGATTTGACCATTTAAGACGGGGGGAACGCATCCTGGCAGCTTGGAATGTGACTGCCAGATACCGTTCCCCTCTGTTCCACAGGAAAGGAGGCTCACACATCTTTCAAATTCACACTGCTGACTTCTTTCCCCGCAACAGATAAGCCCTGTGATTTACACGCTGATATCATTAGATTTGACCATTTACGACGGGGGGAACGCATCCTGGCAGCTTGGAATGTGACTGCCACATACCGTTCCCCCCCTGTTCCACAGGAAAGCAGGCTCACACATCTTTCAAATTCACACTGCTGACTTCTTTCCCCGCAACAGATAAGCCCTGTGATTTTCTGGCTGATACTGTATAACTTCATTGCAATTTCCACTGGAAGGACATAGAAAACCACTGAACTGAACTGAACTGTATCATTTTACATTTTTCTGTACCGTGTGTTTTGCAGTAAGAGATGTTATTTCTGCTGCAGGTCATAGACTACATGTTATACATGTTTGCTGCACTTTCCTTGAAGAAGCACTCCTCAGTTCAGGGAGTCACTCTAACAGCCACCGTTGTCTCATCTCATCTCCTCTGGGAATTGCTTCCTAGCATCTGGGTATAATAAAAGTTTGAATTATTTATCAAATTTAGTGTGCATGAAACACCCACCTCTCAATCAGCTGTCACAGCACTACGCTGAGTAAGTCTGTGTGCACAGCTAATCAGATTTATTTGGTTTGGAAGCAATTTAATTTGATAGGATACACCTGAACAAAGCCCGGAAATGCTGATCGAGTAGAGAATATTAAAACAAATTGAATTTTGTACCAACATGCTGTGGGTTGATGAATCTGGGAGAGGCTGGAGTTGCTGGAGTTGTTGGAGTCGAGGTTTGAAAAGCAACCAGCGTTGCTGTGTTTCCTGTGGTGTTTTTTTTTTGCACAAACAATGATTAGCTGACATCTTGTGTCACGGTCGAGGTGAAAACTTCAAATCCAAAAGTTGAGGATGATGGAAACCAAGAAGAGGAGCTGAGACGTCTTCATGTCCCAGAAAATATGTAAATGTTCTGCAAATATGTAAATTTCCTGGGACACGAACAAGCCTTCATTCTCGACTCTCTCTTTGAAGATTACTAAATTATCCCACATTGTATTTACTGAATGTGTTACTTAGGTAATCCAGAGTGGAAGAAGAAGACTGCATTGCAAACTGTGCGAGCTCTTTTGGAAGATCAAAGGTTTTAGTTTTAGTTGGCCGAGAAGTGCCGGAAGTGCATTTTCCATTCACTGAAGGTTTGCCGTGATTCACCTGAAGAGCTGGTGTGTGGGAGAGTGAAAGAAAAGAGTGCAATTTAACTTGAATGAATGATGAACAATGTGCACCTTGAAAGAAATTGTTTACAGCTTTTCTAGGAATTAGAGAGGAGGCACATCTTTTCTGTATTCATAAGTTTGCCGCTGAAAAACTAATCAAAAATGACCACTCGTTCTTTAATCCATGCACCACCGAAGCCTGTAATAATATGGCTCTCAGGCGTAGCCTTTAACCTCAAATATTTAGGTCATGTTTTTTTTTGTGTGGTGTTCTTCACAGACAGATGAAGTCACACAGCAGGAATGTCAACCCCAAGCGGTGCTTTTCACTTATTAAAAGATCAATCAAATATTTATAGACAAGTGCGCTTTTCACAAGAGACGCAAACATGCTCATGCATTTTCAGTCGTGTAGCAGTTCGAATCAGACCGTAAATGAGTTGAAGTAAAGGAAGCCCCGTGAAGACCATTACTCATTCAAAGCAGACGCAGCCACTCCGGAGGTGCATATTTGCTAATGTGCGCTGAGTGATTTGGTATTCACAGTGGTGGGATTGTAATTGAGGCGGGTTTGAAAAAGTCTTGGTGGGGAAAACCCAATTAGGATGCCAAGAAGAGGCATGTAATAAGATTCTGTCACTCTGTAATGGAGTGACATGGCTGGTAATAAGGATGGCACATGTTGAGCTCTCACTCTGAGCAGATTTCAATCAGGATCGTCCCGGGAAGCATGACCTGCCTCGAAAAGAGGATTCAACTCTTTCTCTGGTGGTTCGATGTGCTATACCTTTGAGCATGACATTACAATGGTCACCACTGATGGTGCAACACACCCCAAATGATTGTGAACATGAATATAAAGTAGTTTAGTTTTTTATCAGCATATTAAACATGAATTCACATGACACACAGATACTATTAAAGGTCCAGTGTGTCAGATTTTGGAGGTTTATTTACAGAATATGGCAGAAATCTAATAAAATATGTATCACTGTTTCCATTAGTCTATAATCACCTTCCCCTTCCCCCTTCCACCATGTTGAACCACCATGTTTTTACAGTAGCCTTGAACGGACAAAGCCTTTTGTCATTTATAGATGTCGTATCTATCAAAGCTTTGTGAGCTGGCGCTGATGGTGGTGGCGCTTCCTTGGGTGGAGGATGCATATCGTCATTCCACGTGGTTCTTCATATTCGCGGGGAGTTTCCTGACTCCCAAGGCAGCTATGTAGGCTTCAAACCACCCGTTAATTGGGAGTACCAGATGTGCTCGGTCTGTCAGATGTGCTGCATTTACAGATGATGTAACACATTAACACAGGGGTGTCAAACTCATTTTAGTTCAGTGGGCCGGACCAGTAAAACTATTGCATAATAACCTATAAATAAACTCTTTCTTTTAGTGTAAAGAAGTTCAATTAATGAACCCTCCATGCTTACATAATGTGCATAATCTTTAAAGTACTCAATAAATTCTGTATTCTGCTCAGGAAAATTAGCTAAAGAGACAAAAAACATTTTTTGAAGCAGGCTGTAAACATTTCTGCTGTGAAGTTGGGCATTTTAATAAGGGGGCTTGTTATGTAGACAGCCTTAAGTGGGCGTTTGAGGAACTTGGCACTTCTGCATTGGCTTCATTTCACAGTCACAGAGGTTGACTTGGCTTGCAATGAACACTGTAGCATGGGAGCAGGATTAATAGATAGTGTATTAAAGTGATTGTACGTTTAATTAAATAAGTCAAAAAGGTGGTCTAAGTATAAGTTTTAAATGACTTTAAAGGGATAGTTAGGGTTTTTTTGAGTGGGATTGTATGAGTTGGTTATCCATAATCAGTGTATTACCTTCAGTAGGCAGCAGTCAACACACAACCAGTCTGGAGCTGACTCATCTTCCCCTGGAAGCCCGGAGAATCCAGATTGGAGTGGCACGTTCCACGACCCAGTCAGAGGGATCCAATCTAACCACAACTCCCTGACAGACAGAACGGCTTGTGATTGTGCTTGTTAACGTGTCTTTTGTGGAGGTTTTGTTTAGTATACAGGGACTGGGCTAGGATTAGAGTCACTAGTTTTAGTGCTGTTATGGTGTGTTTTTTTGTTATTAGAGGATAGTTTAAGTTGTGAGTTTTTTTTGTTGTTTTTCCCTTAAGATTAGCACATAGACTCATAGTTTTAAGAGTTCATTTTTTGTTATATTTATTTGTTCTTTTGAACAGCATCCGCTCGCCCTTTGTTTCCCTTTTAGTACCTCGCCTCCTTTTGTATAATTAATCCATATTTCATATAATAAAGAACTTTGTTTATACCAAGAACATCTGGTTTTATGTTGCTTCCTTCCACTTGAGAGCCGGGTCGTAACATAAGAAAGTGTAGTGTAGGCTATATATACAATATTTTCACCACTGTAATGATTTATTGGCATCCAGTGGCGTGGTTGCCCGATTGCAACCACCTCCACTCACCCTCCCATTCCAAGTGTGAAGGAGAAAATACAACGAGCCATGAATCGTGCGAAAAACATGCCACTATTTAAAGGCAGTGTTTAGTTTGTTCATCCTGGGCTACTGTAGAAACATGGCAGCTTAACAATGCGTACTCCGTGAAAAAGACTCGAATTTAACGAAAGCATCTTATTTTCAGGTGATTATACGCTAATGAAAACAGAGTTATGCATGTTATATTTAAGTTCTGTCATATTCTGAAGAGAGCCTCCTAAATCTTAAAACACATTGGACCTTTATGATACAAAAGAACAAACTGAAAATGTATTTAACAGAAACTTTTCTATCGTGCTGTTTGGTTTATCAGCAAAAAGCAATCATCTAACTCCATGTGGTATGATTCTGAACTAGATTTAGGTGTGAGTGAGACTGCAGCTAAAATTAATTAAACTACATCTGATTAATTCTTCTCTCGGAGAAAACTGCATTCTTTTATTGTGCAGGTTTATCTCAAACATCTGAAAGGTTTTCCTGGATAGGTTTGGGTCATAATACTGCAGACAGTGTCGGCGCACCTCTGAGATTGCTTTTTTTTTTTTAAGTTTGCTGGGAAAACTGGGAAAAATTATAATTTTTCCAGTGCAGACTTCTTTCCATAAGAGTCCAAGAGTTACCATAACTAATTCTTACACTCCTCCATCTGGAGGTTTAGCTGAAAGGACACCACAGAAATAAAGAGCACTTGAATTGATGTATGGTGACTCATGGAGAAAGCAAAGAAAGAAAAGCAATTGAGATTCTGGAGGGGAGAGCTAAGCACTATTTACCCAGGCTGCCCAGAGCGAGCCTGTGGGCACAACACAGCTGACACCACGAGTAAATGATGCCCACTCCCATCTCTCATGGTGATCAAAGGGAAACTTTAAAAATCTGGTAGGTTCTCTTTTGTCCATATCAACTTTTTTCCAGTGAGTTGAACATTTTTAAATAATCTAATTAAAAGTTTGGCACCCCGTGATGTTTCTGTCTGAACAAAAGAAGTGTGCGCATTTACAGTAAAAGAGAGAAGGAAACTCCCACTGCACTTTGCTCAATAGTTTGATGGTCACTTTACAACAAAGTGATACATAGCTCATCGAAACAGATTTATTCATAGCTGCCGGTACCTTTTAAATAACTGTACGCGTGTCAAGAGGACAAAATAAAAGCGTACCGAATCCTCACTACTCAGATGATCTCTCAATTCGTAAAGCTAATGGCGTTGTGCTTTAGAGAAGCGACAATCTCTGCGCTCATTGACTATGGATGAGCATCTGGTCAATGTGGATGTGTGATTGCTGTGCTCCTCCAGAGAGCGTCTCACTGTGTTTCCCTATGCACAAAGATAAACATGCAGGCATACAGAGAGCCACGGAGTCACGCTCTGCACCCACATCTTCCTCTACGGCGGCATACAAAATGTAACTTCAGACCTTACCTGACAATGGCTTGTAAACACGAAGGTGAAATTGTACTAATGCGGAGTATTAAAGGTTTGTACTGTTAAAAATGTTTCACCACTGCAAGTCAAGAGTAAATATACATACACAGTACATTTTACTCCCCTAGCGACTAATTACTTTGCAGATTATAAATAGATAAATATGCATTAAACACCACACCATAACCACGAAAAAAAAAACCCTCCAATGCAGCACATTTTTTCCTCCCATATCCCACACATATAACTCTCAGCACATGGCAGTTACTGCTGTGTTTTGTTAAGAGATGCAATGGCAGAAGGGACAAGACTGAGAGGTTAAGGGTGGGGAGACCAATTATTTTAGAGGCTTGATCTGTGGTGTGTGTGAGCTTGTTATTACTGGATGTTGAAAAAGCAGGATGAACTATAGAGGATAAAAGGTCGTACTATACTTTTTTTAAAGTGGAAAACGAAGGTGGGGGGCAACAGAACGTGCCTCAAGTTTGAGGATGACAGAGAGTCTTTGTTGGCAGCGTTTGTGGATGTCAGTGGTGTGTTGGTCAAAGTTGAGTTTATTGTCTTGGGTGAGTCCGGGATATTTGACATACTCCACCATTGATATGATGCAATATGTTTGTTAAAGGTTTAAACTACCCACCAATATACAAAAACTCAACCATGTACAACATTAAAATGCTGCTTACATGATCTAAAAATATGATATATGACAATATGACAGGAGTCATTATGCTCCATAATGACCACTTCTTTAAATACTTTTACTTAAAAAGTCATTTAAACAAAGGAGCACTGTCAGCAAACTTACTTACAATATTAAGAGGAAAGCTAATTTAATGTTTCATTGCTTTATACTTTTGAGTAATGCATCATAGTTTAGAAATGGATCATTTGAACATGACAGATCATGAATCTGAAAAGTATGAATTATAGCTGTGAAATAAATGTAGTGAAGTCGGAAGTCGGTTGAGGTTGAGGTGGGTTGGAGTGGCAATCCCAGCTGGCAATGGGTGAGAGGTGGGGGTATAACCCCCCTGCACAAGTCGCCAGTTCATCACAGGGTTAACTCACATTCACACCTACAGGTAATTTAGAGTCACCAATTAACCTGTTTTAATTAACTGCATGTCTACGCACCGTGGGAGGAAGCCGTTAGCTGGGGTTCGAACCAGGAACCTTCTTGCTGAGTGAAGTAAAAAGTACAACATTTACACTAAAAGTACCTGAAAATTACAGTGAGAAAATTTGCTTAGTTACTTTTAATCAGTGCTGAAAGTTTAAATTAAACTGTTTCAGATTACAGGAGCATCTTATGAAAGTTTGATCAACTTAATGAGTTTATGTTCTTTCAAAGTACTCTTGGTGCTCAAGATGTAAATACTTAAAGACACTCTTCTTCAGTCTGTAATATAAATATTTATATTTAAAGGACAAAATGTTACAGCCTGATTCAGACATTAAGTTAGTCTGTAGAATGTAGCAAATATAGCATGTTTTTAACCTTTTATATGTGTAATGACCTTCATTCCACCAAGATAGCGCAAATTAAGTGAAAATTAGACCAATCCATTTCCCAAGCACAACTTAATGACAGAGGAATGAGCAAAACAGATTTTCCTTTACAGTTGAATCCATCATTATACAGTATAATGCCTGTGTGAAGAATGGTCTGTGATTTATTCCTCCTTCCATCATTTATCTGAGTTAATTTTATCTTAAGCTGGACAGAGGTAATTTTGTACTGTCACCGAGTTATATAATCAAATTTCTGCTTTGTGCTATTCTTTGCAGTATGACTAATTAGCTCTGGACATCCTCGGATGTGTAATGTCTGAAAAATAACCCTCCTCTGGAGCATTTCCATCTTGATAGCCACAATCAAGGCAAAATGAACTGAGTCCCACTGACCAGGCTGGTAAAAAAAAAAGCAGTATAACTGATGCCAGCTTCAGGATGACTGAAATAATTAGCTGAAGCTGCAGCAAGAGGAGAAGGCTAAAGGCTTTCAAGTGAGAAGAGAAGGAAGTAAAGTACATTAACCAACCAGTCAAGGTTTAAATGCCCCCATAGGGCTTCATCCGGAGTTTCCTTCACTCTGAACTCCTGCCCTCCTGCAATTTGTTCCAAAATTCAAATTTAAGGCTTCGATATCTGATGAATGTTGGTTTAAACATCACACCAGGTGACACATGAGCTGCTGATGCATTTGGCAGGCTTACAACCTCAGGGTGCTGAAATGTTGAACACAGTCAGCAAATACAAGCGAGAGACGGTGATGCAGCATTTTTAGCTGGAAAAAAAAAAGGAAAGAAAGATGTACTCACAGACACGCTTGTGATTTCAAATAATTTATTATTTAGCAGTAGCAATATGAAGTTTTATATTACCTTTATATTAACAATAATAGGTGTCCCCTGATGTCGGCATTCAATATTTGTTTTACAGTTTAATAAATCAGTTCATGATGAAAGAACGTCTGTAGCCCAAAAAATTGATCCGTGATTACATTTTGTCACCCATGCGTATAACGGGCTAATGCAAACACTGCACCAAGAGGTAAAAATAGTTAAAATTGTACAGTAGTAAACATACTTCAAATGTGCAGTCAAGGAAACAAATATTCAGTACAAGTGATAAATAAATATAGTGTATGAAACTGACCTGTGTCGCAGGGATTTTATGAATCTTTAACCAAATTCTCGTTGATTGACTGTTTGCTAAGCCCCGTCCCCCATAGTTACTGTTGCTACGCCTGTCAAGTTGTCATCCTTGCATGGCACACACGCTGTTTACACTAATTAATAGTGGCAGATTTAACACTCAAATTTCTTTGTTGTTTTTGAAACAATGGGCGGTTGATTTCACTCACAGGTAGACAAAAGCAGGTTTCTCCGTTCTTGCCAGCAAGCACCGATTTTGAGTTGGCTGATTTGTTGCTGTTTCCACCTGCCTCCTTTTTTAAATGATGCACAATGGGTATTAAATATGCACTTAATGGCTGCATACACAACTCAGGCTAATGCTAACATGTTGATGATCCATGTAGAAGAGGAAACAGCATTGGTTTTTTTGTTGTGCTTCTGGTGGATTGAGCTTTTTCAGCTTAGTTTACATACTCGTGTATGTTTTCACTTTTAACATTACCTGGAAACAGGATTTTGAAAGAGGACTACCCTGCATGTTTGGCAAACACTACCCATGGTAATGTTGGCTGTTGTGCTAAAGTCTAAACTTTTCCAAATCCAATTACACTCAGGCATGGAAGCTAACAACTCACGCATCCTCCAACACCTCTTGCTCATGGGCGGGTCAATGCTCGCAAACCACAGAGTAGCTTGCTCATTAGCAAGCATTGTGGGAACTTTCTCCTTCAAGTTACGGGACCTTGTGCCGAGCAGCAATTTCATTTTTGTTTATAACTGTAATCCCGGAGGCCAGGAACACCAGAAAAGTACAATAATTATCTTCTCCTCCGCAGACATGTCGCCCCAGCAGGCAAACACTAAACTTTCTGACCGACCGGTGCGTTGCTTTTTTTGTTTGTCAGTTTTTCAGCAAAGTCCTGCCACCGGGCGGATTTTGTCTCATTTGCATACAGATGAAAATTTTAAGTTTTAAACTTTATTTAAACTTTAAACTTTTGACCCCCATCACTACCTTACATTACTAGGAATCCAACAATGCCTTGGGAAGCGATTCGCCATGGAAAATGAATGAATGGGAGCGAATTTTGCATAGCGTTGCCTCACATTCAGTTGTTCTTTACCTTCACTACAGCCTTATGTACACCAAAGCTTGACAGACCTGCTGTGCCTAGTTGTAGTTGCTTAGCTTTGATGGGACAGTCAACGTTCGGGGGTTGGGTTTAGCAAACGGTCAATTCAGGTCAGTCTTACTCGTGACATCCACTTTGGTGCTTGATCAATTGAAAAAAATGTTATTTGAGATGCTAAAGTCTTTGATGGTATGATCAGAAGTGAAAGAAACAAGCACAAGGGCAGAAGTGTTAGAAGTCAGTGGGGGGCACAGATGGTGATCTATCAAAAATGACTCACAGTATGGGCGGATGGATGGCTTATTGGTGTTGTCCTTCTATTTGTGGCAATGGACAACTTAGTAGAGAGCCCGTAAGTAAATGTAATATACTGGACAAAATCTGCAGGAAAAAAATATAACTTATATCACAGTAGTCTGTATTTATATGCAATGCCCATCAAGCCTGATTCAATCATCAAAATGTTTAAGTCTGTAAATGTCAGCGGTCAGCATTCATTCTGCGCAGTTTGGCGGGCAAGTTGTCCTCTGGCCGACTCCCTACCAAGGGGATCTGGACTGGTGTTGGGGTTGGAGCAGCAATGGTGCTAATGGCTGCTGGGAGTCTGTGTCTATCCAGCTCACCCTCCTCGGCATCTCCTTCCAAGGACAACAGCTGGACCTGCTCCTCTGGCTGTCCTTGCATCGCAACCGGGATGGAGCTGGACCTCAGCCTCTGAATACTAAGCGGAAGGTCTCCTGTGCTGGAGGCCTTCCCCCCAGGCAAAGCCGGCCCCATCTTTAACCCCCTCCAGAGGAGCTCCTCCCTGGTAGAGCTCATGCGCTGGAGTTTTCTAGGCAGCCTGGAGGGTTGGTCCTCTACGTGATCTACACAGTCGGCCGACAGGAGCCTCTCTCGGCGTCCTCCACGGCCACCGTTACCCAGCAGAGGGGAGGTGGGGGTGGGTGCAACAGGCAGAGGGTTGGGTGATGTCAACGACGACTTCTCCTCCTGCTCTTTGACGCTGTAGGGAGGCGTATTGACCTCAAAGGTGTTGTGAAATTGGGAGTAGTCGACTCTGAAGAAGCCCTCCTCCAGTGACATGACAGGGAGGAAACGATGGCCCCACAGGACTTCATCTTCGGTGTAAGATGTCCTTGCCTGGCATGTCATACCTACAATGGAGATAAGAGACATAAGTGTCGAGGAATATTTCAAACACAGACAAGAAAAAAG
This sequence comes from Argyrosomus regius, assembly GCA_946959425.1. NCBI lineage: Eukaryota > Metazoa > Chordata > Actinopteri > Sciaenidae > Argyrosomus > Argyrosomus regius. The sequence goes on along the minus strand of OX336900.1, from coordinate 6,639,948 downwards.
GATGGCTTAAGACAGCGTAACACTGTAGAAAGTGGGCTATTAAATAAAAATGGACAGAAAGACGGGAACAGCAATGAAAAGTGGAAAGTGCTTCAGGGAAAAGAAAGACGGAGATATGGGAAAAAAAAATACGACAGAGACGGAGAAGAGCTTGTGCTATTGAATAATTAAAGACCATGAAATTAAACATTCTCTTAAATATTTTATTTTATATTACAGAGGAATGCTCTGTGCCACAGGGTAATTGATGATGAAAGAAATGATTAGACAAAGTTATAATTTTTAAAAAAACATACAAAACATATTCAAAAATCATAATTTGCTCTGACCAGTGGTCTCCACGATGCCCTCTAGGATGACAACGATCTCAAACTGCTCGTTCATGAGCGAGCGCTGCGACAGATCAAAGAACGGGCTCTTAGTGTTGATCTCGTGGCAGATGGTTAGAGGCGACACCAAGAAGAGCTGGTCCGCTCCCGTCCCAAATCCCACGTCCAGCTCACACTGGTCCAGTGGCAGGAACTCACCTTCTGGGGTCTGCCTAGACTGGAAACACAAATGATTCACACATATTACACTCACATTTTTTCATGATAATTCATCTCTTTCTTTCTCCTGTAAAAAATAACAATGGGTCTTGAATCTTCAAGTAATGCAGTTTCAAAAACTTGATTTTCAATTAAGACTTAATAGACACTTAAATTAATCGTTCCAATTTCACTAACTTGATTGTTTTTTATACCAGACTTGAATTTAAAAAACTGACTAATTGAACCATAGCAGCTTGAATTTTATGAATATTGAGCTGTTGGATTTGGGAACACAAGAAATTAACTACATAAATTCAGACAGACAGTTAAATATGTCAATACTGTAGAAAAATAGTGGCATTTACAGCAACATTATGTACCTTTTCTACGCTACACTGACTTGACTTGTAATCAGGTGAATGGTGCCTATGTCATTCCCACTCTGCGCCCTGTACGTCTGTTCTCGTACTATGTAACTGTTGGCTCCAGGTACGATCTCCCACGAGAAATGTGTAACACTTACACACCACCCATTTATGCATATGATAGGGTGCGATGCCAGAATAGGCACCAGAACCAGAGCCGGGTTCAGCAGAGGCAGAGCATGGGAGAGACCGCCGGACAAGAGCAAACCTGGGACTGACTTTTAGTCGATGGTGAGAGCTTTGTGAAATAAATGGCTGAAAGACAGACGCCGAGCTGGACTTCTTGCTCTTGGATAATATGCTTATTTGCTTTCTTGCAGAGAATTAGGTGAGAGGATTGATGCCACGCTGTCTGTATGCTTGATAAGAAGCTACAACCTGCAGCTCTTTAGCTTAGCTTAGCATAAAGACAGGGGGAAACATCTAGACTGGCTCTGTCCAGAGGTAACAAAATCCAACTACAAACACCTCTACTTTACCTCACTGAAACAGGCTAATTGTTTCCTCCTGTTTTCAGTCTTTATGCTAAGCTAAGCTAACCATATTTCACATAATGACATGACTGTATTATTAATCTTCTTATAAAACTCTCAGCCAGAAGGCAAATTTCCCCAATAGGCTGCTAGTGCAACGATTCAGAAACATTTCCAGTACTGCTGAAGCTCAGATCTTGCTTGTACTCTGCATCCTCTGGACTTTGGTCTTTATAATTTCACTTCAGAATATCCAAGCGTTTCTTTTTTAGATGCAGAGTCTGGTCTTTTTCTCTTCTAATATTGATTTCTCTAAATTGTGTGTTCTGCAGAACTAAAGTTATAGCACATCTTTCAGCTAGAAACTGTAATGAAGCTGGTGGTACCAGCTCGCTTGGAAGTTTATGAATGTATTTAATATTTTGCTGCATAATTTGTTTCATGCAGGCCAAAGAAAACTATCATTGCATCTACAGTCCACCTTTACTGCACCTTTTTTCCCACTGTCACCATAATAGAGAGACATACACAGAGGTTTAACTCAGAGTGTGGATAATTTACCTAGCTAAATACTGACCACTGTTAAAAGAAAAGGTCAATATTTACTGGAAGTTTGTTTTCTTACTAAGAGTTAGATGAGAATATTGATCTCTGTTGGATCCACTTCAGTGGACACTTTTCAACTCAAACCACTTACAACTACTGTATACTTATGTGTGCATTTATTTTTTTGCAGGTGTAACTCTGATGGGAACTGAAGCCGAGTTAAAGGTCCCACGAAATTGCTTTCAAAGGGTGATTTTCTTCTGTGATTTGACATGGGATGTTGGGGTGGAAGTTAAATTAAGTAAGGGAGCTGATTTTTGATTATGGAGCACCAAAGCAGGAGGGACAAAGCCTGCAAACTAGAAGTGATCACTGTTGTTATGGATTGCCCCTGTCATCCCCAAGTACGACTCTGACCTGCTTTGGTGCTAGTTTACTTGATAGACCTGCATGTTTTGTAAAGTGGGAATGGGTGGCTGAATCTCCCCCCAAAAATCTATGATGACATTTTATTGGATGGAATATTTATTTGCCCCTGAGAGATGGATGAGTCAACAAAAAATCTTGACACTTTTGGCAGAGACATGCATGGATTTTGATATAAAAATAGAGAACAGAAGAAAAGAAGTAATATTTTGACATTTTTTGGCAAGGTGATCAATCACAGTGGTCCCCCACAACTCTGTAAAAGAACATGAGCATTGGTAATAGATTTGAGAGACTGCTGTAATCTTTTATACTCATTGCAAGCACATTAGAGGACTTAAAAACTCTCTGTAGTAGCCAGGCCTCTAAGACAAGTATCATTAGATTATGGAGAAGAACACTCAAAGACAAAGTACTCCTTTAGCTGTTAAATTAAAACATGGGATTAGGGAGATGGTGCTCTATGAGCTTATAAAACCGCTTTTACTGTCAATTGCAAGCCTCTTACTCCAGTCGATTTGTCAAGAGTGAACGATTTACAAAGAAAAAAGGTGTTTGTTTCACCCAGAAGGCAAAAGATAAAAACCATGCAACAACCCATCTGAATTTCACTATCAACGCGAGCGAATAAAAAGCAAAACGAATGCAAATTTATAACCGAAACTGAGTTATATTCTTGCTACGGCTCAATTCACATTGTTCTTTCTGTCGTCTCATGTTAACTTGTATGCAGAGTAGTCTCCCTGGCCCTTTTGAGCAAGGAGCCACTTGGTCCACAGATGGCAAACAGGCTGTCATTTGTATTCACAGTGATGCTGAGGACAGACGGGTGTGACATTTCACAGGAAGACGTCTGTGCCCACAGATCCCTGGCTCGCCTTGGTGAGGGAAAGTGTCACCCATCATGCTGTATCAGTGATGGGGCTCCCAGAGTACGCAGACAGGGAGCCTACGTTGCCCGTCTACTGACATTAAATCAGGGTAAAATACTCTGAAAACAAGAAAGCTGGATGTTTTACTTAACAGAACAAGTAAGAAAAGCAGTAAGAAGCCACACCGCCTGCCTGTCCTTTAATTTACCAGTCTGCATGGTATATACTTGCATTAAACCCACTTAGTGTTGACAAAATGGTGTGACATTTTCAGAAAACAAAATGCAAATATTGACACCACTCTCATGGCTGTGCAAGAAATATGAAGCCATCAGCTTAGCTTAGCATAAAGACTGGAAACAGACACTGTGTCTCAATTTGTGTACTTACATACTTACACTTGCTATTTTGAATACACAAGTGTGTTCACACTGTTAATTAGAGCAAAGTACTGAGTACTGTGAGTACCCGCATGGTGCACTCATAACGGTCGATGATGGCGATTATGCTAAGCTAACCAGCTATTGGCTGCAGCTTCTTACTCATCGGACAGACGTGCGAGTGGTATTAACATTTTAATCTGACTTTTAAGGTCCACAAAAACTATGTTTTAATTAGCGTATAATCCCCTGATAATAAGAACCACTTGGTGCCACTCAATTTTAAACACTGGACGTTTAAAGGACCAGTGTGTAGGATTTAGTGTCATCTAGCGGTGCAGTTGCAGATTGCAATCCCCGCTACTCACCCTCCTGTTCCAAGTCTGAGGGAGAAACTACTTTGTGGCGACAAATAGATGAAAAAAAGCAAAACACCTGAGAGCCAGTGTTTAGTTTTTCTGCTCTGGGCTACTGCATTTTTAGGTGATTATACACTAAAGAAAACACGATTATTATCATCATTATATTTAATTTCTTCCATATTCTGTAAATAGAGCCTCTTAAATCTGTAAACACACTGGACCTTTAAGTAAATAAACATAGTTCCCTAAATGTCAAACCGCATTTGTACTTTGTGTGCAGTGAAACGCAACCCAGTGTCGTAGTAACTACCTCTGCTTAAATCCTAATAAACCAGCTGTCCCATCCTTCCACAGTCTCTCTTAAATTTAAAAGCATAAAATACTTTTGCAATTGATTTTTCCAGGTCGCTGTTGTTGATCTCCACTTCTGGAAAAGCTTCCACCATCTCCTATAAGTGGGTGGAGCACATGAAATCATTTTTAAAAGCCTGCCGTGTGTTCATATATTAATTTATTTATTTCCCTCAATCATTTTAAAATGTAAATTGTCATCGAGATACTGGAAGCAGGTGTCCCATTTGTCAGCCGTGTTCATACAAGTCAGTGAGACTGGAAACCAATTTCCTGTGAAGTCATATTTAAACCATTCTAGTTATGAAAGTGAAGCTGCTATTTTTCAGATACTGTTCATGGCTCTATTGACTAGCGCCACAGTCTTGCAACAAAATTATACGTCTGTCAAGGAAGGAGCAATCTGCTCGACACTGAATGGTTTTAACAAGGTGAAAGCCTTGTGTGTTCCCTTACTGCCGCTAAACAGTCAATGCCACAAGGGTGAAATTAATGGCCTTTGGAAAAGGACCTGATATAGAAAGAGTGCCTAATTTACTAAGCCACCTGAGATTCAGGTTGAGTGAAAGCAGGCTCGATCCCTGGTGACACACTTTTTTTCTTAGTGACAGCGTATATGTGTGTGCGTGTGAGAGAGAGAGAGATGCAAAGAAACAAGTTATAGAGGAGTGTGTGTGGTGTCCTTTGTCTGTTCATGTGTGTGCAGCTGGATCCCTCGAGCTTTGGGCTGGACATCAAACGTAAAGCTCACACGGACGTCACTCCTGAGCTGCCATTCACGATCTCTGGACAGCACCATGAAAGCAACGTTTTGCAAGGCTCCTGCTGTGACACGTTACCATCCAAAGGAAAATCCAAAGTCCACGTTGTAAGGTGTATAATTAACCGGAATAGTAACAACAAACTTATATAGGAATAACTTGACGAACTAAACTATGTGATATGATATGAAACGTGATAAAAAATAGTAGTGTGGCATCAAAATGATTTTGAAGTTGTTATCTGGAGGTAAAATAGTTACATAATGTTGCTTTGAAGCTAATTCAACCGTCCTTTTTGTCTCTTCTTCTCTCTTTCTCCTCCTCTTTCTGTTTGTCCTTCAGAGTTAGACAGTGGCAGATGTGAGGAGTCATGCTAACATGTCTGCCTGCCTGTCTAGCTAAACGCTTGTATCCATGCCTGTCTATCTACTAGCCCTTATCATTTATCTCCTGCTGTGGACCGACCTACTGAGACGAGCTTCTGCTGACATTGACGAGCACCACCCAGCTGTCACTCTCTCCCTCTCCCTCTGTCACTTTCTGTCTTTGTTTGTCACATTGCTTGTGCTTACTGCTTCTTTCTCTCTTGTCTGAACACTTTTTTAAAATAAATCCATGCACTGCTGGCAAACCAGATGCAAGCAAGTTTCTTTATTTTAAAATCATATTCTGCCGGTGCTGCAGGGGTCGGTGCACCACTGCATTGTATTGATTTATTAATGAAAGCTGCATTAATATTGATGGTTATTCAAGGACAGTTATCTTTTTAAGTTAATATGCATTATGGATGTGGAAGAAACGCACAGTCCTGCCAAGGAAAAATGTTCTTTGTGGCTTAAATGTGTTATTTAAGGCATGAACTGAAGTGGAGGCTCTGGTGACTCAGTGACCTTTGACAGAAGATTTGTGTCTAACTGCATTACAAAGTAGTTATTTAACATAGTTATACAGCTATATCTACCTCAGTTTAGCTTTTTTGACAAAGTATTTCCAAGCAGATATCAATTAATGAAAGTTCTCAGACTCCAAAAAGTCTTATTGACTGAGGGGAAGGATCATAAACTGTGAAGCACCAAATATTTATAAAACTTTAAAGAGTTATGAAGGTTGAGGAGTTATTTCAGGCTCCCAACAACAACAGGGGAAAGCTAAAGATTAGGCTGTTGAGAAAACCTCTGATCGGCTTCTTCTCCATAGCAGTGGCCAAAGCTCATGGGTATTGTAGTATTTAGACCTGTCGCCGTTCATGAACTCATCAACTGTACTGAGGATGAGCTTCTAGATAACTCACCCCTTCAAATTATATTAAAGCTTAAATGTATGCATAATTAACAGTGTGGCCGCTTTGATTGACAGTAGGTGCCTTTATAGGTGGCTTTTTTGAGCATCCAGCTCGCCTCAGGTCCACACACGATCCTCGTCTTTGTCCATTTTTAGATTAGCCGGGAGGCAGCAGAAGCAGGAAGATGGTGGCAGCCAGAGCGACAGATTTTGAAAGTCGAAGTCGAAACAACTCTGATGGCCATAATGTAAATCTATATGGTTGTTACATCATCCAGGAGAGTCCTGTGTTTAACACTGAAGATATTGTTTGAAGGTTTGAAGAGAAATTTAGTACAGAACTGGGAAAAACACATCCAGATCCAGCGTCTCCTCCCACTTCACAACTCTATTTAATCAGAGGACACCAGCAGCATCGCAGATAAAGATGCGGAGTGCAGGATTTTTCAGTTCTTACAAAATATTTCATAAAAAGCAGACAGATGTTCATAACTACAGCAAATGTGAGTCTTTAGACTCGAGTCTGATATAACTTCTTACTGGGAAATTATGTAAAATTGTGACTATAATAAAGTTGAGAAGAGTTTAAATACTGCACCATAATGTGCATACGTAATATTATTGTAGGTTCCCTGACGAGTTAGCTGCTTTAACAAACATGTAAAATCAGGCTATAGATGCATTCCTGCATAATAATTACATAATCAAGACTCTGAGCAACTTGAGTTTTTAAAAATCCAAAGTATCCAGGTCCCATAAGAATTTACAACCCAAGTCTACCCCTGAAAATTGATTGCAGTTGCCATGTCACACAGTGCGTTTACACAACTCCATCATTAGGATTTACTGCAGCATGTCTCATTGCTTCAGTCAGCTTTGTGGGCAACCCATCACACAGTGACCTTGAGCCGCGTGTTACCTGAACACAAGCCATGGCACTGTTTCCACAGAGCAAGTGTAGTACTACAGGGTGATGCAGAGTCCATTTACCCGACAATACCCTGCTGTACAGTCTGGCATCACAATGGCTTGGCTTTATGGGCTATAAAACATTACTGTGGTTGCAAACATATATTAAAAGACACAGTAGAACATTGCAGTGGTATCCTGCACACTGCACCCTTCTTAACAGCACATGTTATCTAGAATTCAAATAAAAGAAAGGTTTGATCTGAATAAAGGCGTGTCTCAACATATCTCACTGTCCATATGAAACTGCAAAGTGAACTTTGAAAGCTCATTTTGACTGTTTACTGTTTGTCCTCTGGGTATGATTGGTGGCTCTTTTTTTTTTTAGCAGACAATTAGCAAAGTCCTGGCTGTGTGACCTTCCACCAACACACCAACAGCCGCTTTAAAAAATGTAATGATCGTTTAAAAAAGATCATCGTTCACTGGCAGAAATCCCACATCAAGATCATTACATAAATCTAATTAACTGAAAAAAGCCATGGACTGTTTAAAAAGCAGAGGTGGGAACACTTCTCTCTGTAGATTGTTTTGAAGTAATTATATTACACTCAGGTCGGTTCATTAAACTACCTCAGAGTACTGCGAGGCAGAGCGTAGCCAAAGTACTGATTTTCCATAACATATCTACTCTGCAACAGTACTGCAGCACTTCTTGTGGCTTGTTCTGCTTTTTCTTGCAAAGTACTGTTGTTACACTCACGCACCATCCTTTAAAACATCAAATAAAGACCGTAATCTAAATTTATCCCAACAATTCTTCTTGTGGCTGCACTAAACGAGGTAATCATACCAAGGCGATGTCTGTAATATCGGCGCAGTCATTGTGCTGACAGATCTGACCAAGGTCAAACATGACAGCATGCCCGTGGGTGAATACCCTACTGCTCTCATTGTGTTTGAAATGACAGACTGAAAGCATTAGAGACAACTATTAGAGAATATTAAACTATCTCAGTGGAACTATCAACCTCTGTGGAGGGAATAAAAGTTGACGATATAGAATTTGTGCCTCAGCGATGCTGTGGTGATTAATTGTAATTAACATGCCATATTTTTCTTTTCCTTCCTAGGCTGTTAATTAAAGAGTAAATTACAATAAAATGAAATAAAAGTCACCCCAGAGAGAGAGAGAGAGCTGAAACATTAGTGATAATAACTTATTAAATCATGCTTTTAATGTGTTAAACTGAGTGATTTTTATTTCTCTACTATTTCAGTGTTTTTGTTACTCTCTCTAGTGGATGGAAAGGCAATATTTCAAATGATATACACCTTTGTGCAACATAAAACACTAAGTATAACCATACTGATAGTGATACTAACATATTGGCAGCTTTCTGGTGACTCTCCCCTCAAGGTTCAGAAAGTAAACTGTCACTTAAGATCATCACGCCACTCCACAGAAAGGACAAAAGCACAACTAACTCGCCCTGTCACAACAAAGCACCGCACCTCTTCCTTTAGATGTCTGCTGGAGAATTTCATTTATAAGACATGTGTGCTCGTAGTGAAGATAAATGAGATTTTGTACATAAAACACACAACTGTCACAAGATCTGATTACATGTGATGCATGTATGTTGCTATTTCAGCACAAACTTTAGGCACGGTAGACGATGATTAAATCAAAGCGCTGTCCTGCAGAGCACAGGACATATTGAGTTTTCCCTGGTGTGATTTAGAAGATGCAGTGATAGATGCTGCAGTTATGAAGTTGCGTGGCACAAAATCTCAACATTTATTAAAGCCTCTGCTTCTTTCATTCTCAGGTTTTTTTTTTCAGCACTGAAACCAGCATACGCTTCATACAAACGTACATCATTATCAGCTCAGTGCTTCAGATTAGTGGCATTTTGTCTTCAGGCAAGAGTAGAGGAATTGGTTCAATTGATCTTTTAGTCAATCAGCGTAGTTTCCCACCTACTAACCCCTGGGGTCCCATTCATCTCCTCTGTGGACAGTCGAAGCAGAGGCTGAACTTAAGATATACAGCCAATTGACAGCAATTCTGCTGACAGAGGTGGAGACAGTTTGTGACTGTAAGAAGGAAACACACACACACACAGATCCAGCAGAGTTACTGCAGGGTGTGTGTGAATGTAAATGGTCAGAAATGGTCCCTCATTAAAATACATGCTTAGAGTGTTAAAACCATAGCTCCTGCAAATCATAGAGACCCTCAGGGAATGCAATCAATTCTGGAGATGAATGGGAATTCAATGCATGACTTGGAAAGCACTCATAAAACATAATGGGCAATTTCAAAACAAATTAAAGGACTGTCAATTAGCCTCAGCTTTGATAATGGCATTTTAAGACTTGAAATGGAGCAAAAGGTGCTCCAAGCTCACTGCGCCAAAGTGATTTTGGATACATTGCGCACATCTACACCTGTAGCCTACCTTAATGAGTTTGCACCTAATCTGCGCGGACACCATGTGGCTGTTCCGCAGGTTCCCCACTCGGAACATGAGGCACAACTTCCCGTCCCGTTGCGAAATGACCGCGTCCTGGCTGAACATCAGCGTCTCTGCGCGCTTCTTCGGCTGCGACATCTTGATGAACATGCAGCCGATGAGAAACGCGTCCACGATGGACCCCAGCAGCGACTGGAAGAGGAAGAGGATGATGCCCTCCGGACACTTCTCGGTGATGTAGCGGTAGCCGTAGCCGATGGTCGCCTCCGTCTCGATGAAAAACAGGAACGCGGAGGGAAAGTTGTACACGTTGGCGACGCACGGGGTGTAGGACGAGTCGTGGCCGCCGTGGCTCAGGTCGCCGCGGATGTAGGCGATCACCCACCACATAGAAGCCATAACCAGCCATGCAACTGTGTAAGTGAGGATGAAGATGAGTAGGTTCCAGCGCCACTTGAGATCCACCAACGTGGTGAAGAGATCGGAGATGTATCGGCTGGTCTCCCCGCCAAGGTTACCGTGCTGGACGTTGCAGCGGCCGTTCTTCTCCACAAACCGCTGCCTCTTTCTCTTCACCGGTGCGGAAAAAGTAATGCCCCGGTTGGTGTTTACCACCTGGTAGTCTTCGCCAAATTTCCTCCGTATGGCTGACATTGTATCAATCACCTTAGTTGTGACAAGCAATCAATACTTGTGCAGAATCGGGATCTTTACGCAAGTTTGGTACTCCCTGTACCCCCCAAAGAAACAAACCATGCAATCACACTCAGCGCGCCACACGCATCCTGTGAGATGGAGATGCGTCTCTCTCCTGTAAATTAATCGTAAGTGAGCAGAGATTCTGCGCAATACATGATTCAGTCGGTCCTTTTACGCAAAGGAGTCTCCTGCGAGTGCCAACTTTTTTTTCTTTGTTCAGGTCTCAATCACACAGAAAAACAACAACAAGAAAAAAATAATTTGATTTCACACAAAAGCTGTGTTGAAATAGCTCCAAGGCTGTGTCCTTGGTAGATCCACTGAGGTATTGTTATTCAATAACGCTGTGGATGTGAGTGGCTTACCCTGCCTGAGGGAACGAGCTCTAGTAGGAGTGACTTCAAATTAAAGAGTGTGGACGAACTGCAGCACGGGTGGCAAATTTCCCTTTCATGAGGGGTGGGGGGAGCTGAAGTGGGGTTACAGAGAGGGAAGTGTTTTTTGTTTTTTTCTTTTTGGCTTGTATCCAATCAGGTAGAAGACAGAGCAAGCACATAAAACAACAGTGAAACCAACCGTGGGCATCCTTTTTTAAAAATCTTTCTATACATTACTTTGAGATTTGTTTCCTGTTGCCTAATTATCTCCATCGTCAGGAGGACACAGTCCTATAAAAATGGTTATTCTGAGCACTTAGGATTGGTGGTTATTTAGTTCCCCCTAGTGTTACTGCAGTGGAAGTGAGGCTGAGACAATAACTATAGATATGAGGCACTATAGAGTGCTCCACATGTGGGGTTATTATCTATTTCCACAGTCAGAATATGGCGCTATCTCTCTGCTCTTCTAGGTCTGATATCTGTTACCAGCTGTAAGATTGTACATGCAGTATGTTGCAATATTGTGCATTCCTCTGTAGCTGTTTCATCAGTGTCATCTCACACTCAGTGAAACAGCTCACGTACGTTGCTTTTTTCAGCAATCAGCTGAAAATGAAGGTTGATACAGAAAAGAGGGGGAAACATCCAGTTGGACTAAGTCCCAGGCCAGCAGGAAATGAGGCGTTCCACACAATGAGTTGGTGTGTATAAAAAATAAATGACAATGGAAGTAAAATGGGGGGAAAAGAGTTTTACTGGCTGAAGTTTTCTGGATTTGAACATAATGATAATGTGGATTTTTGTGTGAACAGAGGACACCGTGAGGATGTGGGAATTGAACCGTAGCCACGGAGGAACAGAGCGGTTATTCAGCCGTACTTTTAACCTTTGCATCAGATTGAAGTGATTTTTGTTATTTTTATTATGATTCACCCAACAGATGTACTGAACACGATGAGTCTGCAAACTCGTATCTAACAACAGATGAGCCATTTGATGAGTCAACTCAGATATAATGCACCACAGTCTCACTGAACTCTATATTATTTATTTATTTTTTATGAAATGATCACTTCGTTGCTCTGAGCTCCTCAGAAGCTAAATTTTAACTCACGTGTCATGAACTCATGACTGTACGTCACTGTGTTGATAAGTGGCAATTGCAAGCAGATAATGAAAAGCACATTTATTCAGTTAATGATTAAAGATGTCTCGCACTAAGACTGTTTTTGCTCTTGACTCTTGTGTTAAGTGTGCTGTGTGAACTGCAGGAGGAAAGAAAAACAAACAGTGCACCTTCAAATATTTGCTGATATTAAATATAAAATGAAAATGCATCTGTTGGAAAAAGCTTTCAAGGATTATTATGCAAGCAATCAAAAACACACCTGTCCTACCGAGCTTCAAATGTAGTGCCTCAGTGTTTAAAAGGAAAGGACACTCTCATCAGAGAGACACAATCCTTTCTGTTCAGTCGAAAGAGCAACACAGATTCTTTTCTTAAAGTCTGAACAGTGAGAGTTACAGTCTCTATTTCATGCATGGAATTTATCATTATTAAGACGCCTTACCCCCAACCACCACCTTTTATTTAGGAATATGTATGAGCCCCAATTGAACAACCCAATCCGCAACAAAAAACACGAAACACTGTACTAAACACGTAACAATGTGGTCATATTGCACATTAAATTAAACATGACAAACTCTGCTACAAGCACATACAAGTCATATTTACACACACCAAACACAACTCCAGACAAACGATGTGTCATATGAATGCTGAGACTATGACGATTCCAACAGTTACCATGAGACTGTCTGCTCTGCCCAGGACCAAGAAGGCTCCTGGTTCTCCTTGTGTCTGCATTGGTTCTCCACAGCTTCCCCCCACTGTCCAAAGACACGCACTCCTATTTATGTATATCTTTGTGTTATGTGTGCACATATAGTGCAGACAGGACTACAATAAAGTTATTGTAGTCCTGTCTGCACTATATGTTGTATGTTTCATGTAGCACCATAGTCCTATAGACCAAACACTGTCTTGTTTCACTGTGCACTGTGTTGAAATGACAATAAAACCATAACTAATGTACAAAACCAAAAACATAAATTAAATATATAATCAGAATCGCTTGTACATACATTGTACATACAGGTGTAGACATAAGTACAGTTTAAAAGAGAAGGGACATGACAGGTAGGCGCAAACATAAAATAAACAACTATATACATATTTAAAAGGTAAATATATATCTATATTTGCATACATATAGATATATATGGACATGAGTATTGATTGATTGAGAATTTTATTTCGAACATGTAAAAGCCACCAAAATAAATAAATAAAAATAAGATACAATGAAAAAAAGAAAACCAATCTTAACCAGTGCAAATTAAATCATACATGTTCAAAAAGGAGTAGGAAGAAGTGTACACTCATATATTCCTACCCCGTCTCCTCATTATTATATTATTATTACTCTTATTACTTATATATAGTATCTATCTATAGACATTTATAGAAGTATAAGTACATAAATAAAGACACATTCAGTGTATCTTTCTATCTAGAATCACATGCAAAGACAACGAGCTGCATGACGCCATGTCTCTCTTCATCACACTGCACGTTCATGTTAATGTGTCCTGTGTGTTTACATTACTATAGAGCCTCTGGGGTTACTTGTGTCGTCCCTCGCTCCCTCCTTCCCTCCCTCCCTCAGCAGCCTTCGCCTGTCTCCTCTCCCTCCCTCGCTCCCTCCCTCCCTCCCTCAGCAGCCTTCGCCTGTCTCCTCTCACGACCCGTCCGCTTGCACCCATAATTCCCCGCGCCAAGACAAGATGGAAGAAAGCAGCGACCGCTGGAGAACAATGTTTTGGCACTAAAAACCCCCCGAAAAGCGGCGAATACGGAGCGACTACAGGCACGTTTCAAACCAACTGCGGTCATGTGTAGGTGAGTGGGCAAGCCGAGTTGGGTTTTATTCGCGGGGAATGGTTTGGCTTTGTCGAGATATGAGCGACGGAGGAGATGCACACACCGAGAGAGAGCGAGCGAGCGAGAGAGAGAGAGCGAGCCAGCATCATTGTTTCTGTTGCATGGGCCGTAATGCGGGTTTTCAGCTAACCAGCTAGCTCATGGCAGCTTTGATTGTTATAAACACAACAACTTGCCTCACGAAGCGTACAGTTTAAATTTAAGCTCGCATGTGCCCCGCAATCGCCGAGGAATGTTTTTGCCAGCTTTAAATGTTACTGTGGTAAGCGTTATCCGGCTGTAATTACAGCTAAAGTTAGCGAACAATAAATAGAGCGCCAGCGTTGCTCGCAGACAGATTTGATTTCACGAGCGTCATCAAAGCTTGATTTGTGTCGCCTAACCTGACTCCTTTAAAAGCAAACTCACTGTTTAATTTGCTCTTATTACGTTTATTTAACTCTGATTAATTCAAACTATTTGATTTGAGTGCTCTCCCTCCGTTTAAATAATCAACATATGCGTCAGTAGCATCCAAATCGTGGATCCTGTTTCTAAGCGTTAGCTCGCCTCGATAGCAACATTAGGTAACGTTTGTAACGGCTCAAAATTAGACGTTACTCACTACAAATGCGACTTATTTCAGATAATATATCTCCGAGTGTCGGTGTAACTTTATTTGAATGGCTTGGTTGTGCTTTGTAGGGCGATCTTAGCCCGATTGTTTTGATTTGAGGACCGTAAAAAAGATGAGTTGATTGTGTGTCTCGTTGTGGCTAACCGGCGTAGCTAACTATGCTAACTAGCTGGGCTAACTATTATGCATCACAAAAGCTCATCCGCTTTCTGTTCAATTCAGTGTCGCGTAGCCAAATGGTCGGCTCGGCTAGACTAAACAATACATTCACACTCTTTGTCGCTCGTTTCCACACACACACGTACCGCCTGCCTGCTCCTTTGCCTCATAAACTGAAATACGAAGCTGGGTTTGACCTAAATATCGTTTGTTTTAGTGTTTGTGAACCGATTAATTTGCAAGTGAGCCCCCCTCCACAGCTTTTTGCATCCATGTCGGGGTTAACGCTATGAGCCTAAAGGTGGCACATGTGTGTATTATTGTGGTTTGAACGTGCAGTGTGTGGATTTGTGCCTTTAAAAAAAAACAAAATCTTATCAAAGCTACACATTATTTTGGCAACAGTCCAAGTCACGTTTGCAAGTAGAACAATACGACATGTGAAGTAAATATTTCTGTTTGTTTTTATTTATTTTTGTCTCTTTATGTTTAACAAAAACCTGCTTTTGATTGAATGTAGAGCCTCACATTTTTTTTTTTTACTTTAACGCCTCTTCATCAAACCTTCCTACAACATGGATCGTACTTAATTTATGTCTCTCTTTGGAGATTTTTAAACCAGATTTTCAACTTTACCAGCACATAAACACACAATGACTGCTTTAATTTGTCTTCTATTAAAATATTCCTTTTAATAAATCATAGTTAATGGATGTTACAGGCAGATCAAGCTGTTTTTGCTTTCAAGCTCTGATGGCTGACCTATCTTTTTCATTTGGGATAGATAGATAGGTACTTTATTGATCCCGAGGGAAATTTAGTTCAGGTTTGGTCTCTTTAAATGACAAACTTTGGTATGTTACTTGGATAAGCTGTGTCAAAACAAATGGCACAAGCAGTAATTGCCTTGATTTTCTTAGTAGTGTGTGCAGTGTATTAAGCGTTTCTGTATTATCTCTTCATTTACACAAGTTATGATACCTAAATAACATTTATGTCCACGGTTAAATGTTTTAATATGCTCTGCTGTGTGTCACAAAGGTGAAGGAAGTGAGATTTCTTTTCGTTTAGAGGTTTCTCATGGAGAGTTTCACTGCTCCTGTAGTTACTACATCTAGCGCTCTCTGTAGATAAAGTAAATAAATCCAATTAATTACTTAATGGGAGAACATTGTAGTGCGCACAGGACAAACTGTGAAAGCTGTTACTAAATATACTTAATTGGCAAGACTTATGAAAATAATGTTTTTATAAAGACTTGCTTCAAAATGTAATGATTACGTTGTTGTATTCATGTTTGAAATCACTAATACGTGACTTTATCTCCTCTCTCTTTCAGGATATTCTTCTCCTGCATTCCTCTTTAGATTGATTGCCCTCCTTCTTCCCTGCAAAAAAAGCAAAAGCACCACCATGAGTATTATCCAGGACAAATTAGGCAATGAGTTTTTGCGCAACGGTGGCATGGACCCCAATTTTGCACCAGGTATGCTTATGTTCAGCCACCTGCCGCCTGTCACCAGCTTTACACGGCTGGCCTCCCAGTCCGTTATGGGGGAGCTCCCTCAGGAAATGATCCTGAAGAAAGAGCGCGACTCGCCCCCAGAACACCATGGCGCTGCTGCAAACACAGGGGGCTTCCTCCACAGCATGGGCATTAAGCAGGAGCGACTAAGTGAGCTGGAATACCGTATGCCCCTCTATGGCGGGGGTGGAGGAATAGGGGTGAACTGTACTGGAGGGGGCGCGGGGAAGAGTGGTACTGACATGCCGGACATGTCTTTCGGCAACCACCACCAAAATCACCAGAACATGCTCCTGCATGACCTCAGCCTCAGCAACGTTCGTTCCCTCGGAGAACAGGTAAGAAGGCTTATGGTTTTAAATATTGTTTTGACTGATAACGACACATGTTCCCTACTTTTACTGCCTCAGCAGGAGTTATAATGCCTTGTTGTTTGACCCTAGATGCCTGGAAGACCAGGTAAAGAGCCAAAAGAGTCCTCAGGTAGAAGAGGGCGGAGGAACAACGGGGACGGGCAGGGAGGCAAAGCACGAAGGAAACGCAACGATGCTGCAAAGGTGAATCACTAATCTGTTTCCCTAAAAATAAGTGTTGTTTAACTAAAAACCATCTGCGCATGAAACAAATGGTTGTACGGCTTCAACGCTTTTTAGCCCTGAGATTAATTTGAGTTAAGCTTGCGTGATATGGAAAAGGTAGCGGCGCTTGTACTCCTGTACTGATGGTGTTCTCCTTTGTAGGCCATGATGATGGATGCAGATGGAGCCTGCCTGTCGCCCAGTTCAAAACCACATATCTGTGAGCACTGTAATGCGGCCTTTCGCAGCTCCTACCACTTGCGCAGACACGTGCTCATACACACAGGTGAGAGGCTTTCGCTGCTCGTCAGTGCTTTACTTTTTACTTTTACTTTCCTTTAGCACCGTCGCTCACGTTGCAGGACGTGTTGAGTCAGAAGCAGAAGAGGTGCAGCTAAATGAGGCAGTGTCTGTTCTCTCTGCTGCGTAAGAGGAATTTGTATCAGACTCCTTTTTGAAGCTGACAAATCAAATTTGTAGCTAAAGTATGCTTCTGTTGAAGATTCCTGTTGTAATTTTGATTAAATACACAGCCCCACTGAATCTGGTATCATGCTTTCTTACCAGGGTTTGTCACTGGAAACAAAAAGCCAATTTAAGGAACACGGCACTCTCGAAACAAAATTCATTACATGAAATTAATTGTGCTCGTCACTATCTTCCGCTCTTACTAATTTCCCCTTAACTGTGAGCGCTGGGGGGCCTCTTCGAAACCAGACATTCACTAGAGCCAGGGATGACTCAGTGATTACTCATGTGTTTCTGGACATCTTAGTCACTCTCTTTTCTGGGAATTCCTCGCTTTGCTCTTTCAACGTGAGCTCATAAATGGTTTAAAGGAAAATTCAGCTGTTTTTACAACCTGAGGATCTGCAGCCTAGAGTGTTGGTACACAATGTAGACATAGGGGAACTAGTTTTTCTAGGTCCACCGTGCTGTTTGCAGCACACAGTTACTTCAGCATATGTTGATATACAGTCAGTGTTGAACTGTCAGAGTTTGATGTGTATTCCTGCCTCAGGTGACTCATCAGATGCCACAGCTTCATTGTTATCCTGACCACATAGTCATATGTGGGCTGTGCATTAATTAATGTGATGGGCTGTATGGTTGTATTCTTGATCGCACAGGTGAGAGGCCTTTCCGGTGCAGTCAGTGTAACATGAGCTTCATTCAGAAGTACCTGCTCCAGCGACACGAGAAGATCCACAGTGGTGAGTTTCTCTGCTTGAATATACTGAAGAGTTTTGGAAGGACTGGCATTTCCACCCTGACACTGTCAACTCGTGTCTTTTGCAGGAGAGAAGCC
The DNA here is from genome assembly GCA_946959425.1 of Argyrosomus regius. Classification (NCBI taxonomy): domain Eukaryota; kingdom Metazoa; phylum Chordata; class Actinopteri; family Sciaenidae; genus Argyrosomus; species Argyrosomus regius. The sequence goes on along the minus strand of OX336900.1, from coordinate 6,621,879 downwards.
TTTTAGCTGTGACCAGTGTAACATGCGTTTTATCCAGAAGTACCATATGGAGCGACACAAGAGGACACACAGTGGCGAGAAGCCATATCGCTGCGATACCTGCCAACAAGTAGGTTACATGTGGTCTGTTTGCTAAGTAGCTTACCACTGTTTTGCGGTTTAATTGAATGTATTTTGCCAGTTGGCTTTGTGTAAACTGCATGTTTATATAGCATGTGGTCAATTCCAATGTTTTTCCCCACAACTTACTTAAATCTCTGTTTTATAAAGCCCTGTCTCAATGGGATTAGTTGTATCTGAAGAGGTCAGGGAATAAAATGTAAACTAGCTCTTAAGCATATTTTCTGATATTAAAATTAAAATAAACAGGATTTTAAAACTGCTTTCAGACTAAGCTCATTTTTCTGCTTTGCCTCTGTCCACTTTTAGTTTTTCTCAAGAACAGACCGGTTACTGAAGCACAAACGGACTTGTGGAGAAGCCATAAAGAAGGGCCTGGACCCAAGCATGCTGGAGCTCAGCGAAGCAGAGCTAGGCCATGGCAGCTATTCACTCACTCAGGGAAACTCTACCACCTCCGGACGCAAAAGGGCCAAGTCCAAAAACGGTGAAGGCGGTGAGCGCAAGAGGAAGAAAAATGCCTCGGCATCAGCGGCAGGAGCCTCGTCCTCTGGGGGGATGGCCCGTGACCTGGGCCTGCAGGACTTCAACATGGAGCACCCCTCGGGCTCTGGCCCCGCCATGCAGGGACGTACTCCCAAATTGGTCTTTAAAAAAGCTGGCCGCAAGGGCTTGGACAAAGGCCTTCTCTCTCTGGATGACGGCGTTGACGAACAAAAACGGTTGGGCCAGAAGCCGGGCTCCATGGATCACGTGGACGCTTCTGGCCTCGATAACATGGGTCTACTCCAGGGTGCTGGGGGCAACAAGCAAGGCCCGACCACCAGCAGCAACTACGATGATGCAATGCAGTTTGTGAAAAAGCGGCGATACCTCCATGCAGTTAACAATGACTATGGAGCCGGCTCACTGCACATGGCACCCCAGGGCAGTAGTGTAATCCAGGGCTCCCTGGGGCCTGAGCCCACGCTGGCCATGCTGGACTCCTCGCCTTTGGAACTCAAGCACGACAAGTCGGGCATTCCAGATGAGGTACTGCAAAGCCTGCTAGACCATTATAGCCATAAGCCAGAGGGGACACACCACCATGATGTGACTTTCGACCTGTCAGACCACCCACACCACGTAGACCTCCAGCCGGCAGCCCCTGTTACCCCAGAGTTGGAGGATGACTCGCCCAACGGTGGTGACAAGACTGCGGTGATGAGCGAGTACTCAAAGTTCCTCCTGCAGGCCCTGGAGCGCACCAGCCATAGTGGACCCTTCCCCAGCCTTGGCCCAACGGGGCCTTTCCCACTCCTGTCCAGTAGCTCCAGTCCTACGGGTCCCCTGTTCTCCGACAAACACGTGTACACCTCCTCCCCACTAGATTGTGGCTACCCTCCTGCTGTCTCCTCCCCACTGCCCATCGTCGCCCCCTCATCAACCTCGTCCTCATCCTCCTCCAAGTCCCACTACGGCATGCTCGTCGGCTCCCCCTCCCAGGCAGGCTACCACCTCAGCTTGGACTCTACTAGCCACCAGCAGCTGACTCCATCTCAGGAGCTGACCGAGCAGTTGGAGAAGCAGCACTCCCCCGGCACCTTCAACCTACCTCCCCAGGACCTGACTGCCCCGGCAGAGGGCTCCAAGGGGCAGCAGCCCAAGGCTGGAGGGAGCGCTGCACCCACCAACGGCTCCAGCTACCCAGACCTGTCCCCACTGAACCCCCCAAAAGAAACCACGTATCAGATCGAGAACTTCGCCCAGGCCTTTGGCTCCCAGTTCAAGTCAGGGCGGCGGACCCCTCTGAGCTATGGCAGCGATCCTGGGGCAGAGGTCGACCACCGAATACGGACTCCAGTGTCAGAATTCTCAGGGTATACCAGTTTGTTAGCTGACGTCAGTGAGCCAGTGAGTACAGGATCAAAAACCCCAACAAGCCAAAGTTTCAGATAAGGGTCAAACGAGGTGAATCCAGTAGGGGGCTGTCCTGTTGCTGTCCTGTTGCTGTCCATACAGTCCCTATACCCATCCGAATTTTGTTCTTGTAGCAAAGTTTTGTTTTTTAAACACTGCCATTAAATGTTAATACAAAAATGACCAGGGAGGGTCTTACATGGCCTCAAATGCAATTTTTTTTAAATATTCTCATTTTTATTATGTATTTAGTAGCTCAGTTTTTTTGTTTAAGAGTAGTGATTTTGATATGAACGTACCGTAGATTTAAATGTAATTTAAAACATTTAGAGGGTAGCTATGAACTTTCTTGATTTTTCTTTTTTTTTTCTTTTTTTTTTCTGAACTCTTGTGTTTTACCAATCATCATACCATTGTAAAGTAATAATGAATAATGTTGATAATTTCAATAATAATAACATTTGTGGCAGGGAAAGGCCCAGAATTCAAATGGCAAAAAAGTATATATTGTCTGTTACAAGAAACGTATTAACTCAGGAAAATAGGCAAAATTGTGTAATAAGACTTTGTATTATGAGATGCAATTAGCACAGTTTTTACAGGTGTACTTTGAGACTACAAAGCTTTGATTTTGTTTTTGTGTTTTTTGTTTTTATTTTTATTTTTTTAACTCGCCAGAACAACAAATTACAATACATGATCATGTTTGGTTTCTACTGCGTGTAGCTTTGTTGAGATTATGGTACTGTTGTGTCAATGTGACGACATCCACATCGCTTTTAAAGAGCCACATGTGTACACAAGGTTGTATAAATTGAAGTGGAGTTCAGCCGACGGTGCGCGCACACACACACACGCACACGCACACACACACACACACACACACACACATACAAACAAACAAACAACATGTTCTGAAGCGAGGAGGATGTTTGAACATAACCGAAGCCCGTCTTTAACCGCCGCACTCACCTGGTTGTGCTCACCGGTGGCCAGTAGAAAAGACACAGCTAAGGCAAAAATTCAGACCGCGTTGTTGTTACAGCGTCAGTCTTTTCATCGTGCTGTTGCTGAAGTGATTTTTCTTTTTCACCACTTTTCTACTCCACTCCTTGCTGTTCCTTTTTTTTTGTGTCAGTGGAATCAAACAAGCACTTTTTAAAAAATCAAACAAACAAATCATCATTGGAAACAACAACAACCACCACCACCACAACCCATCAATTTGCATATGTGATAAGTGATTATTATGCTAATGGTTATTAATATTTTAAGAGGAGAAAACTGTGAACGGGGGTCGGGTGGGAGGGAGGGATGGGATGGTGGGTGAGAGGGAGGGAGGGAGGGCTGGATTATTGTTAAACGGGGTTTGATAGGGGTTGACTAGGCATGACCATGGGCATCTAAATGTATTTTGTTGCTTTTTCTCATGGGTAGAAGAGAGCGGGAAGGGAAGGGAAGGGAAGGGAAGGGAGGGATGGGGGATTTTTTTCTTACGGTTTGTCGGGTGATGTTGTAAAAAGATGATTTGCCATAATTTTGTTATACAATATTTTGAGAGTACCTCTTTGTATTTAAGTGTTTTGAGAGACGGGCTGACATGCTGGAAACCCTTATATCTTTAAACCCCTCCCCCCCTCCCTCTGGGTATGATGGATCCATACCCAAACCCTTTTATTTATTCTCCACAAGCCACAACCGAACCCGGTAGCAGATATTTTTTTGGCAAGTAATCACCGGACCTACAGCCCTATCCCTGTTTCCTCTATGTTTTTAATGACTTTTTTTTATTTTATTTTATTTTTTATCCCACTGTTATTAGTAATTGCAAGAAACTGCTTCAAGAATACAGTTAAGAAACACAAAAGTTAAGTTATCCCCTTCCCCAAAATGCAGCCCTGCACTCACAAGAATAAACAATGGCCTTCTTTGTCTTCCATGGCTAAAGCCATTCTGTCCCGGCAGCCAGGGTTGATATTTAATTTAGTTGATTTCCTGTGAGCCGAACCCCCCCCCCCCCTCCCCTCCCCTTCCCTTACACCCCTTTTCCTTTTCCTATGTCTGTGAGCTCCACAGCCAAGAGACTTTGAAGCTGCTCAGATCACAGGGAACAAAGACTGACCAGCCACCTCACTCCAAACACACACTATGCTTTTAACGGAGAGAGTTGGGTGAGAGACGAAAAGAGAGCGAGAGAGACGAGAAAAAAAAAGACAATAAGATTGACCTAAATATACCTCATATCACTAAAGCGTAAAGAAAGCAGGGACACGCATTTCATGTATGTAGTGGAAATACTTGTAGTATAGGTTCGACATATTGTATAATCATTTAACACTGCCTGTGTTTACAATTATAGAGCAAGTGACTCGTCAAAATGCAAATGTATTTTTTTTTTTTTTTCTGTAAAAACATCCACGCCAAGCAGTGTTGCATTCTAGATGCCTCATAGAACATTCGTTTTTCTCATGTTATATCCCTTATTTTTGTTACTTGCCATAATGTGTTTTGATATGATCTGTAGAAGGATATTGTTTACAAAAATGTACAAAAACACTAAAAATGTGTGTTCTCAATTTTTTTTTTTTTTTTTTTTTTTTTCCTCTCGAGTTTTTCCTCCAGTATGCATGATAAAGACATTTTTGTATGGCTTTTTTCTTTCTGACTGTCACCTCAATACCAAATTTTGTAGCAGAAGCCTCCCCATTCCTTTGTCTTATTTGTTCTAGACCCCTTGTGATATGATTTCCCGGGCTGTACCTGTTATTGAGATGATGAACGGATTAGAGAAGCCAATAAAAACTTTTTGTTACAAAAAAGTACGTGGTGTGGGATCTCTGTCTCAATAGCAGCACTGAAAATCTGATTCCCCGATACTAAACTATGATACTGTGTATTTGCAATTTAAATACAAACATTTTACTCCACTACATTTGTCTGACAGCTTGGGTTACTAGTTACTTTTCAATTTTGATTTTGAATTTTTATGATCCAAAGTGTTCCTTTATGGCTTGAGAAAATTCTCCTACTTCTTAAACTAAATAAACTATTTAAAGACCTCAGTGGATCAGCTTGAAAGTTCAAGCTGAAAACTGCTTTTCTTGACCTCTTAAAGCATTGCTACAAACATGATGGTTTTATAAAATATGATGCATTGCTGTAGATTAAACTACCCAACAGTATATACAGTAGAAAAGTAGTGGTGAAATGCAACATTCATATTAATGCAGCAATCCAAAAAACATCACATATAATTGTTTTGATTTTTATTCACGGAGCATTCTCATGGTATAGTATTGCTAATTTTACTTAGTAAAGTACCTGAATACGTCTTCAACCACTGGTTCCAGTGAGGGATCAGCATCTTTACAAAACCCAAAGGACTCTGAAGATCAATAGGGAAGTGTTAATATTTGTACCACAGGCCTTTTGGACTGCCAGGATGAAGAGGGCGAATACTGGCAGGGAGCAGAGCTGGTGTCGTGCCAGAACCGGAGCTGGGCAACGTGGCAGCCTCTAAAGACATGATGACAAAAGACCAAAGACGACGTTGATGGGGAAAGTCACAAAACAACAAGTCTCAGAGTAAATCTGGGACTGACTTTAACATAAATGCAGTTTGAAAATCAGAGGTTTTAATTCTCTCTTTACATAGTTGAAGCTGAAGACACTGGATTACGCTGACTTGCATGTTTTAAAGTGGATGCACCTTGCCCTTACTGAGGGTGAATCCAGTTTACAGTATGCCATGTGACCCTGTCACGGAGGATATATTTTTTTAATACGATGGTGAATCATTTACTCATGAGGCCCTGCTACCAGGAGATGGAGCTGTTGACAGTGACATTATAATACAAGTTACATGACATGTTTTACATGTTGTACAAGTGGTCTCCTCTATCGCATGCAGCGCTGTTGAACGTCAACGTCTTTTGCTTTCACACTGACTTCACACTATTGACCATGACGGCTGCAGAAAAACCTGTTTCATCAAGACATCAGTGAGAGTGTGCTCTTTCTTCACCTACATTGTTTGTGTATCCAACACTGATCCCAAACATCTCTAGAGAAAACAGTCCATGAATCCTCCCATGACCTAAATCATAAATCATGGATGTGAAATACATCGTCATTGAATGTAATCTGGGCTTTTCCACATTTGTCCAATATTGACGTTCTTTGGTGAATTGGTGTAAGACGGCATTCTCTACCAGCATCATTAAACATCAAAGTAGCCAAGGCCAATAACATTCAACCAACTATATAAATGAGCGCTGGGAAAAGGAAGGCGATATAGTAATCCCAGAGGATGTGTGGCTTCAAATACTAACTCCTTGTTTTGGAAGGATTTCTCTTTTTTATTACCCCCCAACCAAAATGCAAATTTAGAGGGCCTGCTGGAGTGAATGTGGATCAGTTTCAGCAGACCGTGCTCACATTTTCTGGACATGTCCATAAATTAAGCATTTCAGGAAAGAAGTGGGCCGATTCGTCTCAGAGATCTTGGATCCGAGATTTGACTTCTCTTTTACATCGATGTACCTTGGAAAAATTCTTCAGGATTTCAGTAGAAGTGACTTGTACCTCTGGAAGATCTTTTTGGCTGCAAGTGAAAAGACAGTTACAAAATGCTGACTCTTCTTATTAGCATAATCAACTCCATTCGCATTATGGAGAAAGTGACTTTCACTCTTTGATTACAAATTTAAATATATATGTATATATGTTTTTTTTTTTTTTTTTAATTAAACACCTTGGGGTCAACAACCTATACAACCTTTTTTATTTGCTTATCCTAATTTTTTATCTATGTAAAAACTCCATACCTCATCTTTTCTGTGTTTTCATTTATTCTTGTAAATCTTCTGTCAATAAACAGTGACATAGAAAAAATACACTCACTGTACAATTTTGAGGTACTTGTACTTGAGACATCTCAGAGGCAAATATTGTACTTTTTACTTCACTACATTTATTTGATAACTTAAGTTACTTTGCATGTTCAGATTAATAATACAAAATATAATCAAAAATAAGTGACGATGTAATATTATAGATTCAGATGAAACCTTATTGATAACTCGGGATTTATTGACAAGCTACGCATGGTAGCGATTTTACTTAACGTAAACCAGCACCACTGTACTTTATGTTTCTGGTTTCTTCTTTTATGTCACCCTTTTTTATATTTAATGGGTTTTGGATGAGTGAAGCATGACGCTGCAGAGTAAGAACAGTCTGTTCCTTCTGCTCTGTTTGCTTTGGGTTGTCTCTTATTGAAATTGAGTTCAAGGGTCTTCAAGGGAATTACTGCACTGCCACCTTTTGTCAAGCTCGTATCAGTCATCTTCCCTCACCTCATCAATTTTCATCACAATCGTCATTGCCAGGAACAGCAGGTTGGGTGGGGTTAAGGATGGCCATAACAGTAAGTGACTTTGGACTTACAGTCAGCAAGAGGACACGGAGGCAGTTATTGCTCTGTGATCTATGTTGACACTCCTCACGGCAACATATTCATAAAACCTGGTGATAATGTAGCTGGGGAGCACTGTAGATGTCTTAATATGTGGAAAACTAAGCTTTTACCTGCTCTGAAACAAACTATACTGAACTACTACACTGAAAGTTAAAAATTCAGCTGCAGCTGAATGATTTTAATCACATTTCTGTTGTCAAACCTTTTCCACAGCACTATACCAGGAACCTTAAACTGAAGCAGCTAAAGGAAATGTAGCCATTGTGAATTTCATTGTTTACACCAGTGGTTCTCCTACTGTGACATGAAAAGTCCCTTTTGTTCAGTAAAGCAATGAGATTAATGCAAAATGTGATCTTTGGTGTAATTATGTTGATTGTTGGTAGAAAAGTAAAGACTATCATTGAGAATGATGTAATCTAATGTTCCACAAAGCCCTAATTAGTCAACATTTTGACATTTTAATTGATGCTTTTTAATTATGTTTATCCACATATTAGTTCAAGGGCACATAGATTAAAAATAAGTACTGCGGGGCTCCGTGGTAGCTCACCTGCACCCCAGGTATGAAGGCTGTAGTCCTTACTGCAGCGGCCTGGGTTTGTTTCCAACCCATGGCCCCTTGCTGCATGTAATGCTGCATGTAATGTTTCTCATCTTATCAGGCCTATTTTTACCCTTGTGTTCACTTAAATAGCAGCAAATACCAAAATAACTTAGATACAGTTGCTGTCCAGTACTGGTTAATGTATTAAAAGACTCCATTAATAATAAGTCCAAAGTCCATTAAAGAGTCAGAGCAGGTTCCAGTCCTGTGTTTTGAAGACAAGTTGAGTTATTAATGGCTGGAAATGGCAGCATGGTGTAGATGGAACTGTCAATCAGAGGAAGTACAACCCCAATATCAAAAAAGTTTGCATGTGGTGTAAAACATGAATGGAATTTGAATGCAGTGATTTACAAATCCTGCTCAGTTGAATACAGATATATATATATTTAATATATTTAATGTTCAAACTGATAAATCCTATTGTTTTTTTAAATACACAGTCATTCTGACTTTTTCATTTTCCATTTGTTATTTTGTGGAAGCCAAACTTTAACCCAGTTATTTTGGCTGTAACCAACATCCATGGAAACCAGTGCTTTAACTACTTAACGACTTCTATTTTTATCTTTAGGCTGTTCCAGCCATTTTTCCACTGACACCCATCATGACGCTTGAACGGCGTAAAAGGTTTAGTCATGTTAATTTCAGATATGCAACTGGGATCAAAGTCACATCCGAGATAACATCATTTTATATGGGGTGATTGGATGATAGCTCAGTTCTCATCAAACTATAAAAAGATTTTTAAAATTTAAGACTTCTTTCTTAAGGTGAACGTTTAAAATATTCCAGTTGTTCCATCTTTCATGTTAAGGTCTTGTCTACCTCTTCAGGTTTTTTTAAGCTGTTTAACTGTTTGCAACGAGATCACATTATCGCCCATCTTCTGACGTCTTTGAATCAAAGGTCACATTAACCTTTGTCCCACCCTCTTTTATTGGCCATAGTTCGCGATAACACTGTTCTAAGTAGGCTGCATCGCAAGACTCTTGTTAGCAGTTCTGTTTGGGTTCACGTACACAACTTCATCTGGAGACGTTGTGTAGACACTGTCACTGTGTTATAACGGGGCCTGTGATGAAATCATGTTTATAGAAGTTCTCTTGTGGTTTAATGATGACTGGTGGAACTGCCATAAATTCATAAAATGACGTGCAAGGAATGTAATCTTTGTCCTCTCTGTTCTTTACAGCCCCTATTAGTAACTTATAAAGTCTGAGGCTGAGATGTGCATAAGAAATTGTGCTCTTTACTCTTGTACTCTTGTCATTAATGGAAACCAATTGCTTTGCATGCATATTAAAGCTATTAAAGCAGGTAAACATGCACTGTTTGCTCTCAGTGCTGTAGTCAAAATCACTTTTGTCAAGTCCAAGACCAGGACTGGTCAAGACCAAAATCCAAAGAGGTTCGAGTCCAACTCGAGAAAATGTTGCAATACTAGCGCGACAGTATATTTTCTGTTTCAAGATGGATCATATTGCACTATTATTTGTAATGATCACATAGGCCAATTTATTTAAGTATAGCAATATCACCTGATATCATACTAAACACTCTCCAAAGGGACTCAAGAGGGGTGTTGTACTGAGTTTGTGACGATCAAATGCAGTGTAACCACATTGTCACGGAAAGCTTGAATTGTCTTTCCAAAAGTTACAAAAAGAAAAATATTAATCTCAAATAGATGTTATTTTGTTAGCGCTGTTTCACTTATTTCTCATTTGTTTTTATTTGGTTGGTGACTCTCTGTTTGTGTTATTATTTCACTTATTTATATTTGTCTTATATTGCTTCTTGTCTCTATTGAAACTGTGTGATTTTTAATTGGTGTTTTTTTATTGTTGTTGTTTTTGTTTGGACCCCAGGAAGACTAGCAACCACTTTTGTGGAAGCTAATGGAGATCCAAAAGTAAGTAAGTGAGTAAGTGAAACATTATTTTATTTTTCAAACTCACGCTCACACCTCTCTTCACTGCCTAATGTGTGAACAACTGAAATTATGGCTCCTAGCTTCTCTTGGACTGCCATTAGAAAGTGTAACAAACAACAGGCCTTGGTAATAAGCAACAGAGATGATAAGGAAGGACGTAAGGAGGAAGTTACTTCAGAAAAAATTAACATATATTGCCAGACTCAATTAAAACCAACCTTGACCATTGGTTTGGAAAGACCAAAGGCCAAGTCTGAGTGCAAATATCAACGAGTCCAAGACCAGACTCTGAACGTTTACAGCCATGGGAATAAGTTCAACCAGGAAACGTGTGTGATATCACTTAGAATAAAGTGTCTGATATTGCACTATGATAATAAATAACAGATAATAATATAATTTTGACTTGTGTTGATGTTTTGATGTTGTTTGACCTGGGCCACAGTGAGCTCCCATGAACCATTTGATAAACCTCACTACTCATTTGGTCTAAAGAGTGGGAACTCTAAACAGAAAGAAACTATTTTACGACTTCAACAATGTCCATAAAAAGTTTGGCAAACATTTAGAGTAAACATGTTAAATAAATATTTGGTTTTCATGAGAACATATTGTTTTTGAGTATAAAGTTTTGAGTAAATAAGGTGGGAAAAACTATTTTAGTGCCAAGACGTGAAATGTGAAACATGATCTGTCCTCATGGAAAAGATCAAACGTGTTTCCAGCACAGGTATATTAATTTTAATGCAGATATTTTGTTGATATTTTGTTCTATTGTAGTATTACCTTTAACAATTATTACATTTAATGTATTACATATCAACAATCCAATATCTCTCTTCAGTGGACCATGTCACACAATCAATCAATGGGAAACGTTGGGTTTTTATGAAAGCAGTGAAAATGTGGCTTACTCGTGTGAATTTAATAGAGTTTTGACAGAGTTTTGAGTTATGATATAATTTCAAACAGAAAGATCATTTGTTAAACAAACAGCATGGCCACCTCTTCTTTTCTTTGGATTTTCTCTAGATGAAACGCTATACTGTAGTCATCCTCGTCTAAACCTGGACTGGCCTTTTGTATAGCTCTTACATCTGTGGCACACTTCCTGGACGTGAACAAAAACAAACTGACAAACTGACCTAAACAGATAAATGGCATGGAAACACAGAAAGGTGCCCCCCCCCTTCCCTCAACGCCAGTCTTCTTTTCTCAGCAGGAAATGTACTTTAGCACTCAGTGCCGCCCTCAGAGGAGTGGCTAATGATTAAAACTGCAAGTGGAGGACATCTGAGCCCTCATCATCCAAGATTTCAGGCCACTAAAGCCTTGCTCACTCATCGCCCTCACTGCCTTTCTTTCTTGTGCTGAAGTTTTGTCCTTAAATTCTTCTGAGATGGCAGGAAAATTCAAAATACTCTTTGTCCTTTGTCTGGTTGCACCCTGTCTTGGTAAGTCGTCAGATTTTTTTTTGTGTTGACTTAAAATCTTGAACATTCAAAATAAATCTGTGTTAGTTGTTAATCCAGATGATCCCATTTTCAGTTATCTAGTAAACGTTACAATCGCGATAAATATTCCTGTCTTTTGATTTCAGTTTTTAAATGTGTTTAGATTGAAATGTCATTGGGTTTTAGGTTTAAATAAGTTGCAGAGATATTTTCATGACAATTTTTAAATAGGCTGTTGGCAAATAGTGGTAGATATAAAAACGTTTTTATTTATGACATTGTATGACTTATCTTATGACTAAATTTTGATCCAGTGATGCCCTTGTAAGTGGGAAATGGAAAGTTGTTCATCATTGTCCAGCGTACCAATTCTCAAAACATCCTGTTGGTTTCACATTCAAAACCCATATATAGACAGGAATATATATATATCGCTTCAAGTTAGGCCTAGCAATATTGTTTTACCCCAGGATTGATGGATTGGTGCTCTCACAATCAAATGTAAATATTTGGCTACGGTGCTGATGCAGACAATATGACCTTACCTTATGACCCTGTTGTTACCCTACCTATCCCAATCAAGGAAGTCCCTTTGTTCCACTTAGACCCTCCAGTCTGGTTAATACTTTACACGCCTAAAGCATAAATGTAATCTGATCCAGTTTTATGGGGCAGATGTAGGACCTGTTGTTTTTAGTCTTCAGGACTTGTATAAATGGACTTAAGTAATGTAAACTGCCCTTATTTTGTATGGGATATGTATTCATAAAAGGAAATTGCGTATCATATTTCACATTATGTTTTTGTTTGCTTTGTTTTCATTAAAGCATTTTACATCTTCAATATAACTTTGACAAATAAAAAAAGAAAAAAAAGAATTAGCCTTACTTTGAATGTGAGTGCTCAGCTTTTTACTCAGTGAACACATGGACTGTTTTTCAGTGAGTATAAAATATGGCAGGTCCACACCTAGTTCACTAGCCATCCTTTATAGCTGTAATTTTATCTTCAGATAAAGGAAAAGCACTGCCTATAAACCCATAACTCATACTGCTGTGTCATAAAAAAATGATATAATTCTATCACGCATTGGCATCTTGTTAATAATTTGATGGCGATAAAGCTATGGCTTTATTATCAAGTAGGTCACTATTTTTTTTCTTGATAAATCCTTCTCATTTCCTCCAGTAATCCATGTCATCTCATAGATAATTGTGTTATCTGGAAAAACCTGTCAAAAATAGATTGTCAGTAGAGTTGATTTTCCTTTTATGTAATTTGTTAGCATTTCAAAGTTAGCTGTAGCTGAACACTTTGCCATTTGGCAGTGCATTATTTACTAACTGCTACACTGTGCTGCTTTAACCACAACATTCTCATTTGATGCAGCCCAATCTGAAATAAGAACAGGCGGCGGTGATTCAGCTAATACAACTTCTGCTGCAACTACTGCAACCACTGCAACCACTGCAACTACTGCAACCACTGCAACCACTGCAACTACTGCAACCACTGCAACTACTGCAATCACTGCAACTACTGCAACCACTGCAACCACTGCAACTACTGCAACCACTGCAACTACTGAAGCAGGTGGGACTGGTGATACCACTACACAACCATCTGGTGAAACAACAACAGGTGGGACTGGTGATACCACTACACAACCATCTGGTGAAACAACAACAGGTGGGACTGTTGTAACCACTAAACCGCAACCTACTACAGAATCTCCAGGTAATTCCACTCCTCTTTTTCCAAGATTAATTGTTTACACAATGCTGTAGGCACTCATATTATTGTGTTGTTGTTGTTGTTGTTGTTGTTTTTTCTTTGACTTTAAAGATCCCTGTGCATCAAGCCCATGTGGCTCTGGGAGCACCTGTGAGCCTCGTAATGATAAAAACTATGTATGCCTCTGCTTGCCTGGGGAAAACTACAATAACGCCACCAAAAGTTGTGAGAAAGGTAAGTATGTGTTTGTGTACTGTCACTGTGAAGCTCCATGAAAAAGTGACTTAATGAACACTAGTTATAATACTGGTAATATCAGGTCAGTCAACATTGTAAGCACCTTTAGAAGCTACACTAATATTTTCATGAAATATGAAGATGAGATAATACGACTCATATGTTGTCCTGTAAATATGAGCCAGGAGACCGTTAGCTTAGCTTAGCATTAAGAGAGGAAGAGGTGGAAGTGTCAGCACAACTGAATAGGTTAAATGGTTATGACTGGAATGTGTATATACAATTTTCTTACAATGATATCTTCCTGTTTTAGCCAAAGTTTTCCCTGGAGAACTGTCCCTGAAAGAAGAACCATACAAGGAAGCGATGAGTGACAAGCGGTCTCAAGAATTTAAAGAAACTGCAGACAAAATTGTTAAAGCGGTAAACAACAGTTCTATCCTGTTGTGGTAATAAATGCACGATGTTGCTGCACAATATTTATCAAAAGAAAAATAAACCCAGGAGGAAATTTGATCTAAAGTCAAATGATGGTCTAAACAAAATGTTATTTTCTTAACAAAACACAGGTGGCTAAGGGTTTTGAATCTAATACAGATTTCTCTGGAGCTACAGTACTGGAACTCCTGTAAGTTGTGGTGTTTGCCACATTGTATTACACAATGTAATAATACAGAATAATGCATCTAATAATTGCATAATGTGATAATCATATGTTTTTTTGTCTTTATAGGCCCCTTCAGGTCAAGTCAGCAGGGGTTAAAGCAACTGTAGAGATCATCTTTCAGGCAAATGCTGTAATTGATGAAAAAAATGTTGTTGACACAATTGCAACTGCTGTTGTATGTACAGATTGTCCACTGGAAGGTGCAACTTTTGAAAGTAAGTTTTTCTGTTAAGCATATATGTCTGATCTTGTGTGGTTTGGTTTGATTGTGAGATTATCCAAATCATATTCAAACGAGACAGATTTATTTTCGTAATCGAAGAATTACATTGAAGGAAAATGCTGTATACTGTCTATAGTGTCTACAGTGCTGTTTAAAAAATCATCTGTCAAATATAGAAGAATTTAGAAAACGTTTTGGTTTTATTTTGTCCTATAAAACATTTTTTTGTTTGTTCACTGTTGCGGCTGTGAAATGCAGAACCATGAATTGCTGTGATGTTTTAAGAAGCACACTCATTTTGAGGGTTGATGGCCCAGTGATAATTTTCTGAAGCCAACATATCAGTTTTTTTCTGTTCATATCTAACGTGATTGACGGTTTCATGCTGTTGATTCATAATGGACACGTTAATCGCCAACACACAATGCTCTCTCCAAGTTGAAGGATTTGCAAATCTATTCAGTGTGTTTTCAGACGTAGTAATGACATGCAGTAACATATAAAACTCAGTGTATGTTACCTCATAATACTCACCACTACATAGCTTGTCACAGTTTCTCAGTGTCCTTGTTTTTCTGTGTTACTAATAACATTAGTGATGGTTCTCTTGTATTCAAGTGCCCCAGTAAGTTATGACAGTGTGACAGTGAGCAACATGCGAAATAGAAGTACCCCAAAATTGACGCAACTAAAGAGAATTGAGTCTATAATTTTATTATTTATTACCTTTAGTAACCACTGTTGTTGGGGATTTAGGATATAGTAGTCTATAACTTCTTTTTTTCTATCTGATCTTGTGTTTTTAGCTATGATACAGCGATACAGTATGACACGGCATGGAATTCGTCGTACTATTTGGGTGATGATAGTGGCCGATTATTATTACATATGAAATACTGTATGCTAAATCATTAGCATAGAAACTGTATTTTTTTGTGCCACTTCTCTCATTAGACAGACTATTGGATAAGATCACCAATGGGCTGAACCTCTGATATATATATAGATATTATGGTATTGTACCGCTGCACTTATTTGGGTTAGATTGACTGAGACAATCTTCTTTTGTTCCCTTCATTTAAAGAGAAGTCCCTGTGTGATAGCAATGCCTGTGATGAGAAAACTGCAACATGCAACTCTGCAGATGGATCTTTTAACTGTACCTGTAGGGTCGGCTACATTAAGACAGACTTCAGTACAAGAATGTGCATTGGTAAGTGCATTTAGAGAGTGAGTGTGTTATATAATAACCTTTCTATAACCTTTCTTTAACTAAATTACAACTTTTTTTTTTTTTTTGGCAGCTTGTCCCAGTGGCCAAGAAGCAAAGGATGGTAAATGTACCGCGTAAGTGCTTAAACGTCATAGCGTGTTCTGTGAATGGAACAATTAATATCCATCATCTTATCTTTCTATGTATATTTCAACCACATGTCATGCATGTCATATGAGGTGGAAAAAGAAATTTGACTTGTGTTTGTAGAGAGCTTGGGTGTAAATAAAATTGCAAAATGAAACATTCTTCTTGTCTTTCAGATGTTCATTTGGTTATTCTGGGTTCAACTGCAATGAATGTGAGTATACAGCATGTGTTTGACAGTAAACATCACAAAAGAGATCGCTAATCGACAATAGTGATATAATATTGTTGCCAAAAAACAATTAAATAAAATCTGATCAGCTACTTTGTCAATATTTTTAATAATTCAAATTTGGCTGGGTGGTTAATAACACTTTTGTTTTGTCTTTGTCATTGTGTGTGGTAGCATGGCAGCTGGTGCTGACAGTCGTCGGCTCCATTCTCGGTGGACTGCTGCTTGTCACACTCATTCTTCTGCCTGTAGTGGCACTCAAGTGAGTTTCTCATCTATTCATTCACCCACTTCAATTCATTCATTATTCACTCTGTCATGTCTTTGCCTTGTTTCTCTCATGATTCATGATTCATGTTAATATCTTCAGGTAACTGGGTACATTAATTATAAACCTTTTTCATTTCGACATGGTAGCCTGGTGTTTTTAGCCGGCCAGACATGTGTTTTGGGGGTGTCCTGGTAGCTCACCTGGCAGAACATACACCGCATTTATCCATGTTTAAGTCTTTACCACAGTGACCTGGGTTAATTTACAGTCTGCATGGCATCCTCTTTCTCTCTCCCCCGAATTTCCTGTCTGTCCATTCAGCTGTCACTGTCTAATAAAGCTTAAAATGCCCAAAAAATATACTATAAGACAATAATACATATACAGTAGATAGTAATATATTTTGGTTTAACTTTTCAGATCCTCAAAGAAGAGCTCCAAGAAGAGCAAAGAAGCAGACATTGGGATGTCTCAAGTCAACCAGCCTAATACCAAGGCACCAATGGTTACCAGCAACTTCAGCAACTTCAGCAACAGCCACAGAGCACCTGCCAATGGGCCAGCCAACGGCTTTGCCAATGCTGGCATGCCGAGGATGCCACGGGCCACAACTAACAGCAACTGGGACAGCAGGACCAACCTGGATATGACTCCGAGCAACAGCCGGCAAAATCTGATCCCTGCTTCGAAGACCTCTGTGAGTATACGTCTGTGGCTGTTTGATGTATAACCTAGGAGGGTAAATGAAAGAAGTCTATAAAATATTCAGCAGGGTAAGAGAGGAGAAAATCAGGGATATGCCTGCTTGGTTTTACATTTGTCTTAAAGAAAATCTCCTTTTATTCTAGCGGTACGACGATGATGATGACACGGGTGCTTATGCTCAGATTCGACCCCAGGGCAGCCTCTATTCTCAGGCTCGACCTGAGAACAACCTGTATGGACAGACTCGACCCCAGAACAACCCGTATGCTTCGGGCCAAGGCCAGTCCAGCTCTTACTTCGCGGAAGATGTTGGACGACGGTATTAATGAAGGCGGTTTAATTAACAAGGTTCATCCTACAGTGACATTTAACCAGATCAAAAACTTGTTGAGGTTTCATTGAAAAAACCTCAGAGATCTTTTCATTAATATCACATTATAGTAAGTATATAAACAGAAGCACTAATGAATTTTACTGTACCGTAGGGCATTTATGTCCTTCCATCACGTTGACCTGCATTGTATGACCAATCATAAGCTGTCATAAATCATTCCTTTCTTTCCTTGACTAATGTTTGTAAAGGTTTGTGATATGAGATACAGTGTATGTCTTTTCAATGGTAAGATCTTATTTAATTAAAACAGTCTGATGTTTAATGGCACTGAAACAGAAATTCATACTCGGATCAGACTGAAACTCAGAGGTGAAGATGTTAATGTCTCACTCGTCTATGAATTTTGATGAAATGATGAGTTACAATTTTATGTTGAACTCAGTTTTGTGGATGAGATGAGTGTCTTTTGTTCTAATAAAATTCCTCCAAATTAGGGCACGTTAATCCATCCGTATAAGTCATTATAATTTATGTAAAATGTTAACTACACTGAAATGTAGTTTGATGTTCCATTTTGTATATCTGAGAGTATATTTTATGTATTTTTAACCACTTTCATGTCTAATTGATACCAAGCTGTTATTTAACATAAATAAGACAAAATAATATTCTACCACTTCATGTGTTGTGTAAGTTTTACTTTGTCACTCATAATATCATGATACTGAATTGAAATAAACATCCACTACTTATAGTTTTTCATGAATTCTTTCAGAGAGGAAAATAATAACTAAGAAGATGTTTGTGTGTTTGGTGTTTTAAATGTTTAACTTTAAGTAATGATCACACACATGGCATGAAAGAGCCTAACGCAAATGCATTAATTGAAGGTTTAAATATTTAGCCAACCATTACTAAGTAACTTATCCATCCATCCATCCATCCATCCATTTTCTGTAACCTCATACACAACCATTCACACTCACACCTGCGGCCAATTTAGAGTCACCAATTAATCTGTACATGTCTTTGGACTGTGGGAGGAAGCCAGGGAGTACCCGGGGAGAACCCATGCATATTATTATTATTATTATTATTATTATTATTATTATTATTATTATTATCTTGTATCAAGTCAAATATCTGACCGTACATCATCTGTGTGAGGTAGTTGCAGTGTACACCTCAGTCTGCCCTTACCGCCATGTCTTTTTTAGTACTAAGACTAGAGGGCGCCAAAGTTTTACTACCACAAACTCTTTCAAAAGTCAGTTGTGCAAGCGATGAAGATGAGGTCGACATGCAGGATGATGCATCATGGTTTATGTGTCCACAAGTGCCTAAGCTTGACCAGTGTGTGCTGAACACATGGTCTAAAATAGGCGAAAATGTTTTAAGTAAATAGACGTTTGTCATTGTCCAAATATATATTGTGTATTTTACAAAATGTTTAATCACTGAAATGTGCTCTGGTGAGTAACCTTTTGTGTTCTCTCACAAATAAACATATCCTTTTATATGATCGTAGATCTACAGAAAGTAACTTGACTTTGAGGTGAAAGCAAACAAAGAGTGTGTCAGTTTGAAAAGCATTGTAACAAATGTCATTTCTCAGTGACATGCAATAATATAGAGATACAGTGACTACATACACAGCATGTGTATCAGTCAGAAAAACAGCTATGGTTTTAAGCTTTAATGACTGGGAACACATGGCTGTAAGGAACAGATTATCAGTGTTCTAATAATAACATCTGTTAACAGAGCACATGGTCCAAATATTATTTATCTGTAACTGTAGCTGCACTACAGCTTTCTTTCCTCTACTGAGGAGGATAAATGTGACAGAAAAGACTTTTCAGTACATCAAGTATTCACTTCTTTTACGTAAAAGTAACAATACTTCAGGGTAAAAAAAGTCCTACGTTCTCTTTTTTAAGTAAAAGATAGAAGTATTAACTTTAAAATATACTTGAAGTATGAAAAATAAAAGTATTCATTATGTAGAATAACCCATTTCAAGATAACATATCTAGTTACTGGATACTCCTGGGTAGCTTAAACTATAATAACATATCACAATTCATTAGTTGATTTATATTTTGTGCTAATAATCTTAACCTGCAAAATAACTACTAACAAAAGTTGTCAAATAAATGCAGTGGAGTAAAATAAAACGGAAATGCTCAAGTAAAGTGCAAATAATTGCATTTACGTACAGTATCTGAGCAAATGTACTAGGTCACACATTGTAAAATTAAATAAAGCCATCAATAGTTTGATAACAGCAGATCTGATAATGTCCCCATAATGTGGCAATGATTTGATATCATCACGCCACACACAGCTCATTAAAGTTAATGATTATTTTTTGTTCCTCAAATATATGCACACATTAAATTAAGTAATTACAAAAATACTTGTGTACCCTCAAAGAATAAGTCAGCTTTTCTATTGTAAATATTTCCAAAATTGTTCCCTACCAATTTTCCAGCGTAGGTGGTACTGGACTTAGCTACTTTCTAGTGATTGATTTTTTTTTTTTTTTTTTGTACTCGCCACTCAAAGGGCCTGCAGCAGCTTTGTATCCTTCCGATGTTTCCAAAACAAAATATTTCTCAGATTAAGAGTCCCCAAGTTCAGTGGTATCTGACTTTTGTGAATGCCATTCAAATACAAACTCAGTTTGGGGCAGTCCCAGAATATGTGGTAATGATTTGCCTCAATTGAACCACATTGTTTCCAGTACATCAAACTCATATTTCTGTATAAATTAGAAAAGTATTATCAATATTTCTTGCAGGCATATTGTATTTGTTTGCAATTTAATAAATAGGTGTCACACACATCCATCATACCATATTTGTGCTGTATTCTGCTGTATCTGTGTGTATACACATTTAAGACTACAAAGCATTCACATTTAAATTGCTTTAAAGTTGTATATGGAACAAGAAGAATTCTTTGGGTTATTGTTAAATAAAGCATGTAAAATTGTTTGAGTGTGTTGATATTTTGTAAATTGGTCAAAGAATCTATTTTCTATTCTCACAAACCATAAAGTCTTAACTTCCTGCTGCAGCGTTACACAAAAATGAGTGGTTACTTTTTCTTGCTGATGTAGACAACATACCAACAGGTAAAAGTTAATCTTAGATGAAGTTTATGTAAAGTAGCTAGCCATAAAAAGCTGTTTTACTCCACGTCACATTACTGATCTGCTGGTTGCTCCGGGTTATACATCTCAATCCCAGAGGCAGTATCTTCCCCTGACACATTCGGGTTAACAGAGTCAAATTTAGCATGAGCAGACATACTTTGTCAAACTAACACCAGAATTAAATTATGGACCTTAAGGGTCTTCATCTTCTTTCTCTTCTACTGCTGTCCCAAGGAATTCAACTTGCTCAAGGTATGTATGTGTATACTCTCGATTTCACAGCAATATATTTTGTAGTCACCAATATGTTACAGATAAATAATGAGAGAGGAATACAAGTACTAGGTGATGTTCAGTAGTGGGTATTTTTGCATCATGCTATCATGTTATTTTCACCAAAAATATCATTTCTGAGCTTCTGAGCTACACAAAGATGCCCAGTGCTGCATGCTTAAATGTGATTTTAGTAGTTCCACACACAAGTTGAACAAATTTTTTACATGAATTTGAAATTCACGAAATTTTAGCTGTTTTGAATTAAGGCATTAAAACTTAAAAGGTGCACCTACACAACCAAAGAAAGAAAGTGCAAATATTACCTCAAAAGACCAAATTTTGAAGGAAATTCTAAATTCATGCCTATGCAGCGTCATAAATTTTTTTTAAATTTACATGAACCAATCAAAAGTTTGAAGATTTTATTTGGTTATTGTGCGTCATTCAAAATAAAATCACACAAACTACTGGAAATGTATGAATGCACATGTGATAAAGTACACACCTCTGTGCTGATTCAGACATCAATTATCTATTTCAAATGACAGGCTGTATACTCCAAGGTCGTAAAATGGACTCTTCATAGATAGTGAAGAATTAACTATCTTTTAATGGACAAATCACATGTTTTAAGGGTCAAATGTTGCACATAATGTAGCTACATCTGTCATAAACATGGTAACTCATTTGTCAAGGAAACTAATAAAAATACATATCAGCAACATAGACATCTGACATTTAAAAGTACAATTATCACTGAGTGGATTTTAAACAACGTTAAATGTGTAAATGTGGAACTTTGTGACTGAAGGCATGCAGGTCTAGCCCACCTCATGCCCATAAACAGATGGCAGATGTTTTAAATCTATCCTCTGTGTGTGTGTGTTTTTTTTGCAGGAAGTTGTGGCAGTGCAGAGTTTCAATGCACTAGTGGACAGTGCATCGACATAGCTTGGAGGTGTGATGGGACAAAAGACTGCACAGATGACTCAGATGAGCTGAACTGTCGTGAGTATTAAAACCAATTACTGAAAGCACAAACAGTACCAAGCAAAATCATTGTAAAAGTGATTTTATAAATTCCCCACACAGATTATGTATGAATGTCTGTGTTGTACATAAACATAAAACCAATCCTAAACATTGAGCCCTAAGTACTGTTATTTTGTTCTTTGTGGCAGCACCTCCATCATGTACCTCACAGGAATTTAAGTGTGTGACAAGTGGTGAATGCATTTCTTTGGGATTCGTCTGCGATGGGGAAGAAGACTGCATCGATGGCTCAGATGAACAAAGGACCTGTGGTATGCAGAGTGACTAAAACTATCTGGCTATTTTTTGGGGGAAGATGTTTCCTGTCGGATGATCTATGAACAAGAAAAGCTGTGATTTAAAAAATGTCCTGGAAATTGGCTAAAAATTGAGCATGTAAACACATATATCATTGAGAAGCTAAAGGAACATCACAGATGAAAAGCTGCCTGCTCGTGTGCAGTAATAAAGAGTAAAACCACTAGGTGGCCACATCATCTCAGTATAAAATTGAGACATAATATCAATTTCTATCAAGACTTCTTTAGCTGAAGTTGATAATCTGCTCTTAAAGTATGTTTGCAACATGGCATACTATAACAAAACCCAGTCACATGCTCTTTGTTTAGGGGGACGGACCTGCAGTCCAGATCAGTTCACCTGCCAAGAGGGCCAGTGTATCCCTGGGAAATACAGATGTGACCATGTAAAGGACTGCTTGGACAACTCTGATGAGAACAACTGCAGTAAGACTTTTACAATGAACTTAACACACTGTTCTTTGATATCAGTCCACAATTCACAGTACTGCTGTATACTGTCAGACATTGTTGTTTATCCTTATGAAATGTAACAATTGACATGATTGATATGATACAGAATAAGAATAAGATTGTGTTTTTTACAGACTATCCAAGTTGCACTGAGAAGACGTGTGCTAATGGTGCCTGTTACAACAACTCTCAGCGCTGCAATGGGCTACAGGACTGCAGAGATGGCTCAGATGAATTCAACTGCAGTGAGTAGACGGGACTCACAGCAAACCCCAGTGTTTAATTGGCAGAGATGGTTTTGCAGATAGTTAAACCAGAATATGAATGTTGTGTCCTGTAACACTGAGAGAAAAACTGAATCCAGGAAGTATTACATTTCCCCCCAAATAAATTGACTTTCTATGCAAATAGTCACTTCAGGTGATATGGGGGGAATAGAGCACTGATTTCTGTATTTGAAACTCAATTTGAATTGATTTAATTGAAACTCAATTAAATTACTTTTGGGCTGTAGGTGAAGCAAAAGCAGAGGGACAGCTTCCCCGGTATAACTTGGCCACTTTTAATGTCCACTTAAACAGTAGGACAACTGAACACTAATACTGAAATCACAGTATATCACCAATCTGCCAATGTTAACCATCACTTACAAACAGGCCAGTAACATAATATATAGTTCCTGTGAAGTAACAGAATACAAATAGTTATTATAAGTTAAATTATTTCAATTCTCTTATTAAACTTGTGAAAAATACGGTAATTTACAAAATAAATCATTACAAAAATAAATATCATCTTACTCTGGGATGAAAAAGTTATGCCTGGTGTCCAAATTAAGTTGTTCTAATTCATATACATGATCATATTAATCATAATAATTCTTATAAGAAGATTGTATTTTTAATTTTGCTTGTGTACTTGGGATGTATAGTGTAGGAGAGAGAATGTCACTTCCGGCCGCCATCTTTGTTTGGTTAAGCTAACGTCAAATCGCAACTACGGAAATGGTAGGGGGAAAAAACGGCGTCTTTGAGCAGCGGAGTGAATATTTTATTAATTCGGCTGAATAAAAGATTGGTCTAAGGGTGTGGAAATAAAAATAACTCTAAGTGTTTTTAATTTTTCGTTTAACTTATTTCGTAGCATCAACGTTAGACGTTAGCTTCGTATGTGTCGTTAGTTAGCGTTATCATGGGGTGTTTCGGTTTAACGAGTGACCATGTTAACTGGTGACCGATAGCCGAACGCCACTGGTTGTCGAAGTTGTACGACAGATGTTAAAACAGAAAAGACACGTAACTGTCCTCCTACGTGGCATATTTGTTTAGATTTTTTTTTAATCATCAACCTTACAATGTAAAAATAAAACATACCTGCTTCGTCTTTTGGTGTTTCGTTTGACAGCTACGTATTCTAATTCGTAACCACGACAGTCACAGACGCGGTCGGCTAACGGTCACCAGTTAGCAGGGTCACTCGTTAAACCGAAACAAAGGCCACAAACTGCCGTTGGAAGTCTTCATCATATATTTGTTCAACGCTTTTCTCAAATGCATATTAATTTCTTCATAAGATAAGACTATCATTTTAGCTTCTGTTTACTTCCTTTGCACTCAGCCTAACTCTCATTTTATGGTAAGCTGAAAGCATTTAACCTTTGTACCTTTTAAAAATTTAACTTTGTCGTGAATTTGGTGACTCAGAAAATGAAACATACCACACTGTTGCTTCACTTTACGTTGCATTTAGTTTAGTGTTATTTACTTGTTATATACTTTTTTTTATTTTCAGCAACACAGCACTGTCCCATCCACCAGTTTGAGTGTGCAAACGGCTACTGTGTTCCACAGTCCTTTGTGTGTGACCACTGGGATGACTGTGGGGACAACAGTGATGAGCAAGGCTGTGGTAAGGATGAAAGTACAACTCTATAAAACTAGTGTGTGTCATAATTTTGATATCACTATCTTTTTAAAAGACCAACCTAAGCATCAGACCGGAAGAGGGAAGAATAGTTTTTATATGTCAGGCTTAATGCAACGTTTAATGGTATATAGCATCCAAAATATTGTATTGTGAAGTAAAAAATGACTTCAAACATATGTAGTAATTATAAAATTTAGTGGAATTCAGAATAAATGTGATTTCTATTTATTTGCCTTTTAGTGTACCAGAGCTGCAACGGCAATGAGTTCACATGTTCCAGCGGACGTTGTATTCCTCAGCGTTGGGTGTGTGACCACTTCAACGACTGTGGGGACTACAGCGATGAGAGAGGATGTGGTGAGTAGAGGAGGAGTTTTATTTTAAAACTAATAACTAATAAGAACTAAAATATTTTAGAAGGACTAGTCTTTTGGGGCAAGTGTTTGTCACAGTGGATAACGTAGAGTCTTGGAATCCACACTTTAAACTGTTATTTTGCATCCCTTAAGAAATGTTACGTTTATTATGTGTTTCTATTTGTTTTTAGATAGTAACTCCAGAGACTGTTACCCTGGTGAGTGGGGATGCCCTGGCTCGACATTATGTATACCAATCGCAAAAGTATGTGACGGCAAACCCGACTGTCCTGGAGGAAGAGATGAAACCAACTCCACAGCACAGCAAACCTGCAGTAAGTCACGCAATAGTCACATATATATGTTTACATGTGAGTCCCAGCATGTCTAAGTCTGAGTCAGACATATCTAATCACATGAACAGCATCCCATCTTTGCAGCACTCTCAAGGGTTTTATACATTATAGTTTACTGCACTCATAAATGTTTCACAGAAGTCAGCTGTTGTGATAAAACCACAGCTTTCGCCTTCCTTATTGCTACCTTCACACTCACCTAGTTTAAGATTAACCTGTTTCAGGTAATTTTCTTAGAGTTAACACTAACAGCCCTGAGACTCAGTTGATGATGGCTATAAAGTCAGTCTCGATATAGTTAATAATGCTCCGGCAAACAAAGCTACATAGATGAGGATGATTGGAAGTAAAAATATTAAACCTTAACCTAGATTTGACTCTGACGTTGATTTATATGATTTTTACTCACAGGCCTGGAGCAGTGCTCCACCTTGAGCTGCGAGTACCGCTGCCACATGTCTCCTGAGGGAGGTACTTGCTTCTGTCCTGATGGTTTCGCTGTAGCCAATGACAGCCGGTCCTGTGTAGGTGAGTGCCATATATCATATTTGTTTTTTTGGGAAAACAAAATCTGTATTTGTGAATTCTGAGCTTTTAAAAGCAAGCACAGGTTTTGGAAAACTTCTTTATACACAGACTATAGTTAAGCAACAGGAGAGAGCTGATCTAGTCAACAAAACCAGCATTTAGTATATACTGTAATGGGTTTTTATTTTAGCTTACAAAGTATCACAGACCTTCAATGGTAAACGTATGCTTGTTTCCAGCTTCATGTGAGCCAGCCTTAAAAAATTACAAATATTCTAATTCCTAAAACATAAAACTGTTTTGCCCAGACTATAATGACTGTCAGATCTGGGGGATTTGCGACCATCTATGTGAGGATCGTCCTGGGACACACCACTGTAGCTGTGCTGATGGATACTTCTTGGAGCAGGGTCATATCTGCAAAGCCAATGTTTCAGGTACAGGGAGTCATACATTACACAGTAGCTTTATATGTTATATATTTATCTACATCATCTATGGGGTGTTTCAAAGATCAACATGACACAGTTAAGGAGACTTTGATGCTTTTCTGAAATATGTACATTTGTTAGAATTAAATCAAATTATCTGAGATAATGTAACTTTTTTTTATTCACTGCTGCACTCTGGTATTTGCGTTTTCCAGCTGGACTGCCGCAGCTCATTTTTACCAACGGAGGTGAAGTGATGATGGCTGACATACACGGGCGATTTGTCAGAACTCTGGTGCCAGCCCAGGGCAGAGGTTCTGCTGTGGGGGTGGCATACCACTGGCACAGTGACACAATCTTTTGGAGTGATACATATACCAAAAAGGTCAGTATGGCTCACTGGTGTTTCTTGATGTGATTGCACAACCTAAAGTACATGTGAATCTAAATTGTATAGTTCAGTCAATAACCAATAATTTCTGTTGACTACTGGTGCAGACAACACTTTGGGAAGAATAACTCATTAATCCCAAACCCTTTCATTCTTTTGCCAGGTTTACTCTGCCAATTACAATGGGGGTAACATTAAGGAGATTATGACTGCTGCAGTCCGCAATGTCCAGAACCTTGCTGTGGACTGGGTCAACTTCAAACTCTATGTCTTAGAGGCCATGGTGGAGCGTATCGACGTGTGCGACTTTGATGGAGGGAATCGGGTCACACTGGTGGCTGAAAACCTGCAGAGTCCTCATGGCCTCGCCCTGGACTCCACAGTGGGGTGGGTTTAAATACTGCAGTCTTTCAGTACTTACTGTTTCACCACTAGTCTGATGTTTTCTTTCTTTTAAATAAGACATGAGGCAATGTGCTAAAGACTGGTCTGTAGTCTGCAGCCATTTTATGGTCAAAATACAAATTAAATCAGTGCCTCCTGAGAATCCCGAAGAGCTTTATTTTAGTTTTTACATCCACTTGACCTGGCATCATGTAGTTTATATAGCATCTCTTTACGATTTTTATTTTTTGTTTGTTTGCAGCTACATGTTCTTCACAGACATGGGCCTTTCAAATGAACAGATGAAGCTTGAACGTGCCTTCATGGATGGCAGTAATCGCCTTGAGCTGGTGAAAAACAGACTCGGCACTCCAACAGGAATTACCCTAGATATTGTCACCCAGAGGGTCTATTGGTCTGACAGCCACTTTGACACAGTGGAGACGGTCACCTACACGGGTTTGGACAGGTAAAAGCTGCACTGAAAATGTTATCAATCGTGAAAGATCTCTCCTATATACTACTGCCAGAGAGTAGCGTTAAGCAAAAGCAAAAATGGAAACAATGAGACATCCGTGTTGTGCTCTCCTTGATGGCCATTCTGATGTTTTGTTGTTTCTCAGGAAAATAGTCCTGAATGGTGCAACCCAGTCTCCACATCCTTTTGGAATGTCTGTGTTTGAAAACCACGTCTTCTTCACTGATTGGACCAAGATGGGTGTGGTGAGAACCAACCGCTTCAACGGCAGCAACCCAGTACTTCTCTATCGTACAGCAAAGCGCCCGGGCCATGTTACAGTCTCACACCCTGTCCTGCAACCTGTTGGTAAGGAGACACACTTTCAACCTGTAACAAGTCAAAGTGAAGTCAGTGTTCCTGTATACGAATATAAAAAACAACAGCACTGTGTTAAAATGTCCACATCTGTCATGTCCTACAGTGATGAACCCTTGCGGCAGACACAACGGTGGCTGCCAGCACATCTGTGTATTGAGTCACCGCTCTGACAATGATGGCCTGGGCTTCCGCTGCAAGTGTCGCCATGGTTACGACCTCCAGGCTGACCGTCGGACTTGCTTTAGTGAGTTTCATTTGATTGAGGGCAAAATGACCGTTACTATTACTCAGTTAATTTGCCCTGCTCTGCTGTTGGATGTTCATCTTTTTTAATTTAATTTTTGTAAAATTGAATTTTCCTTCATCAAAGGTAAGAACACTAATTTCTTGCTAATCAAGAAGTGACTTTGTTTGTATCACATTTAAACCATTATCACATCATAGTTTCCCCTTTCAAACATTTTTTTCCTCACTTACCTACTAACAACCATCAGTGCAAAACTTAGAGCTGTAGGATTAAATTGTTTAGAGAGTATGTTTTCCTGCTAGTAACCCCCACGTGTCACTCTTTGAACAGAGGTGAAGGACTTCTTGTTGATGGCCACCTCTCTGGGTGTGCGGGGAATCCCACTCAACTTGTCCCTCCAGGAGGACATCACCCTTCCTCTCTCGGGGCTCGGGGCGTCTTTCTCTGGTTCTGCTGTGGAGTTTGACGCCAACGAAGAAGCCGTTTTCTACAACGACAGGTCCAGAGGCCTTGTCTATAAATCCAACCTCAATGGCACTGGTAAATTTTTATTATATTTATCAAGCACCATTCGTCACAGCACAAGGGCAGATAGTGAGATCACGTGTACACATTTTGTTTCTGTTGTGCAAAATGAATCTGCAAGTTAATTTGTTACCTATAGGATATCATCTAGGACTATTTTTAGTCCTATTTGTCAAACCTTGTTTGATTTTCTTTTTGCATTCTCAGTCCAACAGATTCTGACAGGCTACAGAGTGGGAACGATTGACGCCATGGCTTACGACTGGACCTCTAAAGTCTTGTTTTGGATTACAAGCAGCTACAAGTCGGTGGCGGCCTTCAGAGTCACAGACAAATCCAGACGAGACATTGTGACGGGATTGAGGAACCCAAAAGGACTTGCAATACATCCCAGTGCTGGGTGAGTGCTCACATTTATCTCGTTAAAATACAAATAATACTTTAGATTTCTTCTACCGATTAATATAGATCATTTTATTTTAACTGAAATATTCCACTGAATGTCAATCAGCTTTAATTTAATACAGATATATTTTAATCAGTCCTCTGTCTCTGTCTAATCAAATGTCGATCCACAGCTACTTGTTTTGGGCCGACTGGTACCGTCCAGCAGTCATTATGAGAGCCTTCACTGATGGCAGCAATGCTGTTCCTCTGGTCAACACAACACTGGGATGGCCGTATGGACTTGCTGTTGATTATGTGTAAGCTCAGTCATGAAGGATTGTGATCTGATTTCACAGAACAACTCTCAAGAAATTTCAGGAAATAAACAATGTGTGTCTAATGTCTTGTGATCGGCCTTTGGCAGCATGGACAGGCTGTACTGGGTGGATTACCAGTTGGATCAGATTGGTCACATCGGTATTCAAGGATTTGACAGACAGACGTTTACCAATCTTGGTCAGATCACTCAACCCTACTCTCTAACAGTTTATACAGGTGGGTTTTCTAGCCTCTCCAGCATGTCTCCCACTTATTCTATTACACCTAGATTACACATGCACAATATTTTTCAAATTCTATATGATTGTATTCTTGTTAACCTCGGGTTTGACATAATAACACCAAAACTTAGGTAGAAATCTCTAAAAATTATAACTCAGACAGTGGTGGACAGAGGGTTACTTGAATTAATGTAATGCCACACAGTATAACCCATCTAAAACATTAATGCTCAATACTACACACTACTACACAAAACTACCTAGTAAGTCAAAATATTTTCTTTCTGCCAAATGGGAATGCTGTGCATAGCATAGTAAACATTTGTCACTTTTACAATTACTTTCTATTGTGCACATTGTTAACACATTCACATTTCCCCTGTTCTGTAATACATCTACGGATTTTTCACTTTCTGTCTTGTAGACTTCCTGTATGTAGCTGATACAAGGACCAGAGCAATTTTCGAGATGAGGAAGAGAGATGGAGGAGGAAACTATATGATCAGACAAGGAATCACCGGCATCATGAATCTCAAGGCCTACGTAACTGACCTCCACAGTAAGTTCACACAGGGAGGCATTGAAGCTTTCACATACTCATGGAGGGTGGTAAGTAAAGGCTAAAATCTGACTGCTAATGAGCAGTGACAAAATTTAGAGAACGATCCATACCACGTTTTATCAGTGGCTGCAGGGTCAGGGTAATAGTTGAGCAGTGAGCGAGATATAACAATCCAGAAACTCTCTGACTGCGTCTTCATCATCCCCTCAACAGCGTATACCAGCCGGTGTAGTATGTTGCCCAACGGGCAATGCAGCCACTTCTGTTTCCCGACTCCCTCCTTCAGTCGAGTGT
Source organism: Argyrosomus regius (assembly GCA_946959425.1). Taxonomy (NCBI): domain Eukaryota; kingdom Metazoa; phylum Chordata; class Actinopteri; family Sciaenidae; genus Argyrosomus; species Argyrosomus regius. Next base: position 6,591,595 of record OX336900.1, on the reverse strand, counting down.
GTGGCTGTCCATACGGCATGAAACTTCAGCCCAATCAGAGGGACTGCATCAAGGACGATTCTGTCCCTCCACCTGACAACTGTGGCGACTACGCATTTGAGTGTGATGAAGGACGCTGCAGGCCCAACTCCTTCCGCTGTGATGGAATCATCGACTGCATAGATAAGACTGACGAAGCCAACTGCACTGACACAGGTGGATGCATAAGAAAATGTGTGTGTTTAAGGTGTAGTAAAACAGACAGTTTTATTAATCTGCCTGCGTGCCCCGTATACTTTCTCCAGGAGCGACGTGCTCTTCGAATGCGTTCACCTGCAACAACAAGCACTGCATCATGTCCAGTTGGCGCTGCGATGGCATGGACGACTGCGGCGACGGTTCTGATGAAATGAACTGTCCCACTAAACTGCCTACCACCTGTGCCTCCAACTACTTTACCTGCGATAACAACAGGTGCATCTCCAAAGCATGGTTGTGCGACGGTGACAATGACTGCGGTGATGGCTCTGATGAACACAACTGCAGTAAGTTTGCAGGGACTGTGATTTTACTACATAAAACACTGTGCAAACAAATATCTTCTTATAAATATAATAAAACAAAATGTTGATAAATGAGTTGGATCAATGATTGACAGATTCAACCATCACTACATGCCCTCCGTCTTACTTCCTGTGTCCCGACCACCGCTGTCTGCACAACTCCTACGTGTGCGATGGAGACCAGGACTGCCTGGACGGCTCTGATGAGAAAGACTGTGGTAGGAATCAATTCAACTCCACTCTTGTTTTATTTATGTTGATCATTTTTTGGTGTTTGGACATGGTTAGTCCATTATCTTCATGCTACTGCTAATCATGTATGTTTTTCCTCTTATTGTTCTCCTTTCCACCTTAAGAGTTCTCCTGTGCCTCCTATGAGTTTGCCTGTGCCAGCGGGGACCAGTGTGTCAATTCAAGATATCAGTGTGATGGAGTGTTTGACTGCAGGGACCATTCTGATGAACGAGACTGTCGTAAGCTAGAAACTCTGACCAGCACTCTATATAATGAAACTAATGATGTAATTGTGACTGATTGCACCACTTGCAAGTCTGTTAGGTTCTTTGTTGATATTACTTGATCAAATAGAAAGTTATTATTGGCATGAATCAATAATTAATGCCTATTACAACTCTGTCTTGATGTTGAGTGTTTTATTTCTCTGTTGGGGATAATAAGCCACAACAGTTTTGGTCATTTTTCAATGTCTGTGGCCTCTCTAGCCACTCAAAGTCCGGGCCTCTGCCACAATGACGAGTTCCAGTGCCAGACTGACGGTTTCTGCATACCAAGAGAGTGGGAGTGTGACGGCCATCCAGACTGTGAGGATGGATCTGACGAACACAACTCCTGCCCGCCCGTCACCTGCAGACCCAACTATTTCCAGTGTGCTAACAAGCTGTGCGTCCCAAGAAGCTGGTTGTGCGACGGCGACAATGACTGCCGGGATATGAGCGATGAACAGAACTGCCCCACACCTCCGTTTCGTTGTCCCTCTGACCAGTGGCTGTGCCCCTCCGACCAGCTGTGCATTGACCTGGACAAGGTGTGCAATGGCCAGAGGGACTGCCCCAATGGAGCAGACGAGTCACCTATCTGCAGTGAGTTTCAATGAGTAAAAATTTCATGTCTTATCTTATATTTACGCACAATACTAACCGACTGACATGTATTTTCACAAAGACCAAGATGACTGTGCGCTGAACAACGGCGGCTGCAGTCACGGCTGTGTCCAAGGACCTTATGGGGCTCAGTGTACCTGTCCGTCAGGATTTCAGCTCCTCAATGACTCCAAGACCTGTGATGACATCGACGAGTGTCTGATTCCAGGCTTCTGCAGCCAACAGTGCTACAACGAGCGGGGAAGCTTCAGGTGCTACTGCTCAGATGGTTACCTCCTAGAGCCTGATGGACGCACCTGCAAAGCTACAAGTGAGTTACATACATTTCATTACAAAGAAGAAGAGGAAATTTTTTCAGTGTTTTTTTTTTTCTTCTGTGTTGTATGAACCTGTATAGACAAAGATGCACTTCAGATAAAATGTTGTTGGGATGTTTTTCTATCCTTAGACCCAGTAGCAGCTGTGCTTCTGGTTGCCAAACGTAGCCAGATCATTGCCAACCGGATAAACGTGCGACCACCCCAGATGCATCCAGTGATCAGCGGCTCAAGCATCGTGACTGTGGACTTTGATCGTATGACTTCTAGGATCTACTGGGCTGATGCGTCACAGAAGAAGATATGGAGTTCCTTCCAGAATGGCACTGACAGACGGGAAGTAAGAAAAAGAAAAAGATTTAAACCACTGGTCACAGCATACATGGGAACACAAAAACCAACATACACTTAATGAAACAATGCAATATTCATTCTTCAATGTGTCCCTGTTGTTTTAGGTGTTCTCCTCTGGACTCATGGTACCAGAGAGTATAGCTGTGGACTGGGTAGGTCGAAACCTCTACTGGACTGACTCTGTCTTGGAGAACATTGAGGTCTCCACTCTGGACGGACGCTTTCGGAAAGTCCTCCTCACCAAGAATGTCACCAGCCCCCGTGGACTCGTTTTAGACCCCCGTAACTAGTAAGTAGAATCCCTATATCTTTTATTTTATGTATGGCTTGATAATTAATTAATAAAATCTTTCAACACATTTGAACCCTTACCAACAAGTCACAAGACTTAAACATTTTGTCATTTCTCCCAGCACCAACCTGATGTTCTGGACAGACTGGGGTCAGAACCCCAGAATCGAGCGGGCTAACATGGATGGAGCCGCGAGACGAGTCATTGTCAGCACTAAGCTCTTCTGGCCCAACGGCCTGGCCTTGGACTACACCACACGCAGGGTCTACTTTGCTGACGCCTACCTCAAGTATATTGACTACTGTGACTACAATGGCAATAACCGCTATCAGGTCATGGCAAGTGACATGGTAGGTTTAGTTCAAGTCAGTTATTTGATGCTAAATCATTAATCACACCAGAAAAAGAGAACAACAAAAGCTGATTCAAACTTCAGTGCATCAAGACGAGTCAGTCGGATTTTTTGAGTCTGTGTCAAAATTGTAATAGACTACAAACTTTAACTATTTCCTCTCCCTTAAATGTGTTGTTTGGTTCTTTTATACAAGTATCATCTTATGAAGGTCTTTGGTGAGATAGTAGCCTGAACATTTGATTTCAGGGAATCAAATCACCAAAAAAGAAGAAAAAAGGCAATTCCTGCACACACTTATTACATGAAGTTCAAATATAACTTTTCCTCATGTACTTGTGATAAGATAGGGTTGAGTTTCTACAAATGAATGGGTGTAAACATATCAACAGAAATCAGGGTGGTAAAATAAAACCTTCACTGGATAATGTTACTCTAACCCCTGTGCATTCCCGCGCCACACCAGGTTCTTCAGCACCCTCACGGTATGACCATTTTCGAGGACAACATCTACTGGTCAGAGCGCTACACCAGCAAGGTGATGAGGACGAATAAGTTCCACGGCGGCAACATCACCATTCTCATGAACAATATCTATCAGCCAATGGGCATCGTGATGGACCATCCCATCAAACAGCCCACAGGTAACCTCCAGTTAAACTGCAGGTCTTACATGCGTACTTGTAGTTTTCTGAAGTGTATTAAATATTGTAAGTGCTGCACCAAATTATCAGTTTAGTATGAAATAGTAAGTCAAATATCATACTGTGTTTGTTTTTGTATTTAGCCATCAACCCATGCAGAGAACACCTCTGCAGTCAGCTGTGCTTGCTGGCAGGCCTGAGACCGAGGTACTACACCTGCCACTGTCAGTCTGGCTGGAAGCTGGATGCTGACAGACGCACCTGTATCAAAGGTAGGTTTATTTTTTCCAGTTTTCTAAACCATGTGGATGAATGTTAATGTTGTAGTTCTGATCTATATACACATTTAAAATGTATATTCTCACAGCCTGGCATTGCCTTGTGTGAGTATTGTGTTCCTCTCACCATGTGTACTTCTGTTCTCTTCTAGATGAGACTCCCTTCTTGATGGTGGTGAGAGATTCAGTGATTTTTGGCATTCCTCTTGACCCCACTGACCCCTCTAACAATGCAATGGCCCCTGTGTCGGGCATCAGCCAGGGACGGGACATCGACTTTGATGATCAGCAGCAGCTTGTCTATTGGGTGCAGAGCACTGTGAGTGGAGGTCTTAAATTGAACCTTGGAGAAATGTTTTACGATGTTATGATATGATAGGTTTAATTAATTCCTGATCTGCACATGACCATGTTCGTTGTTTATTTGGTTATATTACTTGAATATCTATAGTTTCTGAAAGGCTTGTTTTGAATCATATCATCTGATTTTGCTCTAATATCAGGGTTCGATATGGCAAGTGAAAACCAGTGGCACCAACAGGTCTGAGTTTGCTCCAGCTGCTTTCATGGGTTCACCGTCTGGTCTCGCTTTTGATTGGATAAGCCGAATGATGTATTACACCAATCCCACTGTTAAAACCATCGAGGTAAGTATCTTTTGAGGCAAAAATTATGATTGTTGATTATTGACAATACAATGGGAACACTGTCACTGAGATTATAGAGAGGACGCTATAGTGTGGTGTTATTATATTTAGCAGTTTAAAAAACAAAATACTCCCTCCCTGTTTTTAATAAAGCACATTCAGTCTCAGTTCATTCATATATACAATATTTATTTTGTTTTCATTGATGTGCTAGCCATATTTTAATGTTTTTCATCTTAACTTACACATTTTCTTTCTTTCTTTCTTTCTTTATTGGCTGTATTAAATCACTTAATCTGCATTGTCATTGTGCAAGTAAACAAACAAAATTTTACATTTCATTTAGGTTATCCGTGTCGATGGAAACCAGCACTATAGGAAGACCCTGGTCACCTCCACCGGTAAACCTGAAGGCGTAGGACAGCCCATTGGAATAACCCTGGATCCAGCCCGAGGGTAAAGCATCTGTTCACTGAGAATAGAAATTTACGGATTATGTGCTGTTATTTAAATTCAGCGACATGTGAAAATAAGGGGAAACAACAAGTGTCAGTTTCTGTGGGTAAAATGGTCAAAACTTTATTAAATACTCACCTTTACTTCTGTGTTTCTGATGGTGACAACAATTGTTAGTTCATACATACTTGAGTTGACAAGGACAAGAAGATCTCATAGTTTGAAAGACAGTCACATAATTGGCAATTGAGTTCTTTGTGATATAAATATGTTTTAACATAGCTCAGTTTAAAACCTATGACGCGTACATGATGATTGACTCATCGTTGACTGACTATCTTTAAGTGTTTCTCATATTTACACTGTCCCTTCACAGGAGATTGTTTTGGACAGACAAAGGGTCAGACAATGGAGTTCCTCCAAAGGTTGCCAGCGCTGACATGGATGGTGGAAATGTCAGGAACCTCTACACAGGAAACTTGGCTAACATAGGATTCATCACCGCTGACATCTCTACTACGAAACTGTACTGGGGTGTAGCGGGCTCAGGGGTGGTATGTACATTATACATGCTCAGCATATAGACATGCATGTATTTCAGTGCAAGCTGGAATTTATGAATGGTGAGAGGAATAATTAGAGAGATGGGAAATGCCTCTTTGCCTTCCTTTCTTGTTTGCCCAGATCGAGAGTGGCACCATGGACGGAGTAACCCGGGTGACGGTGGTGAGTGGCCTGTCCCATCCGTGGGGGCTGACAATCCACCAGAACTACCTCTACTACACCGACCTGGACTACGAGGTCATTGAGAGGGTGGACAAGGAAAGCGGAGCCAATATGGTGGTGATGAGGAGCAGCATGTCTGGCCTCCATGCCCTCAAAGTGCACGCCAGAGACAGTACGTGGATTTTAATTTAATCCAGGGGTGTCTGTCCTTGAGTATTTTTGGTGTTTTTATCGAGACTGTTATATTATGCAAAAGGTGATTACTGCCCCTCAATGAGCGAGTAGGAGTTTAATGTCCTTCTCAAGGACATCACACAGCAGGATCGAGCACCACTTCTGTTTGATCTTTTTCTGTTGATAAGGCGCATAATAATATTTTAGGCTATTTTGTTCCTCATAGCTCTTTTGAATCAAAATAATCTGAAATTTTTGACGATCAGAAGATTTCTCTGCCTCTCTCTCCTTGTTGCATCTAATTTGATAACGTAATGTTAAATGAAGGAATTAAGCATATATTTTCATACATGCAGAGGCTAAATTAATTTAAGATAGATAATAAACATGAAAAAGAAAATAAAACTGGAGCCTCTTTCCCTTGTTTATATGTTGTCCAGTTGTATTTCAGTAATATAGGTTCATATGATCCAGTAATGCTCAAACTCTCTTTCTCTCTCTCACCTCAGACTCCGCAGGAACGAGCAATGCCTGCAGCTCCAACAACGGGGGCTGTCCCCACCTCTGTCTGCCCAAACCAAACAATCAAAAGACCTGTGCCTGCACCACAGGCTTTAACCCCTCTCAGGATGGCACCCGCTGTGAACAGTTTGAGTCTTTCGCAATTGTCTCCACAACCAAGTACATCCGCGGCTTCCACATAAACAGCTCGGACCACTCTGAGGCTATGGTGCCTGTTGGCGGACGTATGTTTTGCTTGATATTGTTCTGTATTATGATGTTAGAGGCTCGCACAGTGTTTTTTTGTAAACTGATGCTTTTTTTGTTTGTTTTTTACAGCTTCCTACTCCATTAAGACCAAGTTGGACCTCCATATTGAATCTGGCTTTGTGTACTGGACTGATAACGCCACCTCCACCTCATACAGGGGCATCTTCAGGGCCAATACAGATGGAGGATCTTACCGCCCTGTTGTCAACTCAGGTGTTGGAAGAGGAGGCATCCAGGGCCTCGCTGTAGACTGGGTTGCAGGTATGAAGCCACTCAACCATCCAACATTCATTCATCCACAGGGACTCTCTAGGAGCGAATATATTAAATAGCAGCATTTTCATCTCTTCATTTATTTTTAGGCAACTTATACTTCACCAACGCGTTTGACAGTGAGACCTTCCTTGAGGTGCTTGTCATCAACACCACCTACCGAATGATTCTCCTCAAGTCCAGCCAAGACCGGCCCCGTGACGTGGCTGTCAGCCCCAAGCTTCGCTACCTCTTCTGGACTGACGGTGGCCAAACACCAAAGATTGAGCGGTCCCTGCTGGATGGCACCAACCGCACTGTGTTGGCTTCAGAAAGTCTGGCGTCACCTCGTGGTCTTACTGTTGATTACACCAATGATTTCCTCTACTGGACGGATGATGTTCTTGATATGATCTCCCGAATGGCCACAGACGGCACACAGAGGCAGATTATCCGCTATGGGAGCCGATATCCGTCCCCAACAGGAATGGCTATATTTGGAAACTACATGCTGTGGGTGGATAAAAAACTTGGCAAAGTCTTCCAAGCCAGTAAGGACCCTGCCAACACTGACCAGCCAGAGGTGAGAATTAAATCTGCTGAATTTCACACATGGCTTTCTGTCTCAGTTTTCATGATGGTGCCATTTTGTGATCTTCTGTTGAGATGATGAAATAATTTGCATAATTTAAACAATTTGTTGGGGAAGCTGTTGCAGGTTTTATAGTCAAATTTTTCTGTTGTAAGAACCACATGTACATAAACATTTTAGTTAATAATAACCAGTTTCAACATAGTTTTATGTCAACTACAATGATTATTTTTATTATTGATTAATCTGCAGATGTTTTCTTTCTCTGTTTGGTCCATAAAATATCAAAAAATGACATAAATTGTAACAAAAATGTTAAATTTCCTACAGTCTGAAGTCATGACATCAAATTTATCTGATATATATCATCCAAACATGTGTAACATGAGAAGCTAGAACAAAATCTTTGGCATTTCTGCTAAAGAAAGAAGAGGAAGAATGTCTTTGATTCATACAATAGATGCCCATTAAGTTTGTCTTTGATTAATTGCTGCAGCTCTATACTCAACACAGGCTTATTTTGACAGCAGTTGAGAACACTTAGTGATCATGCTGTGTATTTGCTACACCTATGTCACTAAATAACAAAACATTTCTCTTCTTTTCCAGGTAATTCGAGACAATCTTGATGGCCTGATGGATGTCACTGTCTTTGACGCTCATGTCCAGCCTACATCTGCAAACCAGGTGGGTTTTAACCCGTGTCAAGAAGATAATGGACGCTGCCAGCAGCTCTGTTTCGCCCTACCCGGCCAGGACAAACCAAAATGTGGTTGTGCACACGGGTCACTCCTTAGTAATGGAGTAACATGTGGGTACGGATTGGACGAGTTTCTAGTTTTCACCACAGACTACACGCTGAACAGCATGAGGCTCGACCCTGCTGACCACAGCACGCCTTATCCAACGGTGAACTTGGGCTATGGTCTGGTGGCTTTGGATTATGACTTCAAGGAGAAGCGAATTTTCTTCACCCAGTATATGGGAATTGGTCGGAGCAGAATTGGCTACATCATCACAACATCCATCACCAGCCCGCCTGTCATTATCACTGCAAGTGAGTTTAGCATTAATTGTGTTTCCTTCGTGGGACTCCCATCTTGTAACTTATTTTAATCTCACTCTCCTCTCTCACTGAAATATCCTCTCCTCTCTGTTACACTGCACAGACTTGGATGACCCAGAGGGATTGGCCTATGACTGGATCAACAAGCGTCTCTACTTTACTGACTACTATAGTCGCAAAGTCCAGTCCATTGGGGTGGATGGGATGAACCGTTCAATCATTGCACATGCAAACCGTCCCAGAGGAATCATTGTTGACCCCTGCTATGGGTAAAAGGACATTAATGTGATGCATTCACTATGAAGTATGTTCATGAGCTCCTCTTCTCCATTCTCACTCTGCTCTCTCTGCCCAGTTACCTGTACTGGACTGACTGGGGCAGTCCAGCTAAGATTGAGAGGGCCACACTGGGTGGAAACTTCCGCACCGCCATCATCAACAGCAGCCTGACAACACCCAATGGCCTGTCTCTGGATTACGATGAAAGAATGCTCTACTGGGCGGATGCCTCATTGTATGTTCAGTTTTTTATGTTATTGGAGCAGATCCCACAATGCTCACCCTTTTTTGACAACTCTTCTACTCCCCTCTTCTGCCTCCCACAGAGATAAGATTGAGCGGTCCACCCTGACTGGTGAGAACCGACAAGTGATCTTGCAGGGGGCCCAGTACCCGTTCGCCCTGACTGTCTTCAAACAGGACATCTTCTGGACCGACTGGACTGAGAGGGGCGTCTTCAGGGCTGGAAAGGACGATGGCTCTGGCTTCGCAGTGCTCGCCCAGGACATGCAGTACCGGCCAAACGACATCCATGTTTATGCCGAGTCCAAGCAGGAGAGCTGCTCAAGCTCCTGTCAGCAGTTCAACGGAGGCTGTAGTCATGTCTGTGTTCCTGGTAAGAGCAGACTCTTACTTGTGGGTGCTACCAAACAAGAACCCCCTAAATCCCCTCTAATATTCAAGTTACACAGTTAAATTCCCTGACCTCTCATAATCTCTCTTGCAGGTCCAGTAGGCCCAGAGTGCCAGTGTCCTCACCAGGGGAAGTGGTACCTCGCCAACAACGGTAAAGACTGTATCCAAGACACAGGGAAGCGCTGTCAACCGGATCAGTTCACCTGCCTCAATGGTAACTGCATCACAGCACGCTGGAAGTGTGACGGCTACAACGACTGCCATGATAACACGGATGAGCTGGAGAGAGTGTGTGGTGAGTCGTGAGGTTTAATCTGACTTTAAGAACCGAGCAGGTTGAAACATGTTGTACATAAACACTAGGTATGAAACAAGTGCAATGCCAACTTGGGAAAGGGACAGGGGCAGAGAGAATTTAAACTGTGTTGCAGCTTTTACTTAAAGCATAAATATAATGGCAAGAAAGTTAATCAGCACTCTGTGCTCCTCCTCCTCCTCTCCAGCCTTCCACACCTGCTCAGCCATGGACTTTACCTGTGACAACGGACGCTGCTTGCCGCTCGGCTACGTCTGCGACTACACAGACGACTGTGGTGACAACAGTGATGAGCGAGGCTGCGCCTTCCCCACGTGTAACCCCGCCACTGAGTTCACCTGCTCAAACGGACGCTGCATCAATGCTGCGTTCGTCTGTGACGGCCACAACGACTGCAGAGGCAACGCCTCTGATGAAATCAACTGCCGTGAGTGATGATTAGACTCAAGGGATTGATTTGTTAACTGATGGATTGATTATTGTTCTTTTATTGTCATTGGCTTCACTGCATGAGCAACCATCTTCTCTTCCTCGGTTGCTAGCTTAAGCTCCCTCAAAGAGGCGTCACTGGAGAGTTGTAGTATCCATCTTTCAGAATAAGAGTCCTTTCTTTTCTTCCCTCTTTGTCCTCTCCAGCTGACAGAACGTGTCCAACGGGCCAAGTCAAGTGTGAGGGCACCAACATCTGCATCTACCCTGAAAACCTGTGTGACGGCTACAACAACTGTGGAGACAACAGCGACGAGAATCCTCTGTTTTGCGGTAAGTTGAACACCCAGCATCTGTCCTGCTGCCGAGTGTTTCACACACCCACAACAATCACCTACCGTTCCCCCAAAAAGGAAAGTTTTATTATAAGCGGTTGCTGCTGCCAGGTGGTTACCGCCAGGACTTCAGCATAGGGAACTTTGGGCGGCAGAGCAAAATGTTACTTTCTGGGTGGATTCAGTAGAGTAGTATGTTGAAATGATCAATTGTGGATCTGTGCTTCTGTGCTGCAGCGGGTCGTACATGCTCTCCAGACCAGTTCCGCTGCGATGAAGCGAAATGCATCCCTGACAATTGGGTGTGCGACTCCATCCAAGACTGCAGTGATGGGACAGATGAACCTCCCACCTGTGGTGAGTTCTTTTACATTTACATTTGGTATTTGAGCTTTTTAGAACAACACTCGGAGGCCACATTCAGGGTCGATGTTGACATGACTCGATAGAAGATTTTTGAATTTGTAGTTACTCACCATTACTTTTATGTTTCTTGTATTATTTGTCTTCTGTTTAGTTAGATGTCACATTTTCTATACAGTAACTCACAATATGTGTCTTTCAGTTTTTGCTCATAACTGATAGTCAAAATTGTGCAAAAGGTGTTTTTAATTAATTAAAAATGGCATTTCCCTAATCAGAATTTATGGCAATCATAACCGTAAGCTGCTTCATTTGTGCATTTTATCTTAAATTCATTTGTCAGAATGGATGATACATGATAGTTATCAATGACCTGTTAATTATTAATGCAGTGAATCATTGATGACCATGTGTGTAAATTGTGTTGCCTACCTAATTAGAGTAGATCTCTTAACGCTTTTTTAAAATGATTTATTTTTCTTTGTTTCTGTGCAGAGGATCAGATCAAAACTTGCAGCCCGACTCAGTTCACATGTACCAATGGAAACTGTATCCCCCAGTCATTGGTCTGCGATGGCAACAATGACTGCGGGGACAACAGTGATGAGGCTCCTGAACTGCAGTGTGGTGAGATAGCTCTTTAACATTTATTTATTACACTGTGTGAGGGTAACACTGGAAATATATTTATTTTATGTGATTTGTCAGAGATCAGAATACCATGATTACCATTGTTATGCTATCATCGTCAGACTTTTTCCATCTTCTCTCTGTCTCCTGCAGGCGAACGTACATGCAGTTCCAACCAGTTCACCTGTCCAACCTGGTACCCTGGCCACCCGCGCTGCGTGCCGTTAAACTTTGTTTGTGATGGGGACAAAGACTGCGCCAATGCAGCTGATGAGCTCCAAAACTGCCCCAATCGTACCTGCCATATGAATGAATTTACCTGTTCTAACGGGCGTTGTATCTTCATCGCCTACCAGTAAGTATAGAGTGTGTGTAGACATTTAACTAATTCTGTTATTAAAAAGAGTGTAATGATTTACTCCTCCCCCCCAGGTGTGACCGTGTGAATGACTGCGGAGACGGCAGCGATGAGCTCAGCTGTAATTACGAGACATGCAGCAGCAACCAGTTCACCTGCGGTAACGGAGCCTGCATCTCCGCCTCCTACATCTGCGATGGGCAGAGCGACTGTTTGGATGGCTCAGATGAGGTGGACAGCTTGTGCGTCACGCCGCAGCCCACCTGTGCTCCCCACCAGTACATGTGCAAGTCAGGCGAGTGCATCGACATCAATAAGGTGTGCAACGGGATGAAGGACTGCCAGGACAACACAGACGAAAAAGGCTGCGGTGAGATACTAAAATATGACATATGATGTATCTCTGACATGATCAGGCAGGATATTTGGTTTCAAAAGCCATCACAAACAAACTGATTTATTGTGTTAATAGAGACAAACAAAAGGGTTATTACCAAACCAGTTGGGCATTTTAAGAAGATTCACTATATATGTGAAGCAAAATATTAGCACTGATGTTTAAAGAAACTTATGAAAAATGTGTGCTTTCAACTGTAAAAGTTCTCACAAATGTTAGAGTATATGAGTATACGCATTTATCACATTTTTACAACTACTTATCATTATTATTCACAATTTGCTCATACTTTTTAGATGTCAATGATCAATCAGTTCGTTGACTAATTGTTTATTGATTAATTTATTAATTAGATTAATCCTCTTACATCTGCATCACCTTCGTCCGCTTTCCTCGTTCTGTTTAGGAATCAACGAGTGCCGCAACCCATCAGTTCACAAGTGTGCCCAGCTCTGCACCGACACCCTCACCGGTTACTACTGCTCTTGCAACGCCGGATATAAACTCATGCCAGATGGCAAAGCCTGTGAGGACATCAACGAGTGCTTGAGCACACCCGCCGTCTGCAGCCAGATCTGCGAGAACGCCGTTGGCTCGTACCACTGCAAATGTGCCCCGGGGTACATCCGTGAGGCCGACGGACGCACCTGTCGTCAGAACAGCGGCATTGCCCCGTATCTGTTGTACAGTAATCGATACTATATCCGCAATTTGACCACAGATGGGTCACAGTTGAGTATAGTCTTGCAGGGGCTGTCCAACGTGGTGGCGTTGGAGTTTGACCACTCTGAGAAGAGGCTTTACTGGCTGGATGCAGGAGTGGGAAAGATTGAGAGGATGCGTTTTGACGGGACCGACAGGGAGACGCTGGCAGATGATGATGTAAGAGGAGCTGAAGGCCTGGCGCTGGACTGGGTGGGCAGGTGAGTGAAATAGTAAAGCTGTCTTTGAATCAGTCTGTCCGATCAAAACATGGCTGCAGGAGTGTCACTGAAAACCTTTTGTGTCCGCTGCAGGAAGTTGTACTGGTCGGACTCTTATTACGGCTCGGTTCATGTGATGGAGCTCGATGGGCGCAACCAGAAGAAGCTGCTGTCAGGAGACATCAGAGATGGAAATGCCACTTATATCATCAGCCGACCTCGTGCTGTGGCTGTTAACCCTAAATATGGGTACTGACACACACACCTCCACACACACACAACCCCTTGAGCTGTAGCTGACACCAAATCCAGATGTTTATAGTTAATGTTTAATATTGCAAAAAACATTTCTCCAGTCAGAGTTTATTGGCTGATATATAATGGTAAATATCCACAACAGAGTCCTGCAGACTCTTTAATCCTTTGTCGTCCTATTTTCTTCCTTCCTGTCCTCTTTTTACCCAGATGGCTGTACTGGACCGACTGGGGTGACACAGCATATATCGGCAGAGCTGGCATGGACGGAAGCAACGTCAGTGCCATTATCACAACCAAGCTGGAGTGGCCTAATGCTCTGACTATAGACTACACCAACAACATGATCTTCTTTGCTGATTCCCACCTTAACTTCCTGGAGTGAGTTTAGACCTTCACGTTATGAATCTGCTTCATCTGAATAACAGTTTTTCTGTATAACAGTACCTACAATCTCTAATAACCCTGCACTATCATCATTCAGCTTTGCGGACATGGACGGCCAGAACCGGCACCGGGCAATTGCTGGTACACTTCCTCATGTGTTTGCCGTTTCCCTGTTTGAGGACTGGGTTTACTGGACAGACTGGAACACACACACAGTGGAGAAGGCGCACAAGTTCACTGGTGAACAGCGCACAGTCATGGGCAACAACACACATCGGCCCTATGACATTCACGTCTACCACCCCTACAGGCAGCCTCGCAGTACGTACATTTGAACTGTAGATGCTCATGTTCTTTCTCTCAGTGGACTGCAGCCCAGAATAAACCAATATGCATTTCTCAGGTGAAAACCCCTGCAACTCCCATCACCTGACCTGCAGCCATTTGTGTCTGATTGGTCCCGGTGGGCAGCGAGCTACCTGTGAGTGTCCAGATCACTTCATCGGCCTCTCTGTAGGCTTCAAGATCCAGTGTGTTGCCGACTGCTCCAGCACCCAGTTCCGCTGTGGAGACAATGAGAGGTCAGTGAGATATAAAATCACATTTCACAGTCCTCACAGTTACAGTATAGTTTCTTTATATACTTTTATAGACTTTTTTTCTAAGCTAACGTGGTTGTGCTTTCTCTTGTCCTTAGGTGTGTTCCTATATGGTGGAAGTGTGACGGCCAGTCAGATTGCGGTGATGGCTCAGATGAACCTCAGACCTGCCCTCCCCGTTCTTGCCCCATTGGCCAGTTCCAGTGTCAGGACGGCAACTGCACCTACCCCAGCTTCATCTGCGATGGGGAACCAGACTGCCCTGACAGTTCAGACGAGGACGCAGCTCTCTGCAGTACGAACATTAACACAGTTACTGCAATTAACTGCAACAGCATAGAAACATTGTTCTACACTTAGCTGTGAATCTTTTAGGTGTGACCAGATTGTTTGGCTGGACTTTTCAGATACTAGTCAAGCTGTCTGTCCCCGCAGGTGACCACCGATGCCAGGAAAACCAGTTCCAGTGTAAAAATAAGAAGTGCATACCCGTGTCCTGGCAATGCGATGGAGTAAGCGATTGCTTAGACGACAGTGACGAGGACGCAGAGACTTGTTCCCAGAGGACCTGCGGACCGGGACAGTTCCAATGTGCCAACAAGCGCTGTGTGCCTTTGAGCTTCGTGTGTGACGTCGAGAACGACTGTGGGGATGGATCTGATGAGCCGCTTGAAACCTGCAGTAAGTGAGATATCATGAGATGGAAGTTGAAGTGAATCAAAGCCAGAAATGCACTCCTTGATTTTTAGCCAGAAGAAATATCTTGTTCCCTGAATTCTGTCATGCTTGTGTCTGATGAGCACACAAAAAGGCACTGTTGCACTGTTGTGATATATAATCAGTGTAGGCTCAGCCATTTCCCAAGAGGACTCTGAGGGAATTAATGATGTTGTATCAAGCTTATCTAAATTTAAAAGGCACAAACTATTTATCTTTTCCCCTCTCGTCCTCTTCCTCATTATTTCTCATCTCGTGACATTTTGTTTGTCTCTGTCCACTTTCTCATGTTTGTCTTTTTCTCTTCAGTGGGTCCAGACTACAAGTGTGACGAGGACACAGAGTTCTCCTGCCAGACAAACTACCGCTGTGTTCCTCAGTGGGCCCGCTGTGACGGCACCAATGACTGCATCGACAACAGCGACGAGCAAGGCTGTGGTCAGTGCTTGTGTGTCAGTAGATGTGATATTATGTGAGGACAGGGTTGTGACAAAGACTGCACTAGTGAAGAGAAAGTATAAAAAGGAGTTTGAAGGAGACAAGCACAGAATGTGGGTGATGATATTTGAGTGTGTCTGTGGTTGTTTTTCTTTGACCACATGTTGAATCAACTTCTCATCCCTCCATTTCTGACTTTGTCTTCCAACAGAGGGCGTGACCTGTGATCCCCTGGGAGATTTTCGATGTGACAACCACCGCTGTGTCCCCATCCGCTGGCAGTGCGATGGCAACGACGACTGCGGTGACGGCTCAGATGAGAGAAACTGCCGTGAGTGTCGTTCCCTCCACATTCTTAAGCTTTGTCAAGTGTCTTCCAGGGTTACAAAATTTGATTTTCCTTTTTTTCTTCAGCTTAAACTCATATTTACTCACACTGCATGCCATAAACTACCTTTTGCATAGTGTGAGCCTGTTTGGTGTGTGTGAACTGTAAGACCTCAATCTGATTTCAAGCTGAAGATATGTGTGTGTCTCTCTTTTATCCTGATTTTGCTCCACAGAGCCAAGGCCTTGCTCTGAAAGTGAGTTTCGATGCGACAGCGGCCTGTGCATCCCTGGAAACTGGGTGTGTGACCATGACAACGACTGCGGGGACAACTCAGACGAGCGGGACTGCGGTGAGCAGGCACTGCACACAAAAACTCACTTCCTTGATATATTCTCTGTCATTAAACAACACGCTCAAGTTATCATCCTGGATCTCTTCCAGAGTTGCTGACGTGTCGTCCAGGTTCCTTCCAGTGTGTCTCAGGTCACTGTATCCCCGCTGCTCTGCAGTGTGATGGTCGGGCTGATTGTGAGGACCTGTCAGATGAGACCAGCTGTCGTAAGTAAACCACATGTAAAGTCATGGCAAACTGCCTGACCCCTACAGCGTTTGACTTTGTTTGTTTTGTGTGTATTTAGAAGTATAACGTCTACAAAAACTGTGGAATTATGGGGTGGCATCTCTTTACTGTCCACTTTCTAATAAAGGCATAAGATGGTGGCCAAAAGTGTTTCTTGAAATACTTTGAGCTCATTCACAGTAACTGGGCAGTCAAAGTAAAAATGTAAAGTGATTTACAATTTTCCTCCACCCCGACAGCTACTCGTTACCCAGGAGGCCGTTGGTGCCCTGTGAACCAGTTCCAATGTGCGAACCATCTTTGTGTGAACCAGAACTGGGTGTGTGATGGCATGGATGACTGCGGGGACCGCTCTGATGAACAGCTCAGTTTATGCTGTGAGAAACATTTTGTTTATTGTATACTGCAAATTATTCTCATTCATATTCAACAAGCCCTAATCCTAATTAATTAGAAATATTTAGAGGACTTTCATGTTATTAATTTGACCCACATATAGACAGGTTAGGGTTAACTAAGTCAACAAAGATGCTGAGAGAACACCGTTAAAGATTTGATAAGCTAACATTAATATCAGTTCATATTCGCAGAGATGAATCGAAACTTGTGTGTGTGTTTGACCAGTGAACATCACCTGTGAGATGCCGTCCAGGTTCCGCTGTGCAAACGGCTACTGCATCTACTCCGGCCTGATGTGCAACAAGAAGGACGACTGTGGAGACGGCAGTGACGAGAACGAGGAACTCTGTATGACTCACCACCCTCTTACCTTCTCACCTGTCATACATAGTTCTCATTATCTCTCAATAAATGTAAAGACGGTGCAGAGGGCAAATGTATATAGTAGCTATTATATACGGGCAAGAGCTGGACACCCTAAGTATTTATATACAGGTTAGATTGTTACTATGACAAAAAATAGTAATAATTATCACAAATAAGAGAGGTTTGAGTGAGGTGCAGAGGTAGAAACAAGCAGAAATTCAAATATGGACACGTGCAGAGGTAAACGTAGATCCGTAGATTGCCTTTGTACACAATAAATGAGTCTTTTTGTACAGTACCGTTGTTTTTATATTAAATAATGTCTTTTTCTCTGTTTTTAAACAGCCATAGCCAGATTTCTAATAAGTTCAAGTTCAGAAAATGTACTACTAATCATCGGTTTCTGGGACCACCAGGGATTAGTGCAAACAACACTAATGCTTCCTGAACCTTCCTCTCCAATTCCATTAACATAGGAAATCCCAAAATCACATCAGTGTGTCTGCACAGGCCACAAAGCCTGAAACGTATAAGGGACAAGGAAATATTCTGTATTATGGAATTGTTACACAATCAGCTTAAACATCAATCAGAACAAATTATTTTGAGAGGAGATTAAATAGTTGGTGGACATTGAATAGCTCGTCTGAATCTGTTTGTTGCTGTGAGGGAGGAGACGAACAGGGGACGCTGTGAGAAGCCTTCAGCTGAATAATTAGTGAATATAGTGTGTTATCATGTTAGAGTATATAATTATGTGCCTACAAAAACTGTGTGGGTAGTTTTTTTAAATCTACAAGTGTGGGCAGTTCACTCATTTCCATCTTTCTATTTTTCCACCTTTTTTTGGTGTTTAGACAGTCAGAGAAGAACGACACTGCAGAGAAAGCTCTTCAATCCTAGACAAGTGGAGGTGGACATGTTTGCACAGATGAGTTGTATACCCACTCAACCTTCCCTGCGTACTTGTGCTGATGAGTCATTCTTACTGTGTCCTCCTCAGGCCGTGAGCCCACGCTGCCCCCGTGCACACTGGAACAGTTTAAATGCACCAACGGACACTGCGTGGCCCTGCCATACGTGTGCGATCACAATGACAACTGCGGGGACCTCACAGATGAATTAGGCTGCAGTGAGTAGCACGTCATGCATACATACTGTCTTACACGTCCTCTTTTAATGTCAGTTTAAAGCCAGTTATTAAATGTTGCTGGGAGGAAGAACACTGAATATGTGACCTTACAGTTTTTATCTTTTAGTTCAGTATTAAAATACTTACTCATAGTAAGAATATGTACACAGATAAGTAAGTAAGGTTGTTAAACAGAATTTAAACTTCGATTCAATTCTTGAATTAAAAAAACGACACTCAATACCACTTCTGATTTTGAAAACCTGTGGAAAAAAGTCCTAGACACACAAAATAGCATAATATTTTGTGGAGGAGGCTTGTTGTTAATAATGTAACCAACAAGGTACCAAATGAAGTCGCCCCCAGTCAGGTGTGTTCACTGTTGCATTACTTGCTCTGTGTTTGTAAAATTAGTGTCAGGGTCTTCATCTTCATCTCAGCATCTCTTGAATCTGCAGCAGGGCTGTGCGATTGTAGGTCTGATGTTTCTTTGTTTGTTTTTTGTTTAATTTAGATACTATTAAATGTATAATTAACGTAAGATTGTATTGTTTTGGTAGGTATTGAGAAAGTTTAAAAGTATCGATACTTTGGACATCCTTAGATCATAGCAGGTGAAATTCTCCAGCCGTGCGTTGCATTCATAAAAAAAACAAAAATTGTATAATAAAAAGAAAAACATGTCATAATTATGACATACCGTAATTACTATAATGTGAATATGTGGTCTTAACAAATGCACATTACAGAAGTTTACTCATAATGGCTGTCATATCGTGTAGTTACGACTATATGATCCATCCATCTTTTTTCCACCAGTTATCTGGGGCTGGGTCACGACCCCATTATGAATTAGCAATTCATAATTATAGGAAAAGATGTTCTCATTACGAGATACCGATCTTGTAATTATGAAAAAAGTGGAGTCAGATGAATAGACACAGGTGAATGAGTTATTTATGGACACACGTAGGTTGAGTCATGAAGGTAAAGGGAATCATTGTGACCGAATAACTGCATTATTCTGCTCTCATGTAAACAAACACTGTTTGATTTCATCCAAAGTGAGCAGCTCTTAAATTAGATCTGAACGCTGTTTTTAACGTGTCAGTGAACGCACCCTGTGTTGTCTCCAGATTTTGGCCAAGATCGTCACTGTAAGGAAAATCTGTGCCAGCACGTGTGCACCAACCTGAACGGCACCGGCTTCATCTGCTCCTGCAGACCTGGATACAAAGTGAATCCAGTCAGCACACACGCCTGCCTGGGTACACACACACACACACACACACACACTCATTTGATTAATTCATACACAAATTACTGCAAATGGAAGAATATATTATAAAAAATTCTGCTAAAGGTGTGCAAAAAATCCAAATTAATATTTTCATATATATAATAATATTAATATTAATTAATAAATAATATTCTTTCAGACATCGATGAGTGTGAGGAGTACGGCACCTGTCCTCAGATCTGTCAGAACAACAAGGGCAGCTATGACTGCGAGTGTGCACCCGGCTACCGGAAAGTGGGCAACGGCGACATGTGCGAGGCTGAGGGTGAGAGCAATCTTGATGAACCAAGTTTAGACACAAGCAACAACCAAAATAACAATATAGGTCAAGTTGACTTGATTGATTCATAAAGGCAATTGAGATACAACTTATTTTTTATCTTATAATGTGATGGTAAATCTAGCCTCTTTTTATATACTACTATACATTTCAATTTCCTATTTCTGCTGCTGCTGATGTTGAAAAATGAAGATTCAGGTCATCCCTGTCATCTTATTGGTACAGAAATATTCTGTTTTCTCATTGGTTATCAGTTGCAGTAGTCATAACAAGTGGTATAGTTGGTCCCCAATAAATGTTTTTTGATAAACTGTAGTGTTAAACTCATGTTTGAAGTCATACGTTATAATAAAGTTGCAGATATTCTTTTATTTCCTAATAATTCAGTGGCACACAGTTATGAAAGGCTCTTCTTGTACATCTTGTCCCGTTAAGGACAGTAAGCACTAATTAAAGTGCACATTCATTAGATAACTAACTTAAATAATATATTTAGTTTCAATAAGGTTTGTTGTTCACAAACAGCATTATCACAGCAAAAGCTGGACGTGTTCATAGTGAGTTTACTGCATCCTTTGAGATCTGAATGCGTCACAGATGCAGGTCGTGTACCTAGCAACGTCAGTGGTAAAATGTAAACGTCTGTGTGTCTCTCAGGGTCGACTCCCCTGCTGCTTCTGCCAGAGAACATTCGTATCCGGAGGTTCAACCTGCAGACGGAGGCTTACCACGACTTCCTGGAAGAACAGGAACACATAATGGCTCTGGACTACGACTGGGACCACAACAACACCGGGTTCAGTAGGTCACACACGGATACTGCAACGAAAGCCTGCAGACAACTGTGTCCACACAGACAGAGAGTAAAGACTTGTTTGATGTTTTGTCAGGTATGGTGTACTTCACTGTAGCCAGTCAGGACTCTGTGCCGGGTGCTATCAAGAGAGCTTACATACCTTCAGTGGACGATGGCAGTAACAACATCGGTGCTGCTGTGGACCTCGGCATCAAATACATCACCAGACCAGATGGCATCGCTGTGGACTGGGTGGGCAGGTGTGTGATTACATTCCTTCAGTACGCTGTCTTAGTTTTATCATTAGTTTATCGGTCAAAATTCTTTTATTGTGAGTCAAAACATGTTTTGTGAATAGTTTTGTAATTCTTCTGCCTGTAGGAATCTTTACTGGGCAGACTCCAGGGTGAAGAGGTTAGAGGTGGCCATGTTGGATGGACGCTACAGGAAGCACCTAGTCAAGACTGAGCTGGGCTACCCGTCTGCTGTGGCCGTCAACCCACGACTGGGGTGAGACAGACAGGGCTGCCACACCTGGGAAGACATTTGATAGAGTTTTGTTTCACTGTATTGCTCATGTTGTATGTTTTATACCTGGTTTAAAATGTTGGAAATCATTTGTTAGTCGGATATTCGCATTCACACTACAGCAGAAATGATCAAGAATCTATCTGGTTTCATGTTGTATTTATCTGTCATGTTAAACCTAAAAGGAAGGCACTTTAACCCGCCACACGTCAGAGCCAACAACTCTAATCTGTGCTGTGTTTCTGCAGGATGTTGTACTGGGCGGACCGTGGGGATGAAGCCAAGATCGAGTGTTCTTGGCTGGACGGACAGGAGAGAAAAGTCCTAGTGGCCGATGGCCTTGGTTGGCCCACTGGCCTGTCCATCGACTTCACCAACGGTGACAGAATCTACTGGTCTGACTCAAAGGAAAGCCGCATAGAGTCTGTCCTGCCTTCAGGAGACAGCCGTAGAACCGCCGTCTATATAGGTGAGAGTTAGGAAGGACGTTCATCAAAGAGCAAGAGAGTCAACATCATCCATTCATCCATCTATCAGTTAAATTTTTTTGTTCACACCTTGTCTAGATGTGAGAAACCCCTTCAGTGTGAGTGTGTTTGAGGACCACGTTTATTGGAGCACTCAGGAGAAAGGCGAAGTTTTCCGACAGGACAAGTTTGGCCGCGGAGTCAAGACGTTACTGCTGACTGCCGGGCCCTGGCTGACCCAGGTCTCTGTGTATCAGCAGCAGAGATACAACAGCATAGCCAGTAAGCTGCACACTGACCTACATATATTGAAACACATGAACACACACTGTACTGTAGCATGTGAGGTTTTATGTTTACAGTACATCACTCTGATGGAATCATTGTTTTATCTGGATTATTTTTATTTGTAATTAAAGAAAGGTTATTTTATTAATGATTAATCTGCAAAATAGAAAATGCAATGATGTCAAACTCAAACCGAGTTTAGAAGCATTTTAAACAATAAAATATTTAAGAAATGAAAGAATCAAAAACACCTTTCTTTGTGTCTGCAGTTAAGAATCCATGTAAAGGAACCTGCAGCCACCTGTGTCTGCTCCGACCGGGCGGATACACCTGCGCCTGCCCCGAGGGCACCAACCTTGTCTCCGGCAGTAACACTGAGTGTGATGCCGGTAAGAAAAAGCCCCTTTCCTCCGTATACGTCGTAAAAACACGAGCCATCATGTATCAGAGTTGCAGAAAGTGTGCATGATCTTTGCAACACAATAGAAGTCAGTAAAGCTACCTGAACTTATATTACATCCTGATTGACGTCCGTTCATATCAATAATTTCAGGGTTTGATCCACCGCCCACCATGCCCCCTCCGTGTCAGTGTCTCAATGGAGGCACCTGCTACTTTGATGACAACAAGGCTCTCTGCATGTAAGAACTCTTTTCAGTCTTTACAACCAGGACAAGTCAGGACTAAAGACTGACGCGCAGACTAAAGAATTACTCAGTTAACAAGTAACTGTTTGTTTTTTGTTTCACAGATGTCCTCCAGAGTGGAAGGGAGACTACTGCCAGACAAACGTTTTTAACGTGATCGCGTCGTCTAGTATGTTTGATTAAATTTAAAGAAAAAAATCTAAGTGACATAACTTCATCTTGATATTAACATGCTCCCTTTTGCGCTCTCCTCTGTTCGTGTCCCTCCATCTCAGTTGGAATAGCGATCGGGGTAACAGTAGTGATCGTGGCTCTGCTGGGCGCTCTGGTCTATGCTGCCAGGAAGAAGTCCAACCTGCTGGAGACTCTACGAAACAACCTACCCAGTATGCCCAGCATGCCCAGTATGCCCAGCATGCCCAGTATGCCCAGCATGCCATCTATGCCCAGCATGCCATCCATGCCCTCGATGCCGTCCATGCCCTCGATGCCGGGCTTCAGGTGAGATGAAGCCAGCAGAGAAAAGACACAGATGATTGTTATCACTGTCTGAAATACATATGTGATGTTTTAAATGATGAGATTGTTTTTCTTCAATAGAAGATAATTGAAGGTTTATAAGTATTTCATGTACAGCATCACGTTACAGCTGAATCATACGTGTGTCTTGATGTTTTTCAGAAACTCCCCAAACGCACCGAAAACAGAGGGAAGTGAAGCGAGTCTGAATTCTGAAGAGGTCAGTAGCAACACGACGGAGGAGCAGGGTCCTCTGTTAGGATCGTTTTTTTTTCATTACAGACAAATAATTAAAAACATTTTATTAAAGAAAAAGAACAATAGAATTTATTTATATTTTAGATATAACTAAATATTGTTTCCAGAGCTGCAGCAGCAAAGTCGCCGTATAAACTCAATAACATCTCCCTGGAAACAAATCTGAATCAAATAATTCATATTCCTGACATTAAAACACAAAGATTAAAGATTTAAGAACATAGTTTTCAGCCAGAAAGTCTACAAGTCACTCATTTTTAATATCCACTGCAAAATAAAGTTAAACTGTTCATCTACATGCAGTAATTTTGATTTTAGATAAGCATACTACGAGTAAATATGACACACTGAAAACTGGATTGGAGACTGTGAACATGACAGTTGAAAATATCACTTTTCTGCAAGTATGATTGTTGAACAGCCGTTTTTTATTAATTAAAAGGTTTTATTGCACTAACAGTAACAAGCATAGCTGTTTGTTAGATCTGGTGCCAAATCGGATCAGCGAGCGTCACAATTTGCTTGTCAAACATGGAAAAAAAGAGCGATTGTAGTGACTGACATGCTCTGTCTTGTTGTCTGATGTCAGGTTCCCTGCATGTCTGTGTCCATGGTGGATACGGATGGGAAGAATTTTGAGAACCCGGCATACGAAGCTGGGGAACGTCCTGCTGACACGAGCGTGACCACAGCCACCACAGCTCCTGTTGGAACAAACAAGGTCAATAAAACAGAGAATTGTTGATTCTGCTCATACCTCTTCACGCTCTGTGGCTGAATATTATGAAGGGCAACATTACCAAGAACGTACTTTCATTTGCTCTGTTTAATCTGCTGGTTTGGTACCCATTACTTCTTAGTTTTGTACTTAATGTAAATGCACTTCTATATTTTTTAATTAGCTCAGTCTTGTGACGCTGTGTTTGCTTCCTCAGGAGTACGTTGATAATCCTTTGTATGTGGAACAAGTTCAAGTTGTGGACGAGGCGACAAAAAGTGCAAACCAACCTGCTGCTGACAACAGCAAGGTTCGTCACCAGTTTCAATTTAAATGTTTTTTTTATGTCAAATCACTGAATTTATTCTAAAAAGTCGAAACACTCATTAATCAATAACTAGTTAAAATGTTTTCATGTGGTCACCTCAGGAGGTGTTTGAAAATCCAACGTACGTCTCAGACTTAGAAGATGTCGACGTCGCTTCTGCACAACCAGCTGCTTCGAGCGCACAGGTAGCCGTGGAGACGCATGTCAAAATGTTACCTGATGTTTACTGCTCTGGATCTGTAAATAATAATCGCACGCTCCGAATGTCTGAAAATGTGCAAGTAAAGATCTGAAACTTTTCATTTCTCCTTTTTTCCTGCAGATTGAAGATGACGGATTTCTGACTTTCAAAAACCCGACGTACACAGTGAGTCGAGAATGACAAACTCAGATTAAATGTGTCATTAAGCGTCTTAAAACATTAAATCTGTTTTCTTTTACTTATTTAACTTTATTTATTTACTTACTTATGTGTGAGTGTGAATTGTTCTGGATTTAAACAAACTGACATACAGAGCTGTAAAAGTTCTGCACATGACGGCCGTTTTACTTCTGTATATTTTTATTCTTTATCTGACAACTTTGTAGCTGCGGTGACAGTCCACAGCTGACATTGTCATTTTTGTAAATAATGGAACATGATTTTAGTCGGTCTGACACACTTTATTCTGGTTTTATACGTCGCACTGCTTTAATTTGTGTTTGTCGTTGTGATTTTCCTGCAGGAGGACACACCAGGAGCATCCGCTCCAGATTCTGAGATTTGACATCAGAGATCAGGACTGAAACTTCAGGATGTAAATCTACTGAAGTAACTGCACAGAACTAATCAACCAAGACAGTTTGTAAAGAAGTAGAAAGAAATATGTTTTGTGTCATCTACTAACTTAAATTTTAATGCAGCTCTTGTGTATAAAAATCTTTTACAGACATGATTTAATCCAACAAATATGAGACTCATTCAATAATCAAAGTGAATAAATGCTTGTAAATGTTGTTTATGAGTTTGTTTTATGTCTTTGTGTAAATTTTGATTGTATAAAAGTTGAATATTAAAACTGCTTTTATCACCAAGTGAAAGTGTAACGTTTGGACTGCAAATTATATCCGATGTTGCATAAAATTTCTAGATGAAGCCCTCGATAATATCATAATGACCTTTCTTTGTGTAACGGTGCACATCTCCCAGGAGGCTCCCACTGGTGTTATCCACTCTGTTCATCACAGATAGGACTCTGATCCTCAGCTACTGTATCTGACCCACTGAGCTGACATGAAATGCTTTGTCATCATCCGTTTAATCACACAGAGAGACACAATTTGAGGCCGTGATCACAGAGGCAACAGCAGTAGTGATTCTGCTGCTCTCCTCTCCCACCGTCACAAATGTCCGAACACATCACGGTCTCTCTGAATCAGGCCGGCCAGATGAGCAGAGAGGCACAAAAGGAAAGTGGAGAAGACAAGAGGAGTGAAGAAAAAAGTGGAAATACAACAGGGAGGAATGTAAAGGGAGCAACGGCTGGTGTGTTTTTATGTTGTAGTGCGTGATGATTCATAGTTCATGTTTTCATAGCACTGGCCTCCCACAAGGCATCTCTGACCGTCAGCCAAAACATGTATTGTACCGCTCACTGAGACACACAGACATGGAGGGAGGGGATGAATAGCAATGGATGGTTTTTGAGAGGGGCGGACCAGCTTGGAGCATGTGTGCACACTGTGCTGCCTTCAGGAGCTGTCAGAAATCATACTAACACTCACTCTGTGTGACTCCTGAAGAGCCAAGAGGCTTTTTATTTTATGGTTTTTCAGTCAAGTTGGATTATGAGTATTGGAGTGAATGAAAGTGTATGAGCAAAGAGACTTTTATTTTGGTTACAGAATATGTTATGAGCAACTTATCACATGTTTTAGATTTAATTTCAGCAGCCCTGCAGAGATAATCATTAATAATAATCAATAATCATTTTACATCCGGTCAATGTTTGTATAGAAGCCCATTTCTGCCGGTGTACTGTATGTGTGACATCACCAACAGGTTTCTGAAGAGACGTTTGAAGCCCAGAATCTGTCGCGCTGGCCACCACCTTGTTGGCAGTCCTGCCTCTAAAAATTGGCAAAGACGTGGATCATTTGTGGACCTGGTGCAGGTTGAATGAAGCCTGGGTGCTCAATCAACCTGTCAGTCAATGCGGCCACGCTGTTAATTCTGCATAACTTTAAGCCTGAATATAATTTGATCAGGTGAGTTCTATAAAAATTCACCCTCAGTACAGTTGTCATGAACGGGGAAATTAGCTATAGAGACCAAAACTGTTTTTTGTACCAGGCTGTAAACATGTTTATTTCTGCTGTGAAGTTGGACATTTTAACATGGGGACTTATGGAGACTGCCACATTCTGTAGCCAGCCTCAAGTGGACATTTTAGGAACTGCAGTTTTTGGCGCTTCCACACTGGCGTCACTTCACAGCTACGGAGGCAATTGCTCAGCTAGGAAAAGGAAAAATTTACACAAAAGTATGGCAAACAATTGTGTATTATGGACCCTTGTTTCCAGTAATTTACTGCACATCTTAAAACTTTTATAGTCAGCAATCATCCTGTGTTATGTCTGGATTAACCTGTCAGGGTGCCTTTATTGACATCCACCTCCTTACCCCTGAATTAAGAATATAAACCTGTGAACACAGTATAACTAAAATAATAAAAGTGTTGACGAACAACAAACTGGATTTTCGCAGAGGCAGCACAATGATTATTTACCAAAAAAATAAATGAACCTGCCTAATATACATGTCCTTTCAATCACTTTTTCATCCAGGTAATATATCCCAATTTTTCCTCATGTTTTTTTGCTGTGAATCTTGGATGTTGGAGATTACGAGCGGCACCTGAAGGCAGCAGAGATATAGAGAGAGAGAGAGCGACAGAGGGGGAAGGGGAGGCTCACTGAGCGATGGGTTGGATGGAGCAGAGGAATAAAACCTCATGTGTGGCAGTCAGCTGAAGACTGGGAGAAATACAGACAGAAAGAAGAGAGAGAGTGGAGGGCAGACTGGTGTTACTGGTGTCGGCTTGAGAGAGAAAACACGCGGAGGCTGAGCGAGGAGGAGCCTCAACAAGGTAAAGACGCTTTCTAACGTGCACTGACTCAACTCTGTGCAGCTCTTTACCTCTGTGCATGTGTGTGTCTGACAAAGAGATGACTAGACACAGTCAGGTTGGAGTTAATTCACACAAAAAAATCAGATTTTCTTCTGTGCATGAGCTCTTTTATTGTTGTTGTTTATGTTTTTGTTATGAATTAAGGTGATTGCATGTTCATGAGGGGCGTGTATCACCTGTGATTGATTGTCAGCTGATGGGAGACAGTATTGCATGAGGTTATACACCATCAGAGACCACATGAGCTTGTTGAATGACTAAAAAAAATGACTCCTGGTGATGAATTCAAAGGAAGAAAGAAGAAGAAATTAATTTTAACAGAGAGGTGGATGACAGGAAAAGGCCTTCAGCTGGGACTTGGTCACGCTTTGCTGCAGGGCCAGGACAGGATTTTATGGCTTCATTGACTCTCAGGAGAGCCGGGCAGATTCAGTGAAGGTCAGAGTTTAGTAAACACAAACTCAAAGAAAAATGTGCACCCAACCAGAGGCT
This sequence comes from Argyrosomus regius, assembly GCA_946959425.1. NCBI lineage: Eukaryota > Metazoa > Chordata > Actinopteri > Sciaenidae > Argyrosomus > Argyrosomus regius. Next base: position 6,563,350 of record OX336900.1, on the reverse strand, counting down.
GTGAGGTAGGAACTTATCTTCCCTTTTATGGCTTTAATCTGTGTAAAACAAATGTAAATAAACCATTTAATTGACTGGAAATGGGACAACTCATCTTCATCTTCCAGCCTCTAATGTTTGGCTCCTTGACCAGCCATATTGGCGCTACATCAACCATCATGTCAAGGTCCTCCTCTGCTCCTTTTTTTTCTTGTGAAATTGCCTTGCCTTGAGAAAGAGACACACAAAAAGCCAGGTATTCTTCACCTCGAACACAAAGCCAAATTCAATCTCCCAACACTCGAAGTGATTCTTTGTCCTGCCGCTGTGTCTCGGAGTTGGTGTGCGGGCGGTGTTCTCGAGTGATGTTCTTCTTATAAGCCTCTTAAAAGCTGTCTGGCTCCTCTGACCTCTTCGGCACTACAGGTTTTATTTTCAGTGTTTCTCTCAAGGTAGAGAAAGTTGGATTTTAAATGCGTGGTCTATTCACAGATACTCGTCTCGTGTTGATGAAATAATGAAAGTCCTCTCCTCCAGCATGCTATTTCAGCTGTTGACTTTTATAATTTGTCTTTTATAGTGTTAAAAATGTCAGATTTTCTGTGTTTAAGCCACTCAAATGAGACAATTTGCTGCTTTTGTTTGTCATATATCATTATAAACTTGATATATTTTGAGTTTTGGACTTTTGGTTGAGCAAATAAGACATTCAAACGCATCACCTTGCACTCTTCTAAGTAATGATTGGTGTTTTTTCACTATTTTTTTGACATTTCACAGACTAAATCAGAGAATATTTGTTTTGAAACGAGAATTTAAACACCCTATAAATCTCCTGCCTGAGAAATGCACAGCAGGCAGCAGACACTGGAATGAAATCAGCCATGTGGGTGGCATCATAGGTGGTGGATGGATTACACTTTAATGCACACACACAGAGCGGCGGGCAGATGGCACCGGCAGTGTGTGTGTGTTGCCCGACCTCGCCCCTCTCTCTCGGGACGGGTCTAACAGCAAATGAGTCTGGCAAACAGGTGTCGTTTGTGTATGTTTGTGTATGTTTGTGTGTGTGTGTGTGTGTGAGCGGAGATGACATAAGGTTAAGTTTCTGGACACAATGTCAGGGATAATAAAGTATACTTGATTGTGGATCGTGCCTGTGCCTAGTTTAGTAGCAGGATGAATTATCTATCTGGTCACACCAGGGACAAAGTTAACCAGCGGAAAGCTGCATAAAAGGCACCATCAGTGAGGAATTTACTGTCAATCATAAACCTCAATGCTCCATGATACATGAAGAGGCATGTGAATACCAAATGTTATGATCCAGCACACTCGTGTGAGCAGCAGCAGCCAGGAGAGAAGCACGAGTAGAAACATGAAATCCAATAACGAAACAATAAAGAAGTCACAGCTGACAGTTTTACTACGCTGCCATGGAGACCCCGCCACATTATACAGTCTTATTAAGGTGAGATACATCAACAATACCTGTGAGCTTTTAGATGTAGTAGCAAACAAGAGCTGTTGACAAAGTCAAGCAGTTTTCTGTATTATATATTTAATTGCTTTCATAATATTTTGAGTAAACCTGAGGTTTGAAGTCTCTGCAAGCAACTCCAAAATCCACAATGTTACCGAGGCGAGGTGATTAAACATTTTGAATTATTCATTTTCAAATAAAATTTGTATGCAAATGTTGTAAAGGGCAGACTCTGAATTGATAATTAATAAACCTGACTACCATTGAATCAAATCTGTTGAAGCCAGGATAAAAAGTTTGATAATATTTTTACCTGCCAACAACGTCTCACAGAAAAGACCAGGCTGATTCTCTTTGTAGGAGATTTTACAACAGAACTGTGCATGAAAGTAAGAAATCTATTTGAACAATAACTAATATTATGACAATTAACACACTTCTAAAGTGAGTAAAGTGGATTTAAGTTTCTAAAAGTAACAGAGAAAATGTCAACGCAAGTTTCCAAAAGCTCAAGATGTCTTCGATTGTTTATTTTGTCCGCAAGACAAAGAGCTCATCAGATGATGCTACAGTGCTGATGTTTGGCAGGTTTACCCATAATCTGTATAAAACATGGACGTCGTATCCGTGATGTCAGCCACAGGGTTCTGAAGAGTAGTTGTGAAGCTCAGAACGGCATCTTGGCAGCCTTGCCTCTGCCGACTGGTGGCTAACCCAATACCCAAAGCTCCGGGTGGGTGGTCAGACAAGCCACCTGTAACGGCACCCACCTGTAGTGCTGAGAAACAATGAAAAACCAAAGGTCAAAGAGAGGTGGACCAAACGACAAAGTGATGTTATCATGAGCCATGCTGCTAGCAGAAACTTGCATGTTATTGGATAAATTACTTAAAATTATCAGTTGGTTATTAAAAACGTAAGTTTGTTCACATCACATCGGTTCGTAAACATCCATTTCCTATCAATCCATATTGTAAAAGGCAATCGGTATAGCATCTGCTACATCCTTGCTGCTATTCAGTTTTTCTTCTAATCTTCCAGCTCTTTCTAATCTGCTTCATTGTATTCATTGAAATCCTCAGTGATGCACACATCCACGAGCGCTGCCGGCCCAAATCAAGGAGGCTAGATAATACCACCATATGGCTGGTGGGATCCTTAAGTATTTAGACGATAGACTCCGTGAGTGAGAGAGAGGGGAATAAAAACAAGCTCTTCTCAGCCTCTTGTAATTAGAGAGAGAGAGAGAGGGTCGGATGGATGGAGAAAAAAGGTCAGGAACATGGGCCAAGTGTGCAAGGGAGGAGGGCTGAATGAAAGCAGGGAATCACAGAGGAGTGAGGAGGATTTACCCCAGAAGTGTTAGCTTTGTTGTTGGAACCAAGTTTTCTCAATGCCAACGGCGAAATCAACATTTGTTTAAAGACGAGGAAAATGCCGTTTTTATGAGTTTTTAATCACTTTTAAACGTGGAAATAGAAGCTAGAGGACTCTTCTTTCTAACAAAGGCAGCAAAAATTCCCTCTCTCTTAGCTTAACTGTCCAGTTGGCTGTCTCTCTGTGTGGAAGATAATACATTTATTGATTTGTTAACAAGGATAATATATAATAAAGCCAGTCTTATTCTTTTTTTAGTCATTTCTTGTGTGAGATTAACCACATGTATTTGATCTAATGGCTCAGAAGCTGCGTATTTCTTTGTTGTCAGCCTCCATATTTCCTGTATCTTACTGATAGTGGAGCCACATTAAACAAATCTGAATACTTTGGCTTATGTTTGCTGAGATTGTGCATGCCTGCCAGGATGCCTGTGCAGTGTGTCAGCCCGATGATAGATTTTTTTTTTTTTAAAGTGCTATTTTGTCAATTCCCTGCTGAGTGAGTGAACAAAGGGACAGACAGACAGACATGCTAATGGTGGTGCCGAATCAATCTGCCGGTATTATTATCGATGCCTGATTGAGAGTCACTCATGAGGAGAGGTCAATGGGGAGAGGATCGTGTAATTACAAGAAAGTGGTGACGCTAGTCTATCTGTCACAATGTGCTGGAGCAGCAGCGAAAGATTTATACTATAATTATAGTTCAAATTTAGGAAGATTGATACCACTCTCATGACTGTACACCTCCCAGCACTGCTAAAGCTCATCAATAAAGACATTATATCTTGTTTACCTTGTGGGTACGGACCTGTGTAGTGTAAAATCGTAGATGTAGAATTATGTCTGGACTATTTCTTGGCCGGGTGCAATGAATTCATGGAGACATCAATGTTATAAGGCAACAAGTTGCATTGCCAACAGCGTTGTTTTTACATTAATGTATTTGTATGAATGAAACAATCGAGGTATGACATTTATGAATGTCAAACTCTCCCTTTAAGCAGTAAAATATGACATGAAATGCTGAACTAAGAGACGTAAATGGGTGATTCACGGTCTGTTCTTCCAGTAAGTATGGCGGGTAATTTTATTGCCACATGTTTGTAATGATGCCATCAGCATCCGTGTGCTGCAGACGGACTGCACCGGCACAATGAGAACGTACAGATTGTCAATTATAACCTGTGACAGCTCCTTTAAAGAGCAGCTTGCTTTTCATCAGCGCTCAGCAAGACACAATTGAATGCATTACATTTTAGAAAAGTCTCCAACCTGGGCTTGTCACCAGCTAAATGAAGGGTCTGCATGTTTACTTAATTGCCACTTTGGCACGATGCCATTCTGCCTTCAATCATGTTTTTTCTCCGAGCTATAAAATTCCTCAGTGGTTGGTATGTTTTTAAAAAATTTTTTACCAGCCCACCAAGGGAAAATGTGACCATGAAGTGACAGAAAATAACAAAGAATGAATGGAAGACAGTTGTAAATCACTGTTTTTATAAAATTGGCAGAATATTTGACAAGAAAAATTGGTGATTGTTTGAAGATTCCAGAGTAGAAATTCTCCTGTGTTGTGTTCAAAGACAAATCCTTGGAGGTGTAACTTAATTAAATTCACAACGCTGACTTTTTTATCTGCCTTAACAGTAACAGTCAAGAGTTTGTTGGAAATTATTATTAAATTACATGGAAATTATCTATAAAGACCAAAACTGTTTTTTGTACCAGGCTGTAAACATGTTTATTTCTGCTGTGAAGTTGGACGTTTTAACATGGGGGCTTATGGAGGTTGACTCGTTCTGTAGCCAGCCTCAAGTGGTCGTTTGTGGAACTACAGTTTTTGGCACTTCTGCATTGGCTTCATTTCACAGCCAGGAAGGCTGCTGCTTGGTCATGCCTGTTTTGTTCAGATTACATTAAACACATCATTATATTTGAGTAAATTCTGATTCTTAAAGATGCAACATGTGGCTGCTACAGTACACAAGCTTTGTTCTGTCAAGGTGGGCAGGAAATGTCTAGACATGTCTGTGGTAATTAGAAAAAATTGGGTGGATTTCCGTTGCTGCTGGTTTGTAGCATTAATGCCAAAGGTGGACGTGATGCTGCCATCAGCTTTGCAGGTAGTAAAGCGATATGTGTAGGCTGAAGACTGAGAATATTCAAAAACACTACCTTCACCTGGCATCTCATTACTGCGACCCTCCCACAGACGTGTCTGTTCTGCTCAAAGCCTCCCACCTACGCAGGCAGCACTTCCAGGAGCAGCTATAAGGTTAGAGCAGGTACACAGCAGGTGAAGAATATACCGCCGCTTCACACGGTATACTGCAGGGACTGCTAATTAACAGTGTGGATCATTTGAAGATCGGGCATCTGTGTCCTGACAGCTGAGGAGAAAAATGTTCATCATCCAGAGACAGATATCCTCCTGTTATTCTCAAATAATATCAGCTATGTTTTTAATGGTAAATGTGTGTAAGGCTGCCCGTGTTTCCTCATGGGGGAGTGATGCTTTAAAGTAAGATGCTAAGCTTTGGGGCTTCAATTTGTTTTTATTATTGATTATTCTTCTATTATTATCTTTTTTGTCTATAAATGTCAAGCTGACACCTTCACATTTCACAATTTGTCTGTCCAACTCAAAGATATTTAATTTACTAATGATGATGACGGCAGCAGAAGATTTAGGAGATAAAATCCTCAGAATGTTTGGCATTTTTGGCCAAATGACTCACACTAATCTGATGTTTCTGAAACTTTTTACACCGTGTACAATCTCAGAAAATATTCAGCTCTCCAAGTACCACCATTATGCCAGACGTTAAAATACAGCAACGTAGGCCGTACGGACACGTTACACATGAGGTTTATTCCAAATAACAAGATCATTGTTGACTGTTGACTGAGTCCATATAATGCACATATAGCATTTGTGTGTGATAATTATACACTGGCATGCAAGGTGCCAACTGCACATCAGTTCAGGAGCTAATTACGTGCACACACTGTGCACAATTTGGGGTTCAGTATCTCTCCCAAGGACACTTTGACATGCAGACTGGAGGAGTCAGGGATGGAACCACCGATCTTCTGATTGGTGGACGACCTGCCCTACCTGCTGAGCCCAGAGCTCATTGCTTGGAGAGCTAATTTGGTATAAAAAGATCCTGATCCGCGCTTCTCTAACATTTCCCCATTTGGAGCCACAATCGCAGTTTTTTCAACCATTCTTTTTACCCCCGTTTATTATCTTGCTGTGACGTTTTAGCTCGTAACTAATCATGGACTAACTAATTTTAAGTAACATTCCAGTGATCTTGAACTTTAGTTTCAGTTTAAATGTTGTTGAACAAATATTTGAGATTCCTCCATGTACTTCGAGAGGAAAGTTATGTACCATCAGAGTTTTACGCGCCATAGTTTGAGAACCAGTGTACTAATCTATATATACACTGATGAGCCATAACATTACAGGTGGTTACCTGTCTAAATTTGTGTAGGTCCCTCTTCGCAGCCCCTGATGCTTTGTGTGTTCTGCTGGTTTTTATCAGGACCAGCATTAGTAGTAGCTCGACCCTGTCACTGCTTCTCTGCTTTTTCTTCCATGGATCACTTTTGACCAGAAACACACCCCACAAGAGCTGCAATTTCAGAGATGCTTTGACTCAGTTGTCTAGCCATCACAATTTGGCCCTTGTCAAAGTCACTCAGATCCTGACGCTTGCCCATTTTTCCTGCTTCTAACATCAACTTTGAAGACTAAATGTTCGCTTGCTGCCTGATATATTCCACCCACAGACAGGTGCCATGATCAGAGTTATTCACTTCACCTGTCCCTGGCTGATGGGTGCATATATGTTAACCTATATACAAACATACTGTGTCTACTATGCCACCTTGATCTGCATGATGCCTTCTGGGATCAATAAAGTTTGATTCTATCTTATCTGAAGCGATTAATCGATTACCAAAATCGTTGCCAAACATTTTACACTATTTCCTGTAATTATTGACATCACAAGTGAAAACTTAAACCACGTCTCCGCTGGTAGTTAGTGAGCAGAGCGGTAAGAAATCTGCTGTTTGGAGAGGAGATTAGAACCTAATGAAGAAAATATAATTCTAATGAAAATCTTCTATCGATGCCTGATTGAAGCCACACGCTTCACTGCACACGAGCACCAAACTCAAACACAGTTTAATTAATCTAATCTGCGAGGCACTTGAAATCCAAACACGTTTTAAATACCGTACGGTTGCCATAGTGACAGACGAGGCGTAAGGCTCCCATTGGACAAAAGTGGTCAGCGTAATCTGACCTCACTTTCCTCCAAGTTTGAGAGTTGCACAGTTGGAAATGAAATTAGCGCTTCACGCCTCAGTAATGAGAGCAGTTATTAATTAGACTGAAACTTGAGCACAGTAATGGGTTGATTCATCACTGTCAAAGCACGGCTGGTCGGCTGCCCGTGTTTTTTAAAAATGTATTTACGCTTAGAAATAATTTAAATGAGTAACTATATGCTCTACTAAGTGAGCTCCAAGGTACTGAAATGCATTCGTTGCCATCTTTTTCATCGTGTGATTGCAGCAACAACCCTTAACAGTTTGTTGCAGCAGCCAGCAATGAAATAAAATCTTGTTTTTTGAAATATTTGTTACAAGATGTGTCTCAGATTTAATCATTCAGTGCAAATAAATCTGTAATTTTAGGTAAAGACGTCCGAGAAAGCTCTAAATTCTGACAATCTTAGATTAAAAATGCATATTTGAGAGTCACCGGTGTGTTGTGCTTTCGTTCCCAGCTGTGTCTGTGATTTTTCACCTTGGCCGTGCGTGACGAACAGAAGGACTCCAGTGGAGGGAAATCACCATCACGCTTTGTTTTCCCTCCCTCCCTGTTCTCCTCCCTTTCTGCACCCTCCTGCCTCCTCTGAATGATTGAAGCCATGCCCATCGTGTCTGCAAGCACAGGTACAGCCAAACATATGCTCGAGCTACTTGTTCATTCCCTCTGATGCTTTATATATAAATGCTTATGAATAATTCATGTGCCAATAAAGCTGGAGTGTATTGCACATGACATTAGTACCAAAAAGAAGCTTTAAAAAAAAGCTCTGAGATTACCACGTGTGTTTGAGGTTTCATCCCAGACCAATCTTTTTTGGATGTGTCTAAACAGGAATAAACTGCAATAAATGAGTTAGTTTCAATTAAATCTGTGCAGCAAGGAAGGTGATTACAAGTTCATCTTCGAGAAGGGTTAAATCTGGGGCAACGGGAGTTGGTTGTAGATCCGTGAAGACGTCTCACGTCTCATCCAAGAGGCTTCTTCAGTACTGACCGGATTTAAACCATCTTGAAGAAAGATGGATGACTGAGAATCTTCACAACTTCACGACATATCGTTTCTACCGTAGAGAGGAAATGTTTTGGATTTCAAGAGACTTTAATTTAGTTTCTTGTGTTGGAAAAGGACAGCCTTTGTTGGTGTACAGATGTGTGTTCGGTTCCTATTATGATCTCTAAATAACGCATCCATCATGTTCAGTTGGATGGTGCATTTCTAAAGAGAGAAAAGAGCTCCTATTTTCATCCATTTCATTTATTTATTTTATTTTTTTTGTTCATGATAGAAATTGGATGATAACATTTTTTTTTTTATGATTAACAGGCCTGCACGAGACTCTGGCCCTGCTCACCTCTCAGCTCCACCCTGATGCCAACCATAAAGAGGACCTGGTCTTCCTCAAAGATGTCTTCAGTGAGAAGAGCCTTGGTTACCTCATGAAGGTACAGCAGACGTGATGACTTGAGACAATACTCTGATGACTGTTGAATGCAACAAAGTTATCAGACTGTCCTACCAGAACATGCATACAGTATAATACTCATGTCTGTATAGATATATAAAGGTTTTCACCTAAATTTAATCAGCTGATTCTTGAGAAATCAACTTTTTTTCCACCAAATATCATGTAAATAAGTCACTCTTTGTATTTGTTTGTTGTACATCACAGATCCATGACAAACTGAGGCAGTATGAGAAACACAGTCCGACCCCAGTTCTACACAGCGCCTCCTGTCTGGCAGCGGATGTAGGTGCAACATTTCAAAGCCAAACTGAAGCATGAATGTTAAATATTATTGTAATTTAAATACAGAGTGTAAGTAAACATTGGTTTCCTCATTCAGCTGGCAGAGGAGCTTCAGAATGGAGCGCTGGAAGATGATGAGAGAGAACTGCTTCTCCTGCTGAGTACCCCTCACCTCAAGGTACACGCGTATTTACATATATTGTCTTTTGTCTCTTTTAATGTCGCTGCTTCTCAGTGTTTTCACCCTGAGCTGCTCTGATTTCTATCTATTACATAACACCAGCATCAGAGCTGTCTGTACCCCCATCAGGCCCTGTCCCCTAGACACAGAGAGGACTGCCTAATTACTCTTATCAAGTGATTATTTTCAATTTATCGGCCTTCTGGGGAGCAGGAAGACGTGGTGGTTCAGGAAACCAGAACAGAGTTGTCATTCCTCCCTTTTCATTTTATTTTTCACGTTTTCTTTGTTGCTTTTTTCTTGCTTTGTGTATGTTGGGGTCTGTGTATCATTTCCTAAAGGCGGTGCTGTCAGCCCACGACACAGTGGCCCAGAAGAACTTTGACCCGGTGCTGCCGCCGCTGCCCGAAGATCTGGACGATGACCTGGAGGAGGAGTCGGTCAAGATCGTTCGCCTGGTGAAGAACAAGGAGCCCCTGGTGAGGCTCTCCTTTCCTTGGACAGATGCTATTCTTGTGCCCTCGAGTGTCTTTAAGACTTCATTTACATTAATGGAGCAGCTTTGAGGCTTTAGAGAGCTCCAGGGTGTGAATGCGTGTCTCTGTGTGATGCTATTTAAAAAAAAAAATCCATTCAAGCAAGCAGGACGAAAAATAGATGTGGTGTTAACTTGTCAGAAACACCTTCGGAAGTGACACCAGCAGCTAAATATCAAAACCCAGTACAGTTTCATCTAAAGGTGACTGAATCTGAGCTTTGGAGGTTTGATGCAAGAGAAACTTACTGTTTTTTTTTTTCTTGCTAAGAGTTGGATGAGAAGTTCAGTACCACTCTTCTGTGTGTACACTGAAGCTACAGTCACAGCTGGTTAGCTTAGCTTAGCATAAAGGCTAGAACCAAGGGGAAACTGCTAGCCTGGCTCTGTCCAAAGGTAACAAATTCTGCCACGACAAGGATTAAATGTTCTGGCTGTAGGTTTATATTTAGTGTCTTGATCTCAACCACCCAGCAAAGAAGTTACTACACGTGTTTCCAAAATGTTGAACTATCCCTTTAAACTTTAAATGATACGTTTACTTATTTTTTCTGGACAAGGAAAGTGAGCTCCAGCTGTTCACCTGTAACTCCCCTCTGTAGGCTACTTTGATTACCTTTCTATGTGATCAGGTGTGCAGGCGACATAGCAAAAGCAACATTTACCCAACTTACTAAACTTGCATACACACTCCTTTTAGCATGCATCCAAATTGGAGTTTCGACATTGACTCGACGGGTTATCGATCTTTCCAGGAAAAGCCACCAACCGGCACACGAGTAGGAGCTTTTTAGCAGTCAGATCGTATCAGTTCGGTGAACTGAAGAGTAGATCTGTGTTTGGAAACGTGTCGTTGTGTCTTTTCCACCAGGGAGCGACTATCCGGAGAGACGAGGCGACGGGAGCTGTAATCGTGGCCAGAATCATGAGGGGAGGAGCAGCCGACCGCAGCGGTGAGGCAAAACGGTGCTCACTCAAACAAAATGCAAACATCAGTTGTGTTTTATTTCACTAAAAATACAAGATAAATTAAAAGCCCAGCTGAAGCAAACGAAAATAACATGGACGCAAAGTAAAATCTCTGTCCGGCTTTAGAATGTGAACTTCCCACCCAACAGGACTTTCTTATCTCTGCTTATTGACGGAGTAGTGAGGAGATTACGTTGTGTAACCCCCTGAACTGTCAACAGAGCTCAAATCCTTGAGATTAGAGCCACGAGATTGCATATTTTGAGATTACGAATAAGGGTTGCTCCTCACTGTTGCCATGGAGATTGACTTTGTGCCAATGGAAAATTATTTTTTGGTTTATATCTGAGCCTCATACACTGAAAATACTGTTAGTGGTAACTACTCAAACTGGGATTTTGCTTGTTTTGTAGTCGACCTGTGTTTTTGTGTTTCCAGGGCTGGTGCATGTTGGCGATGAGCTTCGAGAGGTCAACGGAAACCTGATAACTCACAAAAGGCCGGATGAAATTAGTCAGATCCTGGTAAAGAGGAAAACTAAGTTCAGATACTGGATGATTTATTCTTTGATGATTACTGTGGATGCAGTGGGTGACGATGCTGCTCTGATGTTTTTGATCAGTCCCAGTCACAAGGCTCCATCACGCTGAAAATTATTCCAGCCGTTGCAGAAGAAGACAAGCTGAAGGAGAGCAGGGTGAGGACTCACAAACAACAAACACTAAAAACTTTAAAAAGATGTCTACTGTACTGATTGATTGATGTTTTTAATAACTTTCCTAATTAAAGTTGCTTTTGTTGTTGGTTTTTATTGAAGATTTTCACTCTCTCTCATTGATAATCTTATTAGGAAGAGCAGAATCTCTCTTGATAAATTTGCAACAGCTTTGGAAATATTCTTTTTTACTGAGAGTTAGATTAGAAGATTGATACCAATTTCATATCCGTCCATTCAATATGAAGCTACAGCCAGCAGTGAGTTGGTTTGTCTGAGCATGAAGACTGGAAACAGGAGGAAACAGCAAGCCTGGCTCTGTCAAAGTAACACAATCCACCTCTGAGGGCTGGGCTATGCTCGATCAGATTTTCAGTCACTCTCTCCCAGGAGACGTTCATAGTGTTTGACTCGTTTTCCGAAAGAAATGTTTGTGTCAGGAATGTAAAAAAAGAGCGTTTCAAACCCTGGCTCCTTTCTCACCTCCAGTTTAAAGTGTGAATATCGGATATTGTGTTTCAGAAAGTTGTTGATGGGAGCGAAGTCTGAATTTATTCCATCATCCGAGAAAGCTTCAAGTTATTGTCATGTTTGTTTAATCTGTACAAATATCAAAGAGTAAAGTCAACAAGTTATGGTTTTACAGGGTTTATGTGGTTAAGTTGACTGGGAGCAGTGACTTCCTGAAGAGCAAGGCTAGCTGTTTCCCCCTGTTTCCACTCTTTATGCTAAGCTAAGCTCATCTAACTTTCTGCAAGAAAAGTGAATATTGGCTAAGAGAATATTCCTTCTCCCTGAAGGTTTACCTCCGGGCTTTGTTCGACTACACACCCTATGAGGACAAGGCCACGCCGTGCCAAGAGGCAGGACTTCCCTTTAAAAGGGGGGACATCCTTCAGGTTGTGAGCCAGGAGGACGCCACCTGGTGGCAGGCCAAGAGGGTGGGCGACTGCAACCTGCGCGCCGCCCTCGTCCCCTCCACACAGTTTCAGGAGAGGTAGTCAATGTCAGCTCTGCTGTGAAATAACTGTTTAAAGCCATTATGTGTAGGGTTTAAAAAATAAGTCTTACCTCCTATTGTTTTTTTTTCTTCCCAGGCGCCTGAGATACAGGATGAAAATGGGCTCTTTTCCCACCCCCGTGTCCCCCAAAGCTCCTACATGTAAGCCTGTTTATCAAATCAAAGATCGTCTCCCATAAACTACGGCACAACCATAAATGCACAAGAAGCTTAGATCTACAGATACAGCATGTGTTAGCTAAATTTCATCCAGCCAAAGAGATAAAGGAAGAGAGATTATGGAAGAAGGGGAACAGTGGATCTGAGGTTAATCTCTGGAAAAACAAACACACATGTAATCCATTGTTTCATTTCCTAATCCAATTTAAAAGCAAAATGAAACAGTGGTTTGAAAATCAGTATGAAGACGCGTTTGTGAAGTTGTTTGAGTTCTTTTTGTTTCCATGAAGGTAAAAGTTTATATAGATTTCATCAATATATTAGATGTAGATAAAGGAAAGCACGTCAGTGAAGGATTTCACAGTTTAGATGTGACACTTGCAAGTTTTATGGTGTACTTCACTAGAAGTGTAAAGAGCAGAACAACCGCTGTAATATTATTGTGTTATCCCTTGCATTGCTAACCTCAGATGATCGTGCTGAGAGAGGTACGTGCACAAACCCTCATGCTAGAAAGTCATCCATGCGTTGACTCCATGTTGTCATGGTTATCAGCACCCCGCCTAAAACTCAAAAAACATAAATGATGATGCACATTTGTCCCCCACAATTTACCCCCTTTTTTTTTTTACTGCATTTAACGTCCACGTCAGCCTCACCTCCCTCCTCTTACCCTGTCTTCTCTTCCTGCATGTCGTCCCACAGAAGACTGTGACAGTGAGGGTGCTCTGAATGGAAAGGACATAGGTGAGGAGGCACGATCAACGAGTCTACACACCAACCGCTGCAACATCACATTCATGCTCAATCTGTGTGCTAATCCATCCCTTCTTTTAATGGACTGTTCTCGAGTGGAGTGCTTTGTCCTGTCTTTGGTTTTGACTGAATGGTTGGGACGGGTGTAAGCTTAAAATCTGCATTCAGTGCCAGATGTAGCACCTCACCATGGAACTTTTTAAAGGTCCAGTGTGTCAGATTTAGGGGGCTCTAGTTACAGAAAATGGTAGAATGTAAATATATAAAATATGTTTTCATTAGTGTATAATGACCTGAAAATAGGAATCATTATGTTTTTGTTACCTTAGAATGAACCACCATGTTCCTACAATACTGGCTCCACTGCGAGATGCCACTAAATCCTACATACTGGCCCCTTTCTTTTATACATAAACACTGAAAACCATTCACTGAAAATATTGTTGTTCCCTCACATCTGACCTGATCTCCAGACGTCTTCACAGCTCAGTTAGCAATCTCACCACTTTGTTCATCAGGCTGCTCGTCTTGACTTAATGTGACTGCTTCTGTGGGTTTGTTGTGCCTGAAAGTCATTTCGACCTCGACTTTATTTTCCACATCTTACTCCATCATGCAGATCTTAATCTTATTCAATCTTATACACGTGTATATCTTTAATCATTACATAGAATGCGGTGTAGCTTTAATACAACATTGACGTTCAAGAGTTTAAATTATGTGAATCGATAGATTTTTGATCTCTCAATCACCCTGTTGGGGTTTATTTTCGCAAAAAAATTAACCAACTCACTGTACCTTTATCCCGCTTATCACTAGGGTTGCAAAGGGGTGGAAATTTTCAGTAAATTTCTGGTAAATTTCCATGGAAATTTAGGAAATATTCCAAATCGGATACTTTTGAATGTGAATTTATGAGACTGAACTGGAAATTTCATCTACAATATCTTCAAAACTTACTTCACTTTATGTCGTCCACGTAGTCTTGTGCTCTGGGCTCTAGAAATCATCTGTGCCTGCAGTAAGCAGTGTGCTGTGTGCATGTGATTGAGGAATATCATAGATATATTCAAGTGTACTTGCATGAAATCTGGTTGTTTTAGTCAAGATTATGATAAAATATATTTTCCCCAACTATATTTAACTTCCCAGTTAAGGGCCAACCTTTTAATTTTGTAAATTCCCGGTTTATTCCCATTAATTCCCATGGAAAGTTTCCCATGGAATTTTGCAACCCTACTTATTACACACTTACTTACTGGAGAAATCAATTATTTGTCTCAAATTACTGATTTAAAAATGATTTTTATTGTTTTCAAAGCGATCTCCTTGCATCCACTGTGGTTCTCTATGATCAGAACTGCGTCCATAGCAACTTTCTGCTATTCATAGACGCTATACAGAAATATCTGACCAATCAGAGTCAAGTATTCAACATAGCTGTGTCGACAACAACTACACGACGACTGTAGCGCCATTATTGGCTCAGAAGTTCATACTTGTTAGCATGCTAACATGGTAAAAATAACCTCAGTATGTTAACGTTATGTTCCCGTGACCATGCAGACATTAGCATCATTGTCCATAAGCACGGCCTCACAGAGCCGTGTGTGTTTGAGCTTCATTACTCTGGTATTTTCTCGGCATGCTTGGTGCAAAACAGACATGAATCACGAATTAACTCAAAGCTAAACATATCAAGCAGCATCAGCAGCTGATTTTAATTGATCAGTTTGAGCAGTAAAGGTTAAAATAGCCCGACGTCTGCTTTAACAGTCACTTTTCCTCATTCATCAACACATCAGGAGGCAGTGTGTTCACTGTGGGTGTATCTCCATGCCCTCGCTCTGTGTGTGTGTGTTTGAGAACTTGTGGACTTCTGGTGGGCTTTTTGTGCCGTACGCTACAGCCACCGAGCTTCTCACAGTGTCTTTGTGGCACTCCATGGCAGCTCATTTATCTCATTGTGCTTCCTCTCCTCGCGCTACACGCTAAATCTGCTTTGCTCGGTAGACACAGCATGCATGGCTTTCATTCTGTTGATGAGATTTAAGCTGGCTGAATAAATGGTCTAATGTGAGCTGTAGTTTCTCCCAAGAGTAAGGCAGCCCCTGCCTTCTGTGGCCATGCTTTCTCATGGGATTTTTACTCAGGTACTCTTACTGATTTCTAACGGTGTTGTTCAGCGTGTCTGTGTTGTGTGATGTGTGGCACAGGATTTAAATTTTTCAGGGAGACATCTTAAATAGTTGGTATTTTCATTAAGCTCGTAACATTTCTAGATGTGACGTTTTCAGTGGCGGTGTGATCTACAAATATTTCTGCCCATCTTACGTTTGCTTGTCTTCGACCACAGCTGGCCTGCGCAGGAGTTTCCGCCTCAGGAAAGATCGTCAGGGGTCGCCTGGAGAGCCTCAAACTCCTGATGCCAATCACACAGAGTTCCTGATTTATGAGGAAGTAACACAATATCTGCCCCGGCCTGGTGAAAGGCCTCGTCTTATAGTACTGATAGGTACGTTCACTGCTTGGTGACACCGAAGCAGCTATGGTATAAGGAGTATTTAGTGCGGTATAGAGTCTGGTGTTTTCTGAAAGGTCTTCTTGGATAATTCAGTTATTTATTCAGTGATTATATGTTCACAGGTTCCCTTGGAGCTCGGATCACTGAGCTCAAACAGAAGGTGATCGCTGAAAACCCTCGACTTTACGGTTTGGCTGTGCCTCGTAAGTCTTTTCCCCATTTTTAATCTTCATACTCAGCTCTGGTGTTTGATGCATGTGATTATATACCACACACACATGTTCTCACCCACATATCCAAAAATGGTAACACTTCAAAAACACAGACTTAACTACTGCATGAGTCATGTTATAATGTAGGTTGGATCATGAATTCCTGTTGCTCGCCCTTAAACTCAGTGACTCAGTCATTCATGTGATTAGTTAATGGATCATTTAATTATAACACAAGCACGCAAGGTAATTTACATTTGGCAGGACATGATGGCAGGACAGGAGGATGAAGCGATTTGTTCATGAATCCGTCATTTCTAATCAAAATTCATGAAGCTAGCCAGTGTAAAATGGTCACTGCAGAGGCGGGTGTTGGCGGTAACCCTTAACCCTTCACAAAATCAACCCACTTCTTCATTTATGGGGAGTTTAAACAAAATAACTGAGCTGTTTTTCAAATTCTGGCATCCAGGGAAGATGCTTTTTCGTTGACGTTTGAAGGCATAGCCAGCTACCGAAGTTTGTAGCGAGTATAACTAAGTGTAGTGACTCAGAAACAAGCAGGAGAATGACATATGGTTCAGTCTATAATCAAGCCATGATGTAAGACTGCCCAAAAAATCCTGAACTCAAAACTGGTGGAGAAAAAAAACTGTTTAACCCTTTAACTCCACATTTCAGTACTACATAGATCACAGTCTTCTCACATTTTCAAGAAAAGAATGTGGTCCAGTCAAACATGGTGGAGGTTCACTGATGTTTTGGGGTTGTTTTGCTGCTTCAGGAACTGGATGTTTCAACTGTATGCACAGCGTTATGAAATCTAAAGGCTGCCATTGAATTCTGGGGCACAGTGTATGGCCCAGTGTCAGAAAGCTGGGTCTCCATGAGAGGTCATGGGTCTTGCAGTAGGACAATGACCCAAAGAATACTTTAAAAAAAACCACCTGGAGAGCTCTGAAGTGTCCAGCAATGAGTGCAGTTCTAAATAGATCACCTGTGCAGAGATCTCAAAAACAGTGTTAAGAGAAGGAATCCATCAAACCTGAAAGATCTGGAGCAGTTGGCAAAAGAAGGATGGTCCAAAACTCAATGAAACTCACTGATGGTTACAGGAACCGACTGATTTCATTATTTTTTCCAAAGGGTGTGCTACCAAATATTAAGTTGAGGGTCCACTTTTGTTGTTTTGTGTAAAATATTAATAGATTCAGCTTTTTTTCTCCACTTTTTTGTGTCATTACAACGCAAACAAAAGAAACAAACAGGAAACTAATAAAGTATTTGTAATTACAACATTGTTTTTGGGAGAAGTAGTGCATTATGTGACAGAAATGCCAATATTTTTGACCGTATGCCATCAAATTCCATAAAGATCGTCACATTTCAGACCCAAGGTAGATGTTTGTTAGTTACCAGTTTGATTAAAACCAGCTTCATATCTCAATGTGAATACATTCTGCTTTCAGAGGATCATTAAATGCATGGGTGTTCATAATGACTCATGCATTAGTTATGCATGTGTTGGTAACCTTTTATAAAATGTTACCCCAAACAGTAATTATCTTTTCTTTCCGCTCTCTCAAGACACGACTCGAGCCAGGAAGTGTCACGAGAGAGAAGGAGTCGAGTACCGCTTCATCACTAAAGCAGCTTTTGAGGCCGACATCCAGAATGGAAAGTGAGTATTGAACACCAAACACACACTGTCGATGAGAGATTGATTTACTGAGGCCTCTGTTCGGCCTGTTAATTCTTTGTCTAATTCGTGATGGTGCTGTATTTCTGCAGATTCATTGAATATGGGGAGTATAAAGATAATCTGTATGGCACCAGTTTGGAGTCCATTCACAGAATTTTGGATCAAAACAAAGTCTGCCTGGTGGATGTGCAACCAGAGGTTAGTATCAAAACTTCAATACATGCAAGGATCTGTCCTGGTGACACACACAGGGTCAGTTATAAAATGTTAGAGGAAGGACGAGAGGGATCCTTACTGTCTATCAGCCACCATAAAACTACTGATTTAGATAATTGTCATCTCAGCTCATTTTATCCGCCTCAATAGCACAGAACAGAAGCCATATATTCCAAATTTTAGGCAGTTAAATTAGAGTTGTTAAGCTTTTACTTGTCACCTTCAAAGCATGACTAAGACTTCAGTCTACAGTGCATTTAGTTTGAAGGCTGCTCTCAGACTTTCAGAAGTAACTGCTGGATTTTATGTCTCTGATCTTTCTTCCACACTGGTGGTTCTTTTGTCAGGATAAGAATTTGTTAGTGAATTAATAATTTGAAAGACTAAAATTAGATTTTGTGAATTTGCTTTTATTTGGTATTCAGGCTGTTCTGATCAAGAATATTGTGACTGATTGGTGGTGCAAAACAGACATTTAACAATCTAAAAGTGATTAAAAAAAAACAACCTTCAAATCTCTTAAGTACCAGCTGAAATGGATGTTTTCTCCCCACACTCAGGTACTGAAGACTCTGCGTACTGCTGAGTTCAAACCGTATGTCATCTTTGTAAGGCCTCGCATTTACGATCAAGGTCAAAGGAAACCACTTGGCTCCTCTTCCTCACTCAGCTTAGGAATCACAGTGAGTTACATGATGCAGACTTTGCACAATTTACATTTATTTGCCTGCGTTCTGTTCTGAATCAACCTCTCTCCTTCCTCGTGCCGACCAGGAGGACGACCTACAGGAAATGAAACAGTCTTCTGAGCAGATGGACGAGTGCTACGGCCATTGGGTGGACTACGTCTTGATGAAGGAAGACCCAGCCAGTGCCTTAGCCGAGCTCCAGGTCGTACTGGAGAGAATGCAGACGGAGCCTCAGTGGGTGCCCGTGTCCTGGCTGAGGAGCTAACATGCCTAACGGAGCTCGACTGTTTCAAGTTGGAGGACTGATCCAGCGTTTACTGCCATACTAACCATTCCACAAATACAGGCTTGTGAAAGTTGGCTAAGTCAGTATCATAAAACATCTGCAAGGACTGAAAGCTGTTTCTTTCCCCATCAGTCTGAACTTTGTTTTAGGTTCTTCAGTGTAAAATGACATCTAAGCTGTACAATGGCAGTATAACAGCTCTGATGGGCATGTAGTACACGCATGTAGGACAACGTTCCTAAAGCAAGCCGTAGTTAAAGATCTGCACCCTGTATGATCAGTTACGTGAGATGTTTACTGTAATAGCAGCTAAAATGTTTAGTGCCATATCCAGCATCCATAACTGTAAACATCTGCAGACCATCTGCTCATGCTGGAGATGTACTTATGTTACTGTTACCTGAAAGTCTGAATTAAATCAGAAAAACAAGTTGAATTTGTGTGTTGAAGAAAAAAAAAAAAACTCACGAGGCATTCGGCATTATTTGGGGAAACCATTTACTTTAGAATGAGTTATGTAACAATTACAAACCATAAACAAAAAGAAGGAAAATATACATATGTTTGCATTGTGTGCAAGAAATACACAAGGCCTTTTACTTCCACAGCTTCTTGATCGACATGTTCTTCTCGCTGTCTTTCTGCATCACCTGGAGAAACAAAAGGAACAGGCTTAATATTCAGGTACAGGGAGAAACATTTAACAACATTATTAAAAATGAGCTTCATGTTCAGATTCATGAGACTGAGTAGTCACACAAACCTTTGCCACAGCCATCTCAAAGTCCTCCTGGGTGACGTGAACTCTCCTTTCTCTCAGAGCGTACATCCCTGCCTCTGTGCAAACACCCTAAAAAATACACACATAATAAAATTACACTTAAAGGCCAGCTGCGTGCTACATTTCCCACCCAATTGATATCATTTAACAAGCCGACTCTTACCTTAACCTCAGCGCCAGAGGCTCCAGGCATCAGCTCTGCAATCTTCCTCAGATTAATGCCACGTGTCAGGTTCATCTTTCTGGAGTGGATCTTCAGGATGTCCAGACGAGCCTGTCGGTGCAGGGTGAAGATGTGATCAGATTAAAAAACAACAAAACATCAGCCGGTACAAGTGTGTGGATATACTGTACGAGTGCCTACCTCTTCGTTTGGAGGGGGAAACTCGATCTTCCTGTCGATCCTGCCTGGCCTGAGCAGAGCCGAGTCCAGGATGTCAATACGGTTGGTGGCCATGATGACCTGAGAAAGTGAATTTTAGTCAGCTTAAAACAGAATATTCATAGTGTTATGAGTATTTTGATAATTAGTGTATTAAACACGTGTGTGTGACATACCTTGATGTTCTTGGTGGCCTCGAAGCCGTCCAGCTGATTGAGCAGCTCCAGCATTGTCCTCTGCACCTCACTGTCACCACCTGAGCCGCCCTCCAGACGAGACGACCCGATGGAGTCGATCTCGTCCATGAAGATGATGGAGGGGGCGTGTTCTCTAGCCATGACGAACAGCTCGCGCACCATACGGGCACCTGGTGTGAGAGAGGGAGGAATCAACCAGAGAATTTTGAAAAAAATGTAATCAAGAATGGAGATTAATCTGATTATAGTGTGAAGAAGAGACAGAAGAGCTCACCCTCTCCGATGAACTTCTGGACCAGCTCAGAGCCGGACACCCTGATGAAGGTACAGTCAGTGTGGTGGGCCACCGCTCTGGCCAGCAGGGTCTTCCCTGTTCCTGGGGGACCGTACAGCAGCACACCCTGCACACGGTGAAAGCAAAGCAAGGATGAGAACCATCTGACAGAGACAAAATATAACTAGAGCTCAAACAGTGTGCTGACTTTTAGAAAATGAATCAGCAAATATTTGATAAACATTTCTGTTACAAGTTAATTGGTGTGTTTTATGTCACATCTTTGGGTTTTGGACGAGCAAAACAAGACATGAAACTATTGAAACGATCACCTCAGGCTCCAGGATACTGTGATGAGCATATTGAAAGAGTTATTTTATGTTTTATAGACCAACCATTTAATCTGGAAGTCAATTAGATTCATCAAAAGTAAAAATGTTTAGTAGTTTCAGCCCTAACTATCACTTTTAAGTAAAATCTTTGTACTGCCAAAAAACTGTCTTTTTTCAGCTGGATGACAAGGCAGTTGTTTTTCAGAACATATTGTCAACGCACGTCTAATCTCAAAATGTGAATAAACAAAAATCTATATAGAAGGTCACATAAACAATCCTTTATCTGACAGGCCATGGTTTGCCACCATATCTGCCTTGAAATATTTTCTTATTAACATCAGGAGCACACTTTTCTATTTGAATCTCACCTAAGGCTCTCTTCTTCAAGAATCAGGACAAAGTCCAGTACTTGTCAATCACCCACCTTGGGCTGTGCGATTCCCAAAGCCTCAAACAGCTCAGGGTGCTTGACAGGCAGCTCGATCACTTCCTTGATCTCCTTGATCTGCTTATCCAGGCCACCGATCATTTCGTAGGTGGAGTCCGGCACCTTCTCCACCATCATAAGGGATACCAGAGGGTCCACCTTGTTGGGCAGGATCTTGTGCAGGGTGTAGCTGTCGTTACGCAGAGCCACACGACAATTTGGAGTCACCTGGTGCAAAGCAAAGCAAATCCTGGTTTATCTTGATGACCGAGTGTACAGGGGAGCAAATACGGCTATTTATGTACTCTCACTTACAACCATTATTAAGATGACAACAACTATAATACTTACATCGTTGATGTCAATGTTCTTGTCCACATCCACGACAAATTTTCCTTCTGGATGCACCTGAAAATGATGAGGAGATATGCAATTTAATTTAATCTGTTGACCAGTAATCAAAATGTAGCGTGCTACAAAGTACAAGTACTTACCTTGACCAGCACTTTCTTTTTGTCCATGACCCTAACCACTTCTCCTACATAGGACCCCTGCTCCTGTAGTAACTGCAGCTCCTCACGAAGGAGACGCACTGAGAGACAAAAAGTGAAACTTCAATATCGTTACCCATGAATGAACAAATGAGATATTGTTTTAAAATACACTGGTGTTGCAGTGTGTACCTTTGGCATTGAGCTCATTCCTCTGTGCCTGCAGACGTCTGAGATTCTGGCTCTTGTCGTTTACCGTCAACTGTGGAGAAAACAGCAAATCAGGATCGAAGGTCGAGCAGAATTTGTGCAAAATATGAAACGCGTTACCGGATGAAAGTTTGCAGTCTCACCTGTAACTCTTCTATCTTTGACAAGTAGTACTGCCGGAGACCTGAGCCACCTTTACTCTCCCCCATCTCCATCTGTCAAAGACAAAACATCATCAAACTTTAACAGAGCTCCAGTACAGTCTTCAAAATCATACTATGTCCAACAACTAATTTAATATAGTTTTTAATCTCTATTTGCTATTTATATAGTTTTATGTTTGTAAAAATCTTAGCACAGTTTAATTCCTGTGCACATTTAATTTGTTTAGATTCATCTTCTAGGTTAATTTTAATTTGCTGCTACTGGATGCTTGAATTTCCCTCAGGATCAATAACATATCTAACAACAGTAGAAATATTATATCAAGACATCTTTAAAGCATCAAAAATTCTCAGAAGCTCAAACCAGAGAATGGAGTTTTGCCAGATAAATTACGATTTTAACAATTTCTGCCGATTCATTTTCGTAATTGTTTTTTTTTTTTTTATTTGAATTGCATATCAACAACAGTAATTCATCTTGACAACTTTTATAAAATATGAATATGAACAGAGCATGGGGCGTTTCAAAAGTTAAACAAAAGAAGGACGTTTAGGTGCAATATACATTTTCCAGTTTTCCCAAATTTCCTCACATTTTGCTGATTAATTTTCAAATGGTCGACTGTTATAAGATAAGATGAGACAAGACAGACTTTATTGATCCCACACTGGGGAAATTTACTCGTTTCAGTGGCTTACAATACACAAGGTGGATAAGAAAAATACTTTTAGCATTTTCATAATTAAATATATATATTTCATATGCATAAAGCAGGGATGCCCAAAGTACGGCCCGTGGTCAGATTTCATACGCCTGAAGCTTCATTTTTATAATATATTATTTATGGCCTGCTAGGACTGTCAGATACTGTACGGCTGGAAGATTTGTCTTTTTTTTTGGTTGACATAATGAAGCATTTGAACCTCTAAGGACATAACTGCTGCTGTTATATATCTGTAGATGTGACACAAAATATCACTTTCTGAATGATTTTGTTAAAGAGAAGAGCAAGAGTGACACGTTTTAAACTTAAATGTTCAGACTTTGCATTACTCATAATAAGTCATGTTTAAAATGAACATGAGGTTAAGATTTGTTTCAACACTTGCCCTCTTTAAAAGAAGTTTGGACACCCCTGGAATAAAGTATAAATATATTAATTAAAGTTATCTCCTTTCACAACAAAGCCACATTAAAGTAACCACACAAATGTATGTAATCTGTCAACACTGACAACTCTTTGAGCCTGCTGAGTTAGAGGAGCTAATAAAGGTATTTTATGTCAGTCAAACATTGTTATGTTGAGCCAGTTTGTGCAACAACACACTAATAAAACTGGTTACAAGTTAACGCTGCTTTCCTCTCCATAATAACTGAAGCTATGTGGCTAGTTTACCTGCTAACGTTAACGTCTGCTGGCGTTAGCTCCCTCACGCTGAGATAAGATGAAATCACGCTCGGTAATCCTCAAACTAATCTATTTAAAGTCGTACACAGAGCCCGTTGTGTGTTTTAAAAAGGTAAGAAGGGGAGACGACTGTTCAAACACACCGGCTGCCCAGTCATTCACAGCAGCTAGCTCAAGCTAAGCTACACGTACAGTTGACAGTGAGCAGTTAGCATGATGCTAGGTTAGCTACAATGAGACAGCAAACCGGCAGCAGACTAAACACTTATTTTTATGAATGGAGTGACGTTTTACTATCAACAGCACGGTCACACGACAAATGCGCCTCGCTGATTTAAAGCAGTTATTCGACTCAGAGCCTAACGGCGACGTTTCTTTGATAATACACAAATAAAATCAACAAAACGGCAGAAAAAAATACACCTACATGATCGACACCGTCCACCTCCATGTTGGAAATTTCAGCATCCGCTTGAGGACAGGCGTATTTCCGGAAGACTTCTTCTTGTTCGGGGTATTGAATAATATAAAAGACATGCGCACATCGCCACCTACAGTCCTCCTTTAAAACGTACATATTATTATTTTATTTTTTTTTCAGTTACAGCCGTTAAACGGCTTTTTGTAGGCTTGTGATGCCTTTTAGCCAACGAGTTTCAAAGCAGATAAGTTTACCCATACAAACACATGTATCATTTTTCAACAAATTTAAAGGTCCACTGTGGGATTTAGCTGGAATATACTACTCAAAAGTATGTTTTCATTTGTGTATAATCACCTGAAAATAAGAATTTATGAGTTTTTGTTACCTTAGAACGAGACTCTTATATCTACAGAGGGAACGGGTCCTCTTTCACGGAGTCTGCCATGTTTCTACGGTAGCCCAGAACGGACAAACCAAACACAAGCTCCAGACCCGTTTTAGGTTCGCCCTCTAGCTTGGAAAGGGTTGGTGGTGAGGTGAGGGGTGTTCACTTGGTTGCAATCTGCAAGTTCACCACTAGATGACTTATATACTGGACTTTAAATACAGTGTTAACCTTTAGGGGTGATGGTAGCTCAATCCATAGGGACTTGGAACAGAAGGGTGGCCGGTTTAAGTCCAGCATGGACCAAAGTATGGAGGGTGCACTGGTAGCTGGAGAGGTGCCAGCTCACCTCCCTGGGCACTGCCAAGGTGCCCCTGAGCAAGGTAACCCTAGCTGCTCCCAGGGCACTGATACAAGGCTGCCCGTATCTATTCTTTAGTGCTTATTTTGTACGCCCAACAGTGCAGGACAGATATAAAAACTCCTTTGTTCCTGCTGCCATAGGCCTTCTCAACAGCTCAGACATGTATTTATTGTTCATTTATCGGTTCTTTGTTACTTACACTTATTTGTGTTATGTTTATTGTTTATTTATGTTTGTGTTGCTCTGCTGTTGCACCACAAATTGCCCCTTGGGGATAATAAAGACACCTTGAACCAACAAACAGAGACTCTGGAGTGCGGTATGCATTTGGTTTAGCCGTTATTTGAAGAAACACGTATAAGCTGTTAGAGACAGGTAAGACTAGCCATACCTGTTCAAACTGTTGCTCTCAGGAGCACGAGGAGCTCTTGGACCAGTCCTAACATGCACACTCACTGCATAAGCCCACAGCTTTTATCCTACAGTTATACAGCAGAGGCTGTACAGCAAAGGGTACAATGTGTTCCTTTTTTGTAATAGGTTCTAGATTATATAAAAAAAAAAATACAACAACAACAAACATTTGTAAGTATATTTATTGTAAAAATCCTCCAAATGTATAAAAGATAAAAGCTTTGATTGATACACAACATGCAAACATTTTACAAAGAAGCTGTACAAAAGAAATATTTGTACACACGACATTTGTCAAATTTTAAGTGCCTTCATCACAAAAAACAAATTTTGGCACTGCGATATCTGTTAACATGGAATGTTTAAAGAATTTCAGATCATCTCATGCAAAAACCATAACAAAACAGCATTTCAATGGAAAAGTTGACATGAAACTATAAACTGTACACAACTATTTGGTGCCACGCACACACACCACAGTTGACACACTACAACTGCATTCCTATACCAGTTAACCTTCTTGGGAGGTATGGATCCTTCAATCCAAAAAAGAGCGCGCCACAGTTCATCTTCCTGGCATTAAAACAATGAAAAAACCCCAAAAGAACGAAAGAAAATAGCATGTAAACATTCAAGAAGTACAAAAAAAAGTTGCTGACTTACAGCTGGACACAGTGGACGTTTGTCCTTGAACAAATAAGGAGCTCAAGCCTCCTGGAAATCCGTCTTTCTTAGTAAAGAAAGGCTTAATTTTAAGGACATATCGACCAATATGAAAAGAAAAAAAGCACCTAAATGTGTAAAATTATTGGCATAAAAAGATTCTTATTAGTTCCTAAGTCACGACACATCTCAAGAATTCCTACATTTTCGTAGAATATAATCCACATTTTTTAAAAATATACATACACATATGTACATGCCTACCAATTCTTATTTTGTTGAGATGTTACCAGACATCAGGTATTGTTGCTTTCTAAAGATTATGGCTTTCAAATGCGAAGGTAAACAGACACCCTTTCAAAAAATAGCAAACGACATGACAGTGAAAACACACCCGGACAGCACCAATGCTTAAAATGTGTTAAGCATATTGTACCATATATGAAAAAAAATATTGCAAAACAAGGCAAAGATTATTTAAACAGGCTTAAAATGAAAGCCAATGCAAGGCAAACTTATTATCAAAAAGGACATGTTAATCATCACTTTGGTCCCATATACTTTGTAGATTTAAAAATTATTATTTATGGGACAGAAAATATAAATATCCCACTTCAGAAGCTGGTTATACCGATGGTTCAGACCATGCCTGTGAGGATGGCTTTGTGAACATTCAAGCTGCAACATGAGCTCAAGTTGGCTCCTCTGGAATATATCTTTAGGTGAGTCGGATACCCAACACCTGCTCCAACTCTTGTCTTCTCTGCTGCACCTGAAACAAAAAAAAAAAGTAACGAAGCGCTTGTTAAAACTAAAAACAATCTATAAAACATCACACATGTGCACTGTTATGTACTGCATTTAGGCTTTATGAGTACTTACTCTCGAGTAAACGTATCTGCCAACTGCCTCTGGTACCCAGGGCGCCTGGTAGAACTCAGTCCTCCTCTCCTCCTCTGGGTTTCCAGTCACATCTGTCATGAGCTGGTGGGAAAGAAGTTCACAATTGAACACGAGGAAACACAAATCCACGAATGCAGAAGATGCTTTGCGTTCCCAAATCGCTAATTAATGTTTTAAAGAGTGACTTATACATTGTCGATTTACTTTGGCAGCAGTGAGAGAGATTATTGATTGAATTAGCAAGCGTGGTACGTCCTGAAGTTTGTCTAGCCGCTGAAGTCTCTGTTTAATTTGAGCAAACAACACAGTAAAAGACTATTGAAGCGCTGTTTTAAATCAAGGTGTAGAGACTGAAATAATTTGCATAGGCATACTGGCCACATTTTAGCATACAAAATAGTTTAAGAGCATGTTTTTAATAAAAACTGGGAAAACTCTGCCAGACAACGATTATTTTCCCCTGAAAAAAAGGAGAAAGCAACAATTGACTGCACAAAATATGTGAACAAAAACAAATATTTGTTACCGTTGTCATGAAGATACAACAGCCATATAAAAGACATGAATATAAGTGGAGAAGAAGAAAGCTGACAATACGTTTGCAGTAAGATATCCACAGTTCAACCTTACTGAGTCATAGTCTGTAATACTTTGACCTCCTGTGGTGAAACAGGTACAGTAAGTTAGTGGTGGGAGCAAATGTTTACCTTGAGATCTCTGCTTTGAGACTTGAGCCAGTCCTGGATGAAGTCCTGTGGATTATTGCTGAAGCTCAGCATGAAGTCTCTCTCAGTCTTCAGCTGGTTGATGTACTCAATCGTCTCATGAATCTGCAGTGAACACAGCCAGTACAGTAACAAATAAGTAACACATTATGCATAAACCTTTATCCTAAAATACAGTGAAGTGAAGTGCAGGTATTTGTAAATGACTGCCAGGCCTCACCTTACTCTCCAGTGCAGCAATCTCCTGTTGGTTGGTTGTAGAGGACAGGAAACTGTTCATTTGGCCCTTCAGTGGGTCATCCACCTCCACATCAATGTCATAGCAGGCCGTCTTTTTCTGATCTGTGGGGTCCACACTGCTCACAGACAGCAACACAGAATTTATGTTGAGAGATGTTGATGCAAACAGACCAAATGGGCCAAAATATAAAGACAAAGTAATAAAATCAGCTGCTGTTCGCTCATATAAAAGCACTGTGTTTGAAAATGAAAGATTTCAAGCTAAAACTTGTTTGGAGAACACATGCACACAACACAGAAAGAGGGATAATGATCCACCCACTCCTACCTAATCATGTGATTGATAATGATGGGGTCAGGGTGCTGCAGCAGACCAGCCAGTTTCATGGGAATTTCAGAGAACCTCATGCGAGGACAGCCAAAGATCTGAAGAGCATTTAGTTAGAAAACAGAAGATGTTTGACATGCTAAAGGTTCAGTTTCTTTGTCTCTCTGTCTTTACAATGCTGCACATTTGAAGTCATACACAATCAATGTGTACCTCGTACAAATTCAGAGCTACAAATGATTAATTTAGGGAACAAATGAGGTGATTCTGTGTATAAATGTATTCTTGAAATGAATAAAACATGCCCTTAAATCCCTCAACATTTGCAAATCTCTGCACATTTAATATAATACACACAAACATATGATTTCAAAGCATTTTTCAAATGTCAAAGCAGCACTTAAAATTAAAAAAACAATCCATTACCTGTCTGAAGTAGCGGTTGCAGTTAATGTACTCCTTCTCGTGACTATCCTGCAGCTTGTTGTTCTTGATGTAGAGCCAGAGAGCTTGCATGATGCTGGCCCGCGTCTGTGTGTGCACACCCAGCAGACGAGCCAAGCGTGGGTCCAGTTTATACTGAGGTGGCTGGAAAAGAAGACAACATAGGGGCAAAGTTGAAAAAAAGGTAAGCAAGGCGTACAGCAGTTTGCAAAATGTTAACTTGAGGCAAATGGGTGGTACCTGGTGATCCAGCATGAGCAGAAGAGTGCATTTAACATTCACGTCGCCGGGCCTTTTCACCTGGAAACCGTCGGTCTCCTGAGTTGTGGGCATTCTATGCCACTGAAAGATAAGATTAGAGCCTTATACTGAAATATATTACTAAAATAATAGTTATACACATACAAACAAATGTTCAAACAGTTCCAGTTTCATTTAGTGGTGCAATCTTTATGTATCTACTAGCACAAATACTTGCTTTCCCCACTTATAAGACACTTAGTTATGCAAATTGAACTCTTGACCATGCTAAAATATGTTGCCAGTGAAACTGCTCTATAAAGGGGATGGTTTATGCCTATCTGTGGGATGAATTCAACCCTAAGTCACAGTAGTTTGGACTACCATGCAATGTCAAACAAGCTCAGACATGATTGGTTCTAAATATTTGAATTATTCCAGCTGAACTCCGTTTTCCAGCTTAAAAATGTACTGGCTAACTGAGAGCAGTCTTTGGTGTCCGTGTGCCTAAAATGTTCCAAAGTGGTTGCATCAAATGCCTTTACGATGATGTCATACCTCTACTAAGTGGTTGTCAGGTCCATAGAGCTCCTTATCGAGCTCGATCACCAGGCTCTTGAAGAAAGATGAGAACTTCTTCTTTTGCTTGCCAGGCTAGGAACACAAAGTGCAGACAAGAGCGTGAAAAGACAGAATAACAAGATTGCTATCTATGTATGTCTTCTTCTTTTTGTGCTGTGTCAGTCTGTGCAGCTGCATTGTTTAGCTCTGACCACATTGGGGGTGGTAGAAGCACAAAACTGTAGACAAGTAGAAAAAGCTGTTTCACCCCCACCCTCTCTCCCCAGCCCTGACAAAGTCTGTTTGCACAACATGACCCCTTTCACTCCTTCCCTCTCATCCCATTTCTTTTTCTGTTACTCCATGCAACACTCCTACGCATGCCTAAACCGACGAGCCAGGGGAAAAATTAACCAAAAAAAAAAGCCTCCTCCATGTGGCCCCAGATGACACAATGAGTTGAGCTGGAATTGATGGAGGGAGGGGAGGCATGTCAGCTCATGGTATGTAACGGCCAGTGGTTTCAATTCCTTGTTTCAAAAGAGAACATGAGTGTGTGTGTGTGTGTGTTAGGAGTTGTGGGGTGGAGTGAGGAGAGCTGTAAACACACATCTGGTTGCGTGGTCTGCGCCAAGGACACAGGCCAACCAGAACTGAGTGACTGAAGTTTTCAGGAACATAAAAAACAGAGACAGAAAATACTTGGAGTCAGACCACGCTGCAACAATGGCGAAACAGAGAAAAGAAGATTCAAATCTATCGAGAGCGCCGTTCACTCACTTCCTCCAGAAGTTTTCCCTCCACTCTCAGTTCCCACGAGGACACCTTCTCTGCCTCCTCGCCTTCGGGCTTGCTGGGGGTGTACGTGTTAGAAATGTAGATCCTGAGCTTGCGTTTTTGCTGTGTCACAGAGATGAACAAGAAGATATATCAAAACAAAACAACCAAAAATAAACCGTTTGGCAGGTAGAGCTTTTTTTAAAAGTGCACCTGGTTATTGGTGAATACAGATCTTTGATTAAAAAGTCATAAATTAGTCAATCAAGAGAGTTTAAAATCAGAATCCTTGACACATTCATGAACTCGAACTTTTACTTTTTACGGGCAACAATTCATCCGCCATTCCTGCCCAAGCACGAGAGATTCGGAGGAAATAATGCACGCATATAAACCAGGGTTATTGTCATAATTTCATATCAGCATCACTGTTTATTGTTCACTCTCGTATACCCTACTTCCTACTTCTAAGAAACATGGAGTACCTTTTGAAAAACAACAGAGGAAACTCAATATATTTGACCCTTGATCGTTGATTGAAAAAATGTCTACAGTACCAGCCACAGAAGAAGAAGAAGCTAGAGACAGTGGAAAACTATTCCTGCCATGCATGACATAAAGTTAGATTGCGGTAGTGATTATCTTTGACTGACTACTTCATTAAAACAATGTGGGTTTGTTTGGCCGCACTGTAAACTGATACGCCAGTTTGCCTTCTGTTGTATTCCTGAAAAATGAGATACTTAGAAAGTGCTTTATGCTGTATTAAATGATACTATGTTGTTAGCTCTATTAACTAACTTGATAAAGCCCCTTTATCTTTTTATTAGCTGACAAATGGTGAAGAGATACCATAATGGGCTTCTTGATGGCTTCTTGAATCTCCATACGCTTTCGGGCGATGGTCTGATCCAGTTTCCTCTCAAAGGCCAAGAGATCCATGTAGGCCTGGGACTCTGGGACCAGGTCTCGGATCTAAAGAGAGCCAACATGCAAGACATGAACGTTAAGCAAACTGTAATCAAATTGGACTCTCGAGTGTGATTCAGGCGGTGAAAATGTTCTTACCCTCTGTGGGAGAACCTTGTCAGCCATCTTGCGTCTTTTTGCCCTAAATCACACAGAAAAGATGATATACACGAGATGATTTCTAAAGTACTATATGTTCTAAAACAAAAAAGCACAATAACCATGTGTTTTCTCTAAAATATAGAGGATCCATTGGCTACAAACAAGGACGTATTGTACTATGTTCCACGTTGCCTCATCATTTAGAATTTGCCCTTTTAGACCGCCATTAACCAATTTACAAGGAACTGACCGCGTACTGACATACAAGATTACAAGAAAGACTTTCACTTCCTTTGATTAGAAATAATTTGTGAAACATTTATAGTGCGATAACAAAATCCCGGCCTGTGCTATCTCTTCATTAACTGCCCGAATGAGTACCTCAGGTTTTCCCTTATCATCGCTACAGACTTCATGAAAGCTGTTTTGTTTCCGTAATTAAATTACACAGTTCTCCCTCATCGTGACTAAATTTAACTCCAAGTGCTTTAATGAGAATTTAGGAAGTTGCTTCTAGTCCTGTGGCTCACTAATCCTCTTACACTGAAAACGTTGAGAGATAAACCTTTAAAAAGACAAGAGCTCCATTGTGGAAGAAACTGTAAATGCTGCCTCACATCACAGCTTGCCACATTTATGAGCGTGGCATCACTGAGCGGCTTGAAGCCAAAAATACCCACTCGTGTCTGCAGCTTTGTGAGCGAGCGCCAGTCATGAGATACTTCCATCCTCGTGTCTGTGTGATCTGAGCTGAGTTTTTAACAGCACACTAAACTTCAAACAGAAACACATCCTCAACGCGGGGTCGTGTTGTTATATTTTAATGAGCTACAACAGCAAAAATTAGCCACTGAATTTTTAATATGACTACTAAGGTGTTCTAAGATTTCCCACTGGATGTGATTATGTTCGCTTAGCATCTTTTAAGTGCACAAATATTAATAAAAAACAAAAGTAAACCCTTCCTCCTGTGGTTTTTATCCTAGCTGAGAAAAACATTGCTCGTAAGGTTCTTGTAGTAATTTTGTGGCGTCCTTAGAGTTTTGAAAAAAGGAGCAAACGTTGCAGAAAATGTGAGAAATAAAAGGGGAACTCGTATTTTAAGAGTGCTGTGAGAAGAATTTTATTTTAAATAATTGCAGTTGATGAATTAATTAGTAACAATCCTAATAATTTAATAATTTTGTCATTTAATGGGGACATTTTCAGGTTGTAGCGTCTTAAATGTGAGGATTTGCTGCTTTTTCTTCTGTTTTATATCATCGGAAATTGAATATATTCGTCTGGACTCTAGTTAAATGTCACTTTGGCCTCTAGAAAATTGCAGTTTTGTTTTATTTCTTGTTTCTTACATTTTTCTGGTTGCTTTACAAAAGAATCCACAGATTAATCAACAACGAGGCTCAAATCTAAATCTCAAGCGGTGCTATTCCCTGATTTGGCCCCAGGCTGTCTTGGTCAATCCCAACCTTGGCATTATTCCTCTCCCCTGTGTCTCTTCTCGTTTCACACAAACACTCTCACTTCTCCACAGTTTACCCTCGTCTGAGGCCTCCCAGTGCCTCTTGCTGCTGCTGTTGATGCTGCTGATGAAGGAACCGCTTCCTCGAGGCGTCCATGCTTGGAGGCCCCATGCCTGGCCGCATAGACATGTTCCCACCGCCGTAAGAAGGACCAGGCAGCTGACCCCCCATTGACCCTAAGGGGCCCCCCACTCTGTTGGGTGGCATCCCTGAGCGCTGGAGAAAAGAAGGGAAGCTGAAGCTATGATTTCAGGCTCATAAGAATTTACTAGAAACACCATTATGTTCTTTGTGCGTGTTTTTTTCCAGATTAACGCTTATCTTTTAAAGAAAACTGTGGTTATTAAAACAAACTCCTGCAGTACTGTTTCACAAAAGTCCCGATGTGATGAACATCAGATTTAAATCCAAAAACATGATGGTAGGATAATAAGATAGAGGATAGATAACCAGTCAGGCAGGGAACAGGAATGTTTTATATAAATGTACAGTGTACTAAAAGCTATGTTTTGGTAGTTTTATTGTGATATGAACATGTGTATTGGTCGTTTTACCAAAAAGTTCCTGCTGTCTGCTGAGTATTTTGACTTGTGTCCATAAACTTAATCCAATCTTCTTGTGAAAACCCAACATAATCACGATGTGCAGCGGAGAAAGGTAAACTTGAACAATGATTTATTAAATATGACTTACAGCGTTGTTAAAGGTGAGCCTGAACTATTCCTACATCTCAATCCGGTCCATTACCGACTTTGTTTACACGATTACACGATCACAAACTTGTGTCGATCCATGACTCAGCTATCTTCTTAGCATATTGTATTACCATCCACATATTTTTCCATGCCCATGTGCACTCAAAACTGCTTTACGGCACTATTAAACCTGCATAAAACTCTATTACAAGGATATCATCCCACTCTCCATAACATATACGTTGACTTAAAATAAAATAAACCAAATTTCATCAGTTAATCAACAATATATGTGTCAATCTGGACAAACTATGAGAGAGAGAGACACAACTGTGATAGTGGGTATGAACTAAAAGAGCACATGAAGCTGCAGATGGTGGTAAAAGTGGGATAATGTATGCAAGGCTTAGCTCTGACAGATGGCGGTGATGATGATGATGATGATAAACTTACTTTTGTTTTCAAGCTCTAACTGACAGGGCGCTAAAGGCAGCCACGTGATTTGCTCTTTCACACATGCACAACACATTTTGTTCTCTAGTTTTAAACAAACATCCAAATATTTAAAGGTGTATAATGATAAATCTTGATAAAAGTCGTGTTAAAAAAAGCCATTTGTTGGTGGTAGTGAGTGACTACATATCTTTTTCAAACACGGAAGTAACCTAAGTCCACACCTTGATATTTTAAGAGTAATTATCTGGCTTTAGTAGGTGTCAGGTCAACTCAATATTTTAAGTTAGCATAATATCTACACCTAAAAAGCAGCCATAGTGTGAGAAACTTAAAATAAACAGTCAAATTAACTTAAATAAGTTAGTAACTTTCACTCAGTGTGAAGTTTTTCTATTAAATAAAGAGAATTAAAGTAGGAAAAACCAACCTGTGGGTACTGGGGAGCGTTGTTCATGCTGCGGGGGTACCCCCCCGGAGGCTGGGGCATGCCTGGCATCCTCATGCCCGCAGCGTGCCCAACATTCATAGGGTGAACGTTCGGATTCATCGGCGGCGGCGGACCCGTGAAGCCTCCTCTTGATGCCATTCTTCCACAAGATCCACAAGTGGTTTAGAGAGAGAGAAAAGAGAAGTGACGGGGGAAAAACTTCCACCAGCAAATGTCGGTCCAACTAAAAAAATGTAGCAAAGATACTAAATGAAGCAGAGTTAGTTTAAATGAGGTCGGCTTGTGGTTTGACAGCAAGCACACTGTCAACAAAAAGCTAGCTAACGTTAGCTCCTATCGGTTCAAGTTCCGGGATTTGCCTCTGTTGCCTTCAGCTGCTTGTTCTCTCCGGACACCGAGCAGTGGCCGTTTGTTTGTCATTCCCTCCCTCTGTTCTTGAGTCTCAGCATCGCTAACGATCAGTTACTTCACTGTGAGGCCAGTGAAAAACATGATATCGCTCTCCGACTTACGACAAACTGAGTGTCTAAAGCGATACCAAGTAATCTTTCTAACTGCCTACACACACAATGCAAAAATGCTGCGTTCAATGCTGTCGGACATTTCGACGTTGCACATTAGCGCCTAATTTATCTGCCATATCCATTTCGAAACATACTGTGTATATATATTTATAATGTTTATATTTTTTAATACTTGTTTTTTTTTTAGCTTCCTTATATATTTATAGCATTCTGTGAATATAGTGTGAACTCTCACTCTAGTGTGCACATCAGCTTGCACTACAGCTCCTCGTTTATAAGATATTGTATATATATTTGTATTGTTTATATTTTAATACGTTTTTTTTTATCTTCCTATATTTTTTTAAATATTTTTTTACTTAATGTTTATTCTGTGCCAACTACACCAATTCAAATTCCTTGTAAGTTTCAAGATTTTCAAGATTCAAGATCTCTTTATCGTCATTTCACAGCACTGTAAAACGAAATTACGAGCAAAAACTCACAGATTAAAAACACCACAGAATAAATTAAATAAGAAGATAAATAAATAAATAAGTCTGATAAATCTGATTTGTGAATTAGTGGGTTTAGTTTGATTCTAAGTTCAGTCGTCTGATGGCAGTGGGGTAGACCTACTTGGGAATAAACTTGATTCTGATTCTGATTTAAGTGTAACTTGGCAATAAATCTGATTCTGATTATGCTTAATTTGAAATCACCTTTTTTTTAGTTGTGTGTAAAGACTGTATATGCAAGAGCTAGATGTGTCATTAATGGACACTCAACATTTGAACTCATGCCTGTTGACGCCCTGCTATCTCCTTACATCTATTATGCACTTTTTACCACCCTGCCTGCAAAAAGATGCCACACTTATGGAGGATACATGCAACAGGTAATGTGGTTACAGTTAAGTACTCAGATCATTTACTTAAGTAAGTAATTACCAATACATCAAAGTTAAAATACTCCCTACATTTCAAATCCTATTTTAGTAAAAGTACAAAAATATTATGAGCAAAATGTACTTGTACGTGTAGAAAAATCATTATTTATCTATTAATACAACACTTGAATTTATGCCTGTTGACGCCCTACTATCTCCTTTCATCTATTATGCACTTTTTACCACCCTGCCTGCAAAAAGATGCCACCCTAATGGAGGATACATCAACGGGTTTTGTGGTTACACCCAGGAGTGGAAGCATTAGTAATACTGATGCATCAATGTGCAGCATTTTACTGTTGTAGGTGGTTGAGGTGAGGTTTACTATATGATGTGATTGATGGGGTAAAGAAGGAAATAGACTGATCTGAAATGTGACACAACTAGACACTGGTTTGTCTAAGCCAAAACAGCTCAGACCTGTGGTTTTATCTTTAACAATACATTGTATTTTATTATAAGCTCATCGTGTTTTTAATGTAAAATGCAGCATAAATACCCAAGTACAAGTATCTTGTAACTGTACTTAAATTTCCACCACATAACTGCTCAAGAAAAGGTTATTGTTGTCTCGATTGCTGTCCATCATCTATCAATTATCTTAGCATAATTTTTCTGCATTGGTAACATTAACCCATGCGCAGATCATCAAGGACCCCTCTAACTCCTAAGTTACAGGTTGAATTTTCTACTCAGTGACCTGCAGACACGCAACTGTATCAGCGCTCAGATATCTGAGTTTAGGAAGAGCACGTGAAGGCAGCATAACTGTAAAGTTTTCATTTCATTAAAACTCAACACAGAAAAACTTAACCTGGATTAAAATCTCCAACTTTGTGGAGAATAAGATTCACAACATGTCAACGTTTAACGTCTCATACGGTGGGTGTATTAAAATAATCAAAACTTAAAACATCTCTAGATATCTTCATTTGATCAACAGCCTCCCCTGTTGGTCATTTGGTCTTTACTTAACACACACACAGACATAACGACAGGTAACAAATCATTTATTATGCTAGACAGATGAAACAAACTGAGCCATGATAGCAGCAATTCAACTATTGGAATATTTACACTATCACTTCACACCAAGGATATATGTAACCCTTTACAATGTAAACACATGATACAAAGACATTTTTGAATGCTAGAAAACAAGCCGATCTATCCACCAAAAATGAAAACAAACCTGCTTTCTGCAGCATATACCTGCTTGTACAATTAGAGGTTCATTTTTCAAAACAAGTTTCCACAGGTGAATGACAAACTGAGAGTTGCTTCTCTCTCTCTCTCACACACACAGTTATTTTGATTCAACTGGAGAACTATGAGCCTGACAGTGAATGTGAAAATAAAAAGACAAACCATTAGTAAGGATTGTCTTTGACATTGTTTTTTTTTTTTTCAAAGAATGAGATATTAAAAGGTGAGGAGATATGAGTACACGTAATGGCTAATCATTTCTGCATTTTAAAGAAACAACATACTGTATGTGCACACTTTCACTCTCCACACAGCTGCCTCCGCTTGGCTGCTGAATGAATTACAACAGAATCTGTGCAGTAAAATCGTATATGATGATATTCATTATTTTGGACTCCAGCAAAAACTTCTGAAATAAAACTGACTACACAAAAGGAAAAAAAATAAGAGTGTTGGTACAATGATTTTGTGGACAAAAAAACAAACAAAAAAAATCTGTCAAGTATACAGTGGGAGGTCTGGACTGCTTCTGCAGAGCAGCAAACGCCATACATGTCACCTATAACATTGACGTCCATTGATTTCACGACATAAAGAACCGAGGGTGAAGTGTTATTGGTCTTCCCGTGTGTTATGTGCACACACGATGGTGAGAGAATGTGTGTTTGTTTGCTGAGTGTGTTACTGAGGGAATGCCTCGTCTTTCATCAGCATGCGCGGGCTTTCCTGGTTGTCCATGCGACGTCTAGGACCCATCATGCCTACGGGAACAAACAGGAGGCTGGACGTCACCAGACGATCACGGTGATTTAAAATTAGTATTCACTTCATTTCATCATCTGATCAATAAACACATCATCAAAACAACACTGACATGAATAAACCAAACGCTCAACTAGGCATGAAATTATTGGACAGAAAGTGGGCTGGGTGGGTTCTCTAAAATCTAATAAACCACAATGCCACACTAAGATTTGTTCAAATATATTAATAATAACTAGCCGGCAAAACCCCCCTAACTGAAATTTGGTATGGTACAAGTCTTTAGTCTAACAGCAATCTATTTAAATTAAAATTAAAGTGTTTAAGCAACAATATACTGTAGTGATTAAATATAATAACTGCTATAATGAAATAAAACTTCTGAGCTCATAATGTAGTAACATTTTGCATATGCTCTAATGTAAATGTACTGCATTCTATGCATTATCCACTGTGTATATCGTGTAAAGATTTTATGATTTCTGACTTTTAATTTGGATTTTTGAAAAATGTTCCTTCGACCTCCAACATGCAAAAAGGTTGAATGTTTCTGTTACTTAATCATCATCTAAATTT
Organism: Argyrosomus regius; assembly: GCA_946959425.1. Classification (NCBI taxonomy): domain Eukaryota; kingdom Metazoa; phylum Chordata; class Actinopteri; family Sciaenidae; genus Argyrosomus; species Argyrosomus regius. The sequence goes on along the minus strand of OX336900.1, from coordinate 6,525,113 downwards.
ACTGTTTTACATGACCTTTTAACATGAACATGTGAGCACATGTACTGATGTGTTGGGATTATACACTAACCGGCCACTTCATTAGATACAATAGAACAATCTAATGTGATCCAACAATACACACAATAAATTCTGCTTTTATGAAGCTTATGATGTTTCAGTCTTTGTTCACATTGTCAGAGAGCTATTCATTTAACTGTTAACTGTTTAAATGTTTACTATTGAGGTTGTAGTTTGCAGTAGTATTAAACTGGTATCTGTAGAGGGCCATAATAATAGAAACACCTCTCAATATAATGCACTCCTGTACAACAACACCACCCACCAAGACCTCAATAATAAACATAAAGTAGATTTAACACCTCTCTGACAGTGTCAACAGAAACCGATCCATTAAAAGTTGAATTTACAGCAGATGTTGATTTATTCCATCACTGGATTGTACAAGTGTACCTAATGAAGCGCCCTCTCGGTGTACAAACTCCAACAATTGTTGTACTGTGTTTTAACAGGTATGATTTCTTTAAAAAATAAACAGTGACTATTTCATTACAAAAGTAAACAAAGTACAAAGAAATCAAGAAGTTTAAGGACTTATTTCTACTTACTGTTCTTATGTTTGAATGATTTGGATCTTCTGGGAGAGTTTGGATTCTGAGGTGGAGAAAGAGAATATATTTATATATTATAATATTTATATTGATTAGGAACAATATAGTTAAATCAATGATGGGATGATGGTAATTAAACAGTTTAATGCTGTTTATATTAATCATGAATGTTTTTAAAATGAATACCTTATCAGATTTCCTTTTCTTGGCTGTAAAAGAAAAACAGAAAATTGTTGATTTCAGTCATTTCATACATGTCAAACTTTGTTCTATCATGATGATCGACATTCAGTACAAGCAAAGAGGTAAAAAAAAAAAAAAAAAAAAAAGTAGCAGCAGCACGTCACCTTTCTTTTCTGCCCCGTAAGACCAGTCATTATCATTGACGTCGTCGTTATCCTCTTGGTCGCTCTCTGACTTGTTGTTGGTGTTGTTACCGGTGACTATTCTGTAAATGAGGGATGACACGGACACAATGACTCGGCATTACTCACTGCAAATAATCACTGGATTATAAAACAAACACATCCTGACCTCAAACTAAACTAATCTTTTTGTTTTATGTTTTATATCATTATATTTGTCAAATATATTGAAACGGAGCACAACTTATCCAGTCTACGTATCTAGAAAGTATGATCACACCCAAATTACACAACATGAATACTGTATGAATACTTTGCCTATCTTAAAAGCTCCAGTGTGTAGGATTTAGTGGCATATGGCATTGTAGTTGCTGATTGCAACCCCTTTGCCTCATCCACTCCTTCCTGGTGTAAAGGAGAAACTATGGTGGCCACGAAATGCACAAAGAAAATGTGATATATAGAGCCAGTGTTTAGTTTGTTCTTCCTGGGCTACTGTACAAACTTTGGGGGTGGACTCCATGAAAGAGGACCTGCAGTGTTTGTAAATGTGACAGACTCAATCTAAGGTCACAAAAACATGACAATTCTTATTTACAGGTGACTATATCTGAATAAAAACATAGTTATGCATATTATATCCCATTTCTGACATATCCTGTGAATAGAGCTTGCTGAATCTGACACACTGGACCTTTAATTATCATGCTCATAGCAGGAGGATGAATTTTAATGAGCGAAAAGGTGTACATCTATACAACATACAGCCAGAATCCAGGTTTAGTGAAGTCCACATGCTTTGAGCTCAGACTGGCTTAAAGATCTCTTGGTCTTTTTACCTGCGGTTGGCTATGCGGCTGCTGTTGCGTCCCATCCCGAGGCATTTCTCCAGGTGCGGGGCAAAGCGTGAGGCAGCAATGCTTCGGCTGCAGTTGGGACACACACACTCCTTGTTTTTCCACTGGTTGTACACCTGGCCAAACACATCCAGTCCTGGCTGGTCCACAATTTCTGGAAATGTAAAGCAGGGCATTTCAGAGGAGTGGTCATGTAGCTTAAAATACCTCATGTTGGTTTACAGATTGAATGTATCACTGCGATGTCTAGTGTCATTAAAAATTATTCACAACCCCGAGGTGTTGTCAGCTTTATTTCACATTTGCTCACCAAAGTCCCTCATGCTTTCTTGGTCCGTGTCATCCAGGAAAAAATAGCCCTGCTTGACGGCCCGGTGGACCTCGAAGCAAAGACCCAGGCATGCATCCTCCACCAGGTCAGACAGGATGTCCTGAGCTAGGCCCTGGCAGCAGGAGGGAGAAGGGGAGGAGGGGGGGGGGGGGAAACAAACAGTCAGGCCACTGTAAGCAGATGTAATGTGCTTTCCCAAAGCTTCTTGAACTATTATTACACTGCGGTCCTGCTCTGCTTGTATACCTCCAGCTTGCTGTTGTCCAGGCTGGACATTGAAACCTCCTCCATTTTCATTTGCCAGAACTACCAGATGAGCCGACACTGCTGTGGTCATGCTGTAGCGCAGCAATCATCGGCCAAAACAGGGCTGCAAACAAGGAGAGAGGAGGGAAAACAAACAGTAAGCACACAAATCTAACATAGGCAATGAATGCACATGAGTGGCGAACATTTGACGCCTTGGATGTGATGCAGCTTACTCACAACTGCACGTTGAACGCTGCCAAAGGGGGAGAGAGAGACACTTCCCACGTTTATAACCTACGAATAACACAAAACACAACAACTCAGGGTTGGTGTTGCAGCAATGCAACATCTCAGACATGATGTTAGCTCAGTTTGCACTAATGAGAGCAGCTTAGCCAACCAACCCCCCCTCAAAGAAACAAAAAAACAGGCTTGCTGAGGAAAACAAAGAGCGTGGCTATGAATAGGCTGCAGGAATTGAACATGGCAAGAGGTTAGAGGAGACATAAAAGCCTCCTTGTCAACAAAGCTAGGAGCCAATCGTGTTAAACGCAACACTCTAGGTTGGATTAATACAAATAACACAGCGGTAATACATTAATAAGTGTCTGAATGGTTGAAGAACTACATTTGACTACAGCGAGGCTCGTCCCAGAACACAACACTGCTGCTGCTGCTGCTGCACTGCGGCTACTCGCCTCTCAAGCCTCCGTACAAACCCCGAAGGAGACAAAAACCGACCTCATGTCTCCGTTTTAAAGCCAATCCACGAGGATAACCTCAATCACGGCTGAGCAAAACTCGCTAATTGTTTATTTACCTATTTCGGCAGGCATCCATCTTTACATCACAGAGATCAGACAGTAGCAATCGATCGCCACACCGAGTTTTGCACCACCGAGCGCTTCCTTTGCAGCACCAGCTACTGCCGGCCGGGGCTTCTCTCCCCACCACCACCACCACCACGACTGAGTCCTCTCTCCACTCCAGCAGGGTTTCTCATCCAGGCAGCCTGCCTGTTACCCCCACCCTGCATTTTAGGGTTAAACTGGCCCTTTGTTCCGCTTTGTGCATTGTTATTTAAATGTTTTCTTGCATGACACAATCCAAAATAAGTCACAGCTTTATATAGATAGAGGCAGATAGATAGCAGCATGTAAACACGCATTAAAATTAACCTGAGATAAATAAATGAATTGAATTTAAATTAAATCCTGTGCAGAGAAATTAAACCTGTAAAACTATATAAACAGTAAACAAAAAATAGAACTACAAATGTACAATTAAATTGGGCTGTAGACATGAGAATACAACATGTTTATTAGAAAATACTCTTATTTCTGGGACTTATAAATAATGAAATGTGCAAAGAGTTTCAAACTATCAAGAAAGAAAACAAGAACGCGGGACAAGTCCCATTTTTCATTTATTCTGACCACAACAAAATAAGTGAACCATTTTTTAAAAGTGAACAATGTGTGACAAGTCAAAAAAGATTTCTCATTCATTTTGACCTCAACAAAATCAGTCAAACCCCACAGTCATGCTGCTCTCTCTAACTTTGTACACCCATGTTGTCACAGTAGAAGTGAATAAATAGCTGAGTAATGGTTTAACACGTTGTTGTCTCCCTCTTTCCCCAGGAAGGCCTGATTTATAGACGACTTCAGATGCATTACGTAGTGGTGGGCTGCGGGGCTCTGTCAACCTCCCATTTTTTGTGTTTTAATTGTGAACAATATTCAAGTAGCAGATTATTGAATACTCCCAGGTGTGCTGTACATTTGGGGAAACTCAGCATGTGAGCACAATCTAAGATGAAAGAACGAAGGTCTTGAAACAGGATGTTTGCAGAGGGATGCCGTGTCAACAACAGGGCCTCAAAAGTAGGTCATAAAGCAGAACCCACCTTTAAAGACCCAATTCCCAATTTCTCAATTAGCTTCTTACTATGAACGATGAACACAATTTGACTGAAAATCTCACACTTTGATTTATGTTTATCCAATCAAGGAACATTTAAATTTTAAAGAGGCTGTATGGCCCTCATGACATCAGTTGTTATTGTGTTTTAGTGGTGTACATTAAACAAACTAGCGGTCACACAGTAGGTAAACTGGGACTTTTGTGGTCCATGGGGCACTTTGTAATCCAGTCTTGGAGCACTGGTGATGGAGACCTTCCAGCCAACATGGCCTACAAGCAACGAGACCTTAAAATCATCCAGAATCCAGCTCTGAACATAACGTGTGTGTGTGTGTGTGTGTGTGTGTGTGTGTGTGTGTGTGTGTTGCTTCTGCTGTCCATCTCATCACCAATACATCTCAAACATGTCATCTCCTTCCTCTTCTTCCACCTCCTCCTGTGGACCAATGGTTGATATTAATAACAGCTGGATGCAAAATTAAAGTACAAGAGCTATATTTTAGTATTCAAACCTCTTCACAGTCCCAATCGATCGCTTCTTCATCACTGCTGCTGTACTCGATGTCATCATCTTCTGAATCCTGTGTGTCAGACAAGACGAGTGGGATTAAAATAGCGCTTTTTAACCCTGAGTGCAGCATATAGATGATTTTTTTCATTCTATGAATTATGTCATATTATTCTTTCTGGGCACAGATTACCTGACTTCACTTATAAATAACATTTGCATGATGAGTGTGTAAGTGTTGGAGTTTAACTTACTGACGGTCTGTGCAAGTCCGGTTCTTTTTTCTCATAAAATGTATTTTTCCTGATTTCGAAGTATTCACGTTTCTGCAAAGAAAGTATGTTATAAATGTAAGAAAACAATCTTAGGTTAAAGAAAGACACAAATGAGTATTTGACTTTTTGTTTGTGCTTACACTGGGATTACGTGTCAGGTAGTCTTCTTGTTCTGCTGGCGTCAGTGTCTAAAGAATGTAAAAGGTGACTTATTATAAAGGTTAAAGTTGTAACTGTAGATTTTAAAAACATTAGATGGAAAGGACTCTTTATACCTTAAACCACTTCCACAGCTCCATCGAGTATTTTCTAATTTCATTTTCATCTACTTTCTCTTTGTAGCGTTCTTTCTCTTCACTGGAAAGTTCTTTCCAAATTTTGCTGACCTCAATGCAGCACTCGTTTGAATGTGGGAATTTCTCCCGTTGAAGATTCATCTGTTCCTTCCAGAAAACGTGATAACCGGATCTGTGAGTTAAAAAAACAACAACAAAAAAAAAACAGTCACCTGCTTGACATCAGATACACAACGGAGTGTGAATTAATTCAGGGTCTCAAATGTTTGACGGGCATGCTCACAGACTTGGTTTCTTGGGCTCACATGGACGCTTGCACGGTTTTGCCTGCATATGACAAAAATAATTTAAAGACGGAGACTTAAAGAACTGATGGTTGGAAAAAGTAAGCAAACAGAATTAAAGTTCCCCAAAACACATCATAAAACTATACAACTGACCAGCAACATAAATGGCTGCGAACTGTTTTAAGACTGATGAGTTATTATTGTTCTGGAGGAGATATATGATCAATATAACATGACGTGGTCTATGCTTTAGACCACTTTGTGCTGTGCTTACCTTTATGGCTTCTTCAGCTTGAACGATGAGCTCTGTAAGGGACCGCACCTTGCGCATCTGAAGAAGAATAAGGATGTTAGACTAAACTACTAAAAAGACTGTCTCCATGGAATATTTTTAATTCATTCATTCATTTTTTAAATTGTAGCTTGTTGCATTTCCTCATCATGTAAGGAAACATTTCAAAGGAGCTGTCCTGACCAAAAAAAATTTACATCTCAGTGACATTATGAGCAGTAAAGTCTTCCTCTAACCTCTGGGTCCAGACTGAAGTGCAAAGTGGAAAGAAAAACAGCCCTTTAGAGATCAATAAAATATGTTAAAATATTATAATCCCTCTTAGTTATTGCTGCAAATGGAATAACCTCCAATTGCACAGTCTATTCTCTGCAGAATACACCATGCAATGTGCTTTGTGATGGGAAAACACTTCAGCTCAGACAGTCACATCTAAAAACAAGTATCAAAATGGTAACATATACCGTACCTTTAGCAGTGAAACAGGTGAATTACTGTGAGGATTCATTATGTTAGTTGTGATATGACTGAAAGCCTCACTTTGTGATGAAAAGTTAAAAGTTTAGACTCAAACTGTGACCTCACCTTCTGCAAAATCTCCCCCCACTTCTGTTGGCATGCTTCAGGAGAGAAAGGAGGGAAAGCCACCTTTCCCCAGTCCACAGGATTGCGTCCTTTGGTGTATACTTTCCTTTTGGCTTCTTCTGGGACGCTGCGTTTCATTGACACGATAAGTGTCTGGAGGTTTGCCTTGGTCCAATCTGCAGGGACGCAAACAGACAGTTTGCATGTAACTAACAGTTTAATATGAGATTCCCCCCCCAAAAAATAGAAAATATTTGATAGAATATTTAACTGTACCCACCAGATTCATCATCATTTCCACTCATGTTTCTAATAAAACGTGTCTCCTGCCTCCTGTTTGTTTGTGTTTCTTCTTCTTCCTCATAGAAGAAGCTCATAGGCCCGTTACCGCCACCTACAGACCGGAGTGTGTTTGTGAGATTATTATTATTATTATTATTATTATTATTATTCAGACCTCCCTGAAGATCTGAGAGCCACAGATAATGTTCATATTTTTAAAAGGAAACTCAACACCTCTCTATTTAAGCCTGGCTTTTATTTACATTCATTTATTTATTTGTCTATTGATACCCAGTCTACAAATGTCTATAGATCAGGGGTCTCCAACCTTTTTCAGCCCAAGGACACCCTGGAAGAGAGACAAACAGAACAGAGACCCCACCACATGTGTCACTAGGGTCACGGACCCCTGGCTGAAGACCCCTGCTATAGATAGACACTCATGTCCATATATATCTATATTTATGCAAATATAGATATATATACCTTTTAAAAATGTATATAGTTGTGTTTTTTATGTTATGTTTGCACCTATCTGTCATGTCCCTTGTCTTTTAAACTGTACTTATGTCTATACCTGTATGTACAATTGAGAGCAAAGTGAACCGGAGTCAAATTCCTCGTGTCTGATTCTGATTGATGCATTTTAATCATTTACATACATTATTATTAATTTAAATATGTTTAGTTATTTATTTATAAATAGAACTTATTTTTGTGTATTTTGTGTATTGTTTCACTAAAATTTTTACAAATTTGTATTATTAATATTTATTTATGTATTTTATATATTTATTTTTAACTTACCTGTGGGGTTTCCTCACTATAATAGTTTGTGTTCTTGTCTATAAAGGGGGTTGTGTGGGGGCTCGGCAGTGCCCAGGAGGTGCACGTGGTTTAAAGGATTTGTTAAACTTCATTCCAAAATGAGTCACACCTTTATAAAACTTGTTTATTAGAAATCTCTGGGATTTACAAATACAATGTGCAAAGGGTTTGTAACAATAAAACAAAAATCAATGTTTGATAAAGTAAATTTCTTTGCTTTTCCATTTAATTAAAACAAAAAACAGCTGTCACATAAAACACATTCACATTCGTTCATTTTGACTCCAACAAAATCAGTAAAATCCCACAGTCATGCTGCTCTCTCTAATATTTGTAAATGAATAGCTGAGTAATGGTAGGACCTAAAAAAATAGGTCATAAAGCAGAACACACCCTTGAATGTTTAATATTAATATGCAATACGTAGGAGCACTGGAGATGGCAACCGTCAAGCCAACGTGGCCTTCGATCGTCTCAAATTCAGAATCCAGTTCTGAACACAACACACATACGTGTGTGTGTGTGTGTGTGTGTGTGTGTACGTGTGTTGCTTTTGTTTTTGTCTGTTTCATCACCAAAACATGATGTCATCTCCTTCTTCTTCTTCCTCTTCCTGTGGACCAACAGTTAATATTCATCAGCTGGATGCGCAGTCGCAAAATTAAATATGAAAGTACCAAAACTGTGTTTTAATATTCAAACCTCTTCACAGACTCAATCGTCCTCATCACTGCTGCTGTCTTCAGTGTCTTCATGTTCTGAATCCTGTGTGTCACACAATACATGTAGACTGAAAATAGAGCCTTTTAATAGAGCAATAGAACAGAGCTCTAAGTGAAGAATATAGTTTATAATTATTAAATTCCCAATAAATATCAGTTGTTAGATATTGGAAATTTTTTGCTCTCTAATATCAGTATCAGCTTGAAAAATTCAGTATTTGTCGGCCTCTACGTTAATTTCTGCATGTGTTGTGTTGTGTCGTATCAACATTTCAACTTACTGATAATAACTCAGAGTTCTTCTTTCTCACGACTTTTGATTTTGCCACAGTTTTGCCATCAAGAAATTTACGTTTCTGCAAAGAAAGTATGTCATGAATCAAAGAAAACAATCTTCGGTTGAAGACAGACGCAAATGGCTACCTGACTTTGTTTTAGGTACTTACACTGGGTTTACATGTCAGATAGCCTTCCTGTACTGCTGCTGTCAGTGTCTGAAGAATGTAAAAGGAAATATATCTTTAAAAACCTTTTTAAAGTTAAAAACTGTAGATTTTAAAATAACATTAGAAGAAAAGGACTCTTTATACCTTAAACCACTTCTGCAACTCCATCGAGTATTTCCTAACATTTTCCTGCATTTTCTCTTTGTAGGTTTCTTTCTCTGCATCGGAAAGGTCCTTCCACATTTTGTTGACTTCCAGGAAGCGTTCCTTTTTAGACGGGACTTTCTCACGCAGAAGACTCATCTGTTCTTTCCAGAAAACTCCACGACCAGATCTACAGGTTTAGAAAAAAATCCAAGTTCACAAGTCGCAAAGTGTGACAACCAAGAATTCTGGATCTCAGATGTTATTTGATGGTCATGCTTACTGAGTTGGCATCTTCGGCTCGCCAGGAAACTCCTGCATATTAAGACAAAAGTTATTTCTAAGAATTAAAGAACTGATGGCTAAAAAAGTGAGCAAACACGTCCAAACAAATTAACGAAATGTTCCCCAAAGCCATTACTTCTCACCTTATATCTTTTGATGCCGTGCTTATTTATGATCTCCTGGCGCTTCTTCGTATTTAAAGTCTGAGGAACATAAAACACCATCGTCAGACAAAGTCTGTCACAATCAGCTCAATGTTGCACCTGTAGTCTTGGACATGACTCACCATTAGATATTTATTCAGCGTGATCATGTACTGGTTCCTCAGCTAAAAGAAAAAGACGCAGTGTTGAATTTGGATTCACTTTTTTCTGTAACACGACATGACGTTCTTGATTTTAGAACCTTGTGGTGCAGAAGTTCTTTTGTAGCGATCTGTATGAAACAGTTTGGATGAGTGTGTTCATACCTCTGTGCATCGTGTGTTGTACTCGTCCTTCTGGCTCTTAGTCAAATCTCGCCACCATTGGGCCATCACAGGCACGGTGACGCCTGCCTTTTGTTCTTCGCAGAACAGACTATAACCATTCCTAACGACAGACACAAATTAATTACATACTTTTTCAGCTTAAGGTGGTTTAGTGCCTTTACACAAAACCAAGACAAATAAATAAAATGTGATTACAAACTATGTTAAAGCTTCGTCCATGAGCTTAAGCTAAGTTTTTAAAATCAATAGACTTTGTGGTTCTCCAAGGGCTTCTTCATACCGATTTTAATATAATTCCAATGGTTTGTTATTAAGCCAAATAGAAAGCTTACTGTACCGTCTCTACCAACACTTAAAAGCTGAAGATAAAATTAAAGTTTAAAGCCTCTCCACTACCCGCTGACTGCGATTTTAATCATCAATATTATCATTATAACTTGTGCATCGATAATCAAAGCAAATATCTAAATAAAAATACAATCATTTATTCCTTAATTTCCTTAGCATTATGTGGGGGAGTGGACACAGATTTGTGTCCTTTTATGTAAGCAAGGTGACTGAAAATATATTTCATATTTTCAGTTTCGGCAAATAAAATCTGATGCCTGATTCCCAACCTGACAACCACTTTTAATAGTTAGTGTTGAGCCCTGTGTGAGCAGAGCACAAATGAAACACTGAAGGAGGTGCAAGTTGTGTGTGTGTGTGTGTGTGTGTGTGTCTTACATAGCAGGCTTTGGAGGCAGACCTATTGCATCTTCAGTATTCTGTAACAAAGAGGTCACACATCAAGTTGAAGATAATTAATTAAAACTTAGAATCTACCACTGCAATTCATAACTAGGACTGTCTGGACCATCACTTACATCTGGACTGAGTGTAATGTCCGACTTCCTCTTCCTGCGCCTGTCTTTGGAAGGTTTCTGATGTTGTTTCCTGAAAGACAAAAAAAAAAAGCTCGACACTGAACTTACACAGCAGCCAAGGCCAAACCACACATTTATATGTCATGTTATTAATTAATGAAATGTCATTAATTCACTACCTGAACTCCAGCATCTTTCTGTTGTACTCTTCAAGTGAAAGCTGGTATTTCTCGACATATTGAACCTGGACAAAAGTCTGAAAAACCACGTTAGAAGAAGCGCAGTTTTAACAGCAGCCGTCTCGCTGACTGTACTCTCTCTTCTGTTTGGAGCATGCTGAACTTTTTGACCACTACACTACTTTAATCTACATCAATCACTCTGTTGTGCTTTAAGAATGTCAATCTGGAATTCAAAGAGGTCATTACAGTTTGAATATTAACCACAACCAGCCAAACTGATGAGTTATTATTGTTTTGCAGGAGATTTGTATTGTGGACACTGATATTTAGTGACCAATTGTGTATTTAACACAACCTAAAGCTTCTTTGTGTGTGCTTACAGGGTTGTTCTGGACAGGATTGGAAATGACGTCTTCAGCTTCATCCATGAGCTCTCCGAAGGTCCGAATCTTGCGCAGCTGAGCAAGAACAACAAAGATATTACACTAAACTAAAAACATTTATGAGGCTGTCTTCAAGGGATATTTTTGAAATTCTAAATTGTAGTTTGTTGCATTTTTTCACCATTGTAGGAAATCTTTTGAAGGTTATGAAAATGTATGTCAACTGAACTGAAAATAGGCCGGGTGTCTTGGGGGAGGCCGGCCTCTCCACAAGCCTGACTGAAAGCCTCGGAGCAGCTACTGACTAAACTTAGTGTTTGTAAACTTAAAAGTTTAGACTCAAACTGTGACTCACCTTCGGCAAAATCTCCTCCCACTTCTGTTGGCACGCTTCAGGAGAGAAAGGAGGGAAAGCCACCGTTTTCCAGTCCATGTGTCTCATCCCTGCGGAAAATGAAAGATGTCTCTCATCTTCGGGGATGCTGCTTTTCATTGCAACAAGAAGCTTCAGGAGGGTTGCGTCGGTCCAGTCTGTGGTCATAGTACAGGGACAGAAAATAATAATAATAAGTAAGTAATGAGAGAAATTTAAATAATAATTCATGAAACTTAACTTCAGACAACATAGATAGATAGATAGATAGATAGATAGATAGATAGATAGATAGATAGATACTTTATTGATCCTGAAGGAAATTCAAGCATCCAGTAACAACATGCAAACATACATTGAACATACATTAGAAAAAACCTATAACACAACATCCATACGTTAAAATTAACTTGAGATAGATCTAAATTTAAATATGTACAGAGAAATGAAACATTTGCAGAGAAAACAAACATTTGCATAGAAAATAAATATATAACTGTGTTAAGAAGTTAACCTGTGCTAAACATCTACACAAAAACTACATAAAAAATAGAAAGTGACCGTAGAAATAGAAATGTTTTATAAAAATATAGAGAAAGAACTACAAATGGGCACAAAGGACTGTGTACAATTAAATTAGGCTGTAAACAGATGAATGCATGTAGCAGAGGTAGTCAGGAGTGACAATGACAGAGAGTCCAGGCAGTAGTGCAAAGAATGATAACATGACAGTTTATTTTATTGTACCTACCTGATGTTTCAGTATCATTTGCACTCATTTTCTCCTGTCTGCGGTTATAACTGGATACAAACTGGGCAGGTCTTCATGTCAGTCCACGTGACTGTGGAAACTACACAACTAGCGATATTTAACCTACGATGAACTCGCGTTGTTGCTGTTAAGTTTATGTTTTTAACAGCACATGGACCTGCAGCGACACGCTGACATCCTGCATATGTAGACAGACTCCTTCTTCTTCTTCTTCTTCTTCTCCTTCTTCAAACCAGCACATAGGCTCGTTACCGCCACCTACTGACCTGTGGAGCCGTAGAGAGGCAGGAAACTTGAACTGAACTAAATTCTCTCAGTTATTCCTGTTAGTCTAAAGTAATTTATAAAAACATTGCATGCTCATTTAAGGTGTATAATGTAATATTATATTATAATATATGTCACTGGCTCTTAAACTGTGGGACAAGTAGCACTGGTGGTATGCAAGCTCCCTTGATTTTTTCCTCCTCTGAGGAATCTCTGAACTTTTTAATCAAATAAATCAATTTAGAAACATTTAATACCATCAATACTACAAGCCATGCTATGAGATCCTTTAATATTATGTCATGTTCATGCAGGTAGTGTGTAGCGCGCATACATCCATGATCCGTTTAAAAGCTAAAAATGTGACCAGGAGGATAGGAGGATAGTAAAATAAATAAATGGTGCAAAAACTCTGCAATCATGACTTCAAATAGGAACTATAAGGAAGAGGAAGTGCAGATCAGGAGTCCTCCTCTTCCATTCAAGTAGCTCTGGTTCATGAATCGGTTTCTTGCAGGAGTCAACAACAGTCAATAATTCTTCATATTAAGAATAAACCTTTCTCCTCCATGAACTTTCTGTAGCTGATGTTTTTCCTGTGTTTCAAAACAAAGTTTCTCCTTCAAGCTAGGAAGGAGAGAGTGAAATGAGGGTATTACGATCTATAACTACACCACAGCATCACCACTACACTTAACTCTTTAGCAGCCACCATTGGTGTTTTCAAGCAGTCACTTCTCACACATTCCTCATGGAAACAGCAGTCAGAGAGATCAGCGTTGCAGGGTGTCTCGGGCATGTTGTTCATTGACGTACAGGTACCAAAGTGAGGAGTAATCAATCAATTGATGATAGAAAAAAGATTTATTTTTTTGGGAGGTAGTTTTTATTATTTAGAGACGTGGCAAGAAAACAGCAACAGAGTAGAGTAGAAAGTTTAACAACACACATAAAAATTCAACATTTTCACTCTCCATGCACTGTGTTGTCCTTTTTTGCTCTCCAGTGTTACCAGTTTGATCACTCTTGCTAAAATATCTTCACTTTTCTTGCATAATTGCCTTATAAATCACACATTGTTTAATTCAGAGTTTGGCTTTTACCTGCTTCAAGCCAGCGAACACATAACAATAACTTCAGTGGCACATTATTGGTTGGTTACATTATTACATTCAATGTGCGATAGCTTGGAAAAACATACAATTTTGGCTTTTTTCTACATTTTCTACTCAGCATTCAATCTGTCCACTTTTGGAGTGCTTGCATAATTGCAGATTTTTTAAATTCTATTCTATTTTATATATTTAATGCTTCAAAAGCATCTTTTGTAAAAACATATCAGTGTTTTCTGAATATTTCCAGCCTCAGTTGTGTGTAAAGCTTTGCGTAAAACACAAGCTAGAAATAAAATAACATAATTTACCTGAGTGATTGTTGAAAACTCTTCAGGAAAGTTTTTACTATAAAGGTATAATCTATATTTTATATTCTACATTCTATACTTTTCATGAAAAACACTCAAAACATGTTTGTGCTCATAAGTAGATGAAACATTCATTTGAGCCACGTATAAAATAAATATCTTTTTGTTCAAATAAAATGTCGCTGGCAGCTGTCATAGAAGACGTCTACAATGGCATCTGAGATTCACAGTATACATCCTGCCCCGGCTCCTCCTCGAATGTCACTTTAGCGTCGTCAGCATCCAACTAAAACAGACACAGAAAAATGCTCAACACCCACAAACACATCCCATGAACACTATCAGACTCTTCATTTATTATAGAGGTAACTACTTACACATTTAATTTCCAGTTCAGTGAAGAGACGGCCGGTCATAAACATGCGTAGAGGGATGGTGAGGATGAGTATGAAGGGAAGTGCGAGGGATACCGGACTGGACTTAACAATCCACAAGACTGCAAGGCACACTATCTGGATGGCCGTGAACAAGTGCATTCGTCCTGTGCTCACCTGTAGCCAACGTGTGAGAGTATTAGTCACATAGTCATGACAGCATGTGCGGATACTTTTCGGCTTCTGATGTGATTTATGGGCTTTAATAGTGACAAACACATGATATGAGTTCATAGGAGCGCTGTGGTCTACCACATTACTCGTAACACTTGTGACCTTTTGCACAAATACTGGTATGCATGGAGAATTTCTACTTAGTGAAGAAGCAGCAGTTAATGAGAGTCTTACTCTGGTAGCATAGGGTTCATCGGGGTGGTATTTCTTAGGGACGAGCAGAAGCAGCATACGATCCCACAGCTGGATGCCATTGAGTGATGTAACTCCCATGTAGAGAAAGATCCCAAACAAGGCCGCCATGGGAATCATCTTTAAGATCGGCTCCATCAGAATTGATAGACCTTGACACAAATAGACATTGGATGGTGTATTGTCAAGACATGCAGTCGTAGAGAAGATAAACTGAGTGACTGGGTGATTAGACAGCACTTACCAACCAACAACGCCACCAGAACGCCACTGATCCTCTGCTCATTCACCTTCTCAATCACAGGTTTCGTTCCTTTGCTCATGACGGTGAGGGCGTTGGCGTGGGTGACAGATCGTACCGTGGCAGCACTGAGCCATGGCACACCAAATATCGCACCGAGCCCTCCCATGCCGACTAGAACCAGCAAATCAAAGTGGAACCCAGAGCCTTTGACCATCTTCCTCTCAGGTTTGCTCACAATGAGACTTTGAACAAATGAAACATATGAATCAAGTTTGGCTAAAACCAGCAATGTAATGTTTTCTGAGGTTGATAATTCAGTGAAATTATTGTTGCGGTATAATGACTCACGTTGTGATCTGAGACTCCAGAAAGATCAAAATGAAGACGAGCAAGGCTGGGACACAACTTGCAAACATAAGCCACACAGGGAAAGTCTGGTGCTCTCCGAAGGGATTGATAAGCCAGCCTCTTTTGGCAGGGTTGGACACCATCAGACCTTTGGGAACCACTAGTTTCTGTAAAGACAAAACCACCAGTTCAAAACATACTGGCTATTAAAAGATCCATTTTACGTGAAAAGAAAAAATGTTAAAGGAACCAACCTGAGTGTAGGTATCTGAAATATTGTAGTCTATGACAACCATGAGGAAAATGGAAATAGGAACACCAAAGTCACCAATCAAACGTCTGACCTGGTAAGTGCAAATACAAAAATAAAAAATCAATGATTAAAGAGTTTAAATTTTAATTAATAGGTTGATAACCTGTTAATTTATAACTGTAAGTAGGTCTTTACTGAAACAATCAGCGATTGTACTCCACAATCTCTGCCAGCTCACCTTTCCAGGAAGAAAAGTGCCGTTCTTGAACTGCCGCAGAAAGAAAGCAATAAAAAAGCAGCCCAACATGAGGCACATGGAGAGCAGGGCTGTGTTGGGGTAAGGTGGCTTAATAGTGTTGATAATAATAGTCGTGTTTCCAGTAGCATTGTCATACATGATCGTCTCTTCAACCTTTGGGTGCCAGGGATTTTCTATCGTTGAATTGAGATGATCGTAATTCAGAATTAGCGGATGGTTCTTAAAGGTCTACAGTGAAATCAGGAGAGATAAAGACAGATTATAATCCAGCCATGAGAAACAGCACTATAATCACAGACATTAAATTTTAAGATTTGAAGATGAAGTATGTGAAATGGGTGGAGATGGTTTTACCCTTGCTAGCTTGGCAAAAGTTTCATAGATGAAGATGAGGGAGATGAGGATGGAGAAGATTTCTTGGGTGAAGCGGGAGATGAAACGCACCAGGAAGCTGCCCTCAAAGGCCACAATGATCACCACAATGATGACCAGCCACACTCCAACCCACACTCTGCCCACGATATACTCAATGTCCTGAGACTTGCAGAACTAAAGGAAGGAAACAGCGGATGAGTTGAGTTCATTTGGGATCATATAGAGCAGCAAGATGTGGATATGATTCAGTGTTATGACTTACAGCAAAGAAGGCCTCTTCAAACACTAACAGAGGACCAGAGAAACCGATCACCAGGACGGGCTGAGCTGCGATTAAGCAGAAGATGATCCCCTGAACGCTGGTGGAGATGAGGAGCTCTGGGACGCCCATCATGTTGTCCACCTTATCAGCTGTAGCAACGAAATGGCGGCAAAGTATAATTAGAATTTATTGCATAGAATAGTAATACCATGTCACAAACACACACATACACATACCCAGCAGTCCTCCAAAGGTGATGGCAGGAGACAGGGCGGCGAAGTAGATGAAGATGACGGCAGCAAGGACCTGAGCGTTAAGAGCATCTGTGATGTCACTTTTGTAGTACTGGTAGCGTTTCTTTATATCTCGCATCATCCCGCCAAACGGTCGACCAGTACGGGACAAAGGGTCTTCAGGTGGAGGTCCACTAGAGATGGAAACTGGGGACAATTTTAATCTAATGTGAGCACTACGAACTGATAATAGAAAAGAGTTCCAGCAAATAATTGGTTTGTTCATGTGTGCGCTGGCTGATAACACTCACCCCTGCGAGGCTTGGATTCCAGGCGGGGTGTCGAATCAGAGGCCTGGGACCTGTCCTGCAAGAGTTTCTTCTGAAAGCTGATAATTGAGGTGAGCATCGCTTCGTTCTGGATCTCGGTGGGTGGGATAACGATGCTGCAGTCCATGAAGTCGGCCACGGCATCTGTCAGCTCACGGATGCTCTTTGCCCGAAATGCTGCCTGATTGAATACCTGGGATGAGGATAGTGGAGGGGATATTAAAACTACAGATTGCCATTTGGCATTTGCATACCGATTTCAGTAAATCCTGTATGTTTGAGAGTTTGATCTGGTCAGTTTTTTTTAAGAATGACCTACATCTAAACCTGAATACAACACTTTATCTTACATTGATAGGGTGGTGTAACTGTTATGCGCTATTGTCACTAGACTGCCCTGCAACCACAGTTTTTCTGCTCAACCGCTACAAAAGCCATCATATCTTACTAACTAATAATGAGTTCTGTTAATGTGTCACTGCTCCCACATTTCAGGTCTGTAGAAAATTTCAGCTAACTTACTTTATCAGCCATTAGTGCTGCCATAGCACGTCCAGTCTCATGGTAGTCCATGTCGGTCTTGCTCGGGCCAACCAGAACAAAGACAAAGCGTACGGGCACCGGGGCCTCCAAGGCAGAGTCGAGCACCACAGATTCCTTCAGACGCACAAATGCAACTGTGGGCTTTTCCAGAAAGTCCAAGGCTCCTGGTTCAAAGAGGCAGAAATATTACACTTGTAGATAAACTCACACATAAACACAAAGGAAAACAAACACAATGAAAACAATGCAAACGCTGGCTTACCTACTAGCACCATGGAGGCCTCTACACGGTCAGATTCATCTCTCTAAAGGAAAACAGATATTGTGTTGGTATTTTTAAGAGTAGAGCTTGCTTTGTTCATCTCTGCTACTTCAAAATGACAGCAGAAGTTTCAATTTAAATCAAATCTGACGCCAGAAGTCTCATTCACTGCCATCATCTGCACCATTGTCGTGATATCACATCATGTTATCATCAATGACACATTCATGTGGATAATCCCATCAGTGGATGGACTCACCCTCTCCTTGACTGAAAACTTCTGCAGGTCCACCCCTGAAGCCAGGGCTTGCCTTTCAGGGTCATTTGATTGGCTGGAGGGGGAAAATGGCGCATGTCATTGGTTGTTCTTGTGAGACTGAGTGGCTGCGATGCCAGACAAGCACACTTCACTGCAATCATTCAACATAATAGATAATTAGATAATAAACCAGGGACAGTTGTGTAGTGGTGCCTGGAGAAGTGGGTAGCAGCAACTCTTGCATGTGTAGCTCACCCAATAGTAGTCGTTTGCCAGCAGTATTTGCACATTGTTACTTAACTTAACTGCTGCTTGATTTAATGAAGAATGATTATGAACTCAACATTAGTCACAGAAGAGGTGCCGGTTTTACAATTAACACTGACAGTAACCACGGACGAGCGAAACAGCTACAGAATTTATGTATACTTTATATCTCATTTGTTTAATCTGCACAAAAACAATGACTATTGCGATTTCCAGTAACTTTTTGGCAACTCCACTGGTTGCATCCACAATTGGTAAGCTTTAAAGTTACAAGTGGGCAGATTTTGTTACCTTTGGACAAAGCCAGGCTCGCTGTCAGTTTTCAGCCTTTATGCGAAGCTAATTGTATTTACTGTACAGACATAAGTGTGGTGTTTTCACGTAGATCTCTCAGCTTATTGAACAAAAGTTTGAAAATACTGTGACCGTATATATATTCTTTAAGGGTGACCTGAGGTAACTACAGTGCACACCGGTCACCTTTAATAAAGACTTAAGCAGACAGGCAGAGTGGCTTGGTGGTTTCATAATTACTGGTTGGATCTCCACAATAGCTATGTGTTCTGTTAAACCTTCTCTGTGCGAGATACTGGAACGTTCACACTTGGAGCTCTGGATAACAACATCAGCTAAAAGCCTAAATGTAGGTCATTTATGTTTGAGTCACTGTTGGGTGATACCTGTGGTTTTGAAGCAGAGAATTCAGCACTCCTTCCCGGTCTGCAGGTCTGATCTCCTTCTTGTTGACCATCTCGTTGACAATCTTCTCTGCGATGCCGGCCAGAGTCCGCTCTTCACAGTCAAAAATGGTCACACCTGTTGGAAAATATTCAGAGACAATCATAGAGAGGAGTGTGAGAGTGTGAGTATGCAGTGTGTCTGTGGTTTAAAAGGAGGATCAGACAAAATGAGAGCTAGAAAGAAGAGCTGAGTGTGCAGAGCTGCATTTTAAGGGTTTAAGCTTGGCAGTACCACGAGTCAGAGAAAATGTAGCAAAGTAGGAGCAACTGAGCTCTGTATTTCTTATCTCACAACCCAAGAATATGAAATATTTTAAAGCCATATAACTTGTATATAAGCATACTACACTCAAAAATCTAATCTAAGAACAATACTTAGTTACTTTTCACCACTGAAAACAGTTACAGACTCATGTTTTGATTAAGACTGACCTGTGTTCATGGTGCGTCGCAGCTGGATGAGGCTCTTGAAGGTGAGGTAGGAGATGTGCGAGCACGCCCAGACCCCAGACTGAGGGTCGAAGCTCTCCTCGTAGCCCCCCCATCGGCCTGTCTCCTGCCAGTAGCTCTGCTCCTTCTGGTCCTTCATTAGCTCCTGCAGCTCCACGTACCTCTAAAGGCACAGAGAAAAAACAGAGGTAAACAGTGGCTGATATGGACATGAACACAGGCACAAACATGCTTGTGTCTGCGAGACAGAGAGTGAAAATCTGGACGGGGCAGGTGGATGAATTAAGCTCGCACCTCCCACAAGCACAGAGCTTTGGTGAACAACTGTGGTTTCACTGCCCACTTCCTACATGTCAGTTTGAGTCACAGGAGTAAAGTATCTATCTAACCTGAATCAAAGGGGAATGAATTTAGTCTTAGTTAGTCTTTTTAGTAAGATTAAGACTGAGAATTTGATACTAAAAAGATTATTAATTTAGTTGATACTCTCTCATTAACTTTAGTAGAAGCAACTCAAATTATTTAAATGTGCATATATGTATGTTAAAATCGTCACATTAGAGAGGAACGGCTGTAAAAAATGGGAAAATCTCTTCTGTGACTTCAAAGATGTCCTCCCTGTATTTTGTTACTGTGTATGCAATCTCAAAACGCATCGGCTATCATCTGACAGTCAATGTTTCTGGCCCTTCAGGTGTAGCCAGGGTATATCCAGAAAACAGGTAACAGATATGAGGGCCAAGACTTACTCTGCAGTCCGGTTAGTAACATGATACACAAGAATGACAAGAAACACATCTCCGCTAATCTCTGCATATGAATACATATGAATAACAACCAATAAGAAACAAAATCATTGTCAGACAATAGAGGACGGCTTCCAAGACTGAATTTTGGCCAATGAGCTCTTCCTCTTTTGCTCTTGACACAGATTGTTGCAACCAAAATCTACTTTAATGTGACAATACATGGTCAATACTACTCAAACTACAAACAAACACTATTACACTAATGCCAAAATCCTAGTCCCTTTGTCTTGCATTAATATGCAGATATGTGTTTATAGAGAATACTGTATATGTGTTTTTTATTTATATTAAGTAACTTGCAATGAGCCAAAAGCCAAGAAAAGTCAGCCTTCTATTTGTATTGCATGTTCCGACATTTCCCAGAAGGACTTTCAAACCTTCTGAATATTGTTGAGTTTGTTACCTTCAGCTAAATTATACTAGTAAAGTAAATTATACTTGTAGGCGAGGAGAGCAATAGAGATGTCCTTATGTATGTCTTACAGATCTCTCTCGACAGGACAAGATAAAATAACATTCATGCTTCACTACAAATCAAAAACATTGATGATATTTTGGGTGTTGTTTTTCCACCGCAGCAGCCACATGAAGCAGCTGTCATTTATATCATCATATTGACAGCACTACTGAGGATAAGGATAATGTGGAAAGGTGATGTCCAGGTGACACTTTGTGTCGATAAGGTAAACATGGCAGTTGTTCTGCTTCAACAACCAACAGGCACCAGGTTCTGGGCCACTGCTAGTTTCCGGTGTGGACATGACTGATGGCTTACCCTGGACATGTTTGGACTGTCAATACATGTCGTGTGCCTGAAGTAGATATACAATGTGTGTGTGTGTGTGTGTGTGTGTGTGTGTGTGTGTGTCCCTTACCTGACACTCTGCACTGGGGTTGGCGTTGGTGTTGAAATTCCAGGCAGCTGGAACAGACACAATTGACCTAGTTAAAACAAACTCTTTTTAATTTCGTTCCAATAACACAGTAAGAATATTTTCCACATTTCATCTTTGAATTTGTTTTCATACACATTTTAAAGTTTAAATAAAATGTGTTTGCGGCGTATTTAGACAAAACAAATGAGGTTCAGATGAACTTTGCTTGTTCAAAGCTTTACCAGAAACCTGTTAAGAATAATCTGAATGAATGATAAAGACATGAATGAACCTGTATAAATAAATAAGGATTTAAGTTGTAGTTGGCAGATGACTTCAGTCTTATGTAAGATATCTCCAGAGTGTCCATTTTATCTCAGATTGGATGGGAGCACTGAAGTTGTCTGTGACAACAGAATGATTTATTTCCAAAACACAGCTGAGCAAAGGGGTGGAAGATTTAGATTAGACCGACAAGATGTCTGCAGTCCATCCGTGCGTGTGTGGGTGTGTGTGACTACAAATATGCATGTTCTTATGTGGACAATGAATACATATGTTATGTCAGTAGGTGTAAGTGCAGTGTGCACACACAGCTATAGATGTTTCTGCAAAGGATCTTTGCAGATTTCATTCATTCAAGTGTCTCAGTTTGCACTGAGATGACAATTTGTAACTTTATCAATTTGATTTTGCACATACATGTACACTTAAAAAGTATGCATGTGATAAGAGAATAATTCATTTTCACTCCTTATGAAAATATAGCTGCACTTGGCAGTGAATTCAGACTTTATTTTCCTTCACTTCACCACATAATTTGTGAGTGTATTTTTTCACTTAAACATAAGTCAGGCCTTCTTTTACTCTTCTGAAATTTCAGCATTAAATTTGAGCAACACATTGACACATTATGTGTTATAGTAAATTAAACTGGACCCTCTGTGTCGTCTTTAAGATGCCTCGTAACCTGAATCTGTTCTGCAAACTGGTGTCACCTCATAACTCTGATCACTAAAAACTGTAACTATGTAATGCATCGTAAATTTCTCGTCGGTTCTTTCACATTATTAGGCATGAAATCTGCAAGCTTTGGTGCATTACAGGACTTGATTTCTTGTAAAGTGTTTGCAAAGTGTTGGAATAATTTCAGACTAAACAGAAAATCTTGCACTAATCTTTGAAAATTATCCTCCTACAGCATTGACCATGAGACAATAACAACATTAAGTGTGCAGTTTCCAAGAAGTGCTCTGTTCCCATACTGTACTGTTCATGAGTTACATCAGTTACAGCTTTGATTGTATTATTGCATAAATATAATTTAGAACTGGATCAGAAAAGGTGACACTTACCTCCTGCAGGCACTCGCCAAGCTGACAGCAGTGACAAGCGACTGACCCCAGAACAGCAAAAAAGCGTGACTTTATAAACACCACCTCTTTAAAGCCACATGTGTGTATGTGTGGGTGCATGCTGCCTGACAATGGGTGGGACTAACACATGCGCACACACACACATGCACACACCTACACACATGGACATGCACACTCTAATTCTCTCTGAAACACACATCCAACAAAGTGATGTGTTCTCACCCATAATATTGATAGTAAATACAGAGGCTTGGAATGTGCAGAAAACCAGTCGCACTGTGTCATTATCCAACCAGCATCTTATCACATTTAATGTCTGTGTTTGGAGGACAACAAAGGCTTGGATTACACTGCCGGAGCTGCCACTCACCTTCAACATCTCCGTGGCAGAGAGTGAAACTCTGGGATAAGTCGGCTTTTATCCTCTCTGCTTCTTCTTCTTCTCTCTTTAAGATCAACATCTCGTATCTGTCCTGAAACTGAGGCCTGAGACAAAACTATTAGTCACCTGTATGTTTGAGTTTGAATCTGCAGGCAAAAAAAGAGGCAACTTACCCTGTGTAAGGGATGTAAAGGGAGCGCTCGTTTTCATTTTTGCTCTGTTAGATTAAAGAAAAAAACACATGGAACCACAATGAACCATTTTAAAACCCAGTTTTTCACCGAGTGGTGACATTTAGATATTCTATTCATTATTCCAGCAGCAGTGTAGTGTTATACTCTCATAAAGTTGTACAACTCACAAGACAGATTAAGCAAATCTTCCTATAAGGGTAAGATATCCTGACTTTTAATCCCTTCAGGTCAAGCTCCACAGCCACTCGATCCTACCTTACACATAATGCTTAATAATGTTTTCTTATTAGTTTTTTAAAAATAGAAATACAAAAAGCCTCTGGCATGTGCTGGAGCTGCACGAAAATTAGAAGGAAGTCTCTCCTTGAGTTATTACTTCAGACATTTCAGGCCCATTTCTTTTTTTTTTTAAATTATCAGTTTAATATGCACAAAAACTGGAGGATACAGCCAGCCACAAGAAACAAAAAGAGGCAGAAAATAAATCAATTAAAACAACTTCAACAAAAGAATTAAATCACATGGCAACACGATAGATACTTACGGGTCCCTGCTGCTACTTAAATTACAGAGGAAGAAAACTTTTGGCAAACAAACCATTTTAGAGCAAAGAGAAGTAAATTATACCTCATCGTGCTCCCCACAGTTCTGATAGTGTATTATAACTGTTTGTAATTTTAGGTTTTGCAGAAAAATCAGCAAAGTTAACACCATTTTCCTCAAAACTGTTCTCCAGCACTGTACCCTGTAAGTAACTTCTATTTCCAAAACACGTATATTATACTTTATTTCTCTTTTCCACCTAAATGACTCATACGGTGTTCTCTGTGGTCTTGATTTTAAGTATTGGTGCGTGATTCATGCAGTGTTAAAAAGAGTTAATGTACCAATAATACATTATGTGCATGTTCTGTATTCATTGACCCACAGTGCAACAGGTTGTACCGTGATGTACACTTTATGCATTAAGCTACTGAAATCTAAAAGGATCTCTGTGTGGACTCGGATGCCCTGATCCAGCATGTGTGTGTCTGTTTCCACTCACAGTCCTGAGGAATGGGTCGGATGCCATTGTATACCAAATCCTTCACCGTGTTTCCTGTTGATAAGTCAGCAGTAATGTCAATTACCCGTAACACACATCAAGTCATTCATCCTTAAAAACAGTCAATAAAAGATGGAGTCAGAGTGTTTCGCTGTGTCAGACTGGTTAAACAGTCTGTCTGTGTGTTGTTATGTTAACCTTTATACTGCAGTGCTACCTTTGTGATTTCACCTGAAATATTGCACACACACACACACACACACACACACACACACACACACACACACACACACACACACACACACACAGTGTATGTGTTTACACATGCATGGCTGCAAACGTGCATACATGTCTACAAGCCCACGTGCATTCTCACAGGTGTCTGTCTGATAATTACATAAGAGATGACATCAAAATATGTGCGTACACAAGCTACAGTATATGTTACAAGTTAATCTTCACATCTTCAAGATATGATTGATCTTTCAGCAGTGATTGTAAATTAATCCATGTGTCGTATTTTACTAGATCATTATATTTTCTGTATGTAACATAGAACATTTTGCAATAAATACTGGCCCACAGACGAGTGAGACACTACATAATTATGTGAAGCTGTATGTAAATGTAAAAAGCACAAAAATTCACTCTGACCTGTAGTGGAGAAGAAGTATAAGTGATAAAATATAAATACTCAAGTACAAGTAGCTGAATGTTGTACTTAATCTGCAAATGAATATTTAAGATATCTAGATTAGTTGATCTGACCTCATTCATCATATTTAATTCACCCACAGTGCTGCCTGGAGGGTAAACTCTGTCAATTTATGCCTCAAATGTTTTTTAAAGTCGCTGCCCAGCAAAGTTTAAATGCCCTGAGTTATAAACACTGACGTGTAAGAGTACTCGTGCGTAGTACACTCACCCAAAAATGGGCCAGCAGTGTTTGCACATTGTCACTTAACTTCTGCAGCTCGACTTCAGAGAATGAGGATCATCACGAAATCAACATTAGCTACAGAAGAGGTGCCGATATTGCAATGAATACTGACCCACAGATGAGAGAGCCAAGTACATAATTCTGCATTTTGAGTGAAGTATTTCTTACTCCACCCACTCGTGAAAATTGGATTTGCCATTCTAGGAAAAAAAACTTCAGCTTACGATGAGTGATGAGCATCAGAGGGCATTTAGAAGTGTGTATACTCAACGCACAATGAACATTAAATACATTCTGCACATCCTCCACACATGAAAGAGGCAGAATGGGGAGTATTTACTCACCCATATACAGAGTGTAATCCAACAAATACAGCAGTCTGACAGACGTGTTTACTATACACGCATTTAAAACTGTATAAACTGTAAATAAAGGACACCAGCAGCAGCTTATCAGTAGTGATACATCATTCATTCTATGAGCAGATTTTTTTTATTATTATTATTTGGTACAAATGTCATGTATAATCACCACTGCTAACTGATAGATGTGAACAAATCTTCAGATGTAATATGACACTGTTACAGCGACACGTCACTCATAGAATTATAATAAAAACAATAATTATAGTAAAATTATTTTAACAAGCAATTTCTCCTGAGAAATAAATAAATCATGTTTACCTGTGGAGAGCTTTTCCAGATGTGTTCACTTCAGCTCACAGTCAAGACAGTAGAAAACATACTCTGAGGTACCTCTTGTTAAAACTTGATATGACCCACTGATTAGCAGTCAGCATGTTCAAGAGTCAAGAGTATAAACTGACCTCAGAACAGTGTTTGAAAAAGGGGCTCCAGCACTCAGGGGCTCCAACACCAGTAAAAAGCCACCACTCCCTCACTTGGACAGGAGCAAGATAAAAGCTGTCCAGGGGCACAGGGGACGCTATCAACCATCAACATCTGGCTCACACAAGGGGCTATCCTACAGAGGCTGACCCCTCCCTGAGCCCTCACCACACCCAGCCAGAGGCCACAGGTACTGCGAATGCTCTCAAAAAAAAAAATAGCGTATAGAAATATAGAGTTGAAATATGACCACCGTGCATTATACACATAGAAACAGTGATGGTGAAGATTTATCAGATATTACATACAATATGCATTTGTGCACAAAGGCCTAAAGATGAAACTATGATGAAAACATGCTCCTTTACATGACTGTAATCTGCAAAATGCATGTTTCTGTTTGATGTGCAAGTAATCACAGAGTAATAAAAACAAACTGAATTAGTGATGCTGATTAAATTAAAGAATAATGATAATTCAACAGCTCAAGTCCAGTGGAAGAGATCTGACAGTAAGATTATGAGCCAGAAGACCTATAACTGGCACAGTCGTTGTTGTTGTTGTTGTTGTGTTGCTGATGACTTGCAGAGTTATTTTGAGATACACTCACAAACACTACAGAGTGACAGACTTTATCTAATGAGTGCAGAATAAAAGTAGCCATTGCTACTGGTATCATTTTAACATTTCATCTTAGAATAAATTAATGTATCTAAGTTGTTAAAATTAGCTCAACCTCAACTAACATTTGAAATTTACATAACGAGTACTTTCTTTTTTTTTTTTTTAGTTTAGTAGTTTTTAATAGTTTAGCTTTTTAGTAGTTGTAGTTTGTAAGTTTTTTATTTTTAAAAATAATTTGTGATGCTTTTCAATAAATAAACACAAACACAGACAGATCCAACAATACCAACAAAACACAGTGACTACAAGAGCTAAACATCTGACACATCTATGATAAATGATGTCCTTACACATAATACAAATAAATAAATATGTTGTAAAAATATCAGTTTATGACATCCTATAATTGTAATAATGAGTACCTTTGCCATATAATCAAATTTTTCTGATAATGCATCAAAAAAAAAAGTTAATATAATATAGAAATGCCTCATAATGTTAAAATATTCAGCACATTGCACATCATTCTTTAAAATGCTGACAGATGTACCCAGATGTGAAGTATTGTATGTGAAAGTGGTCAGAGAGTATCTACACGTCACCCCCTGCACACACATCATTTATCTCAGTCCTAACAGATGGAGAGCTGACCAAACCCTTTTGAATGAATGTTTCTGACAGTTTAGCAGCATGATGAATCCGAATGCACTGGACACTTGATGCAACTGAAAGGCCTAAACGTAGGTTTACTAGGTTAGGATCAGGCACAGGCAGGCAGGGTATCAGCAACAGGTAGTCAGAGGAGGAAGCCGGGAAACAATCTGGCAACTGAGCAGCAGCTGTGCAGGCAGGAGGTCGATGACAAGAGACGTCAGGTGATGAAGGGAGGAGAGAAATCTAGTTAGGCTGCCAGGTTGGACGTGACTGGATGACATACTGTACTGTATGAACTTTAATTTTTTAAATAAAAATTAATGATATGACGGCTTATATATTGTAACCAATGGCTTTGTTAGTAGTTGGATACATCTAATTTATTAATGCTTTATAGATTAGGGTTGAGAAATTCTAGATCAGTTCATAATAAACAGTCAATAAGGAGCTTTTGGGCTGCCAGGTTTTGAGAAATCCATTTGGCTGGTGTAGCATTACCTTTTTTGTCTATTTAACATTTTGTAATTTATCAGCCCATCAGACCCTTTAATGGACTGTACTCACACTTTGGAAAAGAGCCACGGCACATTTGGCCCAAAAGTCATATATTTTCAACTAAAGAGAAACTCACAACCCTTAAATGATGAAATAACGACTTACACACATTTATAGATTAGATGACTCACAATAAAGTAAGACATTAAGTCGTCATTGGAAAGGCGAAGCAACACTGATCAAAAGGATTGTTCTTCTCTTACAAGAAAAAAGCTTTATTACATTCTTAAACTGATATGTAAAGAATGATTAAATGATTTATTAACCCTAAAACAACAACCCCCTTTAAAGTGTGCTTTATTACAAACTGATCCCCACAGATACACAACATGAGGTTTATTGTTTTGGGAAAAAACCCAAAATACATAAATGCAAATACAAACATATCCTCTTTCAAAGAACAGAATTAGTAACTTGAAATTGTCGTCTCTGAACAGACGTGGTCTTTGATGATGTTGTTCTTCAGCTCAGCAGGGGGCAGCATTGTTTTAGTCATCAGTGTAACTGAAACCTGTGAGACACACAAAATGTGGATTCTTTAGTTTCATGAACAATCAATAGTGATTTTCCCGGCTGCATGTTCTTGATCACGACCCAAAACTAATATTTTAAAAGTATCAAAATAACACTGGCACAGTAAAATGAGTGGGGAAAAAATGCTCTAATGGTTCCTGATCCTTAAATGTGAGGATTGCTGTTTTTCCTTTATTTATTTTTCCATTATTTGAATATATTTTTATTTGTTCAATAATTTAAAAGTACTGTGAGGGTTTTGCTTTGGACTCTGGGTGACTGTGATGGTATTTCTCACTATTTTCTGACGTTGGAGTGGAGAAAATAATCTGCAAATTAATCCAACAGTCTAATACAATATAGTTAAAAAAATACCTGAACCAACAGTGACATGCTGCTCTTATATGAATTCATGAGTAACAATAATCTAATGATAGAATATTTAATAGTCTAACAATCACAGGGACGTTTTTCTGCACTTACTTTAATACTTTAAGTGCATTTTATTTTTTAGTAACATTTGGTACAATGCAGGACTTGTAACAGTGTTTTTACAGTGTGGTGTTAGTACATTTTCTTGAGTAAATGATCTGAATACTTCTGCGTGGACTTAACTCGTCTAGAGACCATCCTCAAACAAGAAAAGTCACATTTTTGAGGAGATTTAGTCGTAGAAGCAGAAGTGAAAAACACCTGCATTCAAAGTCAGAATTACTGAACTCCAGACTTTATTATTATTATTGCAAGATGTTCTCTAGAAGTGAAACATGAGAAAAAAATACATTTTACTACAAAAATAGACTTCCAACACATTTATGACATGTGCAGTTTAAGTTTTTATACATGGTTTGTACATTCACTGGATTGGCTTTTACAGTGATGCAGTCCAACATAAACCTTCCTGTGCCTCTATGATTACTGTGTTTGAATCCAGCACTCACATATAATATTGTGTTATATGTGAGTGCTTGTGCTTCATATCACCCAAATCTGTGAGTCTCTGAATGCATAATGGGCTGCATTGACGGTCAACAGCCTGAGGCTCATTTTTACCCCCATGTGTTAAAACCGAACCGTGTCTGCTCAAACCTGATCAATACAAAGGCCTGTTCATCCCCGGAAAAAAGTGCCTTCAACACCTGCTGAACATCGATACGTCAACAGAGAAATGAAAAACTTTGAAATCAATACTTTTATTATCGATTGATCCGGCGGGGACAGCAAGCAAACATGTTCTACACAAACACGTGGACGTCATGTTTAAACGGGGAGCGCAGACATGACTGGATATGCACAGAGAATATCAACATGCATCACATGCCACAGCCATGATGTCGACGTGGAGGATCTCAAGTTGTCTCTGGGTTCAGGTCAGGTCACAGTTAAAGGTCATGTCACAAGTTCTTCAATAGGGGAGACACTTCATTCATTCACTTGTCCGTTCATTCATTCATGCATTCGATATGAGTTCTGGAGGGAAGCAAGCAAAGCTCAAGAAACATTTGGTCAGTTCATTTTCAGTGCATGTGTGGAGCCAGTTTGACTTCCAGGAACGTCTCACCCGATTAGATAAAACAGCAAAGAAGCAGCCCTGCGGCTCTGAGCAGGATGAATAAAGTAAATAAACACATGAATGATTTTTTCTTCACATACATGAATCAGATTCTAACGTTGAATGAACACGTTGTGGCAAAATATGTTTCTGGTGTTGGCAGCTAGTGTGCAGAGGATGGAGGGGAGAATGTACAGTAAAGAGGGAGAAAAAGGGGGATAGACACATCAGATCAATAAAGCGCAGATGAGGGAGTCCCACGGGGAAGAAGCGGGGGTTTGTTGCCATCTGGCATGTCCGGGGTTCACTCGTTTTCATCCCCACAGCAGCCACACAATGAAATTAAAGATATCTGCACCGGCTCAGCAGCTCAAACCTTTATTGCACATAATGATGCTGCTTTGTTGGACTTGTTGTTTACCAAATAGACTACATATCAGGAATGCATCGGCGGCACTACAGTACTTTAAAGGTTCTTTCTAAACACAACATGATATCACTCTCATGCCAGTTATTGGTGTGAGTGCTCTCAGAGTAATTTAAGGGCTTCCTTGGCTCGTCATATGATGCCTCGCCATCTATTACAGTACATTAGAAGGAAAGCTCGCAAAGAGACTATGGATCACGTTCCCAGTGCTGTTTGTGCTCCTCTGTTGCTGCTTGCTGTGAATGACAGGTGGTCTCCTCTTCCTCTTCAAGTCAGTGTTGGCAAAGAAACAATTTTCACATGTTGAAGATGAACAAACGTGAGCGCACGGGAGATGAAATATAAACAAGCATGCAAAGCTTACCAAGAATGAGACAGATGTAGATGTAAGCTAACACACACACACACACACACACACTTTTTTACGCAGGACCGGCCACCTGGAACAAAATCCTTTTCTCGGAACCTGATATGTCGGACAGTGAACGTCTCCCAGACCACCCATCTTCTGTCCATTCACTGGTGACAGATTGTCATTGTATTGTGTGTGTGCTTGTGTGTGTGTGTGTGTGTGTGTGTGTGTGTGTGTCTTTGTGTCCATGTGCTCGCATCTGTGTGACAAAAGGGGCACAGTTTTGTTTTCACATCCACATTTCAGTGAAATCTTTGCTCTGTTTTATTCTTTTTACTGAACATAAACTTGTGATTGTCCAAAATCAAAGTTGTAAATTTAAGCTTGGGTGTCTGATTCAGTTCAGTTCAGTTTTTTTTTTTATATCAAATTATAATATTACAGACATTTAAAGGGAAAGGAGTCTTGAAAGTCACACAAAGCGATCATAAAAAGACTTTCAATGTGACAGAGAAGCAAATTCTTGTCAAAGGAGTCGTATACATTTAACTGCTTCTGTCTTTTATTTATTTATTCTTTTCTACACTGATATTATTTTATGTCAGATTTGAATTTTTTGCAATTCACCTTTTATTTTTTCAGATTTTATGACATTTAATATGAATAAAAATGTTTATAATTCACAGAAACATGTTGAAAATGAGCAACTAGATTCAAATACACAGAAAATCTATGACAAAAACAAAAAAAAAGTGTAAAAATTTAACCATATTTATGTCACTACTCTTATAGTCTTTTGTTTAATGGGTTATGGGTCTTTCAGAAGAGCCAACGGAAGAGACGATTTCTGTCGAAATGGTTGTTTGTTCAGAGTGTGCTGTTGTTGTGAATCATCTCAGCATTTTAAAGAGTGATTTTGGGTGGAATAAGCTGTGATTCTCTTTAATGAATTACAGTGACCACACTGAAAATTGGATTAATCTATTTTGGCCCATATAAGTGACTCTGAAATGGATTTTCTTTCTTTCCGTCTCTCTCTCTCTCTCTCTCTCTCTCTTTGCATCCATGCATTATTTATCCACCCATAGAAACCCCGCTTCCTCTCTCTCCTGCCCCCCACTGCCCTCACTCCTTATATGGGCTATATAAATCACTGTCTCTCATCAAGATGAATCACGTAGAACAACAACATTCTTCAATCTTAAAAACATGTACACGTAAAGGTCAGACATGTTTATCGTCTTTAACAGTAAATCTGTGAAAGGAAATAAACAGCTGCCGTGTTTGAAAGACTACAACTGCATTATGGCAGGTCTGATTTATATCTAAATCACATTTACACCTAATTTAATCACAGTTACATAACAGTGTTGTAGTCAAGACCACCTAAACTGAGACCAAGTCACAAGCAAGGCCAAGATAAGACCAAGACTTTAAGGAGTTGAGAACAAGTCAAGACCAAGACCAGACTGTATATTTAGATAGCTTACATGTATATTCCTAAAATCTCCCAAAAAAGATGAGGGGGTGAAGATAAGTCTGAAGAGTCGTCCACAGTTTCTTCTCCTGCATTCACCTCCTTGTGAAGGAGTGCACGTAAATGGTGGCTGGAGGGTTGGAGAGTTTTATTTTGTACAAATGCCTGGTATTGTTTCTGTGTGTGCTATGTTTTTGTTTTCTTTTGCTAATGTGTACTTAAAAAAAGCAAACCATGAGGTTAACAAATAAATCGGACAGTGCACAGGAAATGTAGGGACATCGCCACAGTTGTAGTCCTGAAATAAAATCCTGAATCCTCCTTGTTCGAGACCTTCAAAAAGTCTTGAGATCAGTCTCAAGACCAAGACCAATTTTGAGTACTACAACACTGTTACATAATATTAGTAAATGTAAAGAATTTATTGAGGCTTTGATCTAAATATCAGAGCTGGATGTAAAATGTATGATACTGCAACCTTTGCCTTTATG
Source organism: Argyrosomus regius (assembly GCA_946959425.1). NCBI lineage: Eukaryota > Metazoa > Chordata > Actinopteri > Sciaenidae > Argyrosomus > Argyrosomus regius. The sequence continues at coordinate 6,492,330 of OX336900.1, read as the reverse complement.
ATAAGTAGTTTTAGACAGAAAAAAGTCAAATTACGAAACTGTATTTTATAATAAAACACTGTAAAAACACGAGAACTTCAGCTGTGGGGAGGTTGGAAGCCTACAAATTTTCTCACCACTGTGTGGCTGCATATCTACTTCCACAGTATCTGAAGTATACCATACTGTGCTACACCTGCTGAAAGGTTGCAGAGAGCTGCATGTGACAGCATGTTTTTAAGGAGGAAAATCAATTAAATGCTTTTTCAAATAAGGTCATTATCATGCCAAAAATGAGTCACCACCTAGTTGCTCTTGAAATAACAGTGAACTCCATCAAAAGAATAGAAATGAAGTGATAATTTATTTTTTGCTGCAGGGAAATTCAGTTTGTGCAGGCCGTGCACAAACATGACAAACTGTCACACGTTCACACGCGTAAACAGCTATGTCAATGCTCAATAATCGACCTGCTGGTCTTCTGTGTACAACACATTGAACAGGATGACATGTATAGTCATGATCTTAAATAGAACACGACGTGCTCCTCGGTTTATATCAGGCCAACGTTTGGCCTCAGGTGTCAGGCCTAATCCAACAGGATGTTGGCTCTTCTTATGCATAAAAGCAGCAGTGCTATCTTGTGATTCCACCTCACAGACAGATTATATCCAACATGGGATTAAAAGGGAACAAATATTAGTGCACTCCAACACAAAAATGCAGTTTATATGCGTCTAATTTAGAGCTTAGACTAGGAGGTGATGGATGAGAGATTCAGAGGTAGTAAGATCATCATACTCTTTTTGCATTAATGCTGCTGCAAATTTGAAGTGGATTGTATGAATCTCAGGTTTCTGGGTTAAAGGTGCATTCACACAGTGAGTTGTGAAAGTCTGTTGATGTGGCTGCATGTGTACAGGCTCTGACAGGCGGTAAAACAAGGCCAGTGCAAGGCTTCAAGGAGACAAAGTCACCAGGCAGAAATAGACAATGAACAATCTGATGAATCTCAAGAGTTGGAAGTTGTTGGAGGGAGTCGAGTGAAAGTCTGAAAACCACTTAACCAGCTGCATTGATTCAGTTGGCACTGGTCTGTAAATCACATCACGATTTACACAAGACTTCATTTGTCATGTGATAAAAATTTAAGGTGGTTTGTTTGTCGGTTTGTCCGGCTCAGCAAGAACATCCCGGAGCATTAAGCTCTTATAAAGAGAGAGCAGGTTCGTGTGTGTGTGTGTGTGTGTGTGTGTGTGTGAGTAGTGGGCGTGGATAAGGAGATGTCTCCTTCCCTGAAGCCGTTCAGCGTGTCTGACATTTGAGCCCAGTAGGAGAAAAGCGCACAGAGCCGAACATCCAATGGGTCAATCAGAGCGAGTTTCCTCACTGACTGGATTCTGTCTTCAGTCGGAGCTTCTGTCCTGAGTGATCCCCCGCTGCTTTACGCACTTGTTAGTGTTAGAGTGTTCTTGGAGAGTTTCTTTTTTTCACCTCCTCCAAGAAGTAAACTAAAGAAGAGGCGCACGGACGCAGCGATGACAGCCGAGTTTATTCCACTTCGAAGTCATTGAGACCCGCATCCCTGCTGCGCTGCATCCGATCCGACTGACCCTTCTGGGAAGATACAAAGGAGATACAAGGATGAATTCCGCTTTCATAGCAGTGTTACTTGGAGTGGTGAGTAACCTCTTGCATAATCAACGTGTGCATTAAATGTTTGCCACAAACTGAACTTGGAGGTTAAATCCTTCCTGTGCGTAAATACGCATTCACAAAGCTCAATAAAGGGAGGATAGATATAAATTGGTGGTAGTTTTTGAAAACCTTTCCACATAGGAAACACACAGGAAAAATCTGTGTCAAGTTACAAGCCTTTCTCTGCGTCAAATGCCTTTAAATTTCCTATATGACAGTTTAAACGACACGAGTTTCTTCTCTTTTTAACGTGGTACTTGTTAAATTGTCTTTAATAGACCCTTTAGGTGTGAAAAGTACGAATCCTGTCCTTGCACCTGTCCTGTCTCCAGTCTGACAATGTAAAGCAAAGCGGATGTATGCAGCAGCCATTCAGGTTGATACTTTATAGCTCCACTTGCTGGATGTGTAGTTCCACCCTTCTCAGTTACATGTGGCCCTACAGACAGCAGGACAATATAACAATGTCACAGTGGTCTCTGTGGAGGAGCTCGCCAGCAAACTGTGTGTTAACTGATGAGGCCTTTTGGTGAATTTACTGAGGTTTTTTTTCCCACCTTTAGCAGAAAACAACAGCAGAGAGAATACATGAAAACTCCGGGGAGCTACAGCTCACAATCCACCTGATTTATCTCTAATTCCCCGGTGGCCACTCATGCACAGGAAGGAAATATATTCTCCTTCTTCTTTCTGACAGGACATGGTCAGTCAGAGCTGTGCTTCGGGCTTGTCAGTGTCCTGGTTTAGGAACAGGGCTGCATCACTGATACATGACAGCTGCTACCACTGATGGGTATGCATCCTCTGCTGGCTCAGCGCATGCAATATTGATACAGCCTGAACCACCATCCCCTCCCCTTTGCTGTTCCTCTCCTCCTTCCACCTCACATCACTCGCTTCTTCCTCTTCTTTTCCTCCGTCTGTCTGTGTTTTCCTCTCACTTCATAAGCAGATGATGATTCAGCATTGTTTGGAGGGCATTAACAGTAATGTCTTTGCCACTGGTGTTCCCACAGCCGTTCACGATCCATGTCTGGATTTAAATTAGGCCCAGCTTATTGGAAGGCTGGTATAGTGGAACTCTAATGGCTTAACAAGCGCTGACAGCTGAGGTCCAGAGGTTAAGTGCCTCCAACTGAAAATTGACTGGAGCATTAGTAAGATTGGTTGGAGCTCTGAAGTTATGTGTCCAGATGCTCCTGCGCATGCATTTCTGCTCGCTTGTTGCTGTTAGTCTGTGATCAACTTGCTTCTTGCTTCTTAGCTTCGGGGAGATTGGCTGACAAAAGTTGAAGAGTGCAACCCTCAAGTTCCCATGTGAAAACCAATTATAGGAAACGTGCAAGTCGAGCTACAACTTGCTAAGTGCTACACATCCTTTTCTTTCATTCCACAAGCTATTTGCTCAAATTACATTATCCAATAATTCATCTGCATGCACAACTTAGCAGTCATTAGCGATGTACTTGAATTTCAGTTTTCGGTCTCGGAGAGTTTTGGGTGTTGCACCCACACCCGGAGTTAGAATGGGGTCAAAGAAAAGTACAAGCCAAACGTTGAAAACATTGGTACTTGGACTTATTTCAAAAGCGTCAGACATTTTAGAGCAGGTTTGTTCACATGTGAGGTTGTTTATGCGTATGCGCAAATGCATGCATGTCGATGGGCGTGCACAATGTATGAGGGGTTAGTTCAGGGAGAGCAGGAGACTGGTTGTTGCGTAAGGTGTGTTGTGAGGTTGTGGTGTTTGCTGAGGTGAACACACATATAGTGAAACATTTAATTGTCGCTAAGTGAGTGTCACATCTCAAAAGTCAACTTCTCAATTAAAAACATATATTCAGTGGCTTTCTGCATGTTTGGTACGACCATAAAGCGGATGGTTAATTAATGTAATTGTAATTAAACCATTATAATCACCAAAACTAGAGTTACAGTCTCTGCAGAGTGTTTTTGAACATATTATCAGCTTGAGGTGACGTGAATACTTTGTTTCCCAAAAGTCTCAGTTGTAAAAACAAGGACATTTTCTGCAAACCAAGCCAAATGTTTAGATATCGTCAGGCATGTTGCATGAAACATTTCAAGTCAAAAGTTTCCCCACAAAGGCAAAGATACATTCTTGAACATGGACAAGATGGATAACTGAATACCAGAGACTTGAAGGTGAATGGGCCGTAACGCCATCAAGGTCAAGAGGTGTGTGCTTGTGTGTGTGTGTGTGTGTATGTGACTGTGTGTGATTATCTGCCAGCTGACTCAGAGATGCCGGAGGGGACACTTGATGTTTTTTAGAGCTCGTTTCTCTTGTCAGCAGCATTCCACACACACCTGACGCCTGACGATTTATGTTAAGTACACCTCCTTCACGCTAATGCACCCCTCATGCACGCATACACACCCTGTGTGTGTACAATGTGTATGGCTCATTCAGGTAAAAAAAGAAAAAAAAAATCTCATTCCACAATATTCAAATCAGTGAAGAGCTAAATGGCTCACATGTTGTTCATGAGTCTCCAGGAGGAAGCTCACCTGTGCCACTTTTAGTGAAATATGGGGTCAAAACAAGTCTATGATATACTTTTGCCCTCTGATGTGTGACTTATCGGCTAACAGAAGATTGTTTTAAATGATGGCCCAAAAACAATCACTCCTCATATATCTGGAGAGAATGAAAGACAGACCTCTCCTGTGGCTCGGTGTCAGAGGGCAATTGCTGCTTTGGTTAAGGTTTGCTTAGAGGATCAAGGTGTGTAGAAGATAAAAAAAAAAAAAACTCGGTGTGTGTGAAGGAGAAGATTTAGTGTGATGTAATGTAAAAGATCACAGAAACTCAAAGGTCTCACATAAACACAGACTCTGAGAACCATCCAGGCCCGGGCGTGAGAGTGCAAGTGTAATGTAGAGGCACGCACAAACATCTTCACCTGTCAACAGCCTTAAGATGAAGCACTCAACAAGTTACTGTTTGAAGAGTGAAGATAAGACGTAATACAGCTTTACCTGGTCTGAGTGTGATATTGTTAATGTATTTGTGACTTTACACGTGGCTGGTACTTTGCGCATATTCGATGCAGGTTTAGAATTGAAGTTGAAGTGAGTCATGTGTCTGATCAGGTCCTGAGATTTCCAAACTTTTCACGTTTCTTTTGGCCGACCGCTCCGTCCTTAGATTATAGGTTTCATGTGTCTAAGCAGCTCAAACAAAAAGTCATTTATTTCCTCTTTGATTGTTTGAACACGTTTATGAGCCTGATAAGGAAGAGCTATTAGGGATTTCTCAAGAAGAACATACGTGATAGAGAAAGAACAGAGAACAATGGGCAATTTTGTGGAGCTGAAATCTGTTTTTTTCATCCCACTTCTTTCCCATCACTCATCACACAAGCCTTCAGATTTATCCTGCAGCCTGTTGCAGGGTCTTGACTCCTAGGCTGGGAACCACTAGTTCAGTGGTTCCAAAATAAATCTTAAGGGGATGCAGTGTGATTAAAAGAAGGAGAAAAAAAAATCAGCTTAACAGACTATTGTTTATTTTGTCTTTCTTTCTGTTGGCTTTTCACAACAGCTTCTCACATTGCCCAGTGCTGGACTTTGCTTTAAATAAATAGAGTCCATTTTGGGGTGTTAATGTTACTGTTAATCTTCTGGATGCTGCTAAATGTAAATATCACTTTGTTTTTCCGACTTTGAGTGATGTCTTTGTCTTTCATTGGAAGGTTGGGGCTCTGGCCAATAAGGAGAAATGTTACTCAGGCCAGTATACGACCAGCGGAGAATGCTGCGAGCAGTGCCCACCTGGCGAGGGCGTCGTCAAACCATGCGGAGCCACGCAGACTGTTTGCGCCCCCTGCCTTGACAGTAAGTAACAGCTGTGTGATTGTCATGCGCAAACACACAATTTATAATGTGCATACATTGATGAACGAGCTGCGTTGAACCCTCGACACACACGTACTGTACATCATGTCATGTATTCAGCTCTGGTTTTGATGTGTTGACCAGTGGTAGTGATTTAGTGTTTCACTGGACGCAAGAAACATCAAAATCGCTGCCACTGTGACATTCTTTCTCTAAGTTATGTCCTCTTCATACAAATCCTCTACTGTTTTTTTTTTTTTGGACTATTGAAGTCACAGTAAGTTTGCAGGATCCTAAATTAGAGTGATGTATCTGCTAAGTCAGAATTAGGATCCAAATCCTGTCCATAAATCTGGATGATGGTTTCTGTAGTTTTTGGCAAACATCTTGATTTAGTCTGACTTTAATAGTTTTGCTGCTATTTTCTTTCATTTGGTTGTAGCGACTGTAATTATGTTCCCACTCTTGGATTTGTTCTACATAACTCTCCGCAGCAGAATTCAACATTAAATGAAGTAACTTTGACTTTTTAAGTCAGGAACATAAATAAGACTGCAGCGATTCCTTGAGGCTGTACTTAGACACACTGGTGTGTTAAACTAAATGCTAAAATATATAACATTTACCCAATCTTACTACAAGTACAACTGACGCTGATGGAAATGTTTTGCAGGAATCATGGGATACATTAAAATGTTGACTTGTAATGGTGCTAAATCCAGATTGAGGGGATCCCCAAAGTTATTACAATTTGTCCAGAAGGGAGCTTGAATATGTTGACAATATTTCATGGCAACCCATCCGATAGTTGCTCAAAAATTTTGTTCTGAACCAAGAGGTAAAGTCAGGGTGGTAAAGTTATATATCAGCAACGTTTGTCTAGCGGGAAACATGAATGTGTGCCGTGAAAAGACATCTCAGTGGCTCAGGGGTAAAGCCAGGGATTACCAAAGTCAATCGGATACATCATCTGGGAGCAATGAAATCTGTGCCAATCCATCCAGAAGATGTTGAGATTTTTCAGTGGATCAGTAAAAACTTTGGCCTGCTGATGATGCTTTATAAAAGTCAGAAGATCACTGAAGTCATTAGGATCTGTCCTCTGGAGACCATGAATATCAGTACAAAGTTCAATTACAATCCATCTGTGTAGATATTTCAGTTTGGTCCAAAGTGGTGGGCTGTTTGAGTAGGCGACTGAAATGGTGACCTCTAGAGATCACAGTATTTTAGATTGCCTAACTTAACAGACCTCAGCAATCAGTTTGAATCTGCTGAGTTCTCAACAGTACATCTGACGCAATCATCATCATTATCAAACATCTGTTACATGTGTCAGCAACTGATAAACCTCTCAAATATGATGTAGCCTACATGTAAAGCCTTAGACTTATTCAGCTGCATGTTAGGAAGTAATAAGATGCCTGACCTAACTGTGTTCCAGCATTATTGCCCCTCTCCTGGCCCCTACCATGTAGGGAGAGGAGCGGTGTAGGGCTGCAAGACTTTATGAGGACAGTGATGTTGAGAGGATACAAGAGTGGGAACAGGTCCAAATGTTGTTTTCAGCAAAGAAAACTGCCATGGAAAATATTTAGAGCGTCAGACAAGTTGTTATGTCACCGTGATTAAGATGGTAAGCAGTGTAGATTTTGATTTGGTAAACATGACTGATGACTGACAGGCTCAAAGGGATTTTTAAGGTCAGCTGTGGGAGGCACATTTCTGCTTTAGTGTTGGGGAAAACAAATTTAACACTTTCAAGGTTTTTTTGTAACTCTATCATGTGAGGTCAAAGTTCAGCTTGAGTCTGCAGAGGCCAGACTTGGTCCATAGCCAGTCTCTACGCCGTTCCCAGAGTTTTTCTTGTGTAAATTCCCTGACTGTCCAAGCTAGGAAGCAATTGTAAACCTCCCTGGGTCAGTGAAGGATGGCAAATCATGAGCCAAGGAGCCTCACAGTCAAAAAATGATTAAGACTTAAGGTCATGAGAGAAGTCACCCAGAATGCGGACACGGAGAAAATCATTTATTTTGATTTTTTCTTTGGATTTTTATGCTTTTAGAAATGTGTCTCAGATCAAGAGTTACATCTTGAAGATGAATTATCTGTTTCATTTGAACAAAAACTTCATATTTTTCAGTCTCACATGCTCCCTCTGCTCAGAACAAACACAGACAGGCTCTCAAAGCTGTCATGAGGTCAGACGGGCTGTGCACTGACTCATGTAATGTAAAGCAGATAGCTCTCCATCAGATAACATCACCATGATATTTTAAGAACACATCAAACATATTGATTTGATCACTAATGCAGGCTGATCAAGCTCGACTGTGTGCGCGTGCAGAAGCATTTTAACAACAAGAAGACAAACTTGTTTTGAAGTCTTAGTCAGCGGATTATTTAGCGTCCTACCTGTTGACCTAAACTCACCTTAAAAGAGCGATTGACAAATCGCAGCAGGGCAGGTCTGTCGATCATTGAATCTCCATGTCGAAGCAGTGCACAGACGACTGTAACAAGGCTGTATTCAGACCAAATCCAGGGCAGGTTTTTCTATTTATTTGAATGGGCGTAGTGCATTCTGGCTGCAGTGGTGCAGGCCTGATGTCACACTGCAGTGGCTGCTGCAACGCCTGATTTGGTCTGAATACAGCCTACAGTTAATCATGCATATATGAAGAGTTTGAAAAGTGTTTCTACTCTCTTCAAAAGTAAAAAAAAAAAGTCATTGGTACAAGTGAAAAGAATTAACTAAAAATAAATAAATAACTTACTATCTACATTAGCAACCAAACATAGCGTTACCGCCAAGAGCATTTCATACTGGGGTGGGCATGAGTACTCAATCTGAACATCAGTATTCGTTCAACATAGCCTACAGAGTACCTCTTTACTCCAGAGTAGCTCTTTTGTATAGTATGTGTTTTCAGTTAAACATCACTAGATCTTGTTTTTTGTGCACTTGCTTCTCACTGTGGGAAAAACCCATTAAAGTTTAAGACTAATTCTTCCTCAACACATTTAAAAGAGCAGAGTACAGAGAATCTCACAGTGCATTCGACCTCCCTACTGTTCCTACAATGATTCTACTCTCACCTTTATACACCATTATTTCTGCTTTTGGGCATATTGGTGTTTTTCTTTGGATTTTCTCAGTTTTAATGGCGTCAGACTGATGCACCTTTCGGGAGGCTCTTTTCTGTTTCTCTTAACTTATGATGTCAGCGCCCCTTAATCATGACTTTGCATGTTCCAGTAAGCAGAATATTGACATCATTGAATCTGACAGGACTAAGTAAAAACATCTTTAATATATGAGTCATGTCTGCTTACTTGTTATGACTAATCAAATCCTAGTATTTTGATAGATTAAAAACAGTAATATAAATTCTTAGAGTAACTAAATTAAAGCAACTTTTGCCTTGTTGCAACGCCAGTAGCCAGTGTATTTTTTGTGAGCTGACACACTTTTCCTTTAAGTTAGCTAGCTACAGCTAAAATCTGCCAGAGACAGTCGTCATAAATAAAAAGCATGCTTCTCTTTACTTCTGTAAAAAATGCTTCAAAAAATACTTCGCCCTCAGAGTCGTAAATCTCACATCATTATCATTGCAAATTATGTGTAATAACTGAGGGGGTCAGGGCTTGTCAAACAGTCCCTTACTGGAGATTTTAAGGGTTATGGTTTGAAGTTGAAGAAGTTGTTTTAGGATCTATCTCATCAACTATATGTCTGTGCATGTATGGGCCCATGTAATTCATTTTTTCCCTTGAGGTGACAGAAACTTCTTATGCTGACAATCTTTCTTCCTAATTTTATTTCAACATCAACTCCCACCCAGTATATCTCCTTGCGTGTGTTGTTTCAGGCATGTTTCCCACATTTAATAGCATGTAACGTGCACAAGAATCCATTTATAAGTGACTGCGGTCTCCAACCGGCGCGCAGGCTTCATTTAGTACAGATAGTTAACAGAGTCCTGGCTGATGTGCGAAAGAGCACGGCCAACTGAAACACATGGAGGAGTTTGGATGAATGAACAGATGAGTGGAGATGAAACAGAGCAAGTACAGCTGGAAGGGAGACAAGGCGAACTTCTCAGCCAGCCGCTAATGCTTCACACACACACTCATGCATGCTCTCGTGCACATAGACGCACACATCCAGGAAAGCACACATTTGACCACACACACAGGCAGGAGCAGACACAAAAACATCCCACACATGCACACAACACACACGCCTCACACTGAGCGGAGAAAACCAGGAGTCCTTTTATGGGTGTTGAAAACAAAGCAAAGGATTGAATGTTAGACTAGAGGCGAAAGTACTGTTATGATATGATATGCTGAGCCAGGAAAAGTCCGCCTGCACCACCTCCCCTCCTCCCTCCTCCCTCCTCCACCCGCCCCCTCCATCCATGCTGCAGGCTAGCGTTATTAATGTATTGACCTGCATTATTGATGCATGGCATTATGATAATGGCTCTGAGAGCACTCGTGGGGAGGAGGGCAGTGAGGGTAGTCTGAGTGTGTGTGTCTGTTTGAAGAGAGGGAGGGTGTTGCAGGAGATAATGGGGTGGAGGGGGGGGTAACAGTGTATGACTGTACACCGACAGGCCCACATACGAGGGAGGGACGATAGCATAGTTGGTCCGCTTCCTAAAGACATAATTAAACAAAAATGTGAAGGATCCGCACTCGATACCGCCAATTTAGGTCAGAATTGCACACATGGAATCATCTCAAATGACACAGTCTCTGCTTCCTTGTCATCCCACCATTTGTCTCGGAGTCTATCTGTCCTCATCTCTGTTTTTTTTTTTTTATCTCTGCATCAGAGCGTTCGCCGAGGTTGGTGGCCCAGTTGCACAGACCTAACACTTGATACGCTACGAGACACTGAGCTGTAAAGGGTCTACTCCCCCGTCTTTTACCACACACAGTTTAGTTTAGAGCTGAAATAAATATTTATCTGCAACAGGTTTGCTAATTTTAGTTAATCGTTTTTGCCCTTTTAAAAAGAAAATACCATTCTCTGGTGCCATCTTCCAGAATGTGAATATTTTCTATATTACACATTTCTTTGTATATATTTAGGTTCTGGCTCTGGAAAAAAACAATCTCACTGGAGCAAACTGGCGCCTCAACAGACAGACTGAGGCAGGATCTGGAAAGATGAGATCTGGAGCACACAGTTAGAGTTACATAAAGCATGTCTTCATCAGACTGGTTTAGTTAACACTTACTGTCACTGTCGATTAATCTGACGATTACAAAGAAAAGAAAAGAGAAAACAGCGAAAGATTCCCATCGCAATCTCCTCACTACACCCAAGATGATAAGATCAGATTGTGTCTTTTGTCTGACAAAAGACGCAATCTGATCGTACACAGCTAAAGAGTTTATCACATTAGAGAAGCAGCTGCAAAAAGGACTCAAAGGTTTAAGCAATTATCAACATAGAAGGTGATTTTTTCTGTTAATTGACTAATGGCTTCACCTCTAATTAACATGACTTCAACTCAAAATAAAAGACAAGTACACACTAGCAATAGCTGCGACCACACGCATGCATCCACGTGTTCACACTTGACATCTATGGATAATTTCAGCCTCCAAGAGCGAAAAACTGTGGCCGCCAAAGGGTGGGGACATTTTTTTGTGGACTGACTGATCGACCAACCAACCGAAAGACTGAATAGCAGAGCAGCTGGTCACAGCAAAAAGAAGTGTGTTGTGCAGATATTAGAGTTACAGTTTGGCTGTACTATTTAATAAAGATTTTGAGGTCATATTTTCACAGTCTATCCCCCCACCTCCCTGTCTCTCTCTCTCTCTCACACACACACGTACACACAAGCTGCTCTTACAAATAGGTCTGTTGCATAATTTAGTGTGTTTCCCAGTTCTCTATCCAGCCGAAATACAATTCCATAAAACATGCAATATTGATTGCGTCCTCTGCAGATTTATCTGTCCTCGTCCTGTCCTAATCTTCCAGGTATACAAAACATTTCTGAAACATATGTGATCGTATGTAAGTTTATCATGTAAAAAAGTCATTTTATTTAATGTTTTTACTACTTATGCATATATTTTCTTTAGATTATTACCATATTTTGTTGTCCAACGTGACCTCTGTGCAGTTAATTAATCACTTTAAAACTGTGTGACTTTGAAAAGCTGAATCTACATTCATTAACAGAAGAAAGCTCTCTCTAAGATAAGAAATAATTTGATTAGCAGTTCCTCTTTGTGACAAAAATTTTAAATTAAAACGCATTTAAAACTAATTTATAATAACTTACTTCAACACTAGACATGTTTGTTGTTGAAAGTAAAGACACAGGCTTTTAAAAATGTCAAAATAACATATGGAAAGTGTGTAAATTCTTCTTAAATACTGACGTATTTGGAAGTTTTTCTATGTATTGATGTATATTTTAAACTTTTATTGAACAGTAAGTGAACAGTTCAGAGAGGCGACTGTTCATGACAACTTTTATGAATTATTAAACTACTCTCTTCCTTCTCCTTTCAGGTGAAACCTTCTCAGAAAACTTCAGTCACACAGAAAAGTGCGAGGCCTGTACAGTCTGCTCAGGTCTGTTCCGCATGAAGGCGCCCTGCACAGACTCCAACGACGCCACCTGTGTGTGCAACTATGGCTACTACCTGAATGAAATCTCACAGCGTTGCGAACCCTGCACCAAATGTCCTGAAGGCCAGGGCATGCTGTACAGCTGTGAGGTTGCCCATGACACGGTGTGCGAGGAGTGCAACGGGGACACCTACTCGGATCAGGAAAGTTCTCGCGAGCCCTGCATCCCCTGCACCACCTGTGATGAAGGGGAAATGTTACATCCCTGCACGTCTGTCACTGATACAGTTTGTCAAGGTAAGACTACTAAGTTCATAGTACATCATGTCACAGTGTACTTGTATGGACACGTGTAGTTGTAGGGCTTGTACGTCACAGCTGAAGGCCTTCATACAGATCCGGCATGTGATGGAGGTCAAGTCCTGTGGGCCATTGCAGCTACATGGATGTGTAAAGTTAAACTTGCAGCAAATGTTTGACATTTTTTGAAGTGTCCTCTTCTTCTTTTGGTTAGCTTAGCTTAACATGCAGACTTTAATGTGGGAAACAGCTGGACTACCTCTCTCCAAAGGGAGCAAAATCCATCTAACAGCATTTTGTAGCTCAGCGTCGTGACTGTTGTCACTCTGAGGCTCCAGGAAGTCACTGAAAAAGTTCAGCAAACACCCTCTCCACACACAAACACACGCCTCTCCTAAAACAACTCCACAACTTGCCATATTTATTCATCGGTTTGTGTTTGGATTAAACAAGTAAGATAAGACATGTTGAATAGCCGAGCTTTAGAAGTGAAGTAGGTATTTTTTAACCTTTGGACAGAGCAGGGCCAGCTGTTTCACCCTATTCCCAGTCTTTAAGTGGCTGCTAAGTGGCTGCTGGCTGTAGCTTTGTATTTAATATAGAGGCAGGAGAGTGGTATTAATCTATTAAACTCATCTAATGACTGATGGAGTCTGAGTAGCAGGTAAAAAATGCTGCTCTGTCTATGTGACGTCTGTGTATAACTCAAGGCAAGAAAGTTCGTGTAATGTTTTTGCTACAGATTTACAAATTGGTGGATATTTCTGTTTTATATTGCAAATAAAACTGAAAATATCTTCAGATTTTTTTGCAATTTGGGTGAACTGGCCCTTAAGTAATAGGCTACTAAGTTCAAAACACTTAAAACGTCATTCAGAGAGATAAATAAGGCATTCATGGGACTGTTTTACTGTGAGAAGGAAAAAAGTGATATTCCTAAAAGAGTGATCTTGATTCTTTTTAACAAGACAATTAAACCACTTGTTCAGTGATTTATTTTTCAGCTATTTAGTAAATGGCTGTGGGATGACCCTATCTAAACACTGGACAAGTTTATCATGAACTTCTGTGCAGAGCCAGTCAAGTTGAATGATGGGGTGCATCACCCGGGGTCACGATGGACTGAATAGAGCCCATGCGGGCTCATGTTTGCTGTCCAGCGCTGTACGGACACCACTGGACATCCACATTGTCAGCGACATAATCAGATCATCTCAGCGCGACATTGTAGACATTGTTGGCCCGTCGACCTAAATGCCACGCTGAAGCTTGTCTCATTGTCTTTACGGACTCATCCCATCCACCGATACAAAGAACGCACTCTTTCTATGTTGAGGGTTTAGAAGAAGGTCATATCTCTGAACGGGGCTCTGAATTTCTTTTATATCATTGCACCCTGTGGGTATCACACTCCAAATCACAAATTCCTTATGACTGCAGTCACTGCTCATTCCAATGACCTGATGCCTCACAGATTAAATCAACGCTTTTGTGAAATGACAATAAAAGAAGTCTGTTGATCAGCCATGCAGTCTATTGGGGCAGCGGTTTGAAGGATGTTATTATCACAGTGGTAAAGACAAAGCGAGTCTCAGGCTAAAGGGAATCTTTGTGCCTCTCCCATGATCCCATTTGGCCTGTGAGGGCTTTCAGTTTTGCCCATGGGACAACTTGACAGGATTAGTAATGAGTAAAACAGACAGTGAAACCATTAAGGATCTGTCCTACATATATTTTTGTGACTGTTTGAGTATTTGTGTGCTTTGCCTTCAGTTCTAAACTCAAGTCACACTGGAGGACTCTGTGCCATTTGAAAGATTTCAGATATCAATGAAAGTTGGCTGCCTTAGCTCGGCAGACACTGAACGGATTAAACATGATTTAAACCCCCAATATTTTACCCATGACTGGACTGAAGAATCATGCTGAATTTCTGCTAGGTCAGCAAGAGTTATGACACAAATATTGGACAAGTACATAAAAAATTTGGTCGGCTGTTTGAGCAAATCGGATTTCTCCCATGGTGCCATTTGATGTTGCGTAATTAGCTACAGTAGAGTTACGAATCCCAGAAACGCTCCATTACTCAGACAGTTTAGGGATTACTTTGTTGACATCAGCTGTACTTTCAGTGGTCAGGTGCATGTTAGCTTGGCTCTGATGGGTTGGGAGGAAAATAAAATAGAGACACTTCATAACTGTCTTATTTACATGTCTTAACTGGCTGGCTTTGGGAAGATTCTTCTGATGTTCTGCTGCATGCAGTCCCAGTCCCAAAAACATATCCAAACAGTAGACTAGCCGCATAGTACCATGCCATTGTTCCGACGGCTCATTAAACTGAAACCACAAAGTCCAAAGAAGGCCCATTGCTACAAACGTACATACTCTCCCTGCGGTTGCACCATGTCAGTGCCACATTTCGACTTGCCCAGGCTTGGTATTTTCGGAGAAATTGTCCTGTTGAAATTGTCAGAAAAATGGGTGTTTGTTTTTGGGATTACAGACTGGTGGCAAATGGGACATTTTTTTGGGCTACTGGGATTTTATAATAATTGGCTGTCGGAACAACGGCCAGTCCCCAAACCAGTATCTCGTTTCGTATTTATACGTGTTCAACACAGAAAATTAAACATTTGGGTGGGGAGGCTAGAAAGTTATGTAATGAGGGGTGTAATGGGGGCGGCTGTGGCTCAGGAGGTAGAGCGGGTTGTCCACTAATCAGATGATCGATGGTTTGATCCCCGCTCCTCCAGTCTGCATGTCGAAGTGTCCTTGGGCAAGATACTGAACCTCAAAAATTGCTCCCTGTAAGTCGCTTTGGATAAAAGCGTCTGCTAAATGACTAAAATGTAACGGAACGGAACTAATGATGTAACTAATTACATTTTCTGTTGAGTAATTAGTAAAGTATGATTATGATTATGATCATGAGTAACTGATTAAAGTGGCAACTGACCCAACGGGGGTGACACCCACATTATGACTGATCAGTCAAACCGTACGTTGTGAACATAGAAGTGATACGCTTTGGCAATCCATATAGAGAGATTAAAAAATGTATTGCGTTAATGCAACAAACAACTTCAATAAACCACAGTGTCTGTCTTTATAGGAACAAGGGAAAATACCACAGACAGAGAAGGTTATTCGATAAGATGAAGTGCCCCACAGCTGTAAAAACCATCTTCCATTGAGGATGACGCTTTAATGCAGCTTGATTCAACTTTTATTCTTTGAGAGAAGCGTGGTGGATGGAGAGATGATTCATCCAAGATCAAGATATAAACAACCAGCTCTCCAGTACTAAAACATCCTTTAGATAACTAACGCAGTATACTTCATGATGAATGTGAATTTGCCGTGTATGGGCTTCATCATCATATGTTATTCCACACTCTAACCCAATCATGTGCTCTTTATTTCTAATGTAATCTTTTTACCGAAGCACAAGCGTTATCAGCGCTCACAAATCTCTAGAACAGCCAGACGTCCATATCCATTAGCATTGTGGAGTCAGGCGACACAGGCCTGAAGGCTAAACACAGTCAGGAGGGTGGAGGGAGAGAGAGGAACACACAGAAGGCCACTGCTCATGAAAAGACAAGTTGTAACTTGAGACACTGGAGACATAGTTTAACCGAGGGTGGAGGGACCAGAACATCACCTTGACTATACTGTAGGTTATCTTTAGAGAGAAAGGACTGGATTGACTGCTGTTACTATTGGGATTATATCTGAGTTTATGCCAGTGGTTAATTTTCTCTTTCGATGATTAGGCAGCCCTTTATGTGGAAACAATCTCAGCTGTAATGCGAGGTGAAAATCCAATTTCCTTCCACACTTCCAACAGGATTAGTGGTTTGTTTCGAGTCTTAAGACGAAAAAGACCTCACTCTCTTCATCTCTCTCTCTGATGGTAAAACAATGCTCATACCAATCAGACTTTGCATGGCTAGAACCACAGAGCTGAGGGTCTGAAGGCAAGATGCTTATCTAAAGAAGCGTGATATGACTTCCAACTCTTGTGCAGGATGCCGAGCAAGGTCACAGGTTAAAGGTCATGGGAGGCTTGCATGTGAAGGGGGTCTTTGAGGGAATATCAGGCAGTATGGGTTTACCCCGGGGATGTGCACTGAACAAGATGGCATAATCCCTACAATCCTTTCAGGGGTCACAACAACACAAGACAAGTTGATTACCGCTCTTATTAGCCGTCCTTTGAAGTGACATTGACTGTGTTATCATACATCGGCAAAGACAAACCAACTGTATGGGTCAACCTTGTCTGCAAGACTTTATGGATATATGCAGCTAACTCTGAAGAAAATACAATGCTGCCTGATTATGTGTTCTATTAATGTAACATAAAATTTTAATTAACGTATCTGGGAAGTCGCAAGTTGTTGAATTTGAGTATCCGCTCAAAGTAACCACAGAATTATTAATTAACCACAGAATTATCTGTGCAGTGCACAACACACAATGTGTTTATGACCTTTTATCCAAAACCACAAGTCAAAGTACTATTGTTGCCTAAACGTAACCACATGTGGGACCCAAATCTTGAGTCACACTTTCCTCATTCACTCAAAAAACCTTACCTATGAACATAATTCAGGCAAAGATGATGTTTGTCAGCATAATTTAATTGGGAAAACATAGTTGTAAGTTGTAGAAGACATGGTTGGCATGGGTGGCTCTCCTATCAGAGATGGGGTGGTTTGTTTTGCAGAAGACGGGACTAATAATAGGATTGGTTACACGGTAATGCCTCTCAAGCTCAGAGAGAGATTATTTGAAAGTGCATTATCAATAGGAGTGGTCACCCATGCTAACACGCTGTGACAAGGCACTTTGATACTATGGTTAAAGTCGAATGAGCCATGCTTGAGTTCCACAGAGTGGTCCCTGCCGTTCTTATCAGCCTGAGGTTTTGGCTACAAGCCCTCAAGGCTAGTTGGAAACAGAGGCTTTCACTCTTACACCCTGTTCCTCCTTGAGATTGTACCCAGGATTGGCTGCACATATGTGGGTTGACCTATCACCCAAAGCTTGGGTATCTGGTCCTGTGGCAGCAGGGCCAATAGGTTGAGGTTTGCAGCACACATGCAATTAAATTACTCATGCACATACACGCACCAAAAGGAAGTTTGGAGGATTACTTAAATATGACTCACAAAACACAAACACACAGTCATATATATGCAGATGGGATGCTCCCGCTCCTATGGACAGATTGAAATCAATAAGATGACTTATTGACAGATCTGAGACAGCATATGGAAGGATGAAGGTCGAGTGGGCGCGGTTAAGAGGAAGTAAGAGGGGGGATGGTGATTGGGCCAAGTGCATTTGGTTGTTGGATTGATAGACGAGTAGGAGGAGGGAGCTGTTTCCTTCCTGAGTTTGGTTGACCTTTACGATCGACTAGCTGCCCTCCAGGAATCAAAAAGTGTAATCTGCTAACTAGCCCCATGCACAGCACTCAGGGTCAGAGCAGTTCAACGAAATCAAGACAGAAAGACAGAAGAAGGGAAAACATAGATAGAGAAAAGGAGGGGAGGGGAATGATTGTGATGGAGAGGCTTTCTTTTCATGGTTTATGTCAACAAAGTGGTCTATGTGCAATTAAAGCCATGCCTTCTGTTACCTGTTAAGTTTTCCATCCTTAAACGGTACGTATGCAGTTTAAGATGATAGAGTGGCATGTTTAAAATCATTAATTCATAGTATTGTCTAAGACAGAAGTGTACAAAAGAAGGGTGTCAGTTTAAAATGACTCAGATTGAGCTAATTAGGCTAATATTAGCTCTATAAATTGGTTGAAAACACACATTTTTTATGTTCTTTCACTCGTTTCAAAACTAAATATGTGTTTAATGCCTACATCTACAACATCATGAAAAGGTCAAGGTTTAAGATACATGGCCCCAGGCCAAACAACAAACAGTATCCTCAACATGATCCAGCAAAGCTTCTTCTCTTGTATAGCAGAGCCCAACATGTTTCACCTTTCACGTTAAAGCTTTAAGGCTTTTAGACTTTTAGGATGAGGACTTACCAGTGTGTTTGGTTTAGTAGGGGTTGCTGGAGTTTAAAACAGTAGCCTAAACTTTGATATAGTAGTTTAGCATCCATGACATGACATAATGGAACGTGAACTGACTCCACAAAGTTTGAAATGCTCCTTGGCTTTGGAAGTTGCTGGGTAAGATTACTTTCTAGATATGCTAATATTTGTCGTTTAGATTAGAGCAGACAAACACACATTTTCATTCATTTCCAAAATACACTACCCAAACTCTTTAAATACTGAGTAGCGGTTCTCTTAGACTGACATGCACGCTGCTCAACATGTGGTGTCCAAAGCTTGACAGGCCCGCCATGCTTACTTGTGCTTGCTAAGCTATGATTGGACAATACATGCCCGTGGGAGGAGCTTAATGATAGTCAATTCCAACAAGCATCTGACAGATAGATAAAGAGAAGGAGACAAATGGGAAAAATTGTAAAGGACAAAATGCCATTCAAAGCATTTCCACATCAATAGCCGTGAAGAACCCCCAATCCGAGTCTGACTAAACAATTCAGCGTCTTTGTATTGCACAGTCACTCATTGTGTGGCTATAGCTTAGTCCCCACACATCTCTGGACTTATATCTCTTCTGACTTGGGCTCTATGGCCACAGTTGACCTTCTCGGTTTAACCCTTTTACTCCGTCCTTCACACAGTATGGGCATTGTAACGGTGATGGAAGTTTCTCCTCTTTCTCTGCTGCCAAACAAGAATCAACCCCTGTGGCCATGACTCAGTCTCCTGAAGTCGCCTGCCATCCTTTAGGAATTTACCCCTCGACATTCCAGGGGAAATTTTTGGAGGTGATTTGGTATGAGCGTGCTGTTCTGGTCCAAGGGTGACCACAACACTCGCGCTTTTGCTCGTGCCGTTCATTCATCGCCAAAAGTTCTGCTTGGGGAGTCGATTGTCCTTGTGAGGATTTACGACATGTGTTGGGGGATTGTGCCTCTGCCAAACCAAGTCTTTTTCTCAGTGATATTTATCTTTTTATCTGCTGTAGCAATCTTGAGCTGAATTACTGCACTGTGGCGCAAAGAGGGAATTTCATGGAATTTTGTGTTGTTGGCTCATTTGTTGCATTATTTCTACGACAATGAAAGCTGGTTTTCTACAATTTATGTGTCAAAATTCTTTACAGGCAACAAGATTCCAGAAAATATGATTTTATCCCAAAGTTTAGAAGTGCAAACACATCATATAATCCTGCCTTTTTCAATATTTCCTGCTTATGTATGTCAACACTAACAGGATACTCTTCTTTAAACCAGCTAGCTGGCTTTAAAATGTACCCTATATACATTTATTTCAGTTTGTATGTTTATTTTACTTATATGTTTTAAAATAAAGAAACCAGATGAAGATAATTGTTTGTGAGCAACAGTAGCACATTTCAGAATAAACAAAGTTTGGTACTACTTTTTAATAAGTCACCCATTATATAGACTTTATACGTTCTAACTAATGACTTTGTTAATGGTAATAAATAATTTACTAACACTTTATGCAGTTATGCATCGATAGGAACAACTTTTAAGTTGCCAGATTGTGAAAAATCTCTGACTGACTGCACTCTATGATCACTTATATTTAAAAAAAGAGTTGTAGAGTATCTGATCAAACTCCATTCATTAATAACTTATTAATGATTACCAGATACTGTTTATAATATGCATAAAACTTGCATTCAGCTGCATTTAGCTAAATAAAATGCATAAACACCAGCCAAAGTGATCGTTTTACAACCTAACAAAACATTTTCATGAGCTTATTAATGGTTTATTACTCATCTATAAAGCATTTTTAAATTAAACCTTTTATATACAGTGCATTGTTTCAACACCCAGAATTTAAACAAAAAGACCGCAAAGACAAACAAATCTATAGCTGAACTCTGTACCAGAAAAACACATGACAATGAGAGCAGTACACGGGAGCTGCAGAAAAGAAAGAGATGGCGAAAGCTTGAAAGAGCAGAGAGGGAACAGATGCTGAGAATGTGGCCTGGTCGATAAAAGCGATGGAGTTACTCCTCTGCACTCTCGAGTTTCTCTGATTGACCTCTACGAGTGCTGATCACATTCTGCCGCAGAACAGGCACACACACACACACACACACACACACACACACACACACACACACACACAGACAGGCGTGCACACACATGCACCCTGTAGAAATTCACAAACATGCATACACGTTC
This sequence comes from Argyrosomus regius, assembly GCA_946959425.1. Classification (NCBI taxonomy): domain Eukaryota; kingdom Metazoa; phylum Chordata; class Actinopteri; family Sciaenidae; genus Argyrosomus; species Argyrosomus regius. Next base: position 6,471,602 of record OX336900.1, on the reverse strand, counting down.
AGCGGTGTGTTCAGTCTGGAGCACATGGCCAGAAAAATGAGATGGGTCATGTAAGGTAGGAACCGAGCCAGAGAGGCCTCAAGGAGAAAAGAGAAAGTGTGAGAACGAGAGGAGAGAGGGTGAATCATGAGGAATCACACATGTTGAAAGTGGATCATCAAAACAGGGGAAACAGCATTCTTTAATACGCTTCATTCATCACTTCACTTGTGCTTGTTCTAACAACACAAATGCTATAAAAATGTCTTGTTGGAGGAGATATGGAGGAGAGAATATCACATATATATCATATATATTTTGTTAGGCAGGTCTTGGCAGCAGTTGCGACTGTGCTCAGGAGTAATGACATAGTAGTAAAAAAATAACTTGACTTGTGTTGGAAGCACCGCCTCTTCATTCTCCAAAGTCAGCTTTTAAAGTATGGTGTTGAAACAGCAGCAACACCTGTTTACAAGCGTCTGTTTGCAAGAGGTTGGTATGACAAGTTTAACTCAGGTGTGGCTGCTACCCCACACGCACACACAAACACTTTGAACACAAATTATACACACAAACTCAACTGTATACATATACAGTCGTGCGAGGGAACAGAGCAATAAGTTCTTTCTTTGTAATTAGTCGTCTAATGCTGGCAGGTACACATGTGCCTGGATTTCCAGTCACACATTAATCATTAACAGACAAAGCTGGGAGGAAAGTTCCAGTAATTTTACCAACAACTAAATAACGCTTAAGACTAAATACAACTGTTTTGTTGGCGGGGGTTACAGTTGACTGAACCTGTAATTTTGACAGCTTCACATCTCTCAGTTTTTATCTACTTAATGACAAGCTATTGCCTCTCTTTGACTGGCAACATTTTTGTTATTCAACTCACTATAATTTAAAAATGCGAATACCACATATGAAGCACGGCGAGCTTCCTGTTTGTGTTTTCGTTGTTGTGTTTGTGAGTCTTAAAGACCATTTCTTTCTTCAGGACTTGAACATGTGGTCGTCATCTTGATGTAGCACGAGATATATGCACAAGCATTCATGAACTAAATTAAATAAGTTGGCTTTCACAGGACAGAGACATACGTTAACCAACACGTTTTTTGAGCATAATTTATTGTAATCAATGTTATTTAATAGAACATGATGTTTTGTCTCCTTATCTTAAATATTTGTTCTTTTATTTATCTTTATTTTGAATTTGCCAAATCAGTATGATGAATCAGTGCATCAGTGCTCAATACAACCAGTAGTTTTATTTGTTTATTTAATGTTTATTGTATTTAATTACATAAAACGTCCCATATTAACATTTGTTTTGTTTTCTTCCTGTATATTATTATTTCCAGGAGTCATTTAATGCCTGACACGTGCATGTAGATACTTTATATTTCTCCTTTCAATACAGGATTATACAAGCAGTTTATGACTGAAGGGGACAGTATAAAGGAATCATTGCTGAGTAGATCATTAAAACGTCTGAACATGATAACTGTCTGAGAGCTCAGTGGTCCAGGAATCACTGAGCTCTCTGCATAGTGGAAACAAGCTGAGCTCAGCAGGAGAAGGTCACTCCCCTCAGAGGCCAGACCATCCAGTGTGAGAGGTTGAGCTAGTGGTTCAGTAAAGGCACTTAGGGTCCTGTTTTAACTGTTAATCATAGAGGGAGGGAGGGAGTAAGAGCTCAGTAATGATGTAGAGATGTAGAGAGTAAAGATGGACAGATGGATGGATGAGATAAATGGTTAATGACCAAATCAAATAGAGAGAAGCAGGAAGGTTAGACAACAATGATGTTGTGTTTACCATCAATGGAGGAGCTCAGGGGGAGATGAAAAAGAGAGAACGCGCTGTTCATACAACTGATTGACAGAAAAGGAAATGCCTGATAGAAGCGAGCAAAAGTGTAGCCAGCGGTAAAATGGATAGAGAGGATTGAAGGATAAAGAGATGAGGAGGGAGGGGTGGGGGCATTGGTGCTGGACAAAGAAGATTTCTGTCAATGAACGGTGTCTGGTTTCGAGTGGGTGTGTGTCTGTGTGTTGATGGGGGGCAAAAACAGTCGGGTAGAGAAAGACAGACAAGCCATGGTAGTGATGCTGGTGTGCATGTATCTGTTGAGGACGGGAAGGAATTTGATATGCTGCAGTGCATCATCAGAAGCCTGTTTGTTTGTATTTTGTGTTTCTTGCGCTCTTTATTCACAGATATTAGCCCAATATATACAAAAGCTTACTTAGCATTGCACTCCTATAACATTGTTGGGCTCATGAAGGATAAATTTAGAAAAAAAGGATAAAAATTGATGCAGCAGAAACTAGATTGTCTATTGTCTTTTTTATTTCAAGCATTCCTTGCAATCTGGTGTGTTAATCTAGTCGTAGCCTTGAGCTGCTAGCCTCAAGCAGAATTGAAGAGCGTGCTAGGGAGGTCTGATAAGTTCAGCCCCAACTGAGGTAAACTTGCAAAGCAGTTGTACCCACAAGATCACACAAAAATCTATCTTGCCAGGCTTCAAGCTATGAGGTTGTGTCCAAACACAGTAGTTACGGACCAATCGGTGTCCTATGAGGAACTACTGGAAGCAACAGCATGAACCATCTGGTGCAGTCACAACCGAGGTTATTTATCAGATTTTGTGCAGCTCCTCTATATCTGCAAAAGGCTGTATACAACTTTTACCTGTAAACAAACATTATGTTATTTTGCTCTTTTGTCTTTTATTGTGAAGCACTAGTGCTATAAAACATAAACTTAGTTCAAATCGGTGGAGTTCCCCTTCAAATGTAAAGTCAACTTCAAAGCTGAACAACAGGAGATAGTACAGGAAGGAGAGAGAAGGCGTGAAGAGAGGAGTTTGTGGTTTGGCCACCTGTAAGTAAGTTGTTCTGTGCTGAGTGAGCTGAAAGCACCTGGAGGTCATTTAACAGGAGCTCATGGTTGAGACGTGGCAGCCGAAGTATAAACCTGGGTAAAGACGGATGCTAACACATTAGCAGCAAGACAAACAAGCAGTTATGACAGTTGTGAAAAACAAAATAAAAATATAGCGCACAAACAAATGTACTTGCTGTGTGGCACAGGTCAGTTAAAACTGGCACAGTGAATAATATTGGGCAGCGTTTTCCTGTTAGGCCTCAGAGTAGTATGACACAACCCTTGCCGTAAGACTTATTTTTAGTGAAACAAAATCAATGGCTTTACAGGGCAAGGATTAAGAATGATGGACATCCAGCATAATACATTAATAGGACGTTCAGCGTATTGGTGTTGCCATAAAGTGCTTATCACATCCTCAAAATTCCTTCAGCTAAAAGCCCCATGGCAGCTCATGCATCCATCTAAATAAGCTCTCATTAAAAAATGTTTTTGCCTCATCAGTGAAAAGTACCCGCCTCACACTCAGCCTCTCTCCTGAGATATTTAGAGCCCTTGGAACCCAACGGGATGATTTCCTGTTGATGATGTGAATAACTGTAAGTAAGTGACAGGCAAGGATAGGTTTCCACATCCTCCGCGGTGAGGAGTGAACATGTCTGCTTAGCGTTAATGGTTGGAGGAAAGTGGGCAGGACTGGATGGACAAACTTGCTCTTTCCTTCGTTAATGGCTCCCCGGGGAGGAGGGGAAATGACCAAGTGATGTGGGATCTAATGTGTGTGCGTGCGGGTGTGTTTGCAGCATCAGAGGACATTATGGTTATGTTGGCTAAGGAAGCACAAAAAAAAAAAAGTGATAGGAGCTTGAATGATAGATGATCTGTCTTAGTGCCATATTTTTAGCCATATTTAAATCTCGGATAACATTTTCCAGTCATATTTTTAAGCTGAAAATATCCTGATCTGAATCAATCAAAGAGCCTACAGCATGTCTCACCATCTGCTGCTACTGATGCTGGAGCAACCTTTGACCTGGAGGAGTTTATCTCTGACAGCTGCCATTTTTAAGTCTTTGAGAAACATAACTCACTTTAATTTAATTAGATGTATATAATTCTTAAAATTGAAATATTAGAGTGGTGCTGTGTCCCATTTCCATCATACATGTTAGCTGTAACATTGTACACACTTGAAAAGTGGCAAAATATTTTATACTCACAACTGATATATTGAATATGTGTAATGTGAAAGATGTCTCTTAGTAGTGACACACTTACAGAAAATTATCACTCTGCTGTTCCCCGTTGATTTTGTGCGGCTTTTTGGCATCTTTCAGTGTATTGATTTGGTTTTACAGCCCTCATCTGAACTGTTTTGGTTCATTCTCACAGCTCTCATTAAATCCTCTGTACTCAATGCTCAGCAGCAAACTGACGACTTAGCAACTAGCTGGCGTGAGCGTTTATCAGCTACAGAGGCAGATGTTTTTCTCAGGAGTTGGTGGAGACCAAAAATAGAGCTAAAAAGAGAGTGAATATTTACATTTACGTGTGCCAGGTGGCAAGAAACACGACTCCAAATGAATGCTTATGTTTTTCCAGAACTGCTGAATGTGTAAAGAGGCAATATCAAGCTTGTTTCCACTCCCTCTGTATGGCCAAAAAAAAAAAAATCTTTATTATCTTAAATGCAGATTAAGTGTCTGTTATTTCAATGTTGCTTTGTTTTCACAGATTCACAAATCTCAAAGAATTTCTCTCTGTTCTTATTTCTCATTCACAGTTAACTACCCTTCAGTGACACCCACGTTTTACTCCACGCCCACCGATGATGATGTTATAATAGATGACCCCCCATCAGAGAGCACTACAGAGAGCCCCACCACCACTAATGGGGATTCTCAGGAGCGTCTATACCAAGGCCTGAACGACAAACTCATACCCATCTACTGCTCCATCCTGGCAGCAGTCGTGGTTGGCCTTGTGGCCTTCATCATCTTCAAGAGGTGAGTTTTCCCCCCAGAAAAGAACAAATGTTTTAAATGTTAGTTTAGTTTAGTTCAGTCATGTATTTCTTTAGCAAGGACTGTTATAAAGAGTGACAAGTATTGTCAAATTTCAGGGGTGACCAGATGGCATGTGTTCCAACCTTTTTGGCTTGTGACGCCTTAAAACAAAGGGTTACTTGTGGCTTCTTGTCACAGACTATAGTCGTAGTATGGGCGGTTCAAGCAAAGAATGTTTTTTTACATCTCAGATTGTTTAATGTGGGTCAGTTTTAGAGGACGAAGAGGTGTTAGTATCCTAATGTCAGCAGAAATGATAGAGAAGTCATAGAACCCTATGAGACCCTATGAGTAGTCCTGATCTCCGGGTTGAAATCAAAGCACAAACCATACTGCTCGATGGTGATTTGATGTCTGTCCCTTTCTATTTATATCAATAACAAATATTTTGTGATATTCAGCTAAAGAGTCTCATTACAAATGCAAATGGATGGATTTTGAACTTCCGCAGTTTCATATTTAATGAAGTCATCTGCTACTTTTCTGAGCACAGTTGAGAGCACTGTTGTCCTGTGGGCCACAATATGGTCTGTAATATATTTGAAACCCATGATCCTCTCTTAATCCAACATATGTTAAATCTTTAATGTACATTATGTTTATCCAGCTATGTTGTATGTATGGCAAGGCAAGTGTTGCATGTCTGTGCAGTCAAACACATAAACTTCAAGACAGATCACAACAGACTGAAGACTAAAAGCAGCATTTGAAACATTTACCTGCATGATTCAATAAAAGATGAGGTTTTATCACTGCTCTCATTTGAATATTAATATCCTAATTAGTTATTCCATATATTATATTGCCATGTTTTGATTGATGGCACCACTTCGCTAATGGCTTTTAAAGTTTGTGGGTTACTCTGCTGTTCTTGTCAGAGCACGAAGCCACAATCCTTTATGATGTGGCGCACCTACAAGGTATTTATAATAATGGATGACGGATAATGTGCTTTTGAAACACTAGTCTGGGTGTGCACAAGTGTTAAATAATCACATGTTCAAGACCCTTTTTTTGTTTTGTTTTGCTTTTTTGTCTTGAAAAAATGTTTTCTTGTTGCCATTTATTGAGATTAAGACCAGCAGATAGGAAAGAGAAGATGGAACTTGGAGCTCTGTAGAATATAAAGTCAATACTGGTCAATTTTTTTTGTTAGCAGTGGTTTGGTTTTACAGTCTGTCTTTCTTAACTTTGATATTGAGATCAAAATTATCAATTAGTTTTAGGATTAGTATTATTTTTTGAATGAACTCTGTGCTGATAAGTACTATATGTGATGTGGAGATTCTTATATCAAGGGGTAGAAGCTCAGAAACAGAGCGTTTTAGAATCTTTCAGCTCAGTTTTTTTGGTTTTTGTGTTTGCAAATACAGGTAGAATACGCTTAAGTGGATCAGAGCTCTGTCAGACTGACAAAGAGGCAGAGTACACGACACACTACGAATGGCAAAGAAGAATGTTTGCGAAAACAGATTGTGTCACTTCCCCCTTTTGTTGATGCATTAGGTGTGAAAATCTAGACAGGTGTTTCCTCTTTTTTAACAGATGTACTGTCGTCTCTGCAATATTTAGACAGCAACGCAATTGCCTCAAGCTGGAGGCTTGACCTTAGGTCATTAGGTCACAAAAGATTCAAACTAAAAATGTCCACAAGAGCTTTAGATAGACAAGAACTTTAATGGTTTAAGTCACTCTCATTCATTTTGTTTTTGGCCACAGCGGGCTGTTTTGTTGAAATGTCGATGCTCCCCGACCTCCGACTTTGTAGCGCCACAATAACGTCACCTGACTTCTGCCTTTACTACAGCTGCTAGATGGCTTTGTCCCTTGACACTTGATTTCCTGCTTTCTTGATTGAGTGTTTTTCTTTTTTCATGACTCTTCTTCATTCAGGTGGAACAGCTGTAAGCAGAACAAGCAAGGAGCCAACAACTGCACAGCCAACCAGAACCAAACGCCGTCACCTGAGGGGGAGAAGCTGCACAGTGACAGTGGCATTTCTGTGGACAGCCAAAGTCTGCAGGAGCAGCAGGCCCAGACTCAGGCACAGACAGGTAATGCACAAATACCTGTACCTAAACAGAAGCCACTCCCTTAACAGCAAGACATATAATAGCCCTCATTTATCAAACTATTGCACTTAAAATGGGTGTAAGCACATTTGAGCAGTGTTTATCCGGGGCTGAATTCCTCTGCTAATGAGTTTCTTCTAACGCAAATAAGTCTGAGTGTATTTTGGGTTGCTGTGAATGTACACACAGACTGAGATGCCCCATCATGTGAGTCGAAATAAAAGAATTCCCCCTCAGGAATGAGCCGTCTGGTGGCTTCATCAGCTCCACCTTGACCTTTCAAACTTACTGTAGCAGATCAGCAAATAAAGATTACAACACTGACAGAGCTACAGTGTTTGTATCTTTGGCAGCACGTGCTCCTGGCGGTCTCCGCTCCTGTCCTGACAAACCAGTTTGAGAGACTTTAGGACTTTAAAGTCCACATGCATGCCCCGATAATGGTAAAGAAAGAAAACAATGGTATCTTAAAGTCTTAGTAGGTGCGAGGAGTGGCCAGTGAAGAATCTTTTTTTTTGGTTTTCTCTAATGATCTTTTAATGGCCCTTGCTTAGTGATTTTTATTTACTCCAAACAAACCATTGTTGCTGCTGCAGGAAATGTACACCACTTCCTTTTCACAAGTAATTATGGCCAATTTAAAAGTTCGTGAACAGGATGTAGGTAGAATCCGTAATGTGTCCTAGAGAGCAGTAAATGTGTAATTATTATGTAGGGATTTCTCAGAATATTCCTTTATGTGAACTTCAATAATAAAACAACATGAACTTGTTCTTCTCCTTCTGCAGTTGTCACCATGGATGAAGAGCCTTGTTTGCTCCTTCCTCTCCACACCAGAGAGAAAGTAGAGAAGCTGCTGTTCAGGGGCAACGAAGGAAATGACTGCAACCACATGGACGACAGCGACTGGTGCAACCTGGCAGGCCTTCTGGGATACGAGGAGGAACGCATCGCGACTTTCCGGCAGGAAGAACATCCCGTCCGAGCGCTCCTGTCTGACTGGGCGAGCAAGGACTGCGCCAGCATCGACGCGCTGTGTACGGCGCTGCGGAAGATAAACCGCGAAGACATCGCCCAGAGTCTGGTGCTAAGCCCAAGTGCTGCAAAGCCGACCGCCACCTCTGTCGTGTGATTTAAGCTTAACAGTGAGCGAAACGCCTGAATCTTAACCTTAATATTCTTCCGTGGCCTCCCACATTCCACATAAATCATGCTATAAGCGCTTTAAGCTATTCCCTCATGAAGCCAGCAGTCACAGTGATGATCAAGTATCATGAATCCTGAAGAATTATTTGTGTTTGTTATTCAAGGAGAGACCAGAAATTAGACAAAAAACTGAATGAATATACCTGAATGTACCTGTAATCAAATCAGTCAAAGGAAGTCACTTAACTGTCAGGATTTACTTGTAATTATTCACTCTCACATATTAACATCCACGCAAGGAAAATAGTCTATAATCATTCCATTTTGAGCGGGAACATCCACCTGCCTTTCACATCCAGCTTACCGTCTTCACACTCTATTAACCTTGGAGCAGCAACGGGCTTCGACCTGACTTTATCGTGGATGGCTCTTTCATTGCTACGTACAACTACAACTCGATCATCCGCATCTTTATTCTTCCTTTCTCCTTAAACACGTATAAACAGCGTGACCCTTAATTGTAGCTGTCATAAGCCAGTGTTGTATCTTTAAATGTTACTTTACGAGTCTATGTTACCAAAGGAGGAAGAGAAAACGCCTCAAGACCGTACCAGACAAGCGACATTATTTACATGCCATGTTTGAATTGAAGTTGTCAAGTGGCTTGTGTCTGTTACTGTTACCCAATGAGGCCTGCATACCGCAGAGTATCTGGATCTTTGACAAATATGACAACCTGAGGAAGGATGCTTGGATGTGTTTCAAATGAACTTCCAGTCCAGCTATTTACTTTTATTTTTGTATTTGATTTAAGACATTGAACTGCAGCACGCGTGGAATTAATCTCAACTTTGGTTTCATTTTGAGTGATTTCTCCAGACTTTTTTTTTTTCCAACAAGTGCTATAAGAACTGCTGGCTGGACTCTGTGGGGAAAGGTCCTTGACCAAGGCAACATGAGACACTATTCTATGTGCTCTGGCCTATCTGCATAACACAGGAGCTCCCACAGACTCCTTCATACTGACCTAGAAAAGGGGCCGGACGTCGAACTCAAGTCACCCAGTAACAACTATGTATACTGTATGTACATAGGCAGACAAGTGCACATACATACTGTACATACACACACACATAGACCGACAGTATGTAACCATGCATGCATGTACTATACAAACACACACACACACACACACACATACACACAGAATATGTATACATCCTCATTCGTTGTAGAAGACACAGAAAACTTCAGATCCTGCCATATACTGAGTGGAAAACTCTCATGAGGGGACCATAAATTGTTTAATCTCATTATTAGTAGCCAATATAAAGTAAAAATTTAAATCTATATAATTTGCAATGTGTGCTATAAATGGTGAAATAACAGTAAACAGCATGCAGAAACTAGCAACTCATTGTCAGCCAGTGCACAAATTCACAAACGTGTGCACAAGCATAATAATCAGGATGCAAAACCAAAATCCAGGGTTTTCTATCTTTTTTGCTTCGTTTCTCAGGGTATCTTGAATGATTGTGTTACTACATCAATATTACACTTATTATTGCACCCTGTGTAATTAACTGAACAATGTGTAGTTGTTCAAGAGGAGAAACTATCTTTATCCAAAGCATCGATTCTTGCGACTGACAATCCTTCAAACAGGTGAATAAGAGAGGGAAACGGGCCAGAGGAAAAAAAGAAAAAAGAAAAAGAAAGAGGGTGTCTTGTTTCCTCATTGTTTGCAACAATGACATCTGGATAAAAGGCAAGTCAGTGGAGACATAAGTCAAAGGATGTGGGATGAATTCAGACCAAGGGAAAGCGGAAAAGTTTTGGATTACTTAAATGTAAAGGTGAAACCCAGGAATCTACGTTTGCATTAATCGGCTTGTTTAATCATGCATCCCTCTCCTCATGGCAATATGTGCTTTGTGTTGCACCTATTTGGTTTGAAGCATACTTCAGAAATGTGACTAAGCTGCCAACTGAGGACCCCTAGCACCTATCTGTGTTCTTTCTTTTTGTTCGCCGTCTGTGAGTGATATATTTGAAGGAGCAAATGCTACAGTAAAGTTACCTGTATCACCAACTTCATCTGTTCTCTGCTCTCGGGTATTCAGATTGTACATTGTTACTAACCACTAGCATACTGAGCTTCATGCCGTAGTGTTATTTTAAATGAAGGTATTCTCACTCTACTCGCTAAAGGGGTTGTTGTATTTTAATTCCAAAAAATAACAACTGTAAATGGTGTTATGTTTCTTTTATTTTCCCTATAGATTGTAGCACTTAAATGTGTGATTATGTACGTCTGTTTTGCATCACAAGTGCCTGGGAACTCTTTCAGGTGTCCGCTGATGTTGTACATTTATGTTTTTATCTGTTTTTGTAAGTATCTGTCCTTTAGCTGTTGTATCTTTTACTTGTAAATAATTTGCCTCTTTTTTTTTTAGTTAAAGCCTACAGAGCGCTACTGTACAATATCTATGTGACTGGGACATTGTTACAATATCAGTGCTGTCCTAGTTTAAAAGGGTAAGAAGGGCAAAGGGAAGGGACGTGCCTTTGAGGTACTTGGTGCAATTACCACATTAATCACCATCAGTGTGTATCCATGTAGTGCATCATTAAGACCGGACGTGAATCGGAAACACAAATTTAAAATACTTTTGAGGCTAATCAAAACAGGAAAGGCTCTAGTAAAACATCACCTGCCACCATGAAATGCAACATTATAATACACTATTTAATATTTAAGTGCCCTTTAAGTCAATCACTTTGCAGTATTTGACATTTTCACAAGATCCCAAGGGAGCTGAATGTCTGAAAAAATTTGCACAAGCAAGATTTTAAAGTCACTAATCTGTGAGGTAAACTTGGACCAAATCTGCTTTTGTGACTACAGACAGACAGATTAATTTAAAAGTTACACAAAATGTGTTTAAATATGAGTTTGCTCTGGTGAATTTGTTATTTATTGGCTACTGTAGCAGTAAGCAGGACTGAGGAAACCTGTCTCCACTTGGATTGTGACGCTTAAGAGAATAATTTTGTTTATTATAGATGTCTTCATTATTAGCCATTACCACAGAATGACCATTCCTAAAAGCCCTTTGTTGATTGTACTATAGCTAAGTCAACACTATCTATCTAGAGTTAGTCCTCCTGTCAGTAACTGTGTCTGAAGACGGAGGCTTTTCCCTTGGACAGTATTTGTTTAATCTGATGGATATGAGAGATTTAATTGAGTAACAGTGACCAGACGTTGAGTTGCTTGTACAGTTAACACAATTGAAGGTGAACATGTCATGACATTGCACTTGAAAGTAACAAAGTAATCATGAGTGTGAAGGGGGTGGGGTGGGGGAGGACTAAAAGACTGTTTTAGGATAAGGTTTTCAAAGCCCTGGCTCACAGTGACAAGACTGACAGTGCACCAGGACTGAAATGTACAGATCTGAGAAATACTGAATGTTCCTTGTATACTAATACATATACTGTACTATACTAAATGTGAATTTGCAAAATTCCTACATCAGACAAGCAGTAAAACCAATAATAAAGCTCAAGTCCACTGATCCTCTGTATTGATCCAGTGATGCATCCACAAGAACACAAGCTCAATCACACATATGCATGCATGCATATTAGCATGGAAGCCCAAAGTGTTAGAGAAGAAGTAAATAAATAATGAAACATGATGAAATAATCATATAAATTTGGTAAAATATATAAAAGAAATCATATGACCGAGCTAGGTAGCTGTTTAGCTTGGCATCACAGCATAGTTCAGCTAAAGGGGTGTTTGTAGTGTGTTTATTTACAGCAGTGTTTAGTTGGTGGATTCAGAATTACTTTGACAGCGTTGGTCGAGCAAACAGGAAATAAAAGAGACGTTATTAAAAGTGACAAGTGATGAATGGATGAAATAAAAACAAACTTTTAAAACAAATTTCAATAAAAATGAACTCAAATAAATCTTTCAAATCTAAATCTAAAAATAAGAAATAACATTTTATAATAACACATTGAGTTTTAATATATTTTTATGTTTTACAGTGTATTGGTTCATATATACTGTATATGTAACAATTTATTCATTGGATTATTATATATTTCATAGTTACTTTTTATTGATTTAATATCAAACACTTTGGGGCTCCATACTTTTGCATGCCCCAACACAATCACAGTATGTTTTGGTCTTGAAACAGTCCTCGATTATTTAGTATTTTGCTGCAGAAAGCCTGTGCATTTTCCTCAAGAGTCACTGAAGTCCTTCTGACATGTAATCCAAGCCAAATGAGACCGACTGATTACTGGAAGCTTCGACCGTCACAGCACAAGAAGTGATTGAAGAGGAAAGGAGGGGAGTCAAAAGAGACCAAACGAGGGTGGACTAGATCCTGTTGAGTTTCATCGACCTGACTGTATGAATTATGGCATTGCGTGTGGCCGGTGTAGCAACAGCAACACAATACTATAATAATAGATACCAGCAGCCTGTCAACAGAATTAGGCTGATTCTGGTGAGTGATATGGCAATGTAATGGTGCGTGAAATGACACATGCTAGCACATCGGTTCCCACTGGTTTCATATTTTTATGTCACTGTGGGATTAACTCAGTGGTAGTGTTACAAGTGTGAAAATACTGTGATGGATTAGTATACCTTACAGTTGAAAAGTTATTTTTATTCATTTATTTTATTTTTATTGAATTCATAAGTGTGCTGGAAAAGACTTGAATTAATGTTCACATTTATTAAAATAAGATAAGATTTTTTAATTTAAAAGTCTTAGTCTAAAGAGGTAGGAAACAGATTCAAGATTTAAATTATTTAAAATAAAAACATATTAAGTTAAGACACTTACATTACAATAAATATCTTTGCTACTTCTTATATACTGTGTGGGCAGAGGTAATGAGTCTAATAATGCAACTCTGCAGGCCTTATTGATATTTGTAATATTATAGTTGCCATATATAACTAATATAAATATGGTTATAGTTAATAATATAATAATAAACTTTATTTATATAGCACCTTTCAAAACACAGTTACGTAGTGCTTTACAATAACCCACAATAATAATAAATCAACAAAGAAACTAGAATAAAATGTGACATTAAACATAAACAGATCAACTAAGGCCCCCCCAAAAAGTGTGTTTTTAAAAGTGATTTAAAAGATGACAGAGTTTGCAGTGCTGATCTACTCGTGCAAAGGCTCTGTCACCTTTATGTATAAATCTGGACTGTGGAAAAACCAGGAATGATGCATCTGACGAGCTCAGGGAGCGAGACGGGACACAGTGAACTCAAAGATCTACTAAATAACTTGGAGCAAGGCCTCTCTGGACTTTATAAGTAAATAATAAAATCTTAAAATCAACTCTGCAGGCGACCAAAACAGTGTAAGGAGGCCAGCATCAGTGCGATATGATTGTTTTTCTTGGCAGCAGAGTTTTGAATGAGCTGTAGACGAGAAAGGGATTTTCTATTGATGCCAGAGAGCAACGAATTACAGTAAATTAGCCGACTGGTTAAGAATGCATGTATGGCAATTTTTTATGGACAGAAATGATCAGATGATCTTTGACCAGTAGCATTAAGCTGCAGAAAATCAGTATTTGTTGTGTAATATTGAAGGCAAACTATATGAAATATCCCTCAGTAATATATATGTAGTGTATAATACACACCATTTATAATATAAAAGTAGAATATAGCACCACTAAGAATGCATGTGAATGCAAAATATTATATTTGTCTCGATTTATCCCAAAAACGCTCTGCCACGAGGAAGACAAACCTCCTGCTTCACGTTGCTCCCAACCCAATTAAACTTAATGAAAGTTAAATACAATGTTTAACCTCCATACTTGCTCTCTCCAGACTGACCTGTTTCTACTTATTCAGATCAGAAATGGCATCAACAGGTTCTGACCCGGTCCCAGAACCCAAGATCAGTTTCTAAGTGAACCGTGGTTCAAATAGAAAACACATTCCCGAGCTAACTGCTGCTAACCTCCAGTGAGTCGTTAGCGAGGAATGTTTTATGCGTGAAGGGAACCATGTGTGCAGGAGTGACATGTGGTGGTGAAAGAGGATAGGCCATGTTGAATGTGGGTGACAAGTTGAGTTTCGGCTTCATGTTGAGCAGAGTGAAGAAAAGTCGTCTTTGCTGAGCGACTACAGTCATCAAGAGCCACTTACGATCAGTGTTTTTGTGTTAATAGAACATTTACATTACGTGAAACATTTTCTCTAATGATGAAAACTTACTTCCTCTAAGTTCCTCTTAAGTGATTACTTCCTTTTGTGGTTCATACTGAAAAGATTGGTCTGTAGGCGATCTAAAGGTGACATTCAGTGTTAAAAACATTGCTTTAATGTTTCCCTTTATTCTGGAAAGAATGAATAGTACAAGTAAGATTAAAGACAGAAAAGAAGTCAGCTTTATTTTGAATCTCAAAGTGTCTCAGACCAAAAAAGACATTAAAAAAGAGAAGATAATAACATAATAAAACAAAAGGTGACAATATTCAATAAGAAGTAAAAAGTGGTTAAGATTGATTGATATTCATTTGCTTCACAGTTAACTTGGCTAATTTACAACATGTTATGGTCAGTTTTATGACCATGAGCCTCGGAATAACATGCTTATTTACTCTACAAATCACCACTGGGATAAAGTGAGAACGTGGAAACAGGACTCCCTCAGGAGTGTCCAGAAATGTGAGGTTGTGAAACCTTTGCCATGAAAAGACCTTTCCACGGGTCTTGCACAAAATAACAGCCCAGCACGTAATAATCTCCCAAAGTTCATCTTTTACATCTCAGAGGAAGTCAAATGAAACCACAACTACTTCAATGCAAAGTCCTGCTTTTCTCAGCTTGTAGTTTGAGTAGAAACCAAGACTAAAATATTCTGATCTTGTTTGTGAAATACCCTTATTTGCTTTCTTGCAGAGAGTTAGATGAGAAGATTGATAGCACTCTCCTGTTTGTACAGTAAATATGAAACTACAACCTGTAGCTGGTTAACTTAGCTTAGCACAAAGACTGTAAACAGGGGTAAACAGCATCAATGACACCCACAATAACCCACAAATTCACCATGTGGCCAAAATATTTCTTAATAATCAAAAAGGTTTTGTTGAATTGTGTTGGTGCTCAAACTGGTACAGTCTTAAATTCTTGAAATATCTTCTAACCTCCATGTCTGTTGTGCCTCATACCATACAAGTTAGCACAACGTTCTTTAAAAAAGGCTATCACTGAGATGAGGTCAAAGGTCAAAAGAATCTTCATTTTACGACCAGGAGATGAGCATCTCACTGAGGATCTCTGCAGACGCTCATGATGATGTATGACTCGACTGTAGCAAGTCTGCAGATCATTCCAGATGAAGGCACACGTTTTCCCTTTGGTCATGGAGGACTTTAACAGGAGATCAAACACGAGGTTCAACCTTTGAAAGTAGCAAAATAGTGTTCCAGGGTGGGACAGTAGGAAAGAAGTGACTGATCTCCTCTGAAGTCAGAGGTCGGTGCCTGACAAGGTAATAGAGGCACAGCAGGCCTCCTTTTGTTTCTTAGACACAAATAGGTGTGAATTTGAGAGTCAGTTTCAATTTGTAACCTGTTTTGTTTACAAGTGATTAACGGCTGGACCAACTGGGTCTGAAATTAGGTCTTATAAATACTACAAATGAATTTTTTCTCAACATACACAAACCATTTTTAACTGTGATAATCAGTGTCTGCGGGAGTTAAAGCTGTTAAGACACTTATGCACAAATCATCTGAGAAACCATCAATGTTTTAAATTCTCGAGTGGACACTCAAACACTCGTTTTAAGAGGGCACTCTACAGATGTCATGGTCAAGATATTAATAATTTACTGTCTTCTGTCAAGCCTCAGAATCACTTAGGCTTGTGTTTGAGGAAGTTTTAATAGAAGCCTATGACGTTGTAGAGTTAATGGTTAATGTAGGTCCATTGACCTGTAGAAAGTAAAAGTCAGGCTATCTTGTCCTCTTGGCCTCAAACCTGACCATTGCTTTTCACATCTTTATGGACCTTCAGTATTAAATCACTGAAAACCCTGAAGACTGAAGTCGTTCATACCCTTCCTGTCCAGTGAAACCATGTGTTTTTCCAAATTTGGCGACTTTGATTTTAACTAATTAAGCTAAAGTATTAAGTGTTCTTTTCTAGTTTGAGAAACTTCTTCTACTTCTTAAAATAAATCAAGTATTTTAAAAGCCCTCTTGGATTAGCTAAATGCATCATAAGAGAGCTGAAACCAGGAATGTTTTTCTGAGCTCACGAAAAGTGACTTTTTAGAGATGTTGTTCTCACGGGACAGCCACATGCTACAAACATACAATGATCTAACCAACATATAAAGTAATGAAATGAGCTTAATCTACAGCAACATACACATTAATCTAAAAACATCATATATAATAGTGATAGGGACCATTTCTCCACAGAATGAGTATACTTTTGCCCCTTAAATACATTTTGCTGATAATACTGACGTACTTTTACTTAAACTAGGTCTTGAATGCAGGATGTGTGACTTAGTAAAGGATCTGAGTACTTCTACCACCAGTGACTCGAGATACGCGATGCATTTTGATGAACTAAAACGTGAACGCAAACTCAACTTTCAAATTATCACTACACCGTAAAAAAATACTTTGTTTTATATTCTCTTCGACCATAAACAAAAACAATGATGTCAATCAATTTGGAGCAATGTCTGCTCTAAATGGATCGTGTTATTGGTCTTGTAGGTACAGTTAACTGTATTTTATGTTCACTTTAGCCAAATACAATTTAGGCAACTGTAAATCTATCATGTACTCTTTCCTGTATGACACACTGAGATCCCTCTCAGTGTTTTTTTTTTTTTGTGCTGTGTTTACACTTGGCTACTCAGAGGGGACCACGTAACCCATCGCTTTTACAAGCTGTCCATCTATAAAAATGAAGTTATGTGGTTTCCCACTCTGTTATATTATTCTGCTCTTCTTCCTCCTCTCCTCTCCCACCTGCCTCTGTTTGCTGGAACAGAGAGTGAGGCTCTGCCAGCAACACACACAATTAAGTGAAGAGTGATGAAATTATATCTCTGGCCAGGGCAAATGGTGGGATGAAGGGGATAGAGAGGCAAAGTGGAAAGGAGGGAGAGTCCATTCTGCTTCCCTCTGGGGCGGAGGGAAATTCTATTAGGCCTATAATAGAGCCATTTTTCACCTCCTTCCACATCAGTCTGTTATACAATTCCTCCTCCTGTCCTTCCCTCTCTCCTCTTTAAAGATGGTGCAGCGTGATTGAGACTCTCGCTCTTATTCCTTCTTTTCTCTGGACTTTTGTTTCTCAGCATTGTGCCTCATCTGTCTCTTACAGTCTTCCTTCTTTCATTGCACTGCCACGTGATGTAAATAAGACAGAACATGCCTTACAATGGCCTTAAATTGATCAAAAATAGAGTGAAAAGTAAAAAATTATGTCAAATACAGCCAACTATTTATTGATCCAACAGTTAAGGCGCTCCTTAGAAGCGACATCTTTGTTGAATGAAGGGTTATAAAATTTCTGCGGGTGATTAAGGCTTAATGACGGGAATTTGCCTCTGAGAGTCACAGCTTTTATTGTCCGCAATCGTTCCATTTTCACCCACGATGAAGCTTTAATGTGTTTATTAGGAAGCGACAAAATAAGGAACATCGACACAATTCACACAGCGTCTTTCAGAAGCTCGTAATTGGTGAGGCATTCCAGCCCGTGGCTTTGTGGTGAACAGGAAAGGATTTATTTGTTTGTCATAGGTTGGACTGGGGGGGAAATGCCATTAAAAAATTACGGGTTTAATTGCATTTGATGTAAAACCCACACATGTTCCTGGTTTCTATTTATGTCCCTCGTCTGTTTACCAGGTGCCTGGCACGTACACATCAGCTGTGACATTAAGTATTCAGCCAGTGTGCTTACAACAAGAGAAAGAAACTCACTCTGCATTGAAAGACAAAATCTATCCGTCCGTTCCTGTAACAACAACGGTCAACCATAGACAGAAGACATTGTTCAAAAAATGTTGACTTGCTTCATCGCGCATTCACGTGAATATTCTGTACATACTTCCTCCCTTTGATTCTTTTGTTAGCCCGTCCTGTCAAGTGAGTCACTGAACCAACAGAGCCTTCATGTCATAACAGAAAAAAGATCTACAGTGCAGTAACAATTGTACCGAGAGAACCAAGATCCCTCCCAAGGCTGATCTGCACCTAGAGGTACAAACACACTACTTGAATGACACTGATACTCTGAGCCAGCTGTGCATTTCAAACGCCTGTCACAGAAGACTGGCTTTGAAATCTTGTAACCACTTAACATGAAATGAGTTATATTTTAACACTGTTTATGTTACAGGGATATCATTAGAAAATCATATTATATCATGGAGGGTATAGACATAAATCTTATCCATAAGGCCTCAACAAGAAAGGATAAAAGTAGTATCAAAATGGGTGTTAAAAAACGTATCAGGGCCTGAGGTAGTGAAGTTACCACTACTGAGAGCTTGAACTACTTTAACATGTGATGATTAAAGGTCCAGTGTGTAAAATTACCTGTAATTACCTGTAAAACCCTGATAAGCGTTTACAGAAAATGGATGGATGGATGGACGCTAGCAAACTTTAGGTTGGTACTGCTGTGTAACTGACATTTACTGACATTATACAGCATGTGTTGACTTTCCAGACCTCGTATTTGGTAAGTCGCTTTATGCCTCGGCCAACTCTGCGGTGAAGAATGGAAAAGAGACGTCGTCTTCGTGTTATTTCTGTTCTGTGGCAGCAAACACAACACACAACCTTTTGATAACTATTACGCTGCCCCCTGAGCTTAACTTAATGGCTGAGTAACCTCCCATAACAACGTGTACTCTGCTGTGGATATGGCTATGTGCTGGCATTTCTCATACACACCAGAGCTGTCACAGACAAAAGAGCCTTTCTATGAAGTGGACGAATTGACCAGTGACATTTGTCAGAGATAAAGATGCCAATGTTTCTATCACAAAGGTAAAACACCAGTAGATATGTTGGTTTTTTACTGCTTGTGGTGCTGTTGCACTCATTCGTGAGGTTGCCTAATGACGACTTTAAAGTAAATGACTAAAGTAAATCTCGGGATATTCATGTAATTGCCACTTGCAGGCACAGTGGCTGCTGTTCATCAGAAGTTTCACATTTCACAGACGCTTGTCTCACATTATTGGTAATACACAATTAAGTGAATGGAAATTAACTGCTGCATGCAAGAAGGAAATCCATTTTTCCAACTTGTACACCTAACTCCACCCCAAAAACCACAATGTTGTTTCAACACTTGAGTTTTTGCATGGGCCATGGGCCTTTACAGACAGTCAGGCTAGCTGTTTCCCAACTTTCAGTTACTGTGTTCAGCTAAGCTCATCAACTGATGGCAGTAGGTTCATATTTACTGTACAAATATGACAGTGGTATCGATCTTTTCTCCTAATTTTCAGCAAGAAAGCAATTTCTCATTGTACATGAGGTTCCATGTTGGTAATCCAGTCTTGCCCAAATCATGCCAACCAACAGGATTTCTTCAAGAGTTATGTTGTTTACGAGATGTCCACTATATCTGGTATCTGTGTTTACTGCACAGAACGTACAGGAAACTGGAACTATGTCCCCATATTCTGCCTCATGAAATCTGATTAGCCTTCAGAATAGCCAAGGACAAGCATTGATGTTCTGCATCTCATATAATATACAGGCTTGAGTTTCAATCCCAGCCACCCGTCTCTGTGGTGAATGCAGGTATAGAGTGATGATCATGATGTCACATTGATATGGCCTCTAAATAAAGGAGTGATGTAATTTTGCACTGTGGATGTGGAAGAGGACACGGGAGCAGATTATTGTACTCCAGAAGATAATACAGCTCTCTAGTATGACATGGACCTTTCCCACATCTAGACATCCAAGAAAGAGAAAGAGCCTGTGGGTTTTGGTACTTCATCCCTGTGATTTTTTGATGTAATAAAGACATTGATACCGTGTAAAGCAAGAGTTTTTCCGATAGCATCATGTGAATAAAGAAAGCATTGTGCTAGAGATGCCAAACTCTCACATGGAGGTTTAAAAATGACTCTCCTGATCTGCCCCTTAGATGCTAATGATGCAAAAATGATTTGATGAGGATTGAAAAATGATGATCTGAACCAACTGAGAATCTGAACACATCAGTTTAATCAAAAATCAAATGAAATGTGAAAATACTGACAAAGATCTGATGGTTAGAAGGACCTTAAGATGACCTAACATAGTGAAGAATGCCACAAATGTACATTTCTAGGTTCTTTCCACTCTATTGTTCAGGTATGTTCATGGTCTGTGATGACAGACAGGGGCCCAATCGGTCAACATCAGTTTTAGTGCTTACCTGAGGCAGAATGTGTTGCAGCTTGTCTGTTTGTGATGTATGCAAACTACATTAGGGATCTGGTGAATCGAGGTTGGGAGGCATGCCTTTATGCATTTCTAAGAAAACATACGTCGAACTCAAAACACCTCAGTGACGCTCGATAAGCTCGGCTAAGCATATACACAAGAAGACAAACACACACCTTGTTGTGTGAATGGTTGATAGACAACTGAGTCATCTCACAAAAATACAGGGAACAAATGTCTTTGAACGCCCCCGTGTATCCCAAGGGATTTTTGGACAGCCACTGGCTTTCTCTCAGTTTAATTCAGGAAGGCTCAGATTGCTAATAGCACTATACCATTCAGCAAATAGCAGAGCTTTGCAGCTAATGCTGGTGGGGCCCATCTGTAGCACCTGTGGAGGGCTGGCCATCCAGCCATCAGACTCAGTCTGAAACGTCCCTTCAGGAAAAATACAGCCGTCAGAACTGTAGAAATCAGATCAGTTATGAGAAGATAAGCTCTTTCTTTGTCGTTCAAATATCTTCTGACAGCTTCTGAACGTCTTTGGTACATTTAGATTTAACAGCAAATATAGTAGACTTAACCCACGCGCAAACTTAAAAACTTAAGGCCTCCGTTACACTGTGAAAGTTGACCAGTTCCAAGCTCCGATATACAATTATACTATATACTGTATCACATTCATGGTTATCTCCCAAAATTTCAGTCACAGATATGGATAAAAAAAAAAAAAAAAAAAAAAAATTTAATTAGGGAAGCTAAACTATAACTATACATCATAATATATTTATCTTCTGGCCACCAGTGGTAACACTGTGCTCTGAATCTTTGATTCTACGTTGACTTGAGAGCCTTTTTTGTATGAATGTGTCATAATTTGTTATTTTTCTCTGTACCTATAACTGCGTGCACAGTCTCAGACTAAGACTGAGACTAAGATTTTACCGACTAGATTCACTGAACTTTCTAACCCATTTTCTCGTTAATCTAATCAGTTAATTGTCTCAACGGGCTAATCCTGCCTATGGTCACCACAACAATGCCAGAGAAGGAAAAACAATTCTCGGGAGTGATGATTGTTATTCCTGTTTTGTCTTCATATTATCCACACGCCTACACACGTGGACAAAATTTGTCTTTCTAATCTCCTGAGACAACTCTCTCCTCAGCTTTCTGTGGTCCATGTTCAGTGTGGTATACGCTATGATACCTGTGATGCTAATTAGATGACACACCTCAGTTTAACATGACCCTTTTTTTTTTTTTTTAAATGATTCTGTTGAACCACAATTCAAAAGCAATGCCTGATTTCATTAGTTTTTTTTCATTAAATTTTTATTTATTATTACTTTTTGTCAGTTTCAAGTTATTTCAGTGGACATTGTGGGATTTTCTTTCTTAAATGGAAGGGTACTAACAATTTTGTCCACGTGTGTACATAATTTCAAGAATAGACTTTTTTTGGTCATACAGGTGCTGATACACAATCCCACATGACCATCACGTCCAAGTTATGTTTTATGCATCCCCGTGAAGAGATGAAAGTGACAAAAACATCAAGAGACACTTGTTTACCCCCTGGGCATTCCTTCGCTTCAGTTTGGGCCGTGACCTCTTGGGCTGAGTTTAACCAAGAGGGTCATCATGTCTGTCTGGCACACAAAACAACAGATACTCTGGCATTCAGCCCTGCTCCTCTCAATCCCATTCTCCTCTTCCCATTCCAGATTTGTACAGAGGCAGTGCAGAGTGTCAGGTTCAGCTACAGTATCAGCTGTCAGGGATTGGAGTCAGATCAAAGTGGGATAGTGAAAAGAGTGAGATCCACACCCCGACTCCTAACCGTACAAAGAAGTTAAGGAGCAAACCCCCCTCCCTTGGGAGTTGTAATGGGAGCGGCCGATTACCCCTGTGTACCACAGCCATTTGGGCCAACCCGAGGGAGCGGTGGAGTGGTGGATAGCATGCAGCCAGTCATGAGGCCTGTCTTGTATAGCATGGACCAAAGGTAGATGATCCCTAACCTTGGTTATAGCGTGAGTATGATCTGTTCAAATCACCTTTAACCATTAATAACAAACTCTTTCTGAATTTTTGCATGCTGTGCTGGCTCACTACAATACATCCTACATTTATAAAGCTCATTAATTGCAGCACACCTTTAGCTCAACATTCACCCCCATCCTTGTCCATGTCAATCTGGTGTTATCCTGTCTGCTGCATCACGACAAACTATCCTCCTCTTTCCCCTTAGAAACCAAGAGAAAATTGAGTTAGGACCGATCCGCTACCCAATTTATCTCAAATCCTCGGCGATGCAGATCTAATTTCAGCCTCTTAGTACCACAAACAGGAAGAAGAAGCCAGTCGATAAACAGCCCATGGTCACTGTTGGAGGGAGTGAAGTGGTGATGGTGGAGGTGGGGCGGGGCAGGGCAGGGCATGGCAGAGGAAAGAGAAAACATGGTGACACAGTAGAAAAGGAAAGCAGTAGGGGCTGTCATTATCTTTTGTTCAGACCATCACTCACTCCATCAACCTTTGGCCTAAATTGGTCTAATTCCTGGAATAAATTTAATTGAAGCATGTAGGCAAATTAGCTAAAAGCATTTTAAATCAATTGAAAATACTCATTCAGGTCTTGACCAAGAAAAGAAGATTTTAATTTTTCTCACTACACAAGTATACTAAATAATATACGTATAATAAGAGTTTGATTAAAGAGCAATGCTGCTTAATGTCTGCATGGTAAATATGGAGCTACTGCCAGCATGATAGCTAGCCTGGCTCAGTTTTACACTTATAATGGATTAAAACAACAAGCTATAACATGTTAGTGAGTTTAGAGGTGCAGATGGCAGAGCTGTTTCGTCCTGTTTCTAAAGCTAACTAGCTGCTTGGCATTAGCTTTGTCATCATATTAATCAATCATGCAGCCAGAGGCAATACTGCACAACTGAGGACTGAAACTTAAATGTGATCACGATATAAGGCCTGAAGTTGCACCGTGAAGTGTGAACTGGAAAACACGAAACACCTGAGAGCAGCGAGGGAGATGTAAATTTTATATATGACTTTCTACCATTTGGTGTGAAAAAGCGAAACAACCAGATGCTTTTTAAGATGTCACAAATCTTAAGCGAGTCGCTGTAGACTTTACTGTAGGTCTGAGGTTTAAAGAAAGCAGTCATGGTTTGACAACAGAACCAGATGGCAAAAGGAAGCCCTCTGGTAAAGCTCTGATCTAATATTTCAAATGGAAGGCTGATGGAAACAGCATGTCACAGATACAGACACTATAATTCATAATTACGGCATCTTTATCATAATGGATTTTTATGGACTTAATGAATGAATAAGCATGACCACATACAACGTAATAGTTATTATCCCCATAGCAGGGCAGAAGGGCTGATAAAATCTGATTAGATTTTTGGTTTTATTTCAGTTTTAATGGGGCATAATAGTGTTAGAATAAAGAAATGCATTGAGCTATAGACATACAATATAAAAATATATAGAAACATGGATTTCTCATGAGATGCAATTTTCAGGACAGTTAAAATGTCACCATAAAGAGCCATAAAGAGCACAGCATGGATGAAAGTCACGGTATGTATATTTCACTTTACAAAGTGCTGATTTTTCACACATGGTTTGCTGAGTCAATTTCATGACTTCTAGGATTGCAGCTACAGTCCCCTGACTGTCCAGCCTTCTCAGGAGTATAGAATTCACCAGGGAAATCTAATTACTCTCGACAGAAACAGTAGATGGCCGGATATGTCTCGATCAAGAAAGGGCTTATCAAAACAAAAGGGCTTGAGAACAACAAGAAAAACAAACAAGAAAAAAAAACCTTTTCTCATGAATGGGTTCACACAGGAGAGAGCGGACAGGTGTGCTGAAGTACATGTCCTGCTCACAGGTATTTAATGTACTAGTCAGTGTTAGTAGAATTGAAAGATTAACATAAAGGTATTAGCCTACTTTTGTTTCCATCCTCTGTAAAACTTTAAAGATTTAAACCGTAATGGAACATTGACTCCTTCCCCAACTTTCTCGCTTGCCTGTGGACTGATTTCTGGGAGGTTTTTACCCACAAATAATTAAAAGATGTGACATTTATGCATGCTCCCAATTTCCTTTCCTCTCTTCAGCTCCCCTATGGTGGCAACAGCATGCAACACTAGCTAACTTCAGGTTAGAAAGAGTCCGCTAATGTCAACACAGTCCAACACAATCACCTTAAGAACGATAGGTTTTATCTAATGAAGCTCATCAATCATTTTTTCCAACCTACTTTTAATTAAACCACACAATACATCATGAAAAAGCCTCAGTAACACATAACAGCTACAATATCTCTGAAAATTGTGATATCAGACACTAAATTTGATTAATTTATCAGACCACAAATGAGATAAGAATTAAGTTGGAAAGACGCTAGATGCAGCTGGAGCAGCTATTTGTTAAACAATTATTTAAGCCACATTCATCCTCATAACCTCAAACATGTTGGAATGCAACACAGAGCAGACCCAAAGTGCAAACACAAGCAGAGAGACCAGAATCAGTTAAACAGTTTATTGAAACCAGTAGATGTAATAGTTTCAAGCCAATACTCAGAGACAGGGTGGACGGGGGAATCTGAGGTGAGTACAATTTAAGGTGTTGCAGGGCTAGTTAAGGCAAGATCCAAAAACCGGAGGAGAAGCTGGACATGCAGAAATGACAGGCAGGATTCAGTCGTTAGAGATATCACAAAAAGAAAAGTTGAAAAAGAAAAACAAGCACTGAAATTATGGTAGCATTTGTTACCACAAGACAGACTGAACTGAGTTAGTCCTTTGTACGATGCCGGTTGATTAGATGATCAGAAGCAGTGTCACAGTGATTAGGCAAGTTAGAGGGAAACTGGAGGCCACAAAGACACAAAAAGGAAGGGGAACAACACTCATTCAGGGAAAGGAGGAGTCGAAAAGCCTCAACCATAACAGCTGAGTGGTGGAAAATAAAAATGAGTGCCTTTTTTTCTAACCACAAAGTAAAATTTCTGTTCATTAAAAGTTGTTTCATATAAATACTCTCTTCACAAAGAATCTTGCATTAATGGACTCAAGTTGAGATGTAATTATGCTGCAGTGCATGGTGGTCAGTGGTGCTGACATGAGGGGAACTTCAGATGTGGCCATTCCCGACCCCTCAAACATACCACACAAGAGACTTTATGAGTGAATCCAATTTAGCCCACTAAGCCCTCAGCATCTTGTAAAAGTCAACAAGCTGTCACTTATACTTCCCTCTCTTCCTCATCCACCACCTTCTCCTTTTCTCTCACCATCTTCCTCTTTATTTTGTCTCTCTTCTTACCTTCCCTCCTGAGGCTGCAAGATCCCTGCCGTGGCACAGGTCTGCTTCTAAAAACAGTGCAGGTCAGGAGTGGAGGAACGAGTATTCAAGATGGTTTGATGGCTCAGAGTTGGAGAATGGTTGATGCAGATGAAGACATTTAAACCAAAACAAAGGAAAACCATGAGAGGAAAATCTTACTGGCCATTGTCACAATTATCAATACCATTGTTTAAATTAAAGTATATTTATGTGTATGATAGTTACAAAGACATTAACAAAGTTTACCAGCGTTAGTGTTTGTTCTAGTGCTCTAATGTCAATGGCAGTTATAGGAACTCTCTACATCAAGGAGAGGACGATAAAGTGATTGTATGACAGCTGTCTACAAATGAAAGATAAGGTATGAGTCGCCACACGTGGATGTTATTAAGTTTGACATGTGTCAGTGGGTTCAAAAACATGGAACACAATCTGTGAAGCTTCAGAAAATGTGTTTAGTTGATTCAATTAGATAAAAGATAGATGAGTTAAAGAAAAGGACAGAATAAACGTTAATGAAAAGACATTATGAGAGTGAACAGGGAGAGATTCAGGAGGATACACCAGACTTTTGAAGATTTTAAAGGTAGAGAAATATTAAATCGGCCACTGAAATGTCTTAACAACTATTGAGAGACTTTTCTTAATGACATTTCAGCTGTAGCTCTACTAAGGTGTCAGATTTCTGTTATTCAGTGGTTTTAGTAGTTGACTAGTCCTCAAGTCAAGCTGGTGGTGATTTGGGATGCACTGATACACTTTTTGGGACTCACTTGTACACATCACCTTGGCCTAGCCCAGGGCTCTCTACATAGAACTTTTTTTTGCTGTTGTCAGTATTTTCTTAAGTTATTTTTCAAACTATGTGTATAACTTTTGACTAACAATAACTCAAATAAACTGAGGTTGTTTTCCTTTAAACTGAATTTCCCTTTAGTAATTTGGGTATACCTGTAAAGTAATGAACTTTTACACTAAAACTGCCTTGTCATCCAATATGAAGCTCAGGCACGTGGTTTCCTGCAAAGCCTGGGCATGACATTAGATTTGCTGTGAGGTTTTCCCTCGACAAAGGATGTCTGCTTAATAATGACTTGCAGATATCAGTTCCATTGTGAACTATATATTATTTCTTGTGAGTGGGTCTCTGTTTCTTTCTCTCATTCAAACAATGACTTTGAAAGCCTGCAAGTACCACATAAGCCACAGGATTAGCCTCCCAGTGGTACACTGTCAGAGTAACTATTACATTAGAGACACAGAGGGAACAAACAATGACTCCAATATAAAAAGGATGTTGGTCCACTAGCTCCATCATGAACACATAGATATATTTAGATAGAGAAGTAGACTAGCTAACCATGAACACTGCTTAATAAGATTACACACACTCACACATTTTGTTTTCATGAAGCCGACAGATGTGAAATATGATCTGTAAAATAATCTGCACATAACTTACCTGAATTGTCAGGAGTGGACTGCAGACCCTGTGTATTGGGACATGTGGTATTGCACATATTGCCCCTCTTTGAAGTCTTTGTACTGTACTTTAGTAACACCAATGACAAATTACATGTTGTGGGTGTATGGTAAGTGTTGTTATGTCTACTATAGGTCTCATCCTATACTGTTGAGGACACGTTGACTGACAATGATTAATTTCACCCCCAAAGAGAAGACACAAGAGATATCGGCTCTGTCAGTCTCCACACTCAATGGAGGTTCAGCACAAAAGACAGAAACCTGACCTCTTGTATCTCTGACAGCTTCTTTCATGTCAAATGAGAACCATCCTGTATTAAAGCTTTGGATTGCTACATTTACACATCTGGCACAGAACATCTTGTAATAGCATAGTGATTTAGTTATTCCAGGATGTGTATATGCAATTTCAAGAAATAACTCCAAACTTTAAGTAAATGATGTTTTTATTGAAAAGACATCACATCAATCAGCATCAGAGTCCTTAGGTAATCTGCAGCCCAGACAACATTTTAGTTGAAAATATACATTAGGATTCTTATGCATTTATCATTTTGATGCTTATTATTAAATCCTTACTGTTTATATTTATTAATAATAATAAAACAATTTAAGGACAACAAAAATCATTGAAAAAGTCTGGAGAATAACAAACATTAATGCATTAAGCATCATACAGAATACAAAGAGATGAACAGCAGATATAAAATGAAACAGAGCCAAATGTGTTTGATCTTATGCTGCCCTCTAAAGGTGTAAAAAAAAACTACAACAACTTTAGACACTTGGATGTGATGAGAGGGACACAAATCAGGAGAAATGTATAGGATGTATAACATATATAACTTTTTCAGGCCTGCAACATCACAAAAGAGGCATGTAATTGATCATTTATAAATCTATGCACGATGATTAAGTTACTGCTGACTGATTAATATGTTGTGGTGTAATTTATATATATATATATCTTGATCTGTTTACTGTTATTGTTGTTTTGTTTAGATCAGCGTTTTGGCAGTCAGCAAACTGACTATCAGGGTCACCATGGAGGTCAACTGGCCAGAAGCACTGCTCGTGTTCACCCATTTGTCTGCAAGAGAACAAACAAAATCTGACTTCAGCAGTAAAATGAATACAAGCATTATATATTCACAAACAAGAACACTGTGGGGATGTAAGCAATACACATTTGATCCTCTTCAAAGTTAATAAAAAAATGTAATGAGCAGTACAGCTTCATAACAAAGGTTATGAAAATATATTTACCTGATTTCGGGATTAGTGGTCCAAGTGAAATGGCTGCAGTGTCGTGAAAGGAAATATCCCTCGCCACTCTTGTGTGGAAACCGGGGTAGCAATGCTGCAGGAAACAACATCAATTTTCAGATAAAGCTTTTACCCAGAGTGAATACAGCAGCAACAGCAATTAAACATGTTGTACACAGTGTGGTTCTTCTGATCTTACTTGAAATACACACAAGTAAAGTAAAGTGGTACTTACAGCTGAGCAGTTGTTGTGTCTCAAAAGACACAGGTGGACCTGGCAGTGCAAGTAGATGGACGAAAAGTTGGTAAAGGTGAACATCCTGAATGAGAATCGGGCCACAGTGGAGATGTCATTCTGATCCAGTTCTACTGTACTATCTGCTGGATTAGGACACCTGGAAGATGTAGAAGTTACAGTGTTATCAGATGGAATATAAGTTAAGTAATCATCATTAATATGTAGCTATTTCAGGATCAGCTAAGGTCAAACTCTTTTACTCTGTAGTGATGAGATCCCAGCGAACAGGGTAGCTGGCATCATTCAAAGGTGTTGCCCAGCATGAATCCAGAATAGTGGAGATCTGCTGTTCATCGACTCCTTCCGTCTGCACCTCAATATACAACCTCTGGTCTATTTCCATTTCTACGTTCCTGTTTCTGGTCAGGGGGAAGTGGAAGCCAGCGTCCTCGTAGGGGATCATTCTTAAATGATAACGACCCTGGCCGGATGGAAGCCTCTTGTTCACAATGCTGCAGAAAAACATTACACAATGTGAGACAACAATACAGAATTTTCACTAGCTTTAACCACAAGGGCTTCATATAACCAAAATATCATGGGAACCATGCAAACAAGATGGTATTGTGGTTATCACCTCTCTACAGGGTTGATGCCCACATCCATTGATAGAGCCTGGGCCAGAGGGTATTCACAGGAGAAGTGCAGGTGGATGCTCTTCTCACGGCTGATGAGGCCCTCATGAGGGTCCACGTCGCCCTGGATGGTGTTCTCGTAGATGAAATGGGTCCCGTTGCTCTGCGAGAGTTTGACAACAAAACAGTTTAAGTATTCAGATTCGATATGCTTTCACATACACATATGAAGCTGTGTTGAAATGAAACGTGTTGACAGGTTTACATCTAAAATCTAAAGTGTGGCTATAACATATATGGGCTGTACCCTGAGAACTGTCCCACACAGCCGGTCGTCGTTGTTAAAGTGGAAGACCAGTCGCCCGTCCTGGAGAGTCCCATTGCAAGAGTCGTCTCGCAGATGAAGGGCACTAAGGTGGAATCCAGCTTCAAACAGTTGACAGCGCGACACTGATATAGTGGCTGAACTACTGGCACAAGTGATGGACGAGTCTGTGAAAGAGAAAATTTGTGTGACAACATGGCAACATTTGTTGCTTGTGACATCTTAGGTAAAGTTTCCACAGTTATGAAACCTGTAACAGGTTAGGGTTAGGGGTTAATCATGCAAATCATTGCTGATATTTGGTCTATTGAAGTTTTGGCCAATCTAATGTAGCAAGTCTGATCTATTATCTTTCACAATCTTGTAAATATTTAAACTTTTTTCATGTCCATCATGTACAATCATGTCATGTATTCCTTAATTTTCTTTAGATGCTATGTATACATTTGCAGCGTTTTAAATGGAGCTGTCCTCACCGTAGCTTTCATTGTTGGGCCGGTGGTGATGTTCATCACAAAAGCAGCCATAAACACTGTCTTTCTCACCGCACCACTCATACTCTGTACAGTCCAGCTGCTCACAGGGGTCTGACTCAGCTATGGAAATAGTGGGGAAAGGATGATACTAGGAGTGATGAAACTGAAACAACCAGCAACAGAAACCTTTTTACAATAGCTCTATTAACCTAAGGATTTTCTCATTCATTATTTTGGCTGTCCATTAGCCCAATGCAAACATACCACATTGCAAAGCTGGGCGCCACTCAGGGATGTTCAGCCCCAAAACAGAGCAAGTTCTCTCATAGGCTGAGATAGCAGAACACAGCATGCCATTAGCTGTAGTGAAGAGGCAGAGGTCGTAGACACAGGAACTGAAAAATGGCCGGGGGTCAGAGTGCAGGTGACAGGCACTGAATGGACCACTAGTGTTGGTGATGACACTACAGAGCTCAGAGTATTCTTCCACAAAGCGACAGTCATTCAATCCATCACCACTGTCATCATCTGCGGATCCACATCTGGAAGACATAGAATGAAGCCATTACTGTCTGCTGCAATTATCCATAAAATTATCAACAAGGTAACAGCTCACCCTGGTTGGCTTGTGGGTGCCTTCCAGCTGTGTCCAAAGTCGTTATCATTTTGTGCCGTTGTGCCATTGGGCAAGACCTTGTCATCTGCAGGGTTATTGTTGAAGTTTCCACACATCCCTTTGACTCTGTTTTCACGATTTTGGCCAATTCTGACTAGTAATGTACTCTGACCATCAAACTGGACAAACAGGTCAGTGGCATCAACCACTATGTGGCTTCCCTGCCTTGCGACCTGAGCTAAGGTTCCTGCAGTGGTGGGCAGAGATACCTCACTTCCATTTACCTGGAGGGATGAGAGATTAGAGAGAGACGGACAAGGTATGTGGACACACTTCTTATAATAACTAATTAAGATTTTACCTTGACTCTTTTGTTGGGTCCAATCCTGATGTATGCACTCTCTGGTTGATCTGAGAGGTATATATCCACTGCTGATACAAATGACACATGGTTGTTGCCACGGTGATTATTGGTGGCTACTACCAGAAACTGGGTTTCATTGGCACGGTGGCTCACACTCTCTGTGATGATGTAAGAGCATGTGCCCTGGAAATGAGCCAGTGCCCCATCAAAAGTGATGTAGTGTGGGTCGCCCCACACAGTGCAGGTAGACATTGCATCAAAACAGCCCAGTTGGCCATTTCTGATGGTGCACTCTTGTGCAGGAGTGCAAGATGCAGCAGAACAGCGCAGGTCATTGGGAGCATGGCACTCACATCGCTGGGAGCAACCATCTGTCCAGAACGACTCACCAGCCTGTAGCATGTAAGAAAAAATAAGAAAAGAAAAAACTGATAAAGCACTAAACAAACATAACATAAGCATTGATGAAGACCATTTATTGTATGTCTGGTTTATTATTATTGTTATTGTCTGGTTGCAAATGTCCCTGAGATACTTTATACCAGAGAAGCCTCACTGCGCATGTCAATCCTTCATCAAGTTTATCTTCTTGAGTTATCCTAGCTAGCATACCAGTGAATGTTACAGCTGGGGTTAGCAAATCATTAACACTAAAAGAAAGGTTTGAGACCCAACCAAAATAAATTAAGTTGTTTATCAATGCAATTTTACTCGGCAAAGGTGCTTGCTAAGCAGGTGTCAGATGCCCCGTTTGTGATATAGATATTATCTGCAAATAGTTACACATATGTAGATCAACAAGGGACTGTAACGCCCGCCAATGTAATAATGTCCACAAACATAATAATCCCACAAATGTAATTTTCCACAAATGTAATAGCCGCTGCCTACTACAAACGTAACACGCAATTTCCCACAAATGTAATAACTATTACGTTTGGGGTCCGTTGTGTGATAGCGGAGCGGAGAGCCAGCAGCTGGATTTTGCACCCACGGTCAGTATTAGTAATGTGTGTATAGGCAAACAACAACAACCACAACGACCATTATTCATTGAGTTGTTACATTTGTGGGAAGTTATTACAATATTGAAAGTTGAAGATTTTCAGTTCCCCACAAACGTAATAAATGCCTGCAAACGTAATAGTTATTACATTTGTAGGAAATTGCGTGCTACGTATGTAGTAGGCAGCAGCTATTACGTTTGTGGAAAATGTATTACGTTTGTGGGATTATTGCATTAAAAGTTGCAGATTTTTATTATGATTATGGTTTATTACGTTTGTGGACAGTATTACATTGGCGGGCGTTACAGGGACCACCATAACTGTAGTGCCAAAAACGCCCTTGCTATAAGCACTTATCACAAAAGCCCTGACAAACATGCCTCAGGCTGTGGTTCAGCTCGAAAAAAAATGTGAGGGGCTATGTCGGTAGTGTTGTGTTGTTTTAGGTATTAGTGAGGTGATTAAATATGATCCATGGCAACTTTGTTTAGACTCAGGAATATGTACTGTAGATTTATCGGACACCAAAATACTGTGCAGCAGTTTGTAATCCTATGAGGGAGGCCAATATTTTTTCTTTGCACATACTTTAGTATTTATTGGGATTGACTTACATTATAGTAGAACCCATCATATTGGCAACCACATCTTTCCGTGGGGACACACCTTGACCCGCTCCTGAGGAAGCCTTCATCACAGAAGCATCCCTCAGAGCAAACCTGCTCACAGGTGGCATCAACACTGCTGGCACAGGTGTGGCCACAGTCAGTACCACACAGCTCATAATGGCTGTTGGCTGGACAGTCAAGTCCTTAAAAAGTGAGAAAAGAATAAGTAATAATGATATCCATAGAAACATGTCAGTAGTAGCAATTTGGGCATCTCTACTATTGACGCTTCCTAAACTTAGATTTACCAACTAAGAGATTGGATTTCTCGTTTTTTTTTGTTTGTTTTATTGATGAATTGACTGGTTGACTTACTGCAGGTGGTGTTTTGTCTCCACGGGTAGATTCGAACATTAGCAGATTGACAGGCGCTGACATATGCCTGAATGGCTCTGCACAGAAGATCTTGGCCCTCATTTCCTGACACGCAAACATCAAACACACAGTCATTGAAATACGGTGCCGGGTCCACCTGCTCATGGCAGAAGCTTAAGGGGCCATCGGCTGCTTGAATGACTTCACATTGGGCTCTAGCAGGTAGATCATTGGTACATTGTGGGCAGGAGGAGCCACACCCATCACTGCAGGTGTAGTTGCCGGCCACCTTCCAAGCTGTCCCAAACTCATCTGGAGTGGTGACTATCTCTCCAGATGGGGTGTGGAATTCATCATTTGGATTCCCATTGAAGTTTCCACAAAGTCCACATGTTTGTCCGCTGTTGATAATAACAATTACAGAAAAATAATGTCATTAATCAGAAGATTGTTATTAAATGGTTGGAAAATGTCTATTTAAGTATTGCGAAGCATTCCAACTTTGGCAGATACCTGTAATTTGAAGGTACAGAGATAAACACTGTACTATGGCCATCATAGGTGACACTCAAACCAAAATCAGCACTGACAAATAGACGAGATCCACTTGCATAGATAGACACACGACCTCCATTCAAGAGAATTGGTAAATTTCTAGTTTCACCATTCACCTGCAAGAGAATTTGGAAGAAAGATAAGGTTCACTTTTTTCAACATTATGTTGTTTTTCTGAGAGTTCCATGAATAGTAATGCAAAAAATTTAAACTGACATGTAAATCTCTTTATTCTCTTGGTGATATAATGGTATTACTGTCAAGTGTTTCCAATTTGATTCAAGTTGAATTTAATTTTTCCATGACAAATCATATGATGAGGACTATTAGACATTATAACAACTTACTTGAACTGCACCATTTCTCTCCCTTGACATACGTACTCGATAGCCCCACACACTGACAAAAACCTCTGCTGTGATTGAAATTGGCAACCCGATCCAAGGCTCATTCTTTGCTTCCACTGAAAACTGGTGGAGATCATCAGTGGCATTGCAAAGGGTTGCCAAAACATAGCGACAGGTTCCCTGGAAGTCATAGGCTTTTCCATCAAAGGTGATGTAGTGGGGGTCACCAGAGGCAGAGCAGGTGCCATGAGGGTTTGGATGGCAGCCAAACTCACCCTCTACCACACGACAGGACTCCTGGGGACTACAGGAGCTGGGGATACAGTTAACTACTCCAGTAGTGCTATCACAGTTACACAAGCTCTGACATTCCTCACCATCCCAGAACTGTTCACCACCTTGCAGATAGCGTCCTTGGTGATAGCATCCGCAGGCTGTTGGTGGCACACACTGGTTGCCATTGAGGACAAAACCATCATCACATTGGCAACCGTCCTGGCACACAGTGTCACAGGTGAAAGGGAAAGAGAGGCTGGGGCAGGCGGAAGGACATGAGCTTCCACAGAGTTCATGGTGACTGTTTAGGGGACAGTTTTGCTCTAGAGGCAAGAAAACAGGTTATTTCAAAACGATCATTACATATTGTATACCATATTCAAACTTAATCCAAAAAGGTAAAGGCAAATTGCTTACCACAGCCAGTTGCATTCCTCCAGTGTCCAAGAGCAACACCCCTCTGTTGACACATTAGTGCATAATCTCTTAGGACTTCACATAGCGCTGATGCTGGATCTCTGGAAGCCCCAATGATGTCCACACATGAATCCACATGCTGCCATGGGTCTACCGTGGCCCAACACTGGGCAAATGGCCCATGGGGTGAGCCAAGAATACCACAGTACTCACTTGAGTTGTAATTTGTTGTAGAATTTTGATTTACATTGTCCACACAGTGTGCAGCAAGGGAACCATCTCGCCAACTGTCCCCAAAGACCTGAGAGCTGTTGACCAGGATGCCATTGGGCGTTCGGAAGTCGTCATGTGGGTGACCATTGTAGTTACCACAGAGTCCACCTAGTGAGCCATTGTAGATACCAGGTGCAGTGACACGCACATAGTGAGGCCAAACTGTCTGCACAGTTACACCAAAGGTGGTGCGAAGGATGATACTGTGAATGCTGCTGTGGTAGATTTGGATTCGGTTGGATGCTGAGCTGAATGGAAGTCTGATCCGCTGACCATCAACCTAAAAGGGCATTTCATATGTTGTAGTTAACAAACTTTAAACAAATCAGTTGTTTCAAAAATGTTTTAATCACTTACCTGTACTCTGCTGCTTCTAGACATTTCAATAGAGACATGAGTGCCCTCTGCCTCAAACTTTAGCACCCTGGCAAAACCCTGCTGGCCTCTGGGCACTTTTTCTGCTGTCACCATAAAGTGGGGGGTGTTAGACAACCCCATTACTTTGGCAAGAGTCAATCGACATGCACCAGGATATTGGTATGTCACTCCATCAAATGTGTGGTATGACCCTGGGCCCCTTGTCCAGCATGTTGCATAGCTGTTAGGTCTGCAGCCTCTTTCTCCATCCACCACCCTGCAAGACTCTAGTGCACCACAACCATGAGACCGGCAAGTCATGGAGCCATGACTGCAGCTACAACGTCTCCCACAGTCCTCATCTAGGATTACTGTTTCCCCAGAGCGGTAGTAGCGACCCTCAAAGCTGCAGCCACACTCAGAATGAGGGACACAGACCCCAGCACTAAGGATGTAACCTGAATTGCAGATGCAGCTCTCCTGGGTGGGGAGAGGGCAGTTCTGGGTAGAGTTGGGGTTGACACAGGTAGCTGGACATCCTGTTCCTTGGGACTCAAAGTGACTGTTGGGTGGGCAAGGGATTTCTAGACAAAGAAAAAAAATAACATCAATATTGATATCATGAACAGTTTATCCATAGGATATTTTAAAAATATGCTGACTGATTGACAGACATACCACAGAAACCTTGTCTCCTCCAGTTTGGCAGCTGTATCCCATTCTGTTGACACTGACTTGCATACGCATTGAGGGCTTGGCACAGAATGGGTTGGTACCCTGCTCCTACACACAGATCATACACACAGCTTTCCACAAAGACCTGTGGGGGAAATCGTTGATGGCAAGCAGCAAAAGGTCCAGAACTGTTTTGGAGGATACCACAATGGGCATTATCACTGTATAAAGCCGTCTGATCTTCAGTGCAGGCAGCACAGTCCAGACCTCCACACTGTGCCTCACAACCAGGTTCATCGTCCCCTGACACTTGCCAACTGTTGGCAAAAACAACATCAGAGCTCACGACCTCACCTTGGCGGGTTCGGAAGTCATCGTCACGAATATTGTTGAAATCTCCACACAGGCCACATGTTGCATTTTGGTAAGTGTAGGGAACACTGATCCTGACATAATGATTTGTGTCATAAGATACCTCCAAGCCAAAGTCAGTACTGACAATCACAGAAAAACCTGACTCATAAACCTGGACAGTGCCATTACTAAGGGAGATCGGAGTGGCTGCAAAGTTTCCATTAACCTGTAAGCACACCAGCAGGTATGTCAAGAATAGAAATAGTTGGTCTCATACATGAAGAAAAAAATTTGCTTAATTGCAAACAGAATAACCAACCTTAGCTTTAGCATGATGTCCTTTCACAAGCTCAATGGTTTCATTGTAGACATACACTTTGACCAGTCGTGTCCAAGAAACATGAGTGCTTCCTCTGTGCTCATTTTTGCCCTCTACTCTATAGTAGGGCAGCCTTTGACCACATTCCTCAGAAAGAACGTAAGTGCAGGTGCCTTGAAAGTGAAACACTGCGTCATCAAAGGTGTAGTAATGTGGATCACCACTTATGGTGCAGGTTCCTTTCTGCACCGTCTGGCAGGAGAACTGAGAGCCACTTGGCCGGCAGATTTGGGAAAATGAACAGCGTTTGCTGTGACACTGCAGGCCTGCTGAAGTGCAGGTACACTTCTGTGCACAGGTGCTGTCGCTCCAGAATGAGTCACCCAGCTGCACTGATTCACCTTTAAAGAAAATAAAAAGAAAAGTTCACTTAAAGGCATAGGCATTGGGACATGTCTGGAAGGCACTAGTATGGGCTGGGTTCAGGTTTTGGTTTTAGGCTCCTGCAGAACTCTGCCACAGATACACATTACTGTATCTTACCATTGAAAGTGCAGCCTCTTAATCCATGATCAGTCCGGAAGGCCCAGCGACCGGGTACATTGACATTGCTGCCCAGGCGGAAATTTGAGTTACTGCCTGTAGCAGTGCTAGAGAATGATCCAGGGATGGTGTAATGGTGAACTGAGTTTATTGTGTCATAGCCAGCCTGCAAATACATGTAAAAATATTTTTTTTAAAAAGGAAAAAACTTTGTGTGTATTTTTCTTCTGGAATTACTAGTATATAGGCTAGCAAATATAAAAAACATTTTCAATTTTGTTATACCAAATCTGACCTGCACACTTCTAGAAGTTGAGGCTATTATCCCATAGTTCATCAGCACAAATGAGTATTGGCCTCCAGAGATCAATACAGCTTGGGCAGTTGTGCGCTGGAAAAGATGAATTCATCATAATTTTTTTTTTTTGTGTGTGTGTGTGTGTGTGTGTGTGTGTGTATCAGTCTATTAAGTTTTACATACTTTTACATACTTCTATGTTTCTTTTCAATTAATCTAATTAATCCAATTATTTTGCCATGATTCACTTGTTAGACATGCTGCATTTTGTGTCACAAGATATAATGTGTTTCATGCTACGAAATGCATGTACAGAGTATTTATGTATGTATGTATGTACAGAGAATATACTCTGGGGCAGGAGCTGTCAATTGTTTTGCCCCAGCAAAGAAAATTCATTGTAATGTCTTCACCACAAACATTTCAAACTAAATTAACCTTTTTCATTGATTGTGAGGGAGACATTGAATTATGTTGACTTACTGTTCCTGAATTTGGATAGTAGGCCACCTCATACCATGTTGCAACAAAGACCCAGTTGGCATTGAAGTTCAAACTTGGAAAGTATGCATTAATGTCCTGTGTAGCTTGTTGGAGGACACTGCCACTGATGTATTGGTTATAGTAGACCTGACCAGTTTGTCTGTTGTCGAGATCTGTCCAGAATGGAGCGATGAAGTCTTTGGTTCCATGTAATGGGAACCTTTGAGGTGTATGTGTACCGTCTGGATTGTTAAATGTCAAGTGTCCATTGTGGTTGACCTGGAAATAAGTAGATATAACAGTTTAAAAATTGTTCATTAATATGGCACATATACAACAATCTTTTGATAAAGTTGTCACATAAAATTTGTCACATTAGAAATGAAGTATTGTGGCTCTAGAGAAATGCCCCGCCCAACAAATCAAATTGTACAGACATAAAGTGCTTGTTTAGTACACCCCAGCAGAAATTACAAAATTACCATTTCCAGTAAAATCATAACTCATATCACAATTGCATTATCTGTCAAAAAATGTGCAATATGGTTTTTGTTTGTTATGTAAAAAAAAAAAAATCTATACATTTTAGAAAATGTGACTTCTTGAATTGGAAGTAATTTGTAATCAATGATCGGAAAATTAATTATATAATTATATATTTTCATGGTCTACATGGTGAATTTTACATACATAAATCTGATTATACGTTTGCCCAAAGTAGAAAAATGGTCGTTGCAGGTTAATCCGTGGAGAACTTCCATCATCTGTTCGAGAACTTGCAGTTCCAGATATTGGGTAGAGGGGCCCTAGAAAACAAGGGTAGGTAACAAAAATATTAGTATGTATCCACATACTGTATGTAAATCTTCCAGGGGGCAAAAAATGAAATGTACCTTTACTGATGGGGTCGACAAATATTAGGAACACCTCTCAGTGTAATGCAACACATTCAACACCCCAAATGAACCTCAAAATAAACTTTAGGCTTTAATTATATCAATGTTGAATTATTTATTATCATAACTAATAATTCACAATATATAATTAATCATTAATACTATCCTCACACAGAACATGTAAATGATGGTCACAAAGCTCAAGGACCTGGGACTAAACACATCACTCTGCATGTGGACCCACTAGGCCACTAGAACCCTAATTAACCTAATTTTCTTATTATGTATTTAGTTTCACCAAGAATGTATAGTATGAGCTCACAGAAATACATTTTACTAGAATTGTTCTTAATAATTATATGTGACAAAAATTTTGAATTGATTTGAATTAAATTGATGATATGATAGTATATGACATATTAGGTATGAATTGACGAAGATCTAATGTGAAAGAGGCTTCAATAGATGTGAACTTACTCACAACCTGAGATGTCACCACACCTGTAAATGAAATAGATGAGTAGAAGAGATGGACAGAAAATGTACATTATTTTTCCAAACCAAAAGAGAATAAAAAAAAAGACATTAAGCCAAAATGCAAAAAAAAAAAAAATTTAAATTAACTACTTACTTATCATCCCCAAAAGCAGTAGAAACAACATGATTTGACTTGCCATTCGATCAGGCTCCCAAATAAAATCTGTTGATTGAATACAATAATCTACATTATACCGTGACAAAGTACCGAGTTAAATATACTCGGCATAATTAAAGTTGGGAATGGGTGTTGTTTAAAAAAAACTTCACCTGTTCATATATGCTAGCTCTTCTGCCTCTCATCCATTTGAGAGTGCATGGCGGAAACAAGGCTTTATATAGTGAAAGCTGACACATCATTATGATTTAGATGCCAGATAACAGAATGAGGTCAGTCACTATTCTGGCATGCAGCCATGCAGTAAGATTTACTGCAAACTAGCCTATTTTTTATTGTCACCTCTGACAAATAAAAAGGGAGCTTTCTCAATGTTATCAAAAGCCAAGCCTTGTCTTCTTATCAAAGACACCCCTTATTTCCTGAAAGATTTAAACAAAGAACATAGTGTTTTATACATTCCTCTGTTCCGAGAAGCAATAGCTACTCACTATATCCATGGAAAGTAATAAAGAAATAAATGTCATGAAAATCAACCAACTGAATCTGGCTTTAGATCACAGGGCCACAGGTAAAGACAGGAGGAGAGGGAGCGATTGTTCATAAACACATTTCTTCCAAAAATGCAAATACTTGAAGTAATACTTAAATCAATGTAAATGAATCATCAAAGGATGTATTCAAAATGCTGGAGAATTGTCTGCCCCCATCCCCTCTTCCCCAGACTGAAACTGAAGCAGGTTCCCATATTGAAGACATGAACCTCCATGAACACAAAATGAGCGCACTATGGTTTATTTCAGCTTCTACAACTCACTGTTTGCTGATGATTATGTGACGTTCTCAATGACTGCCCGTAGCTGTGTTGTAGGTAGTGTCTTTGGAAATTTTTTGAGGAAAATAATAAGAAT
The DNA here is from genome assembly GCA_946959425.1 of Argyrosomus regius. Taxonomy (NCBI): domain Eukaryota; kingdom Metazoa; phylum Chordata; class Actinopteri; family Sciaenidae; genus Argyrosomus; species Argyrosomus regius. The sequence goes on along the minus strand of OX336900.1, from coordinate 6,430,793 downwards.
GTAGAAGCTAAACTTAAATTGTATCCACAATATAGACAACAAATGAGATTCATAGTCCAATACCTTATTCTTTATTAATGCTTTTAACCTTCATTGTACATGATCACTTCTATAAGATAGAAATTTAAAATGAAACATATGAATGATTAATGTTACAATGAATGTCATATACCGTGAAAACAACAAAGGCAAAGTGACTTTACTACTTTACTACTTCACAACTTTACTAGGCTGCACATTGCTACTGCCTATTTTTTTTTTTTACTTTTACTTTTCACCTAACCCCAAATACAAACAAAACACATATCTCTCAGGACAAGACCTCTCAAACCGAAACACAATCAAAATGTAAAGGTGGAGTATACTCAGTGGTTTACTGAGGATTCAGATTTCACACAAAGATTTACTTCATTTATAATTTTCAACTTCATTATTAATGATTAGATAATAACATATTGATTAAATACTAATAAAACCACTGTAATTACTTTACTATTACTGAATACAAAAAGTCTAGCATGTGTATTTAATCTATGTTGCCCTTTAATATTTTAAGGAAAACTACCACAACTTCAGACAAGACCTCTCAGAGAGGAACACGAATCAAGAGCAATTGGTTTCCCAGTATTCTGTAACATATATACCTGAAACATCACATGAAAAGTATCCCATTCAGTCTATATATATATCTTGATCTGTTTACTGTTATTGTTGTTTTGTTTAGATCAGCATTTTGGCAGTCAGCAAACTGACTATCAGGGTCACCACGGAGGTCAACTGGCCAGAAGCACTGCTCGTGTTCACCCATTTGTCTGCAAGAGAGCAAACAAAATCTGACTTCACCAGTAAAATGAATACAAGCATTATATATTCACAAACAAGAACACTGTGGGGATGTAAGCAATACACATTTGATCCTCTTCAAAGTTAATAAAAAAATTTTAATGAGCAGTACAGCTTCATAACAAAGGTTATGAAAATATATTTACCTGATTTCGGGATTAGTGGTCCAAGTGAAATGGCTGCAGTGTCGTGAAAGGAAATATCCCTCGCCACTCTTTTGTGGAAACTGGGGTAGCAATGCTGCAGGAAACAACATCAATTTTCAGATAAAGCTTTTACCCAGAGTGAATACAGCAGCAACAGCAATTAAACATGTTGTACACAGTGTGGTTCTTCCGATCTTACTTGAAATACACACAAGTAATGTAAAGTGGTACTTACAGCTGAGCAGTTGTTGTGTCTCAAAAGACACAGGTGGACCTGGCAGTGCAAGTAGATGGACGAAAAGTTGGTAAAGGTGAACATCCTGAATGAGAATCGGGCCACAGTGGAAATGCCATTCTGAACCAACTCTACTGTACCATCTGCTGGATTAGGACACCTGGAAGATGTAGAGTTACAGTGTTATCAGATGGAATATAAGTTAAGTAATCATCATTGATATGTAGCTATTTCAGGATCAGTGGGACTGAAGGTATCAGTGTGCTAAGGTCAAACTCCTTTACTCTGAAGTGATGAGATCCCAGCGAACAGGGTAGCTGGCATCAATGAAAGGTGTTGCCCAGCATGAATACAGAATAGTGGAGATCTGCTGTTCATCGACTCCTTCCGTCTGCACCTCAATATACAACCTCTGGTCTATTTCCATTTCTACGTTCCTGTTTCTGGTCAGGGGGAAGTGGAAGCCAGCGTCCTCGTAGGGGATCATTCTCAAATGATAACGACCCTGGCCGAATGGAAGCCTCTTCTTCACATTGCTGCAGAAAAACATTACACAATGTGAGACAACAATACAGAATTTTCTCTTGCTTTAACCACAAGGACTTCATGTAACCAAAATGGGAATCATGGGAACCATGCAAACGATGTGGTATTGTGACCTCTCTAAAGGGTTGATGCCCACATCCATAGATAGAGCCTGGGCCAGAGGGTATACACAGGAGAAGTTCAGGTTTATTATCTTCTCACGGCTGATGAGGCCCTTATGAGGATCCACGTTTCCATGGATGGTGTTCTCGTACATGAAATGGGTCCCGTTGCTCTGTGAGAGTTTGACAACAAAACAGTTTAAGTATTCTGATTCGATATGCTTTCACATATGCATATGAATCTGTGTGCTGACAGGTGAAAATGTTAGAGCGTGTCTACAACATGTATGGGGCTGTACCCTGAGGACTGTTCCACACAGCTGGTCATCATTGTCAAAGTGGAAGACCAGTCGTCCATCCTGGAGAGTCCCTTTACAGGAGTCGTCTTGGAGATGAAGGGTACTAAGCTGGAAGCCAGCTTCAAACAGCTGACAGCGCGACACTGATATAGTGCCTGAACTACTGACACAAGTGATGGACGAGTCTATTAAAAAGACAACACAATATGTTTAAGCTTGTAAAGGCAAAAAAAGGTAGATTATTTTAAACATGCAAACCATTACTGATGTCTGCTCTAGGAAAGTTAAAGTTACCATGTTTGACAGCAATCTCATGTAGCAAGTCTGATCTATTATCTTTAACAATCTTTATCCATATTTCAACTTTTTTCATTAAGACAAAAATTGTGCTTCAACCATAAAAACAAGCTGTTTTCCTTAACTTTCTGCTATGTATACATTTTGCAGAATAAAGCAATTGAGCAAGCAATGTGAAGAGGAACTGTCCTCACCGAAGTTCTCGTTGGACCAATGGTGATGTTCATCACAAAAGCAGCCGTAAACACCGTCTTTCTCACCGCACCACTCATGCTCTGTACAGTCCAGCTGTTCACAGGGGTCTGACTCAGCTATGGAAAGGATGAGACAAAGAGCGACAAAACTGAGACAAAACAAGCAGAAGATTGTTCATTCATTGTCTTGGTTTTCCATCAGCCTAGTGCAAACTTACCACATTGCAAATCTGAGTGCCACTCTGGGATGTTCAGCCCCAAAACAGAGCAAGTTCTCTCATAGGCTGAGATAGCAGAGCACAGCATGCCATTAGCTGGAGTGTAGAGGCAGAGATCGTAGACACAGGAACTGAAAAATGGCTGGGGGTCAAAGTGCAGGTGACAGTCGCTGAATGGACCACTAGTGTTGGTGATGACGCTACAGAGCTCAGAGTATTCTTCCACAAAGCGACAGTCATTCATTCCATCATCACTGTCATCATCTGCGGATCCACATCTGGAAGACATATCATGATGCCATTACTGTCTGCTGCAATATTCATAAAATTATCAACAAGGTAACAGCTCACCCTGGTTGGCTTGTGTTTGCCTTCCAGCTGTGTCCAAATTCATTGTCATTTTGTGCCGTTGTGCCATTGGGCAAGACCTTGTCATCTGCAGGGTTATTGTTGAAGTTTCCACACATCCCTTTGACTCTGTTTTCACGATTTTGACCCATTCTAACCAGTAATGTACTCCGACCATCAAACTGGACTGTGAAGTCAACAGCATCAACCATTATGTAACTTCCTTGCCTTACCACCTGAGCTAAGGTTCCTGCAGTGGTGGGCAGAGATACCTCACTTCCATTTATCTGGAGGGATGAAAGATTAGAGTGTTTAACCCAGACAGATGTAGAACATGTTCACGTGAAAGTAATTAAAAGTTTACCTTGACTCTTTTATTGGGTCCAATCCTGATGTATGCACTCTCTGGTTGATTTGAGAGGTATATATCGACTGCTGATACAAACGACACACGGTTGTTACCACGGTGATTATTGGTGGCTACTACCTGAAACTGAGTTTCGCTGGAGTGGAGGTTCACACTCTCTGTGATGATGTGAGAGCATGTGCCCTGGAAATGAGCCAGTGCCCCATCAAAAGTGATGTAGTGCGGGTCGCCCCACACAGTGCAGGTAGTCATTGCATCAAAACAGCCCAGTTGGCCATCCCTGATGGTGCACTCTTCTGCAGGAGTGCAAGATGCAGCAAAACAGCGCAGTTCATTCAGAGCATGGCACTCACATTGCTGGGAGCAACCATCTGTCCAGAACCATTCACCAGCCTGTAGCATGTGAGGAAAACACCACACACGCACAAATAGATAAAGCAGGAAATACACATATATAATAAATAGCATTGATGAAGACTGCATTCCATTTATTGTGTTGGGTTCAGGTATTAAATATGCTGCCTTACTGGAAAGGTTGCTTACACTACGTTACTTAAGATGTTACTTAAGTCTAATATAATATACGTAGATCAACAGAGGCCACCAGAAATGCAGTGCCAAAACGGCACTGCTGCAAGCACTTATCACAAAGGTGATCACAAACTGGCCTCAAGCTGTAGTTCAGGAAAAAAAATGTAAGAGGGTAGTGCTGTGTTCTTTTAGATACTAGTGAGATGATTAAATATAATCCATGAAGTCAACTTTGTTTAGACTCATGAGTATGAAGGTTTATCAGACACCAAAATACTACACAGCAGTTTGAAAACATATGAGGGAGGACTGCTCTGGAAACTTGTTCTGTGAATTGTTTAGTGTTTACTGGAATTGACTTACATTATAGTAGAATCCATCATATTGGCAGCCACAGCTTTCGATGGGAATACACCTTGACCCGCTCCTGAGGAAGCCTTCATCACAGAAGCATCCCTCATAGCAAACCTGCTCACAGGTGGCATCAACGCTGCTGGTGCAGGTGTGGCCACAGTCAGTACCACACAGCTCATAATGGCTGTTGGCTGGACAGTCAAGTCCTTAAAAAGTGAGGAAAGAAATTATCGAGACTTTTTTGTTATTTGTCTCTCATTTCTTGGGCTGTTAGGATAGCAGACAAACAACACATTGACTGGTTGACTTACTGCAGGTGGTGTTTTGTCTCCACGGGTAGATTCGAACATTAGCAAATTGACAGGCACTGACATATGCCTGAATGGCCTTGCACAGAAGACCTGGGCCATCATTTTCCGACACACAAACATCAAACACACAGGCATTCAAATATGGTGTTGGGTCCACTGTCTCATGGCAGAAGCTTAAGGGGCCATCGGCTGCTTGAATGACTTCACATTGGGCTCTAGCAGGCAGATCATTGGTACATCGTGGGCAGGAGGAGCCACACCCATCACTGCAGGTGTAGTTGCCGGCCACCTTCCAAGCTGTCCCAAACTCATCTGGAGTGGTGACTATCTCTCCAGATGGGGTGTGGAATTCATCATTTGGATTTCCATTGAAGTTTCCACAAAGTCCACATGTTTGTCCGCTGTATTGATGGTAGTAATTACATACATATACTGTAATGAGTCAGAAGATTGTTATTAAATAATTTGAAAATGTCTATTTAAGCATTTCAAAGCATTCAGATTTTGGCTGATACCTGTAATTTGAGGGTAAGGAGATAGATACTGTACTATAGCCATCACAGGTGACACTCAAACCAAAATCAGCACTGACAAATACACAAGATCCGCTTTCATAGATGGACACACGACCTCCATCCAAGAGAATTGGTAAATTTCTAGTTTCACCATTCACCTGTAAGAGAATTTGGAAGAAATTCTCATGTTGTTCTGTAATGCAAAAAACTGAAACCGACATGTATTTGCAAAAATCTCTTCATTTTCAATCATCTGGTGAGAAATATTTGACATTTCAACAACTTACTTGAACTGCACCAATTCTCTCCCTTGACATACGGACTTGATAGCCCCACACATTCACAAAAACTTCTCCTATAATTGAAGCTGGCAACCCGTTCCAAGGCTCATTCTTAGCTTCCACTGAAAACTGGTGCAGATCATCAGTGGCATTACAAAGGGTCGCCAGAACATAGTAGCAGGTTCCCAGGAAGTCATAGGCCTTGCCATCAAAGGTGATGTAGTGGGGGTCACCAGAGGCAGAACAGGTGCCATGAGGTTTGGGATGGCAGCCAAACTCACCCTCTACCACACGACAGGACTCATGGGGACCACAGGAGTTGGGGATACAATGGACGACTCCCGTAGTGCGATCACAGCTGCAGAAACTCTGACATTCTTCACCATCCAAAAACTGTTCGCCACCTTGGAGATAGCGTCCTTGGTGATTGCATCCACAGGCTGTTGGTGGCACACACTGGTTGTCATTGAGGACAAAACCATCATCACATTGGCAACCTTCCTGGCACACAGTGTCACAGGTGAAAGGGAAAGAGAGGCTGGGGCAGGTGGAGGGACAAGTGGTCCCACAGAGTTCATAATGGCTGTTTAGGGGACAGTTTTGCTCTAGAGGCAAGAAAACAGGTTGATTACAAATTTTATAACATATTCAAACTCAATCAAAAAAGGTAAAGGCAAATTGCTTACCACAGCTAGTTGCATTCCTCCAGTGTCCAAGAGCAACACCCCTCTGTTGACACATTAGTGCATAATCTCTTAGGACTTCACATAGCGCTGATGCTGGATCTCTGGAGGCTCCAATGATGTGCACACATGTATCTGCATGCTGCCGTGGGTCCACTGTGGACCAACACTCAGAAAATGGCCCATGTGGTGAGCGAAGAATACCACAGTACTCACTGGAATTGTAATATGCTGCATAATTCTGATTTACATTTTCCATGCAGTGAGCAACAAGGGAACCATCTCGCCAACTGTCCCCAAAGACCTGAGAGCTGTTGACCAGGATGCCATTGGGCGTGCGGAAGTCATCATGTGGGTGACCATTGTAGTTACCACAGAGTCCACCTAGTGAGCTATTGTAAATACCAGGTGCAGTGACACGCACATAGTGAGGCCAAACTGTCTGCACAGTTACACCAAAGGCGGTGCGAAGGATGATACTGTAAATGCTGCTGTGGTAGATTTGGATTCGGTTGGATGCTGAGCTGAATGGAAGTCTGATCCACTGGCCGTCAACCTAAAAGGCCATTCAGTTTTAGATTTTGTAGTTAACAAAATTTAAACAAATGTATATATTGTTACAAATTCAGAAGAAAATTAGATTGCATCATTAAAGAGTATCTTATCGCTTACCTGTACTCTGCTGCTACTAGACATCTCAATGGACACATGAGTGCCCTCTGCCTCAAACTTTAGCACCCTGGAAATACTCTGCTGGTCTCTGGGTGCTTTTTCTGCTGTCACCATGAAGTGCGGGTGACTAGATAATCCCATCACTTTGGCAAGGGTCAATCGACATGCACCAGGATACTGGTATGTCACTCCATCAAACGTGTGGTATGACCCTGGGCCCCTTGTCCAACATGTTGCATAGCTGGTAGGTCTGCATCTTCTTTCTCCATCCACCACCCTACAAAACTCTAGTGCACCACAACCATGAGAGTGACAAGTCATGAAGCCATGACTGCAGCTACAACGTCTCCCACAGTCCTCATCTAGTATTACAGTTTCTCCAGAGCGGTAGTAGCGACCCTCAAAGCTGCAGCCACACTCACAATGAGGTACACAGGCCCCAGCACTAAGGACATAGCCTGAATTGCAGATGCAGCTCTCCTGGGTGGGGCGAGGGCAGTTCTGGGTAGAGTTGGGGTTGACACAGGTAGCTGGACATCCTGTTCCTTGGGACTCAAAGTGACTGTTGGGTGGGCAAAGGATTTCTAGAGAAAAAAATAACACGAACATTGATATCATGGACAATTTACTCAAAGAATATATTGAAATTATGCTGACTGATAGACAGACATACCACAGAAGCCCTGTCTCCTCCAGCTTGGCAGCTGTATCCCATTCTGTTGACACTGACTGGCATACACATTGAGGGCTTGGCACAAAACAGGTTGGTACCCTCCCGCTGCACACAGATCATACACACAGTTCTCCACAAAGATCTGTGGGGGAAATTGCTGATGGCAAGCAGCAAAAGGCCCAGAACTGTTCTGGAGGATACCACAATGGGCATTATCACTGTATAAAGCCATCTGATCTTCAGTGCAGACAGCACCGTCCAGACCTCCACATTGCATCTCACAACCAGGTTCATCATCCCCCAACACTTGCCAACTGTTGGCAAAAACAACATCAGAGCTCACGACCTCACCTTGGCGGGTTTGGAAGTCATCCCCACGGAAATTGTTGAAGTTTCCACACAGGCCACATGTTGCATTTTGGTAAGTGTAGGGAACACTGATCCTGACATAATGATTTGTGTCGTAAGATACCTCCAAGCCAAAGTCAGTACTGACGATCACAGAAAAACCTGACTCATAAACCTGGACAGTGCCATTGCCAAGGGAGATCGGAGTTGCTGCAAAGTTCCCATTAACCTGTAAGCACACCAGCAAGTATGTCAAGAATAGCAAAGGCATATTTGGTGTCATACATGAAGAAAAATGAGTTTTGCGATCAGAATAACTAACCTTAGCTTTAGCATTGTGTCCTCTCACAAGCTCAATGGTTTCATTGTAGACATGCACTTTGATCAGTCGTGTCCAGGAAACTCGAGTGCTGCCTCGGTGCTCATTCTTGCCCTCTACTCTATAGTAGGGCAGCCCTCGACCACATTGCTCAGAGAGAACATAAGTACGGGTGCCCTGAAAATGAAATACTGTTCCATCAAAAGTGTGGTAATGTGGATCACCACTTATGGTGCAGGCCCCTTTTGGCACAGTCTGGCAGGAGAACTGAAAGGCACTTGGCTGGCAGATTTGGGAAAATGAACAGGGTTCGCTGTGACACTGCAGGCCTTCTGAAGTGCAGGTGCACTTCTGTGCACAGGTGTTGTCGCTCCAGAATGAGTCACACAGCTGCACTGATTCACCTTGAAAAGAAAAATGCCACTTCAAGACGTAGACTGTGTCTGACACCATGCTGATGCCAGTGATTAAATTTACGTCGTGAAGACGATGTGTTAGTGTTCCAGATCCAGGTTACCACAGATATACATTACTGTAAGCCACAGTAGTAATTTTCTCCCAGAAAAAACAAACAATAGTGATCATCCTCTCTGCATCTGATCTTACCATTGAAAGTGCAGCCTGTTGATCCATGACTGGTCCGGAAGGCCCAGCGACCGGGTACATTGACATTGCTGCCCAGGCGGAAATTTGAGTTACTGCCTGTAGCAGTGCTAGAGAATGATCCAGGAATGGTGAAATAGTAAGCTGAGTTTATTGTATCATAGCCAGCCTGTAAATACATGTAAAAATATTTTTTTTAAAAAGGAAAAAACTTTGTGTGTATTTTTCTTCTGGAATTACTAGTATATAGGCTAGCAAATATAAAAAACATTTTCAATTTTGTTATACCAAATCTGACCTGCACACTTCTAGAAGTTGAGGCTATTATCCCATAGTTCATCAGCACAAATGAGTATTGGCCTCCAGAGATCAACACAGCTTGGAAAGTTGTCTGGAAAAGATTATTGTATGATTATATGCAGTGATATTTCTACACTCTACTGCAACTCAAACACTTTGTTTATTGTAAAAAACACTTTTTCTGTATCAGTATTTAAGTAATTTATTTATTATTTGTTACTTTTATGTTCCTCTTCAATTAATTGTATTCATAATGTTTTAAAGTTGCCTACAATCTTTTTTTTTTTTTTTTTTTTTTTTTAAATGTGATGATTCACATGTGAAAAATGCTGCATTTTGTGTCACTGTTGGTTTCATGATATGAAATACATAATGTAAAGAGAATACCCACAAAAAAAAAAATTCATTATGTCTTCAGCACAATCATTTAACATTTCAAACTAAATTAACTTTTTTCATTGTGTTTTAAGCATACAGGATGTTCTCTTTGACTTGACTTACTGTTCCTGGAGATGAATAGTAGGCCACCTCATACCATGTTGCAACAAAGACCCAGTTGGCATTGAAGTTCAAACTTGGAAAGTATGCATTAATGTCCTGTGTAGCTTGTTGGAGGACACTGCCACTGATGTATTGGTTGTAGTAGACCTGACCGGTTTGTCTGTTGTCGAGATCTGTCCAGAATGGAGCGATGAAGTCTTTGGTTTCATGTAATGGGAACATTCGAGGAAAAGTTGAACTGTCTGGATTGTCAAATGTCAAGTGTCCATTGTGGTTGACCTGGAAATAAATAGATATAACAGGTTAAAAATTGTTCATTAATATGGCGCAGGTATTTTTTTTAACACTTGCCATCAGCTACCAGTGGTAGGAAGATTAATTCAACACAATATTTTCACGGTCTACATAAAATATGTACATTATTTTGTCAAAGTAATTTTACATACATAAATCTGATAATACACTCGTCCAAAGTAGAAAAATGGTTGGTCCAAGATAATCGGTGGAGAACTTCCATCATCTGATCGAGAGCTTGCATTTCCAGATATTGGGTAGAGGGGTCCTTAGAAGCAAGAGTACAAAAGAATTAACACAAATATAGTATATTGGACGTGAACAGGACTAGACAATAACCTGAATTCTGTAAATCTTGTATCCACATACTGGAAAAAGGAAAACACTTAATTTACCCTCAAGAAAATATTACAATTATTATTATTATTTTTTAGTTTCATCAAGAATGTATAGTAGGAGCTCATGAAAGTACATTTCACTCTAATTGTGATTTATTATTATTTGTGACAAAATTAGTTGATTTGAATTTAATTAAATTGATGATATGATAGTATATGGCATATTGTGTTTGAATTTATTGATAAAGATCAAATATGAAAGAGACTTCAATAGATGTAAACTTACCCACAACCTGAGAAGTCACCACACCTGTGAATAAAAACATGAGTAGAAGAAATGTACATTATTTTATTTCTAAAACAATCCAACAACGTAACGTAACGTAAAATTACTTCCAGTGAATAAAATAATCAAGGCAAAATGCAAAAAAATAATTACTTACTTATCATCCCCAAAAGCAGCACAAACAACATGATTTGACCTGCCATTCGATCAGGCTCCCAAATAAAATCTGTTGATCAAATATAATAATTTACATTACAACGTAACAATGTTAAAATATAGTCAGCCTAACTAAGGTAGGGAATGAGTGTTGCTTCATCTGTCATCCATTTGAGAGTGCATGGTGGAAACAAGGCTTTATATAGTGTAAGCTGACACATCATTATGAGTTACAGAAGTATAAATGTCAAAAAGGGTTTTATCAATGCTGGTTTATAGTATAATAGAATGAGGTCAGTCACTACTGTGGTCAATAACCATGCAGTAATGCATGGCATATTGTAGTCTGTCCAATGATTTACCTTTGAAACTCAGGAAATGATTTTCAAAATATTAGTGATGGAAAATACCTTCAGTGGTAAGACTTGAGGATTGTTCTTCCTTGTGGGTATTATGCCAATTCACATATGTGATTTTCCGTGTTGCAAGACCATTCAACCTGTAGAGATGTGAAACTTGCTTGAGATAAAGTAGGTGAAACATTAGAGTTTTGTCTTTAACAAAGTCCTATCCTACGCAAACTATCCTTAAAAGAAAATGTAGTTTTGAGTGCAAGTGCTTGCACGGCATACCACACTGCAATCACATAATTTAAAAGCAGACATTTTAAACTAATGACGTTGAACAAAATAGGTGCACTGTTATTTATTACTAACTTAATTATAAATCATGTCTGCCAGAACTGCTCTATGTATCTAAATCTTGGTCCCAAAACACGTAACTTGTAGTGAGTCAACTTACTGTCTGTGTAATTTCACTTGCTTTTCTTTCTCTGGTACTTTCTTGCCTTAAAAGATCAGTGTATAGTATTTAATGGCATTGTAACTGCGGATTGCAATCCTCTCCTTTCACCCTGTTTTTCTTAGCATGTGTGAAAAACGTGAAACGCCCTGAAATAGGTGGTTCAACATAAAAAAATTATATCATTATTTAATTTAATTCTTTACACATTTTCTCTACCAAAAGCTTGACCCTTCAGATAACAGGCATTATAAAGCGTCTAGCCACACCTGTGCTAGCAGGTTCCCACTGTGCTTATGTAATGATCATTGTGAAGGAATTTGCCCACTGTAAAGTAGAGTTGAAATGGTATAGTGCTCCCTATGTCACTCGGGCCACAGGCCTGTGCCTCTTCCAAAGCAGTGAGTTAAATTTGTTTGTCTACTCTCTCTCTTCTTGGCTGTCCACACAGGAAAGCTGGGTGCCAATGTGATTTGGGAAACCTTAGGTAAGCATTTCTTGTTCCTTGTTCCTTGTTTTCAACTAATACCCAAGCGAATCCTCATACATATTAAGCTGGGTAAGTTATAGCCTTAACTGGAAACTTGTAGATGTTGTTAAATCCAATCTTCTGTTAAATAATACCCATCTGAAGGTTACTTTCAGGACTGGGTTGGTATCTACACAGTGATTCACTTGCCGATCTCTATTTCTCTATTCTCTCTCTCTATCTATCCACATCGCTGAGGGCCTGAACAGGATGCTGCATACTGACTCTGTGATGAAGGCAAGGCAGAGACTGTTTCACCTCAAATGTTCGGCTGCTTGACTGTCTGCACAGGGCAGCTGGGTGCCAATGTGTTTTAGGATAACTGAGGTTAGCATTTCTTGTTCCTTGTTCCTTGTTTTCAACTAATACCCAATCGCCTCACACGTGGATCATGTGAAGTTCAAGCTTCTGTTAAATATTACCCATCAGAAGATAACTGATGATCTCCTCGATCGGGCTTCAATAAATACTGCTGTCATCAAAGTATACTGAGAACTTACAACTGAAACTTCTCTCATCAGATTTATCACAATCACTTTTCCAAGAGACAAGTTGAATTAAAAAAAAAATGGCTGCCAACATTATGGTGTCTATGAGCTAAGTCACATCCAATAAATCATGCATCAAGTCTGAAGACGTACAGTGCATGACATTCATTGGAAGACAGGTACAGGCAACTGTTTGTTCGAGACAGCAATCACATCCTCAACTCAACACCTACAGCTGTTAACGCTGGCTGCAGCCATAAGTTTGACACCTGTTGAAATTAACCATACTCATGTACCAGTAATAATGGTGTCCTTATGGTATTGCAAAGTCACATTTTATCACTTTGCAAGAAGGGAAACTGAAATGGTAAAAAAATATAATTAACAGTCAACATAAACACGACTGAATCAGTGACAGAAGAAACTTGGACTCGACTGATCTTCCAGATGTTCTGTCGCTGCTATTTATAATTAACAGTCTGCATAAACAGGACTGAATCATTGACAGAAGAAAGCTGGATTTGACGGATCTTCCTGATATTCTGTTGCTGCTGGTTATGATTTACAGTCTGCATTTTGCACTTTGTGCTCCAGGTATGATCATCCAACCCAAACCAGGCTTAACCAACACTAACTATATCACTGATTTTCGTGAAACTGGATCAAATATTATGGAGAAAATGTTTTCTGCTCCGCCCTCTCAGATTTACTCTGTGATTGACAGTAAACTGTTGCGAACTATAGCTGCTGTTAGCTCAGCTTGTTAGCCTTGTACCACAGGTGTTTTGGACCACTGAGAGTAAAGTAAAGATCACAGGGAGAGGGGAGAATACAACTGGACAAACTGTTAGTGTATTAGACTTGCTGTATCATGTGACCCCAGGTAGAAATGTTCTCATTTTAGTCAGATTTGAGTTTTAAAATATCAGTATATAAAGCAACCTTTGACTTTATTCTAATTGTTTGTTATTAGAAACAGTCAACCTGTATACACACAGGGCTGCACAGTTATGGCCTGCTAATTAATAAATCTTTGCATCAAATTAAGGATTAATAAGGGTCTTCTTCACCTGAATTTATTTAAGATCACCTAGAAGTAAAACTTGAATGAAACTGTACCCAAAATATAGGCAACAAATGAGCTTCATATTCCCAATATTTTATACTTTATTTATGCTATAAACCTTCATTATACATGAGAAAGAGTGAGATTTGATTATATAAATGACAGAAAATAATGGTACAATCGATGTCATACACAGTGAAAACAACAAAAGCAAATGACTTCAGCTTTATTATTCTGCACATTGCTGACACCTACTGTTGTAAAACAAAATTACTTAGATTTTTCACCTAACCCCATATACAAAACATAACTCCCAGGACTAGACCTCTCAAACAGAAATACAATCAAAATGTAAAGGTGGAGTATAATCAGTGAGTTACTGAGAATTCAGATTTCACACACAAATTTACTTCATTTATAATTTTCAACTTCTTTATTAATGATTAGATAAAAACATATTGATTAAATGCTAATAAAATCACTGCAGTTACTTTACTGAATACAAAAAGGCGAGCAGGAAGTCAATGAAAACCAGCCAAATGTGTATTTAATCTAATGTTGCCCTCTAATATTTTAAAGAAAAACTACCACAACTTTAGACAGGACCTCTCTGACCTCAGAGAGGAACACAAATTAAAATCGATAGGTTTCCCAGTATTCTGTAACATATATACCTTTAACATCACATGAAAAGTATCCCATTCCACTATAAGATCACCAAAGAGTAAAATAAACCATGAAACTACTGCTTACAAATATTTATCCTTGATCTGTTTTTGTGCCTATCTTCGATCTCTCTAGGTTAGAGTTTTGACAGTCAGCAAACTGACTATCAGGGTCACCACGGAGGTCAACAGTCCTGAAGCACTGCTCTTTACCTTGAGCACATGACCTGCAAGAGAATAACAAAGTTGTAAGTGCAAACCAATTTACAGAAAGAATATTGATCAAACTCTCTGTCATCCACAAGAAGTGCTTTACCTGTGATATCTCGCTTCATGACTAGTGGTCCAAGTGAAATGTCTGTAGAGGCATGGTAGGATACGTCCCTCTCAACTCGCCTGTGGTAACCTGGGTAGCAATGCTGCAGGAAAACAACATCAGATTGGTGAACCGGTTAATAATCCATTTAATGTGACCACAAACACACACATAAACACAAAAGTACTTACAGCGGAGCAGTTGTTGTGTCTCAAAAGACACAGGTGGACCTGGCAGTGCAAGTAGATGGATGAAAAGTTGGTAAAGGTGAACATCCTGAATGAGAATCGAGCCACAGTGGAGATGCCATTCTGAACCAGGTCTACAGTCCCGTCTGCTGGATTAGGACACCTGGAAGATGTAGAAGTTACAGTGTTATCAGATGGAATATAAGTTTTTCAGACAATCCTGAACAACAAATCAGCATGTGAAAACAAGTTGACAACAAAGTTGCAATAGATCTTTTACTCTTCAGTAATGAGATCCCAGCGGACAGGGTAGCCTGGGATGTTCACTGGCGTTGCCCAACAAGAGTCCAGAATGGTAGAGATCTGCCGTTGATCGACTCCTTCTGTGCGCACCTCCACATACAACCTCTGGTCAACTTCCATTTCTATGTTGGTGTTACTGGTCAGGGGAAAGCGGAAGCCAGCATCCTCGTAGGGGATCATCCTTGTGTGAAACTGTCCATGGCCAGAGGGAAGCTTCTTACTCACAATGCTAAGAAAAAAATTAAAAAATTACACATAATGTGACTACACAGGAGATGGGACAATTCACTGGCTGCAGGGTGAAGGTGCAGAGTGCAGGCAGTGGACAGTCATAGAAACTTTCTGACAAGCTAAGGCAACTGTCAATAAACTGATCAAATAAAACAAGCAGAAGAGGTATTGTCACCTTTCTACTGGGTTGATGCCCACAGCCATAGACAGGGCCTGGGTCAGAGGGTATTCACAGCAGAAGCGCAGATGAATGTTTCTCTGGCGGCTGATTAGACCCTCGTGGGGGTCCACGTCGCCCTGGATGGTGTTCTCATAGATGAAATGGGTTCCATTGCTCTTAAAACGGAAATAACAAAATGGTATACGTTGATCATAGTTGTAGTCTTATCATAAACGTTTACATCTAAAATCTTATTCAGCCTATATTGATAATATGTTGGACTGTACCCTGAGAACTGTCCCACACAGCTGGTCATCATTGTCAAAGTTGAAGACCAGTCGTCCGTCCTGGAGAGTCCCATTGCAGGACTCTTCCCGGAGATGAAGTGCACTAGAGTGGAAGCCAGCTTCAAACAACTGACAGCGTGACACTGACATAGTGCCTGAACTACTGACACAAGTGATGGACGAGTCTGTGAAAGAGAAATGTATGGGTGACAATATAATAGCTGTATTATGTAAAGGCATCAACCTAATATAGACAGTCCCATCTATTATCTTTCAATTTGGTTTCACACACATAACAATTTTCACTTCCATCCATCCATCTATTTCCTGTAACCACTTATTCTTATCAGGGTTACAGGGGACTATTTTAAGGAAGCTGTCCTCACCGTAGCTTTCATTGTTGGGCCGATGGTGATGTTCATCACAAAAGCAGCCATAAACACCGTCTTTCTGGCCGCACCACTCATACTCTGTACAGTTCAGCTGCTCACAGGGGTCTGACTCAGCTATGGAAATAGTGGAGTATGAGACAATGAGTGATGAAAGTGAAACAAAACAAGCAGAAGATTTATTTTCTTATTCATTAACTTGGCTGTCCATTTGCCCCGTGCAAACTTACCACACTGCAAATCCGAGCGCCACTCTGGGATGTTCAGCCCCAAAACAGAGCAAGTTCTCTCATAGGCTGAGATAGCAGAGCACAGCATGCCATTAGCTGGAGTGTAGAGGCAGAGATCGTAGACACAGGAACTGAAAAATGGCCGGGGGTCAGAGTGCAGGTGACAGTCGCTGAATGGACCACTAGTGTTGGTGATGACACTACAGAGCTCAGAGTATTCTTCCACAAAGCGGCAGTCATTCAATCCATCACCATTCCTTTCATCTGTGGATCCACATCTGGAAAGAACAATGTTAATGGACAAGTTTAAAACTTGACTTTGTTTGCTTTGCCACACATCATATGTTTCTATGTTATGTGTCCTGTTACCACAGGAAAGCTGGCCAGCTTTGAAGTATGGACAACTGCAAATGTACTTTACTTTGGGGAACATTTTAAGGATATACAAGCGTGCAAAATTTTCTACAACAGCTCACCCTGGTTGGCTTGTGTTTGCCTTCCAGCTGTGTCCAAAGTCGTTATCATTTTGTGCCGTTGTGCCATTGGGCAAGACCTTGTCATCTGCAGGGTTATTGTTGAAGTTTCCACACATCCCTTTGACTCTGTTTCTACGATTTTGACCCATTCTAACCAGTAATGTACTCCGACCATCAAACTGGACTGTGAAGTCAACAGCATCAACCATTATGTAACTTCCTTGCCTTACCACCTGAGCTAAGGTTCCTGCAGCGGTGGGCAGAGATACCTCACTTCCATTTATCTGGAGGGATGAGAGAGTAGAGAGAAGTGAGGACACACTTCTAATTTCTTATGTTTATCCTAGACAGATGTAGAACATGTTCACATGAAAGTAACTGAAAGTTTACCTTGACTCTTTTATTGGGCCCAATCCTGATGTATGCACTCTCTGGCTGATTTGAGAGGTATATATCGACTGCTGATACAAACGACACATGGTTGTTGCCACGGTGATTATTAGTGGCTGCTACCTGAAACTGGGTTTCATTGGCACGGTGGCTCACACTCTCTGTGATGATGTAAGAGCATGTGCCCTGGAAATGAGCCAGTGCCCCATCAAAGGTGACATAGTGTGGGTCCCCCCACACAGTGCAGGTAGTCATTGCATCAAAACAGCCCAGTTGGCCATCCCTGATGGTGCACTCTTGTGCAGGAGTGCAAGATGCAGCAGAACAGCGCAGGTCATTGGGAGCATGGCACTCACATCGCTGGGAGCAACCATCTGTCCAGAACGATTCACCAGCCTGTAGCATGTGAGGAAAAGCGATGCAGGATTAATAAATTGAGCTTGTGCTACATTAACAATGACAATTAACAGAAAGGCTAATGATAACAGGAGCTCTTGTTACATTATGATTGCTCCCAGCTGCTATCACACTTCTTTTCTGGTGTACTATAAATTTTAGGGTATATAATTTACATTATAGTAGAATCCATCATATTGGCAGCCACAGCTCTCCACAGGGACACATGTTGCTCCACTCCTGGCAAAGCCTTCATCACAGAAACATCCCTCAGAGCAAACCTGCTCACAGGTGGCATCAACACTGCTGGCACAGGTGTGGCCACAGTCGGTACCACACAGCTCATAATGGCTGTTGGCTGGACAGTCAAGTCCTTAAAAAGTGAGGAAAGAAATGATAGATGTTAGACAGAGACTTTTTTGTTATTTGTCTCTCATTTATTAGCTTGGTTTTCATAGTAGACAAACAACACATTGACTGGTTGACTTACTGCAGGTGGTGTTTTGTCTCCACGGGTAGATTCGAACATTAGCAGATTGACAGGCACTGACGTATGCCTGAATGGCTCTGCACAAAAGATCTTGGCCACGATTTCCTGACACGCAAACATCAAACACACAGTCACTGAAATACGGTGCCGGGTCCACCTGCTCATGGCAGAAGCTTAAGGGGCCATCGGCTGCTTGAATGACTTCACATTGGGCTCTAGCAAGCCGATCATTGGTACATCGTGGACAGGAGGAGCCACACCCATCACTGCAGGTGTAGTTGCCGGCCACCTTCCAAGCTGTCCCAAACTCATGTGGAGTGGTGACAATCATTCCAGATGGGGTGTGGAATTCATCATTTGGATTTCCATTGAAGTTTCCACAAAGTCCACATGTTTGTCCGCTGTTGATAATAATAATTATAGAAAATGACTGTTATCAGATTGCAAGTTTGATCAGTCAGACATTATTTGTATTATTTGTATACTTGTTAAGGTAAGTGCAATTTGAAGTTAATAACAAGTACAATCAATCAATCAATCAATCAATCAATCACTTTTCATACAAAACATGTAACACAAAGTGCTTCACACAGTCCCAATCCCAACCCTCCACCGCACCCCAGTATAAAGAAAGCACAACACAAGCAAAAGTACAAATGCAAATGCTAACAGTCTGAGACTTTTGCACGTGAGAAAAAAAAAAATCAGAGAAGATGAATCCAATAAAAAATAATAAATAAAATATATAAAAAAGGTTATGGGTTTTTAGTTAACCTGTAATTTGAAGGCACAGAAATAGACACTGTGCTCCATCCATCGTACGTGACACTCAGGCCAAAGTCCGCGCTGACAAATGTGCGAGGTCCACTTGCAAAGATGGACACACGACCGCCATTCAAAAGTATTGGCACATTTTTTGTTTCTCCATTTACCTATAACAAATCAAAATTGCATATCACAATAACATTGATATGTAAGAGTGTAACAAATCCAATATATTGGCTGATAACATATAGACACAATTTTATAGTAAAATAAAAACAAAGATTTGTAACAAAGATATATATATATATATATATATATATATTTTCTTAAGATGAAGAATATCATTAATGATTCAGAAATGGTTCAACTCACCTCTACCACACCACGGTTGTGCCTTGACATACGTACTCGATAGCCCCACACATTCACAAAAACTTCTGCTGTGATTGAAACTGGCAACGTATTCCAAGGCTCATTCTTTGCTTCCACTGAAAACTGGTGGAGATCATCAGTGGCATTACAAAGGGTCGCCAGAACATAGCGGCATGTTCCTTGGAAGTCATAGGCCTTGCCATCAAAGGTGAGGTAGTGGGGGTCACCAGAGGCAGAACAGGTGCCATGAGGGTTGGGGTGGCAGCCAAACTCACCCTCTACCACACGACAGGACTCCTGGGGACCACAGGAGTTGCGGATACAGTGGACTGCCCCAGTGGTGCCATTACATGTACACAAGCTCTGACATTCTTCACCATCCCAGAACTGTTCACCCGCTCGCCGAGAGCGTCCTTGGTGATAGCATCCGCAGGCTGTTGGTGGCACACACTGGTTGCCATTGAGGACAAAACCATCATCACATTGGCAACCTTCCTGGCACACAGTGGCACAGGTGAAAGGGAAAGAGAGGCTGGGGCAGGCGGAAGGACAAGAGCTTCCACAGAGTTCATAATGGCTGTTTGGAGGGCAGTTTTGCTCTAGAAAAACACAAAGAAATTGGTTTGGCAAAGTAATATATTTATACATTTATATCAAAAACACCAAAATCATCAACAACATCAAAATTGCTTACCACAGTCAGTTGCATTCCTCCAGTGTCCAAGAGCAACACCCCTCTGTTGACACATTAGTGCATAATCTCTTAGGACTTCACATTGCGCTGATGCTGGATCTCTGGAGGTGATGTCCACACATGAATCGAAATACTGCTGTGGGTCCACTGTGGCCCAACATTGGGCAAATGGCCCATGGGGTGAGCGAAGACTACCACAGTACTCACTTGAGTTGTAATTTGTTGTAGAATTTTGATTTACATTGTCCACACAGTGTGCAGCAAGGGAACCATCTCGCCAACTGTCCCCAAAGACCTGAGAGCTGTTGACCAGGATGCCATTGGGCGTTCGGAAGTCGTCATGTTGGTGACCATTGTAATTACCACAGAGTCCACCTAGTGAGCCATTGTAGATACCAGGTGCAGTGACACGCACATAGTGAGGCCAAACTGTCTGCACAGTTACACCAAAGGCGGTGCGAAGGATGACACTGTGAATGCTGCTGTGGTAGATTTGGATTCGGTTGGATGCTGAGCTGAATGGTAGTCTGATCTGTTGACCATCAACCTAAAGGGTTATAGAAGGTTATTTTCACATTTTCTGGGCGACAACATTCAGTCTTCATCAAACAGGAGTATTCATACTTTTTAGTAAAACCTTTCTATGGTGTTAACACTATTTATATCAAATCAGAATCAGAATTACTTTATTGATCCCCAAGGGGAAATTATTAAATCAGCTCTTGAAATGTATTTCAATCACTTACCAGAACTCTGCTGCTACCTGTCATTTCAATGGAGACTTGCATTCCCTCTGCCTCAAACTTTAGCACCCTGGCAAAACCCTGCTGGCCTCTGGGCACTTTTTCTGCTGTCGCCATAAAGTGCGGGTGACTAGACAGTCCCATCACTTTGGCAAGGGTCAATCGACATGCACCAGGATACTGGTATGTCACTCCATCAAACGTGTGGTATGACCCTGGGCCCCTTATCCAGCATGTTGCATAGCTGTTAGGTCTGCAGCCTCTTTCTCCATCCACCACCCTGCAAGACTCTAGTGCACCACAACCATGAGGCCGGCAAGTCATGGAGCCATGACTGCAGCTACAACGCCTTCCACAGTCATCGTCTAGGAGTACTGTTTCCCCAGAGCGGTAGTAGCGACCCTCAAAGCTGCAGCCACACTCAGAATGAGGGACACAGACCCCAGCGCTAAGGACATAGCCTGAATTGCAGATGCAGCTCTCCTGGGCAGGGCGAGGGCAGTTCTGGGTAGAGTTGGGGTTGACACAGGTAGCTGGACATCCTGTTCCTTGGGACTCAAAGTGACTGTTGGATGGGCAAGGGATTTCTAGAGAAAGGAAAACAACATTAACCTCAACATCATGGACATTTTACCCAAAGGATATTTTGAATTTATGCTAAATGATTGACAAACATACCACAGAAACCCTGTCTTCTCCAGCTGCCAAGCTGTATACCATTCTGTTGACACTGACTGGCATACGCATTGAGGGCTTGGCACAGAACGGGTTGGTACCCTCCTGCTACACACTGATCATACACACAGCTTTGCACAAAGGTCTCTGGGGGAAATCGTGAATGGCATGCAGCAAAAGGTCCAGATCCGCTCTGGAGGATACCACAATGGGCAGTATTGCTGTATAAAGTTCTCTGATTATTAGTGCAGGCAGCACAGTCCAAACCTCCACATCGGGCCTCACAACCAGGTTCATCGTCCCCTGATGCTTGCCAACTGTTGGCAAAAACAACATCAGAGCTCACGACCTCACCTTGGCGGGTTCGCAAGTCATCACCACGAATATTGTTGAAGTCTCCACACAGGCCACATGTTGCATTTTGGTAAGTGTAGGGAACACTGATCCTGACATAATGATTTGTGTCGTAAGATACCTCCAAGCCAAAGTCAGTACTGACGATCACAGAAAAACCTGACTCATAAACCTGGACAGTGCCATTGCCAAGGGAGATCGGAGTTGCTGCAAAGTTCCCATTAACCTGTAAGCACACCAGCAAACAAAGACAGTTGTAAAAATATTAACTAAATAAAAGTGTTGATTGAAGGTTTAGTCCTTATTGCTGACCTTAGCTTCGCCGCGACGTCCCTTGACAAGCTCAATGGTTTCATTGTAGACATACACTTTGACCAGTCGTGTCCAGGAAACTCGAGTGCTGCCTCGGTGCTCATTCTTGCCCTCTACTCTATAGTAGGGCAGCCCTCGACCACATTGCTCAGAGAGAACATAAGTACAGGTGCCCTGAAAATGAAACACTGTGCCATCAAAGGTGTAGTAATGTGGATCACCACTTATAGTGCAGGTGCGTCTCCGCACTGTCTGGCAGGAGAACTGAAAGGCACTTTCCCGGCAGATTTTGGAAAATGAACAGGGTTCGCTGTGACACTGCAGGCCTGCTGAAGTGCAGGTACACTTCTGTGCACAGGTGCTGTCGCTCCAGAATGAGTCTCCAAGCTGCACTGATTCACCTTTAAAGAAAAAGAAAAATAAAAGTTCTTTGAAAGGCATTGACTTCAACATGCAAATACCATTACCATTTAAACCATTTCACTTTTGAAGTTTTTGTTTTTAGTTTTATATAAACAATCTTTTGCAAAATCAAGACAATGAGGGCATAGATGAAGATGTCCCCAGCTGCCCTGAACAGGGACATTGTTTATGGTCATCATCCTAACTGTGTAGGAAACCAAGATATCACTACTACTTTTGCATACAATAAATTATAAAATTAAAAATATATAACCAAAATAAATTACTTGTATCTTTCTATCTGTCACCATATTGCAATGTAATAGCTGTTCAGTGCCTTATACAGTATAGTCAACTGTCAGCAGCATTTAAATATTTAATAGTTCAGCAACAAGCACAAGTTTATTGTCAAACTTGTCAATGTCTTCACAAAGTTGTGGTCACATATGCATATTACAGTAAAGAAGCACCTATGATTACCACCCTATGGTTCTGGCCTTACCATTGAAAGTGCAGCCTCTTGATCCATGGTCTGTTCGGAAAGCCCAGCGACCAGGTACATTGACATTGCTGCTCAGGCGGAAGGCGGAGTTAATGCCACTTGCATTGCTAGCGAAGGATCCAGGGATGGAAAAATGTTGTCTAGAGTGGACTGTGTCATATCCAGCCTGAAATACATGTCACACAGATAAAATGAATTTGAAATAAATAAAAAAAACTTAAAAACAAGCATGTTATGTTATACATGTTACACACTGAATATAATTTGAATGGCTCTAACCTGTATACTGCGACCTGTTGATGCTATTACGCCATAGTTCATCAGCACAAACGAGTACTGGCCACCAGAGATCAAGACGGCTTGGACCGTTGTTCGCTGAAAAAAAAAAAAATTACTTGTGATTTTCAAAATAGCACACATCCATATTATATGTTTTTCCCCATCTAGAACAAGATGACTTACCGTTCCAGTTCTTGGATAGTAGGCCACTTCATACCATGTTGCAACAAAGACCCACTGGGCATTGAAGTTCAACCCTGGGAAGTATCTATTAATATCTTGTGTAGCTTGTTGGAGAGCACTTCCACTGGTGTATTGGATGTAGTAGACCTGACCATTTGCTCTGTTGTCTAAATCTACCCAGAGTGGAGCGATGACATCTCTGGATCCATGCATTGGAAACCTTTGAGGTGAGTAACTGTACCATGATGAGTTAAAGGTCAGGTGTCCATTGTGGTTGACCTGGAAACATATAACAACATATTTATTACTATTGCAGTATTCTGTAACCATAGACATAATAATATATTGACTACAACTTGTTCCAGTACCTCTGTAATATCCATCTATGTAAAATTGCTCCACAAAACAGAATTTTTAAAAACCTTTAAAATATTTGTACATACATAAATCTGATTATACGTCCGTCCGAAGTAAAAAAATGAACGTTGCAGGGGAATTCGAGGAGAACTTCCATCATCTGAGTTCGAGCTTCTCGTTCCAGCAACTGTGTAAAGTGGTCCTAGAACGAACAATACATGCCACATTAAAAAAAAAAAAAAAAAAAGATTGACCATCCATATTGGCCTTATTGGCAAATGCTATATTGTTGCACACTGTGTTTTTATTATTTCTAGATCAAATCTATAAGCTCTGCAAAATCTGCTGGTTGTAAAGGGCTTGACGGCAGTCTTGATCCAATCCTTCTGATCAGGCATCTAGCATACTGTATAGGGCCCGGTCATAAAATAATAATTTTATTTACCACCATGTGTATTTTAAGCTCCTGTAACAAGCAAATTCACCTATTGTGGGATCAATGAAGTCTTATCTCATCTTGTCTCTTTTTAAGGATGATGATTTAATAAAATATATGAAATAGGCAAGTTTGTTTAAATTAGTTTGGATAAATGATTTGTCATAATAATAGAAAAAAATAATCTTTAGAAAAATCGTTAAATTAGTGGTTACATTAATTGGCTAAAAAGTAATTTTTAGTTCAGTTTATTTAAAAGTAATCATTGGGTGCTGCCCTACAACCAGAGGGGGGCAGTAAAAGACTGTCTTTGGTACGAAGTTACTCTTAAAGTATGAAAACAATTCTGAAGCAGACTGATAAGCAAACACTTAGGATGTATCTCCCCATCAGCCACACCCTTTGTTTGCTGTGCTATGTGAACATCATTCTTTTTTTAAGTGGCACTGCACACTGGCATGAAATATAAACTGCATACTATTCATCTGCTTAGTGCATGTGAAATCCTTCTATAACATTTATATATTTCAAAACTTAGGACAAAACATTTATTATTTTATCCATTTATTAGTGAGAAAATGGCTTAAACTGACATTCATCAGTCTGAAAATGTTTCTTTTATTTTCCTTGACCCACACTGATCCAAAAATACATTTGCCAGTGATTATCTTAAATACGTGTGACTTTGATGATTAAATAAATCACGATAACCATAACCATTCTAAGTTTAAATGTCAAATACTTCATTATAAATACCAGTTCTCCATGTAGAGAAATGGTTGACGTGACAAAAGATAATGTATCACAATAATCCAACATTCCCAAGTTTGTTTAATTATGTAACTGTCAACTTACCTGAAGTCTGAGGAGTCACTGTGCCCACTGTAGGAAAACAATCACACACATATAATTGGACAAAAATCTGAGACCACTAATGTCAACAAGGACAAAACATTTATTATTTTATCCATTTATTAGTGAGAAAACGGCTTAAACTGACATTCAACAGTCTGAAAATGTTTTTTTTAGGGCTGTCAAATTAACGCGTTGATTTCGATTAATTAATTATAGAAAAAATAACGCAGATTAATCGGGCTGCATCCACCAGTGAAAATAGGAAACGTCAGCCCACTCTCCAGCACAGTAAGTGGCGCTAATGCTCCTTAAACGCTCGTTGCCATCCGTCATTAAATAAAAGAAGAAGAATCAGGCCGTGTGGTACCTGCTGGTGCCACCTTTGAGTCGGGTATACGCTCCGCCCACACCTGCTTTGTTATGATGGAGGCAGATGAGAAGCGCAACACCTGATGCGTTAGCAGCCAACCTCGCCAAGCCGCATTCAGATGCAGACTGATGAAGTCTACTAACGACTGATTAACAAACTCACTCACTAAATGGACTGCAGGTCTATGTCAGTGTTAGAGGACAGGCAGAGGTTTGACAGATAGCATCCTCTGAGGTAACTGAACTTTATTTTGGCACATAAGATGTTGGAAAAAATTCCTGATGTCAAAGAGACTGTTACTCTATTGTCAGATTGAGATTAGAGGTTTGTCCAGAGATGCTCATATTGAATATGAACAGTGAAAACTTTTTTTAGTTTTTCATATAAAATTATTGAACTTTCATCTCTATAATGTCTATTTTTCATTGATTTATTCAGCTGCTAAATTCAGTTTGATTTGAATGTTTGAATATGTTTGGATGATTTTCACAGATTTTTTTTTTTTTTAATTTAGATTAATTAATCACAGAGCCTATAATTAATTAGATTAATTCTTTTTAATCGCTTGACAGCCCTAGTTTGGATAAATGATTTGTCATAATAATAGAAACAAATAATAATATTAAATTAGTGGTTACATTAACTGACTAATCAAAAAATAATAATTGTTGATTCAAAAGTAATCATTGTGTGCAGTGAAACACTGCCTTAGGTATGAAGTCATGCTTTAAGTATGAAAAAAAAACAACAGCGCACTATTAAAGAAACACTTCTAAGGGTGTGGATGATGTACCTCCCCATCATCCAACCCTTTGCTTTTGTTATACTATCTGAACATCATTCTTTTGGCACTGCACACTGGCATGGGATAAAACTGCATAAAATTCATACATTGTGTGCTGACAGTTTATAGTCACTATAGGTTATTTTTCCACATCTGCATATTTCACAACTTAGAATTTGAATTGAAAAGCAGCAGAAAACATTTTTTATTCAAAGCTACTCATTTCTGCTGACAAACAAACAATCAAACAATAAAAATGTATAACTGTCCTGTTAAGACAAATAAAATAAGTTATGTAACTGTCAACTTACTTGAAGACCGCTAACATTAAACAAAAAACATTTATTGATTTTACATACATGCATCAACAGTACTTAAAGTTGAATTTGACTTCATTAAACACTTACTTATCATCCCCAAAAGCAGCACAGGCAACATGATTTGATTTGCCATTCTTCAAAGCTCAAAATTCAAACCTGCTGACCAAATATAACAAATTAACTTATTATTAATTAACTTAACAGAAATTAGAACATCACCTATGTGTCTGACCTAATAATGATAATAAAAATAAAATCTTGACAGTGTCAAGTGAAGATGTGAAATTTGTTGCAGTTAATTTATTTTAGCTGTTAACTAATAAAATAAAATCAACTTAATTACGTAATTACTTAAATCCAGTTGAAATATATTTAGGAAATACAATCATTCAGCAATTTGAAAATAATGTTTTAATTATACAAAATAAATTAATTACCTGTTCATATGTGCTTCTTTTGTTGTAATGCCTCTCATCCATCTGAAACCACAGAGCTGCAACAAAGCTTATATACAGCAAGAAATAGCTGGCACAGTCCCATAAATCTGTTGTTTGACCAGTTACAGGTATTTAGATTGAGACAAAGTGCTTCCTCATACCGTAAGCCAAACACTCCAGGTGAAGTGACAAGGAACATTATTTTATTTTTATATATATTTTATTTTTATATCACAAAATCATCAGAAAAGATGACTGATATTGTTATCATTGTAGAAAAGCATGAACCAGGTTTTGCTTTCATAGAAATCGGATTATCCCCTTCTGGAAAATGATCCAGTAATTTAGTAAAAACTAAACATTAATTTGACTTTTTACCAACTCTCTATACTTTTCTTTTCAGCATTAAAAGTTTAAAAAGAATATATGACCTGTTCTTTTTTTTTTTTATTACATCGGCCAACGAGGTTCTGCTTTCAGTGTCACGTTTATTTGTCATTAGCAGGGGTTAAAGTGGGATTTGGCAGTCGGGGAAGTGTAACCCCCTCAATCTGTGTGGAAAGCTAAGCCAAACCCTCAGTGAAGCACAGTGAGGGAGAGCGGTTAACCTCTAGTTGTACCCTGTTGCTTAGGCTATTTCAAAAACATCTTAAAGGACTGGTTTGCCCAGATTACAAAAGAACATATTTTTTCACTTCTCGTCAATGATGTCTAGATAGTCTCGGTTGGCAAGCATGTTTTGAGATGTACATCTGAGATCTCTGCCTCCACCCATTTTCTTTTGCGTGCCGATTGACATGGCATGATCACTTGCTTTAAGAGCTCTCCAAATCAATTTACAGTACTACTGAGGCAAAACCACATAATCCTTACATCCTTATCCTTTGTTGTGGCTGTTGGCTGGACTACTAAATATTTAGGGCTGAGCCCAGATTCAGATTTAGTCAAGATTTAATTGACTATGTAATGTGTATATGAATATTCCAGCCATTAAAATGTCTCAAACCAAAATGAGTGTCGTATCAGATTCCTCCTAAAATTATTACGAGGTCTAGATGATGGAAAGTCCTCAAAACCTATATTACAGTTGTGATTGCAATGACTAAAGTAAAGGAGTAGTAAGGAGTAAGTAGAGTAAGGACTAAACTCCTTATTTGGTTGCAAAATCGTTCTTAATGGTGGTTAGGGCGCTGCACATACAGGTCACATACAGGTCGCATACAGGTCATGGATGGGTGGATCAGCCGGTGCTCGCTCACTGTTTCTCTTTCTCTCTCTCAAACCATCGGACACAAATCAAGTTAAACTTCTTTGTGTCACTATTTTGCGGTGTAAATTGCAAGTCGGACTCAGATTTAGAAGCTGGGTACATGAAATAAACAAAGTGAGAACACACACATAGGTAGATTATCAGAGTTTAGTCCGTGAATCCACCTGGATAGTCTCAGTTTCAGAGACATTTCAGGCTGTCTGTGGAGATTTGTGTCTGATTGGCTTGCAGAGCATGTCGTGGGGTTCCATTTTCCCAAAAGTTGGATCTGGATCAACTTCTCTCCTGCACGCCGGCGCGTTTTTTTGCTGACCCCCCTGCGTTGCGGACCGCCAGTGCGGAAACGGACTACCCCCATTGAAATGAATGGAAAAACCTCCATTTTTCCCGGAGTGCCTGATCCTTTGTGAATCCGCACTTTTACAGTAGTTTCTGCAGCTATCTCTAGTGTTTCAGGATTTTCTCCACCTTTCAGCACAGAGTTTGTACATATTGAACATTGCAAAGAACACAAACATTTTTTAGAAGAATGTTGCTTTGGTAGGAAACGTTTGCAGTCCACAGTTATCAAATATTTGCAGTTATTAAATACCTGCAGCAGAAATGATAGGTATGTCTTCAAATAGACAGTGATGTGCACATTTACACATGTGGCACAGCTTCATTAAGACGCAGACCGGGGGATAATGTCAGTAAATTCAAGTAAAATACACATGGGGATGGCATAGACGTGGAGAGGCAATTCCGAAAACACATGAGGTCCCCTGGTAAAACTTGTTCTGTGAGGAAAAATTGAGTTTACAGTAATACAGCACAGTGATGATACATATACAGGTACTCTCTGTCTGTTTATCAGTGTTGACTGGAAGCTGCAGTCGTTCATACAGTCCTTCACACTGACAAACCACATATCTGTAGAGTGACATTAGGGTTCATGAACAAAGGAACTCGTCACTTGTGTCTGTACTCTCTCTCTCTCTCTCTCTCTCTGCCTGGGCCGTTTCTAGCTGTTTGGGGGCCCTACGCGAGATGCTATTCGGGGGGCCCCTATTTAGTCAAAATCTGAGGGAGAGATTCCTATTCTTTTCAGATGATCTGTGGCGATGCAGCAGTCTGTTACATTTTAAGAGGAAAACAGGCTGGAGTACATTAATAAATGCAACAGATGCAGAATGCTCCTGAAAAAAACAACAACAAAAAAACCTAGTAAGAATAGTTATACAATCATGTTGCTGCTTGCGTGTCAGGAACTGTTGAAGATCCTTCTGGCTCTCCTTGAACTGGATCTCCCAAGTATTTCAAAATTGCTCCCGCAAAGACAAAGCTGAGTCAGCAGAGTTGTCTATTGTATAAAAATACAATAGAGCAGAGAAAGTAAAGTAATCTTCAACACTTCCTGACAACTCAACTCAACTCAACTCAAACTTTATTTATAAAGCACATTTAAAACAACCAAGGTTGACCAAAGTGCTGTACAGGTTAATACATATAATATACATATAAAACATAAAGTGCCATAGATACAAGAAGTTACGATAAATTTTAAGATACTTAAACTTGGTTAAAAGCCAGGGAGAAAAAGTGTGTTTTAAGGGGCCGCCGCCACAAAGTCTCGGTCACCTTTGGTTTTTAGTTTTGTTTTGGGGGTGGCTAGTAGCAGCTGACTGGAGGATCTCAGAGTTCTGGCGGGGGTGGGGATATGGAGAAGCTCGGACAAATACTGGGGGGCTAGGCCATTACGAGCTTTAAAAACAAACAGTAAAATTTTAAAATCTATTCTAAAAGCAACCGGAAGCCAGTGTAGCGACGCCAGGACAGGGGATATGTGGTCACGCTTGCGTTTGCCAGTGAGGAGACGAGCAGCTGCGTTTTGTACCAGCTGCAGGCGGTGCAATAGTGAGCGGTCCAGGCCAAAATAAAGTGAATTACAGTAATCCAACCTCGTATTAATAAAAGCATGGATTACAGTCTCCAGATCTCTACGTGGCAGGTATCCTTTTACTTTTGATAAAATCCTCAAATGGTAAAAGCTGTTTTTCACGACCGAGCTAACCTGGCGATCAAATTTCAGCCTGTCATCAAATATAACACCAAGATTTTTTACAGAAGACCAAATATTTGGTGTAAGGGGGCCCAGAAAGCCAGCAGGAAAGTCTGCTGGACCAGGATTTAACATCGTTTAGACAAGCAAGCAATGTCTGTACAGAGACAAGCAAGCAGCAATATGACTATATAGCTATTCTTACTAGTGTTTTGTTTTTTATTGTTTGCACATTAATATGGACTCTGGTCCATTGTATTTTTCTTTATTTAAGTAAGTTATGTTAGAGTTTGACTAAATAGGGCCCCCAAATAGCATCTTGCAGAGGGCCCCCAAACAGCTAGAAACGGCCCTGATAACTACTAATAAGAATACAGAGTGGTTAAACTACATTTATTATGATCAACCGACAAAAGAAGAGACTGACTCGGACAGTGACAGCGACCAGTAGAAGCCAAAGTGGCATGCAGACAGAGAGTCTGTATCACCAACGAGGGATCAAAGACTCTCCAAAAAAAAAAGAACAGAGACTAATGAAATATTTACGTCTCATATATTCACACATATTTCAAGTCATTATCTGTATCCATTGCAGTGGTTTTAAGTTATGAGTCACTCAGCTGAACAAGGATTCTGTTACAGCTTACAGTCAAAAGTCAAAAGATCTGATATCTTATATGATGCACTTATTCTGTGTGCAGTAAAAACTATACTGGTTACTGTTTTAACATTTAATCTATAACATTGTGATATATTCAACATTTATTCTATGCTCAGGCTAGAGATAGCAATCGCTCTTAGGAGGATCACAGGGGAATTTTTACCTGTAACGTCAACATCAGGTTTTTCGCCCCTGTCTGCTGGAGTGTCATTTAAGGTAAATGGATTACATCATGAGCAAATGTATGATATGACTAAAATGTGTATTTCATGGTTTAGAAACCCTGAAAGGGGGGAATATGTAGTGGAAAAAAGAGTCCAAGGATTAAAGGGTTATTTTATGGTTAACATCACATCTTGTTTTTGTCCTGGCTTGAGATAGGTCTGTTCCCGGCAAGCAAGAAGAACTTCCCAGAACTTTGTCTTTTGACTTTATCTGATCATGTTCACCTAAATGACAGGGAGACCACATGAAAAGATATCAGATAGTTGAGATATTAATGTCTTGTTTTAGCAGGAAATAAAGGTCCACAGTATGCCAAGTCACGTAAGGAAGAGAGAGAGAGAGAGAGCAATAACAGGAGGTTGAGGTTAGTTAGCAGGGCCCATGACACCTGCAGGTCTAGGACAGCACATGTCATTGGCATTCTGTAATTATAGTTTGTAATAAACTTATAGTATATAAAAGAGTACCTGTATCCAGACTGATTGCTGCAGCTACTACAGACTGTAAACAGTTTTTAAATCTAAAAAGGTTGTCAAGTGATCAAGAAGGACTTATCAGTTATTTATCCAACAATGACTGCAAAATACTGAACCCTGCTCATATACGTACATGTAAATATGGTTATAAATTTGATACACTTCCATAAGTAGGCAAGGCAAAACAAAGCAAGTTCATTTATTTAGCACAATTTCTAAAAATTGCACAAAATTGGACATTGAGTGTATTCAAACTCAACAGGAACCAGACGTAAAGTAGATGTCACCAAAAAAAGGAAGTGTATTCCTCAACAATACAAGTATATTGAGTGCTACAGTACATGTACATGCATACAAATTTGACGTCAAGACATAAAGACTGAATTTAAAAGAGATTATAAAAGAATATGTTCTATGTATCCATATGCCACAAAGAAATATTTCTTGAAATACTGATTCTGAATATGTGCTGTCATGTATCCAGGCAACATCTCATTCATACAAACAAGTACAAATAGATTCACAAGGAAATGAATGTCCATTAACGCAGCCAAAATGTTCATGAAGTCAATGATTCTCTCACACATCACATACTGGCTGACAATGAGGGGCCCATCAGTAAATCCACACTAAAGCCAATAGAGTCCCTGTACAAACATACAATAAAAACCCTGGAGAAGAAGCCACATGGATACCATCAATGCTGTGTATGGGAAAACAGGGTTAAATACAGTAGACTGACTCACACTGAAAACCGGACAACCTACTAGAATAATAACTTGTGTTACTCCCAGTCTGGAGTGACATGAGAAATCTGTATGAGAAATCAAACTTGTGAACACTAAAACAGTCATGTGTTGCCTAGTAGCACTTGCTTATCTTGGTCTCTGTGCATGGTATTCACACTTCGATAGGTCTAAGATTGTTATGTCATGCTATAGATTGATGTCATGATACTGTTGATTCTTTCTGTCTATGTAGTGCAGGCTCTGTTTCTATCAACCTACTCTGTGCTCTACCTTTTGTTTGTGTATGTACGTGTATCTTCTTTAGTTCAGCATCGAAGTGTGAGATGCTTGGCTGGTCAGTTATCTTATTTAAAAACATCTTGCACTTATTTCAGAATTCTGCATTTTATTCTATTTACCATCTATTTTTTATAGGGACATAGATGGGACAAGTAGGGACAAGTTTTTATTCATTGGAAACATAAGTTACAGGTGCAACTAAATAAACACAATTCATTTCCTGCTGCAGATAAAGCTTGAGAATATGTTTGCCTTGTATCAATATGACACTGCGAAAATGAAAACATGGCTTACTGGAAAACCACTGTCCCGCACAGAAACAATCTGGAGAATGCTTATGACAATAAAGGCACTGGCGTGACAGGTCAAGGAGTGGTGCAGTAGCATCACAATTTGCTTGCAGTACATCTCATTAAATGATCCAGATTAATTCTTTTGTCTTTTTAATCCACCCTTTGTTTTAAAGGTTAAAGTTAACAATGGCATACATACAGAAACAGAAGCTGAGATGTGCAACAAAAACAAATAAAAGCCACAGTGAAAGATGGACTGACATGTCGATAAGGAAGCAGTAAGATTTTCAGTCACGTAAACTTCTCCACTTGTTTTTTGTTAGGACAGATTGTACGCCCTGATAGAAGTCTTAAGATTACACTCTAGATTTTCATTTTACTTGGTTCTTTCTATTTGAAGTCTTTAAATATAATTAAAAGTCAAACCTGTGATATATGCTGGCCGTGCTAACTGGTACAACAGAAATTAAATCACTAGTTTTTAAACTTCTTCTGACCTATTTATAAATTACAAATATATGGAAGTGCCCCCTCTTAGCAGAGATATATGAATAACTAGTTTTAAATCCCACAAAGAATTATATTTAAAATTATTATTCCCTTTTTAAACTCAAAATTACTCAATACTCGAATTAAACCTTAAGGAGATGTAAATATGACACACAATTAAATGATATGATGCTGACTACTTGAATTTAGTTAGATGAGAAACAAAAAACACTTAAAACAATGAAATAATAATAATAAAAAATATATAAAAAACAAACAAACTTTTTTGTGTTTTAAATGCATTTTTGCCATCAAATTCAAACCTTTCTCAAAGGGTTTAACTTACGGTCAGTTTCATTGATCTATCTATCTATCTATCTATCTATCTATCTATCTATCTATCTATCTATCTATCTATCTATCTATCTATCTATCTATCTATCTATCTATCTATCTATCTATCTATCTATCTATCTATCTATCTATCTATCTATCTATCAGACACTCAAGGAAGGACTAGAGAGTAAAATGTATTTATTGTCAGGGGACGAGGTTAGACAAAGAAAGACAACAAGCAAAGAGGATGAATGCAAGTAAGCAGATTTAAGGGCAGCGAACACTAACTGGTTCAGAGAGTGGAAGTGGCAAGGCTGATTACTTGAGTAGTAGAGGTGTTCATTAAGATGAGGTGCAGCTGGTGTGGCTGCACACCTGTCTTTGTTCGCAATCACACACAAACATAGACAAACAGACACACACAGGGAGCATGGTGTGGCAGCAGGGTTAGAGAGACATGACATATCTGGCTTATTATTTTTTAATGTTTTCACTGCCTGTGTCCTCTTCACGTGTCGTTAGCAATTATTAAATAGTTTTGTTGTTTCTCACTGCGTGAGAACATGGAATTTGAAGTTTGAGTTTCACATTCAGTGAATGTGGTTTGGCATCAGACATGCATTGTGAGCCAAAGTGAGTGCCAGTGCCAGTGAGCCAAACCTTGATCAGCAAGTGTCTGCTACTGCCATTTAACGATTGCTGCTCCATGGGGTTCACCTCTACATCCCACCCCTCTACTTTTCCAATAGGGCTGACAAGTTTATAACAACCAATGCAATTAACAAAATGGGAAGGACAAGCATATGCCCTGCATGCGCAGTGTACAGTAACTATTTGAATTTTAATTATCTTTCTTACCACAATGACAAATACCGGTTTATCCAACTAGATTTTATTTTCATTTACAATAAACTATATTAACCCTTCAATGAAATGAAAACATTCACAATGAATGACATTGTTTTAGTTTTTCCATATTCAGTGAGTCTACTGAAGTACAAGTATATTCTGAAAATGTTCACAATTAATGAACCATCCCATAAATAATGTTCAACATCTCTAAATACAGTAAGTATTTATTGTTATTTTCTGAGAACTGTCAGGGTGGAAAGTCCTCTGAAGTCCTCTACAGGCCTGCTGCTGAAACCTGGCACTTGGCAGCGCTCCAATGAGAGAGCTGAAAATGTAGTTTGCTGTTGCAGTGTCTGCCTTCTGCACAAATGCAAGGGACTCCAAACAGACAGTCAAAATCTCATGACTGAATGAATGAATATGGCCAGTTGGGCAAGATCTGTGATGTCCATAAGATCATCAATTGCAACTAAAAATGCAACAAATGAGTCACTTGTCGGGTCACATGATTTCTGCAGTAGTGTGTTTTTTTCTTTATGAAATATGCTCCAGTCTCACCAGAGTAAGTGCAATAGTTGTGGTTGGGGTGATGCACTTCTCGTAGGAGAGTATCTCTGCAGTACCATATCTTAACCACTAGATGTCACTGTTGCAAGTAAATTTAGATGGCTATGCCTCTTTCGGGCAGTCACCCAGCCTCCCGGCTGCTCGGGAACTGCCGGGGGACGGCGAGCGGAAGCTACCTTCGGTGGTACCGCACCGGCTACAGGGGGACTTGCAGCTACTGACTGTTCGGTGGTGCGGTACCGTGCCTCTAAATCACTCGTGCACAAACAGAACAAGTCTAAGGATAGTGTAGAGATATGTAGATAATCGCTGATGTGAAAAATATACGAAAATCTATTTAGGTGAGCAGAGAGCACCGTGGCAGTAACACCGATAACCGGAAGTGACAGAATACGCTTACCGTAAAGTGATTACCAGTTACCACAATAGTTCCCCTGCTGAATATAATTAACAGTCTGCATAAACAGGACTGAATCATTGACAGAAGAAAGCTGGATTTGACGGATCTTCCTGATATTCTGTTGCTGCTGGTTATGATTTACAGTCTGCATTTTGCACTTTGTGCTCCAGGTATGATCATCCAACCCAAACCAGGCTCAACCAACACTAACTATATCACTGATTTTCGTGAAACTGGATCAAATATTATGGAGAAAATGTTTTCTGCTCTGCCCTCTCAGATTTACTCTGTGATTGACAGTAAACTGTTGCGAACTTGTAGCCTTGTACCACAGGTGTTTTGGACCACTGAGAGAAAAGTAAAGATCACAGGGACAGGGGACAATACAACTGGACAAACTGTTAGTGTATTAGACTTGCTGTATCATGTGACCCCAGGTAGACAGGAACCTATAGGTAGTGACAAGAATGTTCCCATTTTAGTCAGATTTGAGTTTTAAAATATCAGTATATAAAGCTACCTTTGACTTTATTCTAATTGTTTGTTATTAGAAACAGTCAACCTGTATACACACAATTAGCAGATGCTTATGTTCAACACACACACACACACACTAGGGCTGCACAGTTATGGCCTGCTAATTAATAAATATTTGCATCAAAATAAGGATTAATAAGGGTCTTCTTCACCTGAATTTATTTCAGATCACCTAGAAGTAAAACTTGAATGAAATTGTACCCAAAATATAGGCAACAAATGAGATTCATATTCCCAATATTTTATACTTTATTTATGCTATAAACCTTCATTATACATGAGAAAGAGTGAGATTTGATTATATAAATGACAGAAAATAATGGTACAATCGATGTCATACACAGTGAAAACAACAAAAGCAAATGACTTCAGCTTTATTATTCTGCACATTGCTGACACCTACTGTTGTAAAACAAAATTACTTTTACTTTTCACCTAACCCCATATACAAAACATAACTCCCAGGACTAGACCTCTCAAACAGAAATACAATCAAAATGTAAAGGTGGAGTATAATCAGTGATTTACTGAGAATTTAGATTTCACACACAAATTTACTTCATTTATAATTTTCAACTTCCTTATTAATGATTAGATAAAAACATATTGATTAAATGCTAATAAAATCACTGCAGTTACTTTACTGAATACAAAAATGCGAGCAGGAAGTCAATGAAAACCAGCCAAATGTGTATTTAATCTAATGTTGCCCTCTAATATTTTAAAGAAAAACTACCACAACTTTAGACAGGACCTCTCTGACCTCAGAGTGGAACACAAATTAAACAAATTAAACTCTTCGATCTCTCTAGGTTAGAGTTTTGACAGTCAGCAAACTGACTATCAGGGTCACCACGGAGGTCAACAGGCCTGAAGCACTGCTCTTTACCTTGAGCACATGACCTGCAAGAGAATAACAAAGTTGTAAGTGCAAACCAATTTACAGAAAGAATATTGATCAAACTCTCTGTCATCCACAAGAAGTGCTTTACCTGTGATATCTCGCTTCATGACTAGTGGTCCAAGTGAAATGTCTGTAGAGGCATGGTAGGATACGTCCCTCTCAACTCGCCTGTGGTAACCTGGGTAGCAATGCTGCAGGAAAACAACATCAGATTGGTGAACCGGTTAATAATCCATTTAATGTGACCACAAACACACACACATAAACACAAAAGTACTTACAGCGGAGCAGTTGTTGTGTCTCAAAAGACACAGGTGGACCTGGCAGTGCAAGTAGATGGATGAAAAGTTGGTAAAGGTGAACATCCTGAATGAGAATCGGGCCACAGTGGAGATGCCATTCTGAACCAGGTCTACAGTCCCGTCTGCTGGATTAGGACACCTGGAAGATGTAGAAGTTACAGTGTTATCAGATGGAATATAAGTTTTTCAGACAATCCTGAACAAATCAGCATGTGAAAACAAGTTGACAACAAGGTTGCAATAGCTCTTTTACTCTTCAGTAATGAAACCCCAGCGGACAGGGTAGCCCGGGTTGTTCACTGGCGTTGCCCAACAAGAGTCCAGAATGGTAGAGAGCTGCCGTTGATCGACTCCTTCTGTGCGCACCTCCACATACAACCTCTGGTCAACTTCCATTTCTATGTTGGTGTTACTGGTCAGGGGAAAGCGAAAGCCAGCATCCTCGTAGGGGATCAGCCTCGTGTGAAACTGTCCACGGCCAGAGGGAAGCTTCTTACTCACAATGCTAAGAAAAAAATAAACACAAAATTACACATAATGTGACTACACAGGAGAAGGAACAATTCACTGGCTGCAGGGTGAAGGTGCAGAGTGCAGGCAGTGGGCAATCATAGAACCTTTCTGACAAGCTAAGGCAACTGTCAATAAACTGATCAAATAAGCAGAAGAGATATTGTCACCTCTCTACTGGGTTGATGCCCACAGCCATAGACAGGGCCTGGGTCAGAGGGTATTCACAGGAGAAGCGCAGATGAATGTTTCTCTGGCGGCTGATTAGACCCTCGTGGGGGTCCACGTCGCCCTGGATGGTGTTCTCATAGATGAAATGGGTTCCATTGCTCTTAAAACGGAAATAACAAAATGGTATAAGTTGATTATACTTGTAGTCTTATCATAAATGTTTACATCTAAAATCTTATTCAGCCTATATTGATAATATGTTGGACTGTACCCTGAGAACTGTCCCACACAGCTGGTCATCATTGTCAAAGTTGAAGATCAGTCGTCCATCCTGGAGAGTCCCATTGCAGGACTCTTCCCGGAGATGAAGAGCACTAGAGTGGAAGCCAGCTTCAAACAACTGACAGCGTGACACTGACATAGTGCCTGAACTACTGACACAAGTGATGGACGAGTCTGTGAAAGAGAAATGTATGGGTGACAATATAATAGCTGTATTATGTAAAGGCACCAACCTAATATAGACAGTCCCATCTATTATCTTTCAATTTGGTTTCACACACATAACAATTTTCACTTCCATCCATTCATCTATTTCCTGTAATCACTTATTCTTATCAGGGTTACAGGGGACCATTTTAAGGAAGCTGTCCTCACCGTAGCTTTCATTGTTAGGCCGATGGTGATGTTCATCACAAAAGCAGCCATAAACACCGTCTTTCTGGCCGCACCACTCATACTCTGTACAGTTCAGCTGCTCGCAGGGGTCTGACTCAGCTATGGAAATAGTGGAGGATGAGACAATGAGTGATGAAAGTGAAACAAAACAAGCAGAAGATTTATTTTCTTATTCATTAACTTGGCTGTCCATTTGCCCCGTGCAAACTTACCACACTGCAAATCCGAGCGCCACTCTGGGATGTTCAGCCCCAAAACAGAGCAAGTTCTCTCATAGGCTGAGATAGCAGAGCACAGCATGCCATTAGCTGGAGTGTAGAGGCAGAGATCGTAGACACAGGAATTGAAAAATGGCCGGGGGTCAGAGTGCAGGTGACAGTCGCTGAATGGACCACTAGTGTTGGTGATGACACTACAGAGCTCAGAGTATTCTTCCACAAAGCGGCAGTCATTCAATCCATCACCATTCCTTTCATCTGTGGATCCACATCTGGAAAGAACAATGTTAATGGACAAGTTTAAAACCTGACTTTGTTTGCTTTGCCACACATCATATGTTTCTTAGTTATGTGTCCTGTTACCACAGGAAAGCTGGCCAGCTTTGAAGTATGGACAACTGCAAATGTACTTCACTTTGGGGAACATTTTAAGGATATACAAGGTGTGGCCTGCAAAATTTTCTACAACAGCTCACCCTGGTTGGCTTGTGTTTGCCTTCCAGCTGTGTCCAAAGTCGTTATCATTTTGTGCCGTTGTGCCATTGGGCAAGACCTTGTCATCTGCAGGGTTATTGTTGAAGTTTCCACACATCCCTTTGACTCTGTTTCTACGATTTTGAGCCATTCTAACCAGTAATGTACTCCGACCATCAAACTGGACTGTGAAGTCAACAGCATCAACCATTATGTAACTTCCTTGCCTTACCACCTGAGCTAAGGTTCCTGCAGCGGTGGGCAGAGATACCTCACTTCCATTTATCTGGAAGAATGAGAGAGTAGAGAGAAGTGAGGACACACTTCTAATTTCTTATGTTTATCCTAGACAGATGTAGAACATGTTCACATGAAAGTAACTGAAAGTTTACCTTGACTCTTTTATTGGGCCCAATCCTGATGTATGCGCTCTCTGGCTGATTTGAGAGGTATACATCGACTGCTGATACAAACGACACATGGTTGTTGCCACGGTGATTATTAGTGGCTGCTACCTGAAACTGGGTTTCATTGGCACGGTGGCTCACACTCTCTGTGATGATGTAAGAGCATGTGCCCTGGAAATGAGCCAGTGCCCCATCAAAGGTGACATAGTGTGGGTCCCCCCACACAGTGCAGGTAGTCATTGCATCAAAACAGCCCAGTTGGCCATCCCTGATGGTGCACTCTTGTGCAGGAGTGCAAGATGCAGCAGAACAGCGCAGGTCATTGGGAGCATGGCACTCACATCGCTGGGAGCAACCATCTGTCCAGAACGATTCACCAGCCTGTAGCATGTGAGGAAAAGGGACGCAGGATTAATAAATTGAGCTTGTGCTACATTAACAACGACAATTAACAGAAAGGCTAATGATAACAGGAGCTCTTGTTACATTATGATTGCTCCCAGCTGCTATCACACTTCTTTTCTGGTGTACTATAAATTTTAGGGTATATAATTTACATTATAGTAGAATCCATCATATTGGCAGCCACAGCTCTCCACAGGGACACATGTTGCTCCACTCCTGGCAAAGCCTTCATCACAGAAACATCCCTCAGAGCAAACCTGCTCACAGGTGGCATCAACACTGCTGGCACAGGTGTGGCCACAGTCGGTACCACACAGCTCATAATGGCTGTTGGCTGGACAGTCAAGTCCTTAAAAAGTGAGGAAAGAAATGATAGATGTTAGACAGAGACTTTTTTGTTATATGTCTCTCATTTATTAGCTTGGTTTTCATAGTAGACAAACAACACATTGACTGGTTGACTTACTGCAGGTGGTGTTTTGTCTCCATGGGTAGATTCGAACATTAGCAGATTGACAGGCACTGACATATGCCTGAATGGCTCTGCACAAAAGATCTTGGCCACGATTTCCTGACACGCAAACATCAAACACACAGTCACTGAAATACGGTGCCGGGTCCACCTGCTCATGGCAGAAGCTTAAGGGGCCATCGGCTGCTTGAATGACTTCACATTGGGCTCTAGCAGGCCGATCATTGGTACATCGTGGACAGGAGGATCCACACCCATCACTGCAGGTGTAGTTGCCGGCCACCTTCCAAGCTGTCCCAAACTCATGTGGAGTGGTGACTATCTCTCCAGATGGGGTGTGGAATTCATCATTTCGATTTCCATTGAAGTTTCCACAAAGTCCACATGTTTGTCCGCTGTTGATAATAATAATTATAGAAAATGACTGTTATCAGATTGCAAGTTTGATCAGTCAGACATTATTTGTATTATTTGTATACTTGTTAAGGTAAGTGCAATTTGAAGTTAATAACAAGTACAATCAATCAGTCAATCACTTTTCATACAAAACATGTAACACAAAGTGCTTCACACAGTCCCAATCCCAACCCTCCACCGCACCCCAGTATAAAGAAAGCACAACACAAGCAAAAGTACAAATGCAAATGCTAACAGTCTGAGACTTTTGCACATGAGAAAAAAAAATCTGAGAGATTAGTCTCCAATAAAAAATAATAAATAAAATATATAAATAAGGTTATGGGTTTTTAGTTAACCTGTAATTTGAAGGCACAGAAATAGACACTGTGCTCCATCCATCGTACGTGACACTCAGGCCAAAGTCCGCGCTGACAAATGTGCGAAATCCACTTGCAAAGATGGACACACGACCGCCATTCAAAAGTATTGGCACATTTTTTGTTTCTCCATTTACCTATAACAAATCAAAATTGCATATCACAATAACATTGATATGTAAGAGTGTAACAAATCCAATATATTGGCTGATAACATATAGACACAATTTTATAGTAAAATAAAGACAAAGATTTGTAACAAAGATATTTATACATATATATTTTCTTAAGATGAAGAATATCATTAATGGTTCAGAAATGGTTCAACTCACCTCTACCACACCACGGTTGTGCGTTGACATACGTACTCGATAGCCCCACACATTCACAAAAACTTCTGCTGTGATTGAAAATGGCAACGTATTCCAAGGCTCATTCTTTGCTTCCACTGAAAACTGGTGGAGATCATCAGTGGCATTACAAAGGGTCGCCAGAACATAGCGGCATGTTCCTTGGAAGTCATAGGCCTTGCCATCAAAGGTGAGGTAGTGGGGGTCACCAGAGGCAGAACAGGTGCCATGGGGGTTGGGGTGGCAGCCAAACTCACCCTCTACCACACGACAGGACTCCTGGGGACCACAGGAGTTGCGGATACAGTGGACTGCCCCAGTGGTGCCATTACATGTACACAAGCTCTGACATTCCTCACCATCCCAGAATTGTTCACCCCCTCGCCGAGAGCGTCCTTGGTGATAGCATCCGCAGGCTGTTGGTGGCACACACTGGTTGCCATTGAGGACAAAACCATCATCACATTGGCAACCTTCCTGGCACACAGTGGCACAGGTGAAAGGGAAAGAGAGGCTGGGGCAGGCGGAAGGACAAGAGCTTCCACAGAGTTCATAATGGCTGTTTGGAGGGCAGTTTTGCTCTAGAAAAACACAAAGAAATTGGTTTGGCAAAGTAATATATTTATACATTTATATCAAAAACACCAAAATCATCAACAACATCAAAATTGCTTACCACAGTCAGTTGCATTCCTCCAGTGTCCAAGAGCAACACCCCTCTGTTGACACATTAGTGCATAATCTCTTAGGACTTCACATTGCGCTGATGCTGGATCTCTGGAGGTGATGTCCACACATGAATCGAAATACTGCTGTGGGTCCACTGTGGCCCAACATTGGGCAAATGGCCCATGGGGTGAGCGAAGACTACCACAGTACTCACTTGAGTTGTAATTTGTTGTAGAATTTTGATTTACATTGTCCACACAGTGTGCAGCAAGGGAACCATCTCGCCAACTGTCCCCAAAGACCTGAGAGCTGTTGACCAGGATGCCATTGGGCGTTCGGAAGTCGTCATGTTGGTGACCATTGTAATTACCACAGAGTCCACCTAGTGAGCCATTGTAGATACCAGGTGCAGTGACACGCACATAGTGAGGCCAAACTGTCTGCACAGTTACACCAAAGGCGGTGCGAAGGATGACACTGTGAATGCTGCTGTGGTAGATTTGGATTCGGTTGGATGCTGAGCTGAATGGTAGTCTGATCTGTTGACCATCAACCTAAAGGGTTATAGAAGGTTAATTTCACATTTTCTGGGCGACAACATTCAGTCTTCATCAAACAGGAGTATTCATACTTTTTAGTAAAACCTTTCTATGGTGTTAACACTATTTATATCAAATCAGAATCAGAATTACTTTATTGATCCCCAAGGGGAAATTATTAAATCAGCTCTTGAAATGTATTTCAATCACTTACCAGAACTCTGCTGCTACCTGTCATTTCAATGGAGACTTGCATTCCCTCTGCCTCAAACTTTAGCACCCTGGCAAAACCCTGCTGGCCTCTGGGCACTTTTTCTGCTGTCGCCATAAAGTGCGGGTGACTAGACAGTCCCATCACTTTGGCAAGGGTCAATCGACATGCACCAGGATACTGGTATGTCACTCCATCAAACGTGTGGTATGACCCTGGGCCCCTTATCCAGCATGTTGCATAGCTGTTAGGTCTGCAGCCTCTTTCTCCATCCACCACCCTGCAAGACTCTAGTGCACCACAACCATGAGGCCGGCAAGTCATGGAGCCATGACTGCAGCTACAACGCCTTCCACAGTCATCGTCTAGGAGTACTGTTTCCCCAGAGCGGTAGTAGCGACCCTCAAAGCTGCAGCCACACTCAGAATGAGGGACACAGACCCCAGCGCTAAGGACATAGCCTGAATTGCAGATGCAGCTCTCCTGGGCAGGGCGAGGGCAGTTCTGGGTAGAGTTGGGGTTGACACAGGTAGCTGGACATCCTGTTCCTTGGGACTCAAAGTGACTGTTGGATGGGCAAGGGATTTCTAGAGAAAGGAAAACAACATTAACCTCAACATCATGGACATTTTACCCAAAGGATATTTTGGATTTATGCTGAATGATTGACAAACATACCACAGAAACCCTGTCTTCTCCAGCTGCCAAGCTGTATACCATTCTGTTGACACTGACTGGCATACGCATTGAGGGCTTGGCACAGAACGGGTTGGTACCCTCCTGCTACACATAGATCATACACACAGCTTTGCACAAAGATCTGTGGGGGAAATCGTCGATGGCATCCAGCAAAAGGTCCAGATCCGCTCTGGAGGATACCACAATGGGCAGTATTGCTGTATAAAGTTCTCTGATCCTCAGTGCAGGCAGCACAGTCCAGACCTCCACATCGGGCCTCACAACCAGGTTCATCGTCCCCTGATGCTTGCCAACTGTTGGCAAAAACAACATCAGAGCTCACGACCTCACCTTGGCGGGTTCGCAAGTCATCACCACGAATATTGTTGAAGTCTCCACACAGGCCACATGTTGCATTTTGGTAAGTGTAGGGAACACTGATCCTGACATA
Organism: Argyrosomus regius; assembly: GCA_946959425.1. Lineage (NCBI taxonomy): Eukaryota > Metazoa > Chordata > Actinopteri > Sciaenidae > Argyrosomus > Argyrosomus regius. Next base: position 6,386,399 of record OX336900.1, on the reverse strand, counting down.
ATAATTTGTGTCATAAGATACCTCCAAGCCAAAGTCAGTACTGATGATCACAGAAAAACCTGACTCATAAACCTGGACAGTGCCATTGCTAAGGGAGATCGGAGTGGCTGCAAAGATCCCATTAACCTGTAAGCACACAAGCAAACAAAGACAGTTGTAAAAATATTAACTAAGTAAAAGTGTTGATTGAAGGTTTAGTCCTTATTGCTGACCTTAGCTTCGCCGCGACGTCCCTTGACAAGCTCAATGGTTTCATTGTAGACATACACTTTGACCAGTCGTGTCCAGGAAACTCGAGTGCTGCCTCGGTGCTCATTCTTGCCCTCTACTCTATAGTAGGGCAGCCCTCGACCACATTGCTCAGAGAGAACATAAGTACAGGTGCCCTGAAAATGAAACACTGTGCCATCAAAGGTGTAGTAATGTGGATCACCACTTATGGTGCAGGTGCGTCTCCGCACTGTCTGGCAGGAGAACTGAAAGGCACTTGGCTGGCAGATTTTGGAAAATGAACAGGGTTCGCTGTGACACTGCAGGCCTGCTGAAGTGCAGGTACACTTCTGTGCACAGGTGCTGTCGCTCCAGAATGAGTCTCCAAGCTGCACTGATTCACCTTTAAAGAAAAATAAAAATAAAAGTTCTTTGAAAGGCATTGACTTCAACATGCAAATACCATTACCATTTAAACCATTTCACTTTTGAAGTTTTTGTTTTTAGTTTTATATAAACAATCTTTTGCAAAATCAAGACAATGAGGGCATAGATGAAGATGTCCCCAGCTGCCCTGAATAGGGACATTGTTTATGGTCATCATCCTAACTGTGTAGGAAACCAAGATGTCACTGCTACTTTTGCATACAATAAATTATAAAATTAAAAATATATAACCAAAATAAATTACTTGTATCTTTCAATCTGTCACCATATTGCGATATAATAGCTGTTCAGTAGCATTTAAATATTTAATCGTTCAACAACAAGCAGAGGTTTATTGTCAAACTTGCCAATGTCTTCACAAGTTTGTGGTCACATGTGCATAAAGAAAGCACCTAATATGACCACCCTATGGTTCTGGCCTTACCATTGAAAGTGCAGCCTCTTGATCCACGGTCTGTTCGGAAAGCCCAGCGACCAGGTACATTGACATTGCTGCTCAGGCGGAAAGTGGAGTTAATGCCACTTGCATTGCTAGCGAAGGATCCAGGGATGGAAAAATGTTGTCTAGAGTGGACTGTGTCATATCCAGCCTGAAATACATGTCACACAGATAAAATGAATTTGAAATAAAAAAAAAAACAACAACTTAAAAACAAGCATGTTATGTTATACATGTTACACACTGAATATAATTTGAATGGCTCTAACCTGTATACTGGCACCTGTTGATGCTATTACGCCATAGTTCATCAGCACAAACGAGTACTGGCCACCAGAGATCAAGACGGCTTGGACCGTTGTTCGCTGAAAAAAATAAATTTACTTGTGATTTTCAAAATAAACATCATTGCACATATCCATATTATATGTTTTTCCCCATCTAGAATAAGATGACTTACCGCTCCAGAGTTTCCAAAGTAGGCCACTTCATACCATGTTGCAACAAAGACCCACTGGGCATTGAAGTTCAACCCTGGGAAGTATCTATTAATATCTTGTGTAGCTTGTTGGAGAGCACTTCCATTGGTGTATTGGATGTAGTAGACCTGACCATTTGCTCTGTTGTCTAAATCTGCCCAGAGTGGAGCGATAACATCTCTGGATCCATGCATTGGAAACCTTTGAGGTGAGAAACTGTTCCATGATGAGTTAAAGGTCAGGTGTCCATTGTGGTTGACCTGGAAACATATAACAACATATTTATTACTATTGTAGTATTCTGTAACCATAGACATAATAATATATTGACTACAACTTGTTCCAGTACCTCTGTAATATCCATCTATGCAAAATTGCTCCACAAAACAGAATTTTTAAAAACCTTTAAAATATTTGTACATACATAAATCTGATTATACGTCCGTCCGAAGTAAAAAAATGAACGTTGCAGGGGAATTCGAGGAGAACTTCCATCATCCGAGTTAGAGCTTCTCGTTCCAGTAATTGTGTAAAGTGGTCCTAGAACGAACAATACATGCCACATTAAAAAAAAAAGAAAAAAAGATTGACCATCCATATTGGCCTTATTGGCAAATGCTATATTGTTCCTTTTGTTGTTTTTATTATTTCTAGATCAAATCTATAAGCTCTGCAAAATCTGCAGTCTTGATCCAATCCTTCTGATCAGGCATCTAACATATAGGGCCCGGTCATAAAATTATTATTTTATGACCGGGACTTCATTTCTCATCTTGTCTCTTTTTAAGGATGATGATTTAATAAAATATATGAAATAGACAAGTTTGTTTAAATTTGTTTTGATAAATGATTTGTCATAATAATAGAAAAAAATAATCTTTAGAAAAATCGTTAAATTAGTCGTTACATTAATTGGCTAAAAAGTAATTTTTAGTTCAGTTTATTTAAAAGTAATCATTGGGTGCTGCCCTACAACCAGAGGGGGGCAGTGAAAGACTGTCTTTGGTACGAAGTTACTCTTAAAGTATGAAAACAATTCTGAAGCAGACTGATAAGCAAACACTTAGGATGTATCTCCCCATCATCCACACCCTTTGTTTGCTGTGCTATGTGAACATCATTCTTTTTTTAAGTGGCACTGCACGCTGGCATGAAATATAAACTGCATACTATTCATCTGCTTAGTGCATGTGAAATCCTTCTATAATATTTATATATTTCAAAACTTAGGACAAAACATTTATTACTTTATCCATTTATTAGTGAGAAAATGGCTTAAACTGACATTCATCAGTCTGAAAATGTTTCTTTTATTTTCCTTGACCCACACTGATCCAAAAATACATTTGCCAGTGATTATCTTAAATACGTGTGACTTTGATGATTAAATAAATCACGATAACCATAACCATTCTAAGTTTAAATGTCAAATACTTCATTATAAATACCAGTTCTCCATGTAGAGAAATGGTTGACGTGACAAAAGATAATGTATCAAAACAATCCAACATTCCCAAGTTTGTTTAATTATGTAACTGCAATTACAACTTACCTGAAGTCTGAGGAGTCACTGTGCCTATTGTAGGAAAACAATCACACACATATAATTGGACAAAAATCTGAGACCACTAATGTCAACAAGGACAAAACATTTATTATTTTATCCATTTATTAGTGACATTCCCAAGTTTGTTTAATTTAGTTTGGATAAATGATTTGTCATAATAATAGAAACAAATAATATTAAATTAGTTGTTACATTAATCGACTAATCAAAAAAAAAATTGTTAGTTCAATTGATTCAAAAGTAATCATTGGGTGAAGTAAAACACTGCCTTCGGTATGAGGTTATGCTTTAAGTATGAAAAAAAAATTCAACAGCAGACTGTTAAGCAAACACTTAAGATGTACCTGTTATACTATCTGAACATCTTTTGGCACTGCACAGTGGCATGGGCAAACAAACAATCATTTAACAGTGGTATTAGCTGTAACCCAGTAATAATAGTTATACGCCCACAGTAATTACAGATGTATAACTGGTATATTAAGACAAATAAAAACAAAAGAAGTTATGTAACTGCAATTACAACTTACCTGAAGTCTGAGGAGTCACTGTGCCTATTGTAGGAAAACAATCACACACATATAATTGGACAAAAATCTGAGACTACTAATGTCAACAAGGACAAAACATTGAACAGTGAACATTTTTTTTAGTTTTTTCATATAAAACTATTGAAATATTGAACTTTCATGTCTATAATGTCTATTTTTCAGTGATTTATTCTGCTGCTAAATTCAGTTTGATTTGAAACATGTTTGAATATGTTTGGATGATTTTCACAGATTTTTTTATTTTATTTAGATTAATTAATCACAGAGCCTATAATGAATTAGATTAATTTTTTTAATCGCTTGACAGCCGTAGTTTGGATAGATGATTTGTCATAATAATAGAAAAAAATAATCTTTAGAAAAATCGTTAAATTAGTGGTTACATTAATTGGCTAAAAAGTAATTTTTAGTTCAGTTTATTTAAAAGTAATCATTGGGTGCTGCCCTACAACCAGAGGGGGGCAGTGAAAGACTGTCTTTGGTACGAAGTTACTCTTAAAGTATGAAAACAATTCTGAAGCAGACTGACAAGCAAACACTTAGGATGTATCTCCCCATCATCCACACCCTTTGTTTGCTGTGCTATGTGAATATCATTCTTTTTTTTAAGTGGCACTGCACGCTGGCATGAAATATAAACTGCATACTATTCATCTGCTTAGTGCATGTGAAATCCTTCTATAATATTTATATATTTCAAAACTTAGGACAAAACATTTATTATTTTATCCATTTATTAGTGAGAAAATGGCTTAAACTGACATTCATCAGTCTGAAAATGTTTTTTTTATTTTCCTTGACCCACACTGATCCAAAAATACATTTGCCAGTGATTATCTTAAATACGTGTGACTTTGATGATTAAATAAATCACGATAACCATAACCATTCTAAGTTTAAATGTCAAATACTTCATTATAAATACCAGTTCTCCATGTAGAGAAATGGTTGACGTGATTAAAGATAATGTATCACAACAATCCAACATTCCCAAGTTTGTTTAATTATGTAACTGCAATTACAACTTACCTGAAGTCTGAGGAGTCACTGTGCCCACTGTAGGAAAACAATCACACACATATAATTGGACAAAAATCTGAGACCACTAATGTCAACAAGGACAAAACATTTATTATTTCATCCATTTATTAGTGACATTCCCAAGTTTGTTTAATTTAGTTTGGATAAATGATTTGTCATAATAATAGAAACAAATAATATTAAATTAGTGGTTACATTAATCGACTAATCAAATAAAAATGTGTTAGTTAGTTCAATTGATTCAAAAGTAATCATTGGGTGAAGTAAAACTTCACTTCGGTATGAGGTTATGCTTTAAGTATGAAAAAAAAATTCAACAGCGGACTGTTAAGCAAACACTTAAGATGTACCTGTTATACTATCTGAACATCTTTTGGCACTGCACAGTGGCATGATCAAACAAGCAAGTCATTTAACAATGGTATTAGCTGTAACCCAGTAATAATAGTTATACGCCCACAGTAATTACAGATGTATAACTGGTCTGTTAAGACAAATAAAAACAAAAGAAGTTATGTAACTGCAATTACAACTTACCTGAAGTCTGAGGAGTCACTGTGCCTATTGTAGGAAAACAATCACACACATATAATTGGACAAAAATCTGAGACTACTAATGTCAACAAGGACAAAACATTGAACAGTGAACATTTTTTTTAGTTTTTTCATATAAAACTATTGAAATATTGAACTTTCATGTTTAAAATGTCTATTTTTCAGTGATTTATTCAGCTACTAAATTCAGTTTGATTTGAAACATGTTTGAATATGTTTGGATGATTTTTTTTAATTTAGATTAATTAATCACAGAGCCTATAATTAATTAGATGATTTTTTTTAATCGCTTGACAGCCGTAGTTTGGATAGATGATTTGTCATAATAATAGAAATAAATAATATTAAATTAGTGGTTACATTAACTGACTAATCAAAAAATAATAATTGTTGATTCAAAAGTAATCATCGTCTGCAGTAAAACACTGCCTTAGGTATGAAGTTATGCTTCAACAGCGGACTATTAAAGAAACACTTCTAAGGGTTGGATGATGTACCTCCCCATCATCCAACCCTTAGCTTTTGTTATACTATCTGAACATCATTCTTTTGGCACTGCACAGTGGCATGGGATAAAATCTATCCCAATCAAACAATAAAAAGATGTATAACTGTCCTGTTAAGACAAATAAAATAAGTTATGTAACTGTCAACTTACTTGAAGACTGCTAACATTAAACAAAAAACATTTATTGATTTTACATACATGCATCAACAGTACTTAAAGCTGAATTTGACTTCATTAAACACTTACTTATCATCCCCAAAAGCAGCACAGGCAACATGATTTGATTTGCCATTCTTCAAAGCTCAAAATTCGAACCTGCTGACCAAATATAACAAATTAACTTAAAAAAAAAAAAAGAAATTAAAAATAAACAAAAATTAGAACATCACCTATGTGTCTGACCTAATAATGATAATAAAAATAAAATCTTGACAGTGTCAAGTGAAGATGTGAAATTTGTTGCTTTATTGAAGTTAATTTATTTTAGCTGTTAACTAATAAAATAAAATCAACTTAATTACGTAATTACTTAAATCCAGTTGAAATATATTTAGGAAATACAATCATTCAGCAATTTGAAAATAATGTTTCAATTATACAAAATAAATTAATTACCTGTTCATATGTGCTTCTTTTGTTGTAATGCCTCTCATCCATCTGAAAGCACAGGGCTGCAACAAAGCTTATATACAGCAACAAATAGCTGGCACAGTCCCATAAATCTGTTGTTTGACCAGTTACAGGTATTTAGATTGAGACAAAATCTAAATGCTTCCTCATACCAAGTAAGCCAAACACTCCAGGTGAAGTGACAAGGAACTTTTTTATTTATTGAAATTCATATCACAAAATCATCAGAAAAGATGACTCATGTCATTGTAGAAAGGCATGAACCAAGTTTTGCTTTCATAGAAATCGAATTATCCCCTTGAGGAAAATGATCCAGTAATTTAGTAAAAACTAAACATTAATTTGACTTTTTACCAACTGTAGTATAAAATTTTATGCCTTTAAGCAGAAGCCTCAGCGATGGGTGCTTCAAAGTTTGATTCTTTTCTTAAAGTATGTGGTTTGAAGTAATCAAAGGGAGAAGTATGTGGAAATTAATACAATGTGAACACAAAATGCTGTTAATCAGGTAAAGAGCACTATGGTTTAAGTAAAGTTGATTTTATGTGAGAACATGATATTGTTAATGAAGTAATGAGCACCATGGTTTTAGTGAAAAGTTGATTTATCATGTTAAAGAGTTTATAAAGTTGTTTGCTTGCTTGTCAGGAAGACAGGATGACTAAATGACAGGAAGACAACATGAAAAGATATCAGATAGTTGAGATATGAATGTCTTGTTTTAGAAGGAAATAAAGTTCCATAGTGCGCCAAGTCACGTAAGGAAGAGAGAGAGAGAGAGCAAAAACAGGAGGTTGAGGTTAGTTAGCAGGGCCCCTGGCACCTGCAGGTCTAGGACAGCACATGTCATTTGCATTCTGTAATTGTATAATTCTGAGTTTGTAATAAACTTATATTATATAAAAGAGTACCTGTCTCCAGACTGATCTCTGCAGCTACTACAGACTGTAAACAGTTTTTAAATCTAAAAAAGTTGTCAAGTGATCAAGAAGGACTTATCACTTATTTATCCAACAATGACTGCAAAATACTGAACCCTGCTCGTATACGTACATGTAAATGTGGATATGGTAGATAGGGTCTAAGGACAGAGGGTGTCACTCCCTGTACAGATTGTAAAGCCGTCCGAGGCAAAATGTGTTTTTTGAATTTGGGCTATACAAATAAAATTTGATGTGATTTGATTTGATATAAATTTGATACACTTCCATAAGTAGGCAAGGCAAAACAAAGCAAGTTCATTTATATAGCACCATTTCTAAAAATTGCACAAAATTGGACATTGAGTGTATTCAAACTCAACAGGAACCAGACGTAAAGTAGATGTCACCAAAAAAAGGAAGTGTATTCCTCAACAATACAAGTATATTCAGTGCTACAGTACATGTACATGCATACAAATTTGACGTCAAGACATAAAGACTGAATTTAAAAGAGATTATAAAAGAATATGTTCTATGTATCCATATGCCACAAAGAAATATTTCTTGAAATACTGATTCTGAATATGTGCTGTCATGTATCCAGGCAACATCTCATTCATACAAACAAATACAAATAGATTCACAAGGAAATGAATGTCCATTAACGCAGCCAAAATGTTCATGAAGTCAATGATTCTCTCACACATCACATACTGGCTGACAATGAGGGGCCCATCAGTAAATCCACACTAAAGCCAATAGAGTCCCTGTACAAACATACAATAAAACCCTGGAGAAGAAGCCACATGGATACCATCAATGCCGTGTATGGGAAAACAGGGTTACTGTAAATACAGTAGACTGACTCACACTGAAAACCGGACGACCTACTACAACAATAACTTGTGTTACTCCCAGAAGATCGTTTGTACATAGCTTTGTTATTGGTATTGGTTGAAGCTGTAGTCACATCTCCCTTTACTAAAAACTCTACTCTCTCTCTACTCTAGTTTTTGTGCTCTCTCGTCCAGCAGGTTCTCATGGATCGTGGCTGCTGCTGTGGTCCTGCACAACGTCCACTACATATATTATTACTGTCATTATTGTTACCATATCTCCATTACAGTTTATAGTTAGTTAATGTTTTGCTGCTGCTGTGCATCTGTGTCTCTCTATCTCTCTCTATTTATCTGTCTACCCCCCCCCCCCCCTCTCTATCCGCCCCTCTCTTTAACTCAACCGGTCATCTGTCTACCAATGAGCTTGCCCGAGGTTTCTGCCTGTTAAAAGGAAGTTTTTCCTCGCCACCGTCGCCAAGTGCTCGCTCATGGTGGAACTGTTGGGTCTCTGTAAATAGTATTATAAAGAGTACGGTCTAGACCTGCTCTGCATGAAAAGTGTCATGAGATAGCTTTTGTTATGATATGGCGCTATTGAATTGAATTTTGTTGAGCTTCACAAAAATAGTTTTGAAGTTTTGACTTTTTTCTGTCTGTTAGAGTCTCCCAGGATTGGAACAATTTACCCCAACACATACGTTGCCAACTACCATTCCTTCTGGTTCATGAGAAATCAAACTTGTGAACACTAAAACAGTCATGTGTTGCCTAGTACCACTTGCTTATCTTGGTCTCTATGCATGGTATTCACACTTCGATAGGTCTAAGATTGTTATGTCATGCTATAGATTGATGTCATGATACTGTTGATTCTTTCTGTCTATGTAGTGCAGGCTCTGTTTCTATCAACCTACTCTGTGCTCTACCTTTTGTTTGTGTATGTACGTGTATCTTCTTTAGTTCAGCATCGAAGTGTGAGATGCTTGGCTGGTCAGTTATCTTATCATTTATTTCAGAGTTCTGCATTTTATTCTATTTACCGTCTATTTTTTATAGGGACATAGATGGGACAAGTAGGGACAAGTTTTTATTCATTGGAAACATAAGTTACGGGTGCAACTAGATAAACACAATTCATTTCCTGCTGCAGGTAAAGCTTGAGAATATGTTTGCCGTGTATCAATATGACACTGCGAAAATGAAAGCATGGCTTACTGGAAAACCACTGTCCCGCACAGAAACAATCTGGAGAATGCTTATGACAATAAAGGCACTGGCGTGACAGGTCAAGGAGTAGTGCAGTAGCATCACAATATGTACGACATATGTATCTTAATGACTTTCGCTTTGCTTGCAGTACATCTCATTAAATGATCCAGATGAATTGTCAAGTCAGTTTATTTTTGTCAACAAAAACAAATATAAGCCACAGTGAAAGATGGCCAGATGACCGATAAGGAAGCAGTAAGATTTTCTGTCACGTAAACTTCTCCACTTGTTTTGTGACATACAATTAAATGATATGATGCGGACTACTTGAATTTAGTTAGATGAAAAACAAAAAACACTTAACTTAACACTTTGAACTTACGAATTCAAACCTTTCTCAAAACGTTTAATTTACGGTCAGTTTCATTGATCTGTTCCACTGAATTCATTTCTAAAATATGATTTTTTTTCTACCGAATCTCCAAATTCAAAAGCTCCTAACTGGATCATCATGCTCTCACACACAGATACAAAAAAACAAAACAATTAGTAATGTGAAAAACAAAAGGCCACTTCACTTGCTGGTGCAAGCTACTAAATAGAACAGCGCGTGCATTGGTTATTGGTTATTCACGAGTTGTCATCTGAAAGAAGAACGAGGAACTATGTGAAATTAATTCTGAGGAACAATGATGGGAAGGCCAGGCTGGTTAGTGGCACAGTTAACTTAATGAAATTCAAACAATTTAATTAAGTTGAAGGTGACACAGCCAACTGTGAACTGCCAACAGAACGTCAGTACTGATGTTTCAGATTAGATTTTCAATTGTATTTTCATTGACATTTTAGTAGCTTGTATTGTATTAGAGATGTGATGCTATAGAAAATTAAATAAAGCAAATGTTTATTGAGGCCTAATTGTGAATCCAGCAGACACTCAAGAAGACAGGGACTAGAGAGTAAAATGTGTTTATTGTCAGGGGACGAGGTTAGACAAAGAAAGACAACAAGCAAAGAGGATGAATGCAAGTAAGCAGATTTAAGTGCAGCGAACACTAACTGGTTCAGAGAGTGGAAGTGGCAAGGCTGATTACTTGAGTATTAGAGGTCTTGATCACAATCACAATCACACACAAACATAGACTTTGGGTACGGTCGAATAGTCAAAAAAAAATAGCTCCTAAGTCCTTTCCTAACCACTTTTCCTTGACCTCGATGGAAAACGTCACGAGATCAAGGAAAGATGTGAAGGAGAATTCATAAGGAGTTAGGAGAAGACGACCGCGGTGTTCAGAAAATCCGACTGCACTTACACTTAGACTACGTCGTCATGCGACGGCGAATGTTATTAACATGATCTGTGGTAAAACTACAAAGTCCAGAAGATGGACTACAAAACACTCATCTGAGATACTTACTAGATACTCCCTGTTCGCTCTGACCATGTTGTTTCATGCAGGAAATATAAACGTGGACACTACCGTGCAATGACAATAAAGACTCTAAATCTAAATCTAAACTTAGTGCTGTAAAGCGTGATGCACTTCTGGTAGGAGAGTATCTCACCAGTACCAATTCTTAATCGCTAGATGTCACTGTTACAAGTAAATTTACATATTGTTCTTGTAAGTCACACCTAACAAGAACCCAACAACTTTCAACTGTGGCAATCTCTGACTTGTTCCAGAGACATTGGTGTCTACCAACCTGACTCTGCCATCTGGAAGTGCTCTGAAAAATTATAGTGCACCGAAATCACCAAAGCATTGATTACAGAGCCTGACAAATGTTTCATTAAAGATCCATAACAGTGTGAGCTGCGTAGGTTTGGTCTCTAGATTAGTTCGGCACAACACAACCACACAACCACAGTCTGATCTGCTGAGCAGCTGCACAGTCGTTAAGTCCACCTGGACGACGGTCAGTGTGACCTTGGGGCCACAATGTCACTTCTGGAGAATATAATTGATTTTTTAAATTAAATGTAATAGTATAAAAAATGATTTTAAATCTGGTTTTTATGTTGGAATACACAATGTGGCTTTAATAAGGAACCAAAGTATTGGAAATATTGACCTGATGATGAATGCTGAAAGCCTATCACTGTCTGGGATGGCACATACTTCCTTTGTGGTAAAAAGAAAATGAAATAATTCAATATTAAAAACAATAATGACTAATTAGATATTGAAAATTAATTCAGACTGTCACTTATCCAGAGTTGCAGCCGAATTCATTGCAATATATTTTATTTTGTTTGGATAAATGATGAAAAAACACTCAAAAAGTTCTGCACTTTTATTCCAACTTACATTCCCATCCTGACTCCAGGGGGTGGAAGAGGCTGCAGCACAATAATCTTCATCACAGTAGAGTTAGCGGAGATGCTTGTGAGTGTCAGAGTGCATTATACTGTGAAGGACCATGCTGCTTTCTAATTTCAGATATAGCATCAGAAATTCTGTCACTTGTGGGGACTGTATATTTTGCATGGACGTGTCCCAATTTCCAGTGTGTTTCACAGTAAATCTTATTTTCATCTCCCTTTTCATTGCATGTCTGTATGTTCATCAAGTATGCGTGGATATAACAGTATGCATGTATACAATATACAGTATATGGTATACGATAAACTATGTTTGACAGTGGTGATATGTGCATGTAAACAGTATTTATGTGCCGCATTTATGCCTTTAATGAAGATGTTTGACGGGTAATAATGGGGAGGGGGAAAGAAACGAACCAGGGGACTTGCGTTAGGAAAAAATTTTTATGTGCTTAAACCACTCGGCCACCAGGTAATTCACTTTTATTCTTCACTTTTCTCTTCATAATTTATGTTGTCAATTTAACTGATCCAACCTTAAATCTGTCCACATACTTAATTGCAACTGCAGAAGCAGGTCCTGGAATATCTGGTTGGGAATCACTGCCTTATACCACTGAGATAAAATGAGAAAATGGGTTGGTCATTTAGTCATTTAGTCATTTAGCCCAGCCCTCTCTCAATCCTTTCTCATTTGCTGTGAAGACCTCGCACAGACTTTGGATTCTCACTGGTCATGATGCTTGCTGGATTCCTCTTCCTGCTGCTCCTCACAGGTACCGTTTCTCTCATCCTCATAGTGTCCCTGTTGCTCTGGATAATCCACAAACCTCAATGTGCTTTCATTTGAATTCATTTCTACGATGACAAATGCTTAGAGTTAAACCTAAGGTTAATCAAGAGGAACGCGGACACAGAATTTTATAAATGTTATGCTTAATTTCTATCCAGCTCAATTGTTTTGGGAGAGAGGGAGAAACCTGGACACATAAACTAGAAACTAAAAAAATCTGCAACCACTAGAGGCTGAGTGAGAAATGTGTTATTATCTTTTTTTAAAATACACTCAATTGCCAGTTTGTTTACTTAAAGTAATGCAGTCTGAAAGTTCTACAATAAATCCTATCTTCATGAAGGTTATAATGTTCATTTATTGAAATGATCTTATTAGTATTACTACTACTAAAAAAAAAAAGATGTAAACTTTTTGATAATTCTGGAAGATTGGTGCTGTTAAATTGTATACTACTAATAATAATAATAATAATTACTTTATTTACAAGCACAATGAGCCCAAACAAAATTAAGATTAAGTGATTTAAAAGACGCTACTGACTCTACAAGCTTTATCTCTTCAGGCAAATTGTTCCAAAGTTGAGGTACCCTGATGGCAAAAACATGGTCACCTTTAGATTTAAGCCTCAGGAATGATGTGAGATGTTTTTAATATTTATCCTAACCCTGAGTCATGTTTTCAGAGTGCTGCTGGCCATGATTTTATCAGCATGCATTTGGTGGTATACTGTATATCTGATGGATCTCAAATGGAGAGCCTATTAAGACTCAGTGTACTGTAAAAATGTCCACACATTAAAATAATTTAGTGGAGTAGAGCTAGTCCACATAGCTGCCAACAGCTCATGATGTCCTTTGTAACCACAATCACTTCATGTTAGTGCATATATTTATGAGCTTGATTAATGTGGTCATAAACCAAAGTATTGGAGAAACTGTTTTCTTTTATTCGTATTCTTTTTTTATTATTTCCCAGTGCATTATTGCTTTATTGGATAGAGGTAGTGAGGACAGGAAATGGGAGAGAGAAACAACAAACATAGGTGCTTGGTTATAATTTCAAAGTAAAATTACTTTTTTCAAAAGTAAAAAAGAAATCAACATCACATTTCCTGATTTCAGTTGTTTAAAGAGTCTCTCATAATTAAGGTATCTCGATTTTTTTCTTTTTGTAGATGGGGTGTCATCTGAGCGTAACTGCAGTTATCAGGATGTTTTAAGCTATTTGAATTTGACAAACAACAAAGAACTGTTCTCTTTGACCCGGCCTGTTAAAAACTACAAACAGCCCACAGAGGTAACTCTGGATGTACTACTCTATGGCATTCTAGATGTGGTAAGTTTATGCTTTTAATTATAAATTTTATTTTGCTATTTTTCAATATTTTAATTATTATATTATATTTTATCTTTTTAATTCAAATGCATTTTAAGAATGCCTAAACATATTTTGTGCACCTTTGGTCCACCAAGAGGTTTCTAGTTTAGACTTGACATGTATTATGTACTCATGTGCTGTTTTTTACTCATAATATCTCTGGCACTTTAAAACTGTGTCACAGTAACTTGTATTAACACTGAATTTGCAAAGATTTTAACACATATTTCTTTTTTATAGCGAGAGAAAGACCAGAAATTGGTTCCGTATGTTTGGATTGATATGGTGAGTTTTCTCTCAGAAAGAAAGTATATTTTTCTTACTCTGATAGGAAACTCAAATTTCTCCTTGTTTGTATTCTGTAGTGGTGGAAAAATGAGTTCATTGCTTGGGATCCTGAAGAATTCTGCGGTATTAAGAATTTTTCTCTTCCTGCTGAATTGTTGTGGAAGCCAGATATAACTATTCATGAGGTGTAAGTTTGTGTCACACTCTCACACACCAGACAATACAATTATCAAGCAGATTTGTAATATTATAATCCATATATGGTTTGTGTTTTTATTACATTTCCACAAAATGGAATGGAATGAAAAAGAAATAGTGTAAAGGATGAATGCAAAACAAGTTTGCACAGGGGTTAAAAAGAATGATTAGGACAGATCATATGTTGTTGCAACCCATGTGCTAAATACCTGAAACATGCAGTTAACCTTTGTCTTATTATTAAATAATGTTGTTAAGCCATATTTTACTTAAAAACTGAGTACCCTCCTCTCCCCATGTGCCACTGAGGCTCATTTTCCCTGCAACTTCCTGTAATTGGTCCAAGCTTCCAAAAAAGTTAAAAGGTTTTCACATTAGAAACAAACTAAACCATGGTTCGGTTTGATCCATTTTTGTTGGATTAAGTTTTGGGTATTTACTCACAGCTGCTCACAACTGGACACAACAAGATAGGTGTGAAATGGCCATAGAGATAGGGAATGCATGAATCGATTGTGACACATACAACAAATGTCCACCAGAAATACTGCGGTTATATGTTATGTGTCATAGCTCATTGCTTACTTTTAATGTATTTCAGGTTATGTTGTTTTATAATAGATGATGCATACAATATGTGTATGTGTTCTCATACAGGACAGAAAAGGACCAGGGCCCTCCCACTCCTTATCTCATTGTTGAAAGCACCGGTGAGGTTATACTTACAGATGACCAGGTGCTGGTAACCACCTGCAGGATGCAGGTTCACAAATTCCCCTTTGATATTCAGAGCTGCAATCTCACCTTCAAGTCTATTGTACACACTGGTGAGCCTGTTTCTGTGTTCTCATGTCTATTTGAATGTATGTGCTTTGAGGACTTTTACAGTTTCTCACCTGAAAACACTTACTATAAAGTCCTTCTTTGTCTATCTGCAAGAAACTCACAGTTTTATTTTTATCTCCCACCTCAGTCAACGAAATA
Organism: Argyrosomus regius; assembly: GCA_946959425.1. NCBI lineage: Eukaryota > Metazoa > Chordata > Actinopteri > Sciaenidae > Argyrosomus > Argyrosomus regius. The sequence continues at coordinate 6,371,032 of OX336900.1, read as the reverse complement.
CTGCTTGTTCAGAATCACGACTCTAAGAAGACCACAGAGTTCACTCATCAGTTGATTCAGACCCAGTACGAGTGGCTGTTCATTGACATGATAGTCACCAACAGAGATATCAACCAGTTTGACTTCAAACAAAGCACAATTGTTTACACAGTAAGTATTTATTCTTCCCAAAGAGTCACTTTACTTTGGGTATATTTTACTGGTTGTTTTCCTGAGCAGAAATCCGGATATAGAATGTCTAACATTCCTCTTTCACTACTTATTTTTACCAAAGTAAAGTGACTTGAGTGCTCTTTGCACCACTGTAGATGTCGGCAGGTTAGGACAGATTATCTTGTTGTTGCAGCCTGTCTACTACATATCTGTAGTACCTGTAGTTGCTTCAGTTTAGCCTTTGTTAAATGTCAAGGTCAACCACCTGATACTGACATAATTTCACAGATCACCATGGGGAGGAAGTCTGCACTTTACATTGTCAACTTCATGCTGCCCGTCATTTTCTTCTTGTGTCTGGACTTGGCCTCCTTCCTGATCTCGGACAGCGGGGGCGAGAAGCTCGGCTTCAAAATCACTTTGCTGCTCGCTGTCACGGTGTTACAACTTATCCTGAATGAAATTCTGCCTGCCACATCAGACAAGATTCCACTTATATGTAAATAAGCTCAAGCTTTTACTTGACTGCATTTCATATGAGCAGGAACAGCCCATGCTGAGTTATTTGTCCACATTAGTGACACTGCATTCTCTCTTTAGCTGCCTACTGTGTTGGGATTTTTGGCCTGATGATGCTGAGCCTCCTGGAGACGATTTTGGTGTTGTATCTATCAAATAAAGATGCTGTATCCCAAGACAACAAGGCAAATCAGGACAAAAGGCTGAGTGAGGACTGTGGAGACAAACACAACTTCAGAAACTGTTTTACAGGTGAGATTCACTACAACAATTAGAGAAGTTTGTATATATATTAATAATCTATGATCCGATATCTGGTCAATTCACGAAGCAGCATACAAGTTGCTCCAGATGTTCGCCAATAGTTACTTTATGGATTCTCTGCAACAGCCACATGTACAACTTATAATACAAAATGGTTAATTGTATTATTTTGAATATGCACAAGCCATAATTTGTGTCTAATGCATTTTTTCAGACTCCAAGAAATGGATGCACACCACCTCTTTTGGGCGTCCTGATGAATCAACAGTTGAGGTTAGGATTGAGTTTTTTTATACAAATAAAAAAATATATAAGAACTGCTCTCACCCACAGAAATATTCCCTATAAAAATGCTGACAAAAAACATTTTAATGGTGACTTTTTTAGTTTTATCTAGCGCAACTGTTTTATGTGTAAAACATATCCCATGGTCAGGCAAGCAGGTAAGGCATGTGTCTTAAACATGTATCCACATACCCTCACAGGGGGGTCGTTCCCTGTACATATCGAATATGAAATGGAGAGTTTCACCAAAATAAGTCAAATAAGTGGTGGTGTGTCACTTAATATATTACTTCTCGCATATGATCGTATCCAGTGCAAAGTTACATAGTGCAGAAACAGGCTTACAGAGAATTACAGAGACATCGTTCACCTGATTACATGTCAGTGTAGCATCAAAATTATTTTTATCTGTTCTTTTATAGTAGAAAAGTTACACAATGTTGCTTTAAGGGCCTTGCTCAAGGGCACCTCAATAGTGGTAATGAGGGAGGGGCAGGCACTGCCTTTTACCCACCCATTTATGCTGGTGGTATAGTGAATTGACATACTGTATAGCACTGCATGACTTGACTTAAAATTATCATTTGCTTCTGCAGTTTCAGTGTGAAAGCATCCAATTCCCTCTTGGGATAATAGACATTTTCCACACATTGCGTTTCGTGTTACCCATTGTCAAATGTTGCAGCTGTATTATAATCATGCTATTAAACCACAATTTATTACACTACTTTTTCAGGAAAGCAACAGCCAATTGAGGGTGGAGTCCCATGACTTTGAAAAACTCTCAGATGAGCTGAAGGAGGCGCTGAAAACACTGGCTGTGGTCCTCAACAACAGGAAGGACGAGCAGAAGCCTGGCTACTGGACCAGAATGACTAAAACGATCAACAAAGTTTTCTTCATTTTCTATGTCATAGCTGCCACTCTGTTTTTAATGGGTATGTTTTTCAATTGGATTCATTAATAAAAATAATAGTGTAGGATTGAGTCATAGTTATCAGAAGTCACATGACCTTGCAGGTAATATGTTCTTTTTTTCTGAAGTGGTGATTACAAAGTCTCTGCCCCCAAACTTTCCCAGTGTGAGATTTCCAACAATAACAATATTTGTCTATGAGAAGTAGTTCAGTAAAACTATATAGCAGTGAACGTCAACTGGCGGCCCGCGGGCCACATGCGGCCCGCCACAGCTTTCCATCTGGCCCCCAGAATATTACTGGATTCAGGAATAGCCCGGTGAAGAGGACAAAGTACGTTTCTGCATTTTTCTTTAAGTGAAATGAAACAAACGCCCTCAGAAAAGTAGCTTGTGCTATAGCCCGCCTCCAATCAAAAAAATGACGATAAACGCGTTTCTCTTTTATTGTTTCACGTCTGTCAAAATTGTCCTTTCTTGGGCTTCATTTCCCCACACAATAGCGCACTATTGCAGCGTCTTAATAACAACCGTCAATATAACAGAGAAGAGCATGGTAAGTACAAGCTTTGCACATCAGCAAATAGATACAAACGACAAATAAAAGCGTCAGGCCGTCAGTTATGAGAAATGTTACTCTTTACATCAAATTAAAGTAGCCTGTGATCCAACAAATAAATACTAAGTAAAACCAAGAAAATCACAAGACTGAAATACTCACGTTTGGTTAATGGGAGAAGTGACATTTCCCCTCCGACACTTATCTTTTTAACATCGGGCTTGACAGCTGTTATGCCTGCCTTATGCGCCTGCAGTCCTAGTTCATTTTTCACAACTTCACAGGTGTATGTTGATCCGAACATCGTGAGCACATACATGGCCAGTGTCTTCAGTGTGTCATACTTTTGGGGACGAGCCACCCAAAAGGCGCTCAAGCGTTCAGCACCACGGAGAGCAGCCTTCATGTCACCAGCGGCCTGGATGTCAAGCAGTTCACTGTGATTAGCCGCATCACCTTCCCCACGTTAGAAGTTGACAGCCTCATGAATATGAAGCCTAAAATATCGTTTTCGCCCCCTAGTGGCTTGCTACCGTACAGGTAATATGAGTCTGTTAACGCTGACAAAGGCTAAAAAATAACATACATTTCAAAGGCCAATTGATATATGAAATAATATTATATTACTTAGGATACAATATTAATTTAATTTTACGAGAGCGTCTGGCCCTGATAGTGTCTGCCGAGAAAAATTCTGGCCCTTGGACAAATGTAGTTGATGACCCCTGCTATATAGTTTATTTCACTTCTTGCATGAATAATGAAGTCATATTTTTCACCAGGTTGTCCATGTTTATATACCCTGCATGAAACAACACAATGCACATTTTGTAGTCCATTTTCTGAACATTGCAGTTTTACCGAAGGACCACATCAATAACATCCATCGTCACATAATGACATAGACTAGTGTACAGTAAGTGCAGTCAGATTCCTTGGCCTCATGACTCATGACTTCTGATACTCCAACTATGTAAGAAGGAGCCATGACTCCGCCAAGACTTAATGGCTGTTTTCTATATATTTCTTATTTATGCATAATTTCTTATCCACCTTGTGTATATAAGCTGCTGTGACAAGTGAATTTCCCCGGTGAGAGATCATTAAAATCTATATTATCTTATCTTACCTTTGAGGTCAAAGAACATTGTTTAGGAAAGGATATAGGAGGTCTTTTTTTTTGGACTATTCGACCACCTAACCAAGAAACCCCCCTGTGTTTCACTTGTCAGGTCGTCTGTGTTCTGTTCACCAGTTCTGTGTTTTCTTCCTGACTTCTGCATCTGTTCATCCGTTCTGTCTTCTTGCTTCTCCCCGTGTTCCTGTTCCAACTTTTTCTAAGTATTGGATGTTTGTATATTGGTAATTTGTTTTATCTTTTCTATCTTTTCAGTTATTGTTTTGTGTTTACCATCCCACCCAAGGAAGTTATTAAAGTTTCTTTTTGTTTATTCAACCATTTACGTCTGCATTTGAGTTTACTTCTTGAACTCAATCATGTCATCCTCACAAGACCACAAGCATGTGCAATCTGAGGAAACAATCTCAAACACATTAAGTAGCATTATGGTAAATGGACTGTACTCTTCCGACCACTCAAAGCGCTTTTACACTACATATCTCATTCACCCATTTACACACACATTCATATAAGGCAGTCCTGGCCCTAACCAATTTAGCGCCCTAGGCAAGATTTAAGGTGGTGTACCACTTGCATCGCAGCACTGCCAATTTACATAGAAACACACAAGAAACTGAATAGCTTTGCCTTTGACATTTTATTTTATTTTTACAAAACAAGTTGCCCAATCAAAACAGTAAACACGAAGATAATAAAATAAAAATACAAATAAATAAATAAATAAAAACTGTAAACAAGGGGTGGAGGCGACAGAAGGATCGCTCGATGCTGCTGAAGTGGAGATAACTAGTGACCGCCCAAGACTGGCAGGGGTGAGATTCAGATATCTCAACAGCACATCTGAAGAGAGAAGAGGAGTGAAACCATTGGGTGTTACAGTCTAATCATAAAAAAACATGATACCAAGAATAAAATGAAACGAAAACCTAAGAGAGGCATGATTTCCCCTATTCTGTACATGTATCATATACAATGTAAATAAAATGGCGGCAAAGCTTTTTCTGATTCTGATTCTGATTTATGCCTTTATTGAAGATTTTTGACAGGTAATAAAGGAAAGGGGAAAAGAATCAAACCAAGGACGTTTACAATACATGGTATGTGCTTAAATCAGTAGGCCAACACTTAAACAAATTATAATTTATGTTCTCTAGTTAACTGATCTAACCTTAAATCTTTCCAGATACCCTACTGCATCTTCAGCAGTATTCTCTGGGGAATATCTGGTTAGGAACAACTGCCTTAGACTACTTAAATAAAGATAAAAAATGGGTTGGTCATTTAGTTTGCCCAGTCCTCTCTCAATGCAAGGTGATATTACAGGACAGACTGAGCATTTATGCACATTTGCTGTGAAGACCTTGCACAGACTTTGAATTCTCACAGGTAACGTTTCTCTCATCCTCATAGTGTCCCTGTTGCTCTGGATAATCCACAAACTTTACTGTGCTTTCATTTGAATTCATTTCTACCATGAAAAATGCTTAGAGTGAAATCTAAGGCTAATCAAGAGGAACGTGGACATGCAATTTTACAAATGTAATGCTTCATTTCTATCAAGCTCAATTGTTTTGGGAGAGAGGGAGATATCTCAAAAACCTGGACACATAAACTAAAAACTAAACTAAACTAAAAATCTGCAACCACTAGAGGCTGAATTACACTCAACCGCCAGTTTGTTTGCTAAAAGTAATGCAGTCCAATATAAAGGTACTGCAATGAATCCTACCTTCATGAAGGTTACAATGTTTAGCTTTTGTTGAAATTGTCTTAAAAGATGCAAACAGAGTTTACCAAGAGCTTTGACAGATAGAACAGAAATAGGCACAAAATAACAACAGAGGCCAGACCGGTCAAACAAAAGCAAGACAAAATTAAGATTTAAGAACATGGAGAAGATGATGAAAGCTGGGGACGGTGAGAACAAGAGCCATTTAAGAAACAACAGAGACAATAAAGGCCATAAAAGCAATTAGATAAATAAACAAATAAAAAGACAGAAAATAAGAGAATAAAAACAAATGAAATGAAATGAAAATATATCAATACATATCTATCTTTATATATAGAAGAAGTCACTGATACTACGAGCCTTAGCTCTTGGACAGAGGTAGTGAGTACAGGAAATGGGAAAGAGATACAACAAACATAGGCACTTGGTTCTGATTTCAAAGTAAAATTACTTTTTTCAAAAGTAAAAAAAGAGAATGGTGATCAGCATTGTATTCCCTAATTTCAATTGTTTTAAGAGTCTCTCGCAAATAATGTATCTACATTTTTAGATGGGGTGTCATCTGAGCACGACTGTAGTCTTCAGAATATTTTAAACTACCTGAACTTGACCAACAACAAAGATCTGTTCTCTATGACCCGACCTGTTAAAAACTACACTGAGCCCACAGAGGTACACCTAGGTGTAGTACTCAAAGCCATTTTTGAGATGTGGCAAGTTTTTGCTTTTAATTATAAATTTCAATCATTATTTCTTCTGTTGAGGTCATATTGGTACTATTTTTGTGTTAACTGTAACATAACAGGATCTCACAAAATCACAATGTTTGCTGGAAGGTTAGGCCATGGGCTAAGGAGCAAGGGATTTTTGGTGTTTACAGCACCACCATGTGGCCATTCATGAAACACTGAATAATTCTGACTTGCATTCATGCTGACATCAGTAAGCCAGGAAATTGTGCTCTCTGATGTTCAAGATGTGGTAAGAGGTTAGAGCTTTCAAGCTACTGTTAATGTTTTGAATGTATACTTACTCTGCCAAGGAGGGCATGTTTTCAATTGTCTGTTCATTAGCAAGATATCTTCTTTTTCTGGTCCAAATACATTTTAAGAATGTCTAAACTTGGTCGGTTAATAGATATATTTTGTGCACCTTTGTTCCATCCAGGGTGGTTCGTTCTCTCTGAGTGATTTCCACTCATGTTAATTGATGTGCTGTTTTTTGCACATAATATCTGTGGCAGATCAAAACTTGTATTAACACTGAATTTGGAAAGATTTTCACATATATTTCTTTTTTATAGAGAGAGAAAGACCAGAAATCTGTTTCTTATGCTTGGATTGATATAGTAAGTTACTTGATTTTGATAAAATGAATTACCACCTCTTCTCTGTTAGGAAACTAGGATTTCTTTTGTTTTAACGTACCTTTTCTTCTTCTTTTTCTCCGTAGTGGGGTAGTGAGTTCATTTCTTGGGATCCTAAAGAATTCTGTGGGATTAAGAAAATTTCTCTTCCTGCAGAATTCTTTTGGAAGCCAGATATAATTATTCAAGAGATGTAAGTTTGAATATACGTGCACACTCTCACACAGACAATGTAATGTAATTTAATTACACAATTACAAGACAAATTACAGAAATTTTAACTATTTTATACATACAAGGTATTCAGAGCTGTATTCTGTTTGAGGACTGTGGAGACAGACAAAGCCAACTCTGCTTTCGAAACTGCTTTAGAGGTGAGATTCACTGTAACAATTTGAAGTTTGTATATATGTAATATTTATAATCTAAAAAGGAAATTTGCAAAGCAGCAGACAAGTTACTCCAGATGTTTGCTGTTAGTTATTTTATGGATTCTCTGCAACAGCCACACATACAGCTAACTTATAATACAAAATGGTAGTTTGCTTTTGAAGCAATTTTTTTTTTTTGGTCTAATGCATCTTTTCAGACACCAAGAAATTGACTCACTCCGCTTCTGATGTGCCTCCCAGTGAAACATTTGTTGTTGCCAAAGAGGTTAGGATTGAGTTGCACTTTTTAAAATCACTTTTTTTACATGAATTAAAAAATAAGAACTGCTCTCACCTACAGAAATATTCCCTGTTTTGTAAAATTTAGGTTATTTTCTACATTGTCCTACAGAAATATTCCCCATAGGAATGTAGACATTGTATTCTGTAGATTATCCAAAGTGATGTGTTTCATAAAAATTACTGAATTTTTATTTTCATCTAATGGATTTTTTGAGTACCACAAAACTACATTCATCCATATTATACCACAGCCATTGAAACTGACTGACACACTACAACCAAGTCGGTAACAACCACCAATGACAGTATAAAGAATGGAGCATGAGTGATGTCACCGACAGGTTTCCAAAGCACCATTTTGAGGCCGAAAATATGCAGCGCTGTCGGCCATCATGTTGGCTGTATTGCTTTTTCCTCCTCGTGGTTGATCTAAATATCTGCAAAGATGCGGATTTCCCGTTGTGAAGCTCAGAATATATGGCTCTGGCTGTCGCCATCTTGGCAGTCCTGCCTCTTCCACCTAACGGCTAATCTAAAAATTGGCAAAGATGTGAATCATCGGCGGACATGAGGCAGGCTGAATGATGCCTTGGTGCTCAAACAAGCCATACATAATGGCATCTATCTGTCAATCAAAGCGGCTACGCTGTTAATTATGCATAACATTAATATAAATTTGATTGGGTTGCTTTTGCTTTAAAAATTGAGAAAATAATTTGTCCATGTTAAACCTCAACAACAAGAAGGAAGAGCAGAAGCCTGGCTACTGGACCAGAATGGCTAAAACGATCAACAAAGTTTTCTTCATTTGCTATCTCATAGCCGCCACTCTGTTTTTAATCGTTTTGTTTTTTTTTGATTTAGTGTCACTAGTTTTCAGAGTGCAATACATTATAAAAACACTTATAACAACATATCTATAATAATCTAAAGATATAAAATGTGTTTTCATATATCATATTGTGTTCTTCACATATTTATCTGCATTACTCTGCTTTATGTATTCACAATCAAATAACAGCCTTCTGTACTGGCTCTGAAGAAATGTATTTATACTAGAGAAATAAACCAATTAAACCTATTCTCTCTCTGTTTTTACTATGTATGTGTTGCATGTGAGAGTGTGAAGAGTGAACCAGGACAGTTATGTTGCAGCCAGAAAACCAAAACAATGAGCTGAAAGACACTAAAATGCTCCTCTGACCTGAGGGGAGCTGCAGAGTCTGGCCACTTTCACATAAGTAGTAACGAGATCCATTGTTAATATAATAATAACGATTCAAGCCATTTCAAAAAATCCTTAGTGGAGTGGCTGATCCAAAGTGCTCTCAACTCTTTTTGTGGTTTCGACGTGATGAATTGTATAAATGGGGCTGTTTCTCCTGGCTTACAAACTGAGTGGTTAGTCTTTTTAAATAATTCAAAAGAAGACATGACTGACTAATTATATACTGTCAAAGTTGCAGCTAAGTTCATTGCAATACGATTTATGTTGTTTGGGAAATGATGAAAAAGAAATCACACTGTGATGCCGTAGGCCAACTCTTTGAGCATGAGGTTGAGATTATGGAAGTCTTTACCCACTTTCATCAGAACATTATTGATAATGTTTCTTTTCCTATTCCTATTCCCTTCTCTATTGAGGAAGTGCAAGTGTGAATGCCCACATTAACACACACATACTCACATTAACTGACAATGTCCAGATGTAATCGCTCTCTGAGGCAAAAGAAAATGTACAACAGTATCAAATTTACCAGACTTAGAATTTTGTCAGTCAAATTGACGACATAAATAGGTCACATTTAGACACACAAACAAAATAAAGTCAAAAACCTGGGCAGCCAGGCAGCAATACATTTTATGTTTTTAAACCTCTAGGCCACCAGGTAATGCACTTCTATTCTTCACCGAATTATAACTTATGTTGTCAAACTAACTGACCTAACCTTAAATCTTTCCACATATTCCATTCCAACTAGAGAAGTATTCCCTGGGGAATGTCTGGTGCAGAATCACTGCTGAAGAAAAAAATAGAAAATGGGTTTGTCATTGAGTTTACCCAGCCCTCTCTCAATGTGAGGCGATATTTCAGCACAGACTGGACATCGATGCACATTTCCTGTGAAGACCTCGCACAGACTTTAATTCTCACTGGTCCTGAACTCAGGATGCTTGCTGGCTTCCTCTTCCTGCTGCTCCTCACAGGTAACATTTCTCTCATCCTCACAGTGTCCTTGTTGCTCTGGATAATCCACAAACCTCTTGAATTAATTGAATTAATTTTTACCATGAAAACTGCCCAGAGTGAAGGCTGATGTGGCTAATCACGGGAACGTGGACACAATTTTACAAATGATATGCTTCATGCAGTGCCTCGAGTGTCACAGAAGAATTTCTATGCACCTTAATTGTTTAGGGAGAGAGGCAGATATCTCAAAACTTGAACACATAAACTAACAACTATCTGCACTACCACTAGAGGCTGAGTGAGAAATGTGTTTTTATTATTATCTTTTTATTTTAATGCACTCCATTGCCAGTTTGTTTGCTAGAAAGTAATGCAGTCTGAATGGACGGAGGTACCCTGATGGCAAAAGCATGGTCACCTTTAGATTTAAGCCTCAGGAATAATGCAAGATGTTTTTAATATTTATCCTAACCCTGAGTCAAGTTTTCAGCTGCTGGCCATGATTTTATCAACATGCATTTGATGTTATACTGTATATCTGATGGATCTCAAATGGAGAGCCTATTAACACTCAGTGCACTGTAAAAATGTCCACACATTAAAATCATTTAGTGGAGTAGAGCTAGTCCACATAGCTGCCAACAACATCTCATGATGTCCTCTGTAACCACAATCACTCCATGTTACTGCATGAGCTGGAATAATGTGGTCATAAACCAAAGTTTTGGAGAAATTGTTTTCTTTTATTATTTCTTTTTTTATAGGATTTCTCAGTGCATTATTGTTTTGTTAGACAGAGGTTTTTTGTTTTTTTTTAATTATTATTATTTTTATTTTCTTACTTATTGGACAGAGAACAGAAAATTGGAGAGCGAAACAACAAATAGGTGCTCGGTTAAAATTACTTTTTTCAAAAGTAAAAAAGAAATCAACATCACATTTCCTGATTTCAGTTGTTTAAAGAGTCTCTCATAATTAAAGTATCTCGATTTTTTTTCTTTTTGTAGAAGAGGATTACGCTCAGATGTCATCTGAGCGTAACTGCAGTTATCAGGATGTTGTAGACTACTTGAACTTGACAAACAACAAAGAACTGTTCTCTTTGACCCGGCCTGTTAAAAACTACAAACAGCCCACAGAGGTAGAGCTAATTGTGGCACTCTATGGCATTCTCGATGTGGTAAGTTTTTGCCTTTAATCAAAAATTTAATTCCATTATTATTTCTTCTGTTGAGGTCATATTGGTTCCACTCTAACATAACAGGATCTCACAAGATCACACTGTGTTTGCTGGAAAGTTATGCCAGGAGCAAGTGCTGCTTATATGTGCTGATGTTTTTTACTTACAATATCTCTGGCAGTTCAAAGCTGTGTCAGTAACTTGTATTAACACTGAATTTGCAAAGATTTTCACAGATATTTCTTTTTTATAGCGAGAGAAAGACCAGAAATTGGTTTCATATGTTTGGATTGATATGGTGAGTTTTCTCTGAGGAAGAATGTACTTTTTTCTTAAGCTATTGGGAAACTCAAATTTATTTTGTTTGAATGCATTTTTTCAACTTTCTCCTTTGTAGTGGTGGAAGAATGAGTTCATTGCTTGGGATCCTGAAGAATTCTGTGGTATTAAGAAGTTTTCTCTGCCTGCTGAAATCTTGTGGAAGCCAGATATAACTATTCATGAGATGTAAGTTTGTATTGAATACAATTCAATTCTATAATTACCAAACAAATGACAGAAATTGTAATTATTTTGTACATACAAGGTATCAGAGTGGGTCGTCCTCTGATTCGATGATCGTCTTGCATGGTAGCTCACTGCTTCCAGTTTGTGAGTGAATGGGTGAGTAAGAGGCAAGTGTGAAGCTCTTTGGAGCACTAATGTACCCACAATGTAGTATGATGTAGAATCACAACATAAATAATAAAACAGTTGAACACAAAGAAATGTAGGATGAATGTGCATGCTGTGGGGTAGTCCGTGGCAAACAGCTGCAGTGTTGATGGATCAAAGTGAGAAGTCTGAAAGTCCAGACACAATGACATAGGTATGAAATGGCCTTAGTGACAGGGAATGAATGAATGAATGAATGAGAATCAGATCAATCAGATTAAATTGGAAGAGATTTGTAACACACACATCAAATGTCCACCAGGAATACAGTTATATGGTATGTGTCATAGCTCATCGCTTACTTTTAATGTATTTCAGGTTATGTTTTACACTTTAATACATAATATATTATGTGAAATTCAGTTTAAAACAAACAATGTGTGTGTGTGTGTGTGTGTGTTTTCATACAGGACAGAAAAGGACAAGGACCCTCGCAGTCCTTGTCTTGCTGTTCACAGCAACGGTTACATTGGTATTGTGGATGACAAAGTGCTGATCAGCACCTGCAGGATGCGCATTTTCAAATTCCCATTTGATATTCAGAGCTGCAACCTCACCTTCAAATCTGTTTTACACGCTGGTGAGCCTGTTTCTGTGTTCTCATGTCTGCTTGAGTTTGCTTTAGAGACTTTTACACCTGAACACACGTACCATACGTTCCTTCTTTGTTAACCTGCAAGAAACTCACAGTTTTATTTTTTATCTCCCACCTCAGATGACGAAATACATCTTTTACAGCTTTTGAACTCTGAACGTACCACAAGGATGAGTAATGATTTGATTGAGACCCAGTACGAGTGGGTCTTCATTGAAATGACAGTGGACAACACAACTGTCGACCAGTTTAACTTCAGTCAAACCCAGATTGTTTACTCTGTAAGTATTTATGAATGCAAACACTCAGAGATTGAAAGTATATTTTCCATTTTACTCTTTTCATGCCATAATATAAAAATTGGAAATGTTGCACAACTCCCGAGGTCATGGAGGTAGACAACACCTCCGCCATCTTAAAGAGGCAATTCTTTCACAAAACATGAATTAATGTGTTGGTTTTGCACCACTGCAGATGTTGGCAGGTTGGGGCAAATTATCTTGTTGCAACATGTCTACTACATATCTGTAGTACCTGTAGTTGCTTCAGTTTAGCCCTTGTCAAATGTCAAGGTCAACCACCTGACTATTTAACATAATTTCGCAGATCACCATGAGAAGGAGGTCTGCACTTTACATTGTCAACTTCTTGCTGCCCGTCCTGTTCTTCTTGTGTCTGGACTTGGCCTCCTTCCTGATCTCGGACAGCGGGGGCGAGAAGGTCGGCTTCAAAGTCACTGTGCTGCTCGCTGTCACGGTGTTACAACTTATCCTGAATGAAATTCTGCCTGCCACATCAGACAAGATTCCACTTATATGTAAATAAGCTCAAGCTTTTATTGAACTTCACCTCATGTGAGCAGGAACAGCACATGCTGAGTTGTTTGTCCACTTTGGTAACACAGCCTTCTCTCTTTAGCGATCTACTGTCTTGGGACTTTTTCTCTGATGATGCTGAGCCTCCTGGAGACGATTGTCGTGATTCATCTGTTGAATAAAGATGCTGTATCTCAAGACAACAAGGCAGATCAGGACAAAAGCCTGAGTGAGGTCTGTGGGGACAGACAAAGCAAACTCTGCTTCCACAACTGCTTTAGAGGTGAGATTCACTATAACAATTAGAGAAGTTTGGATATATATTTATGATCTAAAAAGATTGTCAGACATCTGGTCAATTTGCAAAGCAGCGTACAAGTTACAACAGATGTTCACTGTTAGTTATTTTATGTACAATGCTGTACATGTACAACTTATAATACAAAATTGTTAATTGTTTGATTTTGATTTTGAAGCCATGTTTTTTTTTATCTAATGCATCTTTTCAGACGCTAAGAAATTGACTCACTCCACCTCTGCTGTGCCTCCTGGTGAAAAAACATTTGAACTGCTGTCGAAGGCCAAAGAGGTTAGGATTGAGTTGTACTAAAATCTAAAGGCAATTTTATTTTTTCACGCAAATTTAATTTAATATTTAATATTCAGTTTTCGCCTACAGAAATATTCCCTATAGGAATGACATTATGTTATGTAGATTATGCAGTGTGATGTTTCTCAAAAGAAACAAAAAAGTCTGAGCTGTCTTACTTTAAACAGTGTAGGTTTGGTCTCTACATTGGCTTGGCACAACACATCCACACAATCACAGTCTGATCTGCTGAGCAGCTGCATAGGAGCAGTTGGGGTTAAAGCAACACCGCATAGAAATTAGTACAGTTTCAGAGTGCAACACTGCTGGTGAAAATATGGACACCTGTACACGTGTATTTGTTATGATCATATGACCAAAAAGTAGTAAGTTGACAATTTTGCTAACACGGTCGAACATCAAGCAAGTGCAAGACAGAGGTCGTTAAGGTCACCTGAGGTCTGGTGTGAACGACAGTCGTTAAGGTCACCTGAGGTCTGGTGTGAACGACAGTCGTTAAGGTCACCTGAGGTCTGGTGTGAACGACAGTCGTTAAGGCCACCTGGACGAAGGTCATCGTGACCTTCTGGTCACAAGGTCGCTTCTGCCCTCTAAAAAAATTGAGAAAATAATTTGTCCAGGTGGCTGGATGATTTGTATGTACATGTGGATTTGGGTGACATATAGCACTGCATGCATTTACTTATAACAATCATTTGCTTTTGCAGTTTCAGTGTGAATGCATCCAATTTTCTCTTGGTGTGTGTCATAATTTTGTGTTTAAAAATAACAGTGGAAATAATGCTATATATGTAGCAGCTGTATTATAATCATGCTATTAAACCACAGTTTATTACACTACTTTTTCAGGAAAGCAACAGCCAATTGAGGGTGGAGTCCCATGAGTTTGAAAAACTCTCAGATGAGCTGAAGGAGGCGCTGAAAACACTGGCTGTGGTCCTCAACAACAGGAAGGAAGAGCAGAAGCCTGGCTACTGGACCAGAATGACTAAAACAATCAACAAAGTTTTCTTCATTTCCTATCTCATAGCTGACACTCTGTTTTTAATCGTTATGTTTGTGATTTGGACTAGTGAATAAAATAATAGTGCTAAATAATGAAGCAGGTAAGATGTTAATTTTATTAACCCATTCTGTAACATCAGCACTATGAAGCCACGGGAATATCAAAACAAAATATATTCTGATTACTGACAACAAGTCATGTTGCAGTTCAAGGTGAAGTCTCAAACTGTGGCGTCTCTAACTCGTGTTACTAACCACACACCTGACACTGACACCCACCTGGCTGAGAGACCTCATCTTAAAGTAACACTGTTTAGAAATGAGTATTTTTATGATTTAGTGTCACTAGTTTTCAGAGTGCAATACATTATAAAAACACTTATAACAACATATCTATAATAATCTAAAGATATAAAATGTGTTTTCATATATCATATTGTGTTCTTCACATATTTATCTGCATTACTCTGCTTTATGTATTCACAATCAAATAACAGCCTTCTGTACTGGCTCTGAAGAAATGTATTTATACTAGAGAAATAAACCAATTAAACCTATTCTCTCTCTGTTTTTACTATGTATGTGTTGCATTTGAGAGTGTTAAGAGTGAACCAGGACAGTTATGTTGCAGCCAGAAAACCAAAACAATGAGCTGAAAGACACTAAAATGCTCCTCAGACCTGAGGGGAGCTGCAGAGTCTGGCCACTTTCACATAAGTAGTAACAAGATCCATTGTTAATATAATAATAACGATTCAAGCCATTTCAAAAAATCCTTAGTGGAGTGGAGTTGTTTGGGAAATGATGAAAAAGAAATCACACTGTGATGCCGTAGGTCAACTCTTTGAGCATGAGGGTGAGATTATGGAAGTCTTTACCCACTTTCATCAGAACATTATTGATAATGTTTCTTTTCCTATTCCTATTCCCTTCTCTATTGAGGAAGTGCAAGTGTGAATGCCCACATTAACACACACATACTCACATTAACTGACAATGTCCAGATGTAATCGCTCTCTGAGGCAAATGAAAATGTACAACAGTATCAAATTTACCAGACTTAGAATTTTGTCAGTCAAATTGACGACATAAATAGGTCACATTTAGACACAAACAAAATTAAGTCAAAAACCTGGGCAGCCAGGCAGCAATACATTTTATGTTTTTAAACCTCTAGGCCACCAGGTAATGCACTTCTATTCTTCACTGAATTATAATGTATGTTGTCAAATTAACTGCCCTAACCTTAAATCTTTCCACATATTCCATTCCAACTAGAGAAGTATTCCCTGGGGAATGTCTGGTGCAGAATCACTGCTGAAGAAAAAAATAGGAAATGGGTTGGTCATTGAGTTTGCCCAGCCCTCTCTCAATGTGAGGCGATATTTCAGCACAGACTGGGCATCGATGCACATTTGCTGTGAAGACCCCGCACAGACTTTGAATTCTCACTGGTCCTGAACTCAGGATGCTTGCTGGCTTCCTCTTCCTGCTGCTCTTCACAGGTAACATTTCTCTCATCCTCACAAATGATATGCTTCATGCAGTGCCTCGAGTGTCACAGAAGAATTTCTATGCACCTTAATTGTTTTGGGAGAGAGGCAGATATCTCAAAACGTGAACACATAAACTAACAACTATCTGCACTACCACTAGAGGCTGAGTGAGAAATGTGTTTTTATTATTATCTTTTTATTTTAATGCACTCCATTGCCAGTTTGTTTGCTAAAAGTAATGCAGTCTGAATGGACGGAGGTACCCTGATGGCAAAAGCATGGTCACCTTTAGATTTAAGCCTCAGGAATAATGCAAGATGTTTTTAATATTTATCCTAACCCTGAGTCAAGTTTTGATTTCTCAGTGCATTATTGCTTTATTAGACAGAGGTTATTATTGTTGTTGTTGTTGTTGTTTATAACAATAATAATTATTATTATTATTGTTATTATTATTATTATTTTTTTTTAATTATTATTATTATTATTATTATTACTTATTGGACAGAGGACAGAAAATTGGAGAGCGAAACAACAATTAGGTGCTCGGTTAAAATTACTTTTTTCAAAAGTAAAAAAGAAATCAACATCACATTTCCTGATTTCAGCTGTTTAAAGAGTCTCTCATAATTAAAGTATCTCGATTTTTTTTCTATTTGTAGAAGGGGATTACGCTCAGATGTCATCTGAGCGTAACTGCAGTTATCAGGATGTTGTAGACTACTTGAACTTGACCAACAACAAAGAACTGTTCTCTTTGACCCGGCCTGTTAAAAATTACAAACAGGCCACAGAGGTAGATCTAATTGTGGCACTCTATGGCATTCTCGATGTGGTAAGTTTTTGCCTTTAATCAAAAATTTAATTCCATTATTATTTCTTCTGTTGAGGTCATTTTGGTTCCACTCTAACACAACAGGATCTCACAAGATCACACTGTTTGCTGGAAAGTTATGCCAGGAGCAAGTGCTGCTTATATGTGCTGATGTTTTTTACTTACAATATCTCTGGCAGTTCAAAGCTGTGTCAGTAACTTGTATTAACACTGAATTTGCAAAGATTTTCACAGATATTTATTTTTTATAGCGAGAGAAAGACCAGAAATTGGTTCCATATGTTTGGATTGCAATGGTGAGTTTTCTCTAGAGAAGAATGTACTTTTTTCTTAAGCTGTTGGGAAACTTAAATTTATTTTGTTTGAATGCATTTTTTCAACTTTCTCCTTTGTAGCGTTGGAAGAATGAGTTCATTGCTTGGGATCCTGAAGAATTCTGTGGTATCTACAGAATGTGTCTGCCTGCTGAAATCTTGTGGAAGCCAGATATAATTATTCATGAGGTGTAAGTTTGTATTGAATACAATTCAATTCTATAATTACCAAACAAATGACAGAAATTGTAATTATTTTGTACATACAAGGTATCAGAGTGGGTCGTCCTCTGATTCGATTACCGTCTTGCATGGTAGCTCACTGCTTCCAGTTTGTGAGTGAATGGGTGAGTAAGAGGCAATAGTGAAGCTCTTTGGAGCACTAATGTACCCACAATGTAGTCGGATGTAGAATCACAACATAAATAATAAAGCAGTTGAACACAAAGAAATGTAGGATGAATGTTCATGCTGTGGGGTAGTCCGTGGCAAACAGCTGCAGTGCTGATGACCTTACATATGGATCCCACCGGGGCGGCTCTGTGACGGCTGTAATTTTGATTTGGATCAAAGTGAAAAGTGTGAAAGTCCAGACACAATGTCATAGGTATGAAATGGCCTCAGTGACAGGGAATGAATGGATGAATGAATGAATGAGAATCAGATCAATCAGATTAAATTGGAAGAGATTTGTAACACACACATCAAATGTCCACCAGGAATACTGCGGTTATATGGTATGTGTCATAGCTCATCGCTTACTTTTAATGTATTTCAGGTCATGTTTTACACTTTAATACACAATATTTTATGTGAAATTCAGTTTAAAACAAACAATGTGTGTGTGTGTGTGTGTGTGTGTGTGTTTTCATACAGGACAGAAAAGGACAAGGACCCTCGCAGTCCTTGTCTTGCTGTTCACAGCGACGGTTACATTATTCTTGAGGATGCCAAAGTGCTGATCAGCACCTGCAGGATGCGCATTTTCAAATTCCCCTTTGATATTCAGAGCTGCAACCTCACCTTCAAAAATGTTGGATACACTGGTGAGCCCGTTTCTGTGTTCTCATGTCTGTTTGAGTTTACTTTAGAGACTTTTACACCTGAACACACATACCATACGTTCCTTCTTTGTTAACCTGCAAGAAACTCACAGTTTTATTTTTTATCTCCCACCTCAGATGACGAAATACATATTTTACAGAGTTTGAACTCTGAACGTACCACAAAGATAAGTGATCATTTGATTGAGACCCAGTACGAGTGGGTCTTCATTGAAATGACAGTGGACAACACAACTGTTAACCTCCACAGACAAACCCAGATTGTTTACACTGTAAGTATTTATGAATGCAAACACTCAGAGATTGAAAGTATATTTTCCATTTTACTCTTTTCATGCCATAATGTAAAAATTGGAAATGTTGCACAACTCCCGAGGTCATGGAGGTAGACAACACCTCCGCCATCTCAAAGAGGCGATTCTTTCACAAAACATGAATTAATGTGTTGGTTTTGCACCACTGCAGATGTTGACAGGTTGGGGCAAATTATCTTGTTGCAACATGTCTACTACATATCTGTAGTACCTGTAGTTGCTTCAGTTTAGCCCTTGTCAAATGTCAAGGTCAACCACCTGACTATTTAACATAATTTTGCAGATCACCATGAGAAGGAGGTCTGCACTTTACATTGTCAACTTCTTGCTGCCCGTCCTGTTCTTCTTGTGTCTGGACTTGGCCTCCTTCCTGATCTCGGACAGCGGGGGCGAGAAGGTCGGCTTCAAAGTCACTGTGCTGCTCGCTGTCACGGTGTTACAACTTATCCTGAATGAAATTCTGCCTGCCACATCAGACAAGATTCCACTTATATGTAAATAAGCTCAAGCTTTTATTGAACTTCACCTCATGTGAGCAGGAACAGCCCATGCTGAGTTGTTTGTCCACTTTGGTAACACAGCCTTCTCTCTTTAGCGATCTACTGTCTTGGGACTTTTTCTCTGATGATGCTGAGCCTCCTGGAGACGATTGTCGTGATTCATCTGTTGAATAAAGATGCTGTATCTCAAGACAACAAGGCAGATCAGGACAAAAGCCTGAGTGAGGTCTGTGGGGACAGACAAAGCAAACTCTGCTTCCACAACTGCTTTAGAGGTGAGATTCACTATAACAATTAGAGAAGTTTGGATATATATTTATGATCTAAAAAGATAGTCAGACATCTGGTCAATTTGCAAAGCAGCGTACAAGTTACAACAGATGTTCACTGTTAGTTATT
Organism: Argyrosomus regius; assembly: GCA_946959425.1. Lineage (NCBI taxonomy): Eukaryota > Metazoa > Chordata > Actinopteri > Sciaenidae > Argyrosomus > Argyrosomus regius. The sequence goes on along the minus strand of OX336900.1, from coordinate 6,351,391 downwards.
TTATGTACAATGCTGTACATGTACAACTTATAATACAAAATGGTTAATTGTTTGATTTTGATTTTGAAGCCATGTTTTTTTTTTTTATCTAATGCATCTTTTCAGACGCTAAGAAATTGACTCACTCCACCTCTGCTGTGCCTCCTGGTGAAACAACATTTGAACTGCTGTCGAAGGCCAAAGAGGTTAGGATTGAGTTGTACTAAAATCTAAAGGCAATTTTATTTTTTTAATTTAATATTCAGTTTTCGCCTACAGAAATATTACCTATAGGAATGACATTATGTTATGTAGATTATGTAGTGTGATGTTTCTCAAAAGAAAAAAAAAAGTCTTAGCTGTCTTACTTTAAACAGTGTAGGTTTGGTCTCTACATTGGCTTGGCACAACACTGCATAGAAATTAGCATTTTTGCAATTTAGCACCTTCAGTTTCAGAGTGCAACACCGCTGGCGAAAATATGGACAGCTGTACACGTGTATTTGTTATGATCATATTACTTAAGACCAAAAAGTAGTAAGTTGACAATTTTGCTAACACGGTCGAACATCAAGCACGTGCAAGACAGAGGTCGTTAAGGTCACCTGAGGTCTGGTGTGAACGACAGTCGTTAAGGCCACCTGAGGTCTGGTGTGAACGACAGTCGTTAAGGTCACCTGAGGTCTGGTGTGAACGACAGTCGTTAAGGCCACCTGGACGAAGGTCATCGTGACCTTCTGGTCACAAGGTCCCTTCTACCCTTTAAAAAAATTGAGAAAATAATTTGTCCAGGTGGCTGGATGATTTGTATGTACATGTGGATTTGGGTGACATATAGCACTGCATGCATTTACTTATAACAATCATTTGCTTTTGCAGTTTTAGTGTGAATGCATCCAATTTTCTCTTGGTGTGTGTCATAATTTTGTGTTTAAAAATAACAGTGGAAATAATGCTACATATGTAGTAGCTGTATTATAATCATGTTATTAAACCACAGTTTATCACACTACTTTTTCAGGAAAGCAACAGCCAATTGAGGGTGGAGTCCCATGACTTTGAAAAACTCTCAGATGAGCTGAAGGAGGCGCTGAAAACACTGGCTGTGGTCCTCAACAACAGGAAGGAAGAGCAGAAGCCTGGCTACTGGACCAGAATGGCTAAAACAATCAACAAAGTTTTCTTCATTTGCTATGTCATAGCTGTCACTCTGTTTTTAATCGTTATGTTTGTGATTTGGACTAGTGAATACAATAATAGTGCTAAATAATGAAGCAGGTAAGATGTTAGTTAGTAGTAGTTTTCAGAGTGCAATACACTATAAATACACTTAGGCCCTATAACAACATATCTATAATAATCTAAAGATATAAAATGTGTTTTCATATATCATATTGTGTTCTTTTACAGTTGTATCTGCGTTACGTTGCTTTATGTATTCACAATCAAATAACAGCCTTCTGTACTGGCTCTGAAGAAATGTATCACTCTTTATACTAGAGAAATAAACCAATTAAACCTATTCTCTCTCTGTTTTTACTATGTATGTGTTGCATGTGAGAGTGTTAAGAGTGAACCAGGACAGTTATGTTGCAGCCAGAAAACCAAAACAATGAGCTGAAAGACACTAAAATGCTCTTCTGACCTGAGGGGAGCTGCAGAGTCTGGCCACTTTCACATAAGTAGTAACAAGATCCATTGTTAATATAATAATAACGATTCAAGCACTTTAAATTAATCCTCAGTGGAGCAGATCCACAATGTTCTCATCTCGTGTGGTTTCAAAGTAATGAATCCTATAAATGGGGCTTGTACAGTTCTCTGACAGTTTCTCCTCAAAGGCCTTTATAGTGTTGCACTTGGTTTATTGGTCGATTCAACTAAGGAAGAACTCCCCTAAATATAAAAATAATGGAGAAACAAATGGAAGAAACCTGGAGGTGGAGGGACCCTTCTTCCAGGATGGACAGACATGCAATAAATGCTGTGTGGACAAAATGGATCAACGTTAAAAAGTACAGTATGAACAACCAGAATGACGAAATAGTTTGATTTTAAACATATGTGAAAAACATGGAGCCAGGAAGACGTTGAACAAAGTCAGGGATGGTTAGAAAGAGGAAAAGGGTACACAAAGACACAAGAGGCATAGCTTAAAGCTCACACCATTCATTCAGGGAGAAGAGAGGAAACAAACATACAGAGGCAGAGACACACAAGAGGAGAAATGTTGATGACATGTTGGATGTACTGCTTCTTCTCCCTCCCGGCTAATCTAAATATCGGCAAATACAGTATGTGCATCATCAGCAGACCTCAGGTGGGCCAAATGACACCTGGGTGCTCAAACAAGCCATAACGGCACCTACCTGTCAATCAAAGCATCCACGCTGTTAATTATGCAAAACTTTAAGCTTTAATATATTTTGAATGGGTAAAAAAACATGTTTGTACCAGGCTGTAAAGATGTTTATTTCTGCTGTGAAGTTGGGCTTACGGAGGTTCGAAATGTTATGTAGCCAGCCTCAAGTGGCCCCTCGAGGAACTACAGTTTTTGGCACTTCTGCGTTGGCTTCACTTCACAGCCACAGAGGTTGCTGCATGGAGAGTTTTCATTTGGTTGCAATATGCAGCTTCACTGCTACATGATAGATAGATAGATAGATAGATAGATAGATAGATAGATAGATAGATAGATAGATAGATAGATAGATACAGGGCTCTCAAGTCTCACGCATTGAGTGTGAGACTCACGCGTTTCAACCATTTCACACGCTCACACGCCACACCTTGTATTTCTCACGCAGAGAAATTAGCAGGATAACGTCCACCAAGTTGCGCCGCTATTTTTTTAATAACAGTGGGACAGGCCACGCACCAGCCAATCAAATAGAATATAACTACTGAACAGCCAATCAAAAATAACCTAGCTGTATCCGGGTAACATTTAGGTATTCCTGCTACAACAACGTTACAGCCAGTGACATTGATCTTGCTACACTCATCGACATCGACTCTCTCTCTCTCACACACACACACACACACAAACACACACACACCTACACTTAAAAATGATGTATTGAATAAATATTTTTATTTGTATGAATTTGTGTGTAATTTATCAGATCAGACCCCCGTCTTCACCCCAACTAAACCCCCACCACCGCCGCCACCAAAATCTCACTCTGAACTCAGTTCAAAAGTTGAGAGCCCTGTAGATAGATAGATAGATAGATAGATAGATAGATAGATAGATAGATAGATAGATAGATAGATAGATAGATACTTTATTGTCCTTCACAAGGAAATTTGTTACCGCAGTCTGTACATAGCCTTCAGACATGCATACATAGATACAAAGATACATAGAGACACCACGACATAAGAACAAGAATATGCATTCAATACAGCACTTTTAACACATTTAACCCCCTATGGCAGAAGGTACAAAACTCCTGCCATAGCGAGCACGTTTACAGGCCAGACCTGTATCTGCGTCCAGATGGTAGCAGTACAAATGATGCCACTAAATCCTACACACACTGGACCTTTAAATCACGTTTAAAGCATGAGTCAGTTTACTATAAGCTCTAATTTATTAAGCATTTCAACAAAGTAACATGCAGCCAACCACAGCATGAATAAACCAAAAGAAACTATGGTGTTGCATGTGTTTTCCAGTGCACTGCGTCCTCCGGCGCTGCAGGTGTCGCTGTTCGCAGCGACGTCACCGCGCTGTCGTTCAATCAGTGACGTGGATTTTTTCATTGAGGCAGTCAGTGCTGCCAAAAACACAGACTGACCGACGTCTCACAGCTTTTCCCACTAACTTTCTGCACGTTTAGAAGTCGGATAACTTATTTCCCCCTCCCCCGTCGTTTGTCACACTTGAACACAGTTGCGTCACAGCTTTCATAACAGGTGAGCAGATCACGTAAAGAAAAAAATGCACGTTAGAGGTGGTTTCCTGGTGTGTACTGCTAGTTGAGTAAGTATCTGCAGTGCAAACTGTTTAAAATCTTTATTCTTCACATTAAAGCCCACAGTGTGTTTCCTCACAGACTCCAGGATGAGTAAAAACAGCAAAGTGTTGAACCTGAAGGATAAAATCAGCGGTAATGAAGTGGACCTGAGCCTGTGCAACCTCACCGAGGTGCCAGTCAGAGAGCTGGTAAGTTACGCATCGTGTCTGTGTGTCAGTTTGTGTGTGAAAATCAAACATTTATTGCATTAAATGAATGTAAAGTAGCTGCTAACATCAGGCTGCCATGCTGTGGTCGCATGTTTCTTTGTTAAAATGCTTATTGAAGGTCCAGTGTGTCAGATTTAAGAGGCTTTGTTTACGCAACATATCAGAAATTAAACATAAGATGCATAACTATGTTTTCATTAGTGTATAATCACCTGAAAATAACAATCTTTGCTGCCTTGAATGAGCCTTTTATATGCACAGACGCGACGGACCCCCTTTCACGGAGTCCGCCATGTCTCTACGGTAGCTCAGAAGGCACAAACTTAAACGCTGGCTCTAGATTTGACCTTTTTACGTGTTTCACAGCCACCGTAGTTTCTTCCTTCACGCTAGGAAGGAGAGAGTGAGTCACCAAATTCATCCACACTAGATTAGATTAGATTCAAATTTATTGTCATTGAACAAAGTAACAAGTACTTAGACAACAAAATGCAGTTTAGCATCTAACCAGAAGTGCAGAGTATGTACATATGAACAGGATATATAGTGCAGGTATACATTTGAATATTCTATAGGATATGTACAGTATATGAATATGTACAGTATGAGCAGTATGGACAGGTAGATGAATATACTAACATATATTATGTACAGTATGAACAATAAATAGTGTGTGGGGTCAGCATTATATACTCACAAAAAAACCCAATAATAATGAATAATCTGAGTAGTGTGGTGGCAAAGAATACACTATGTATACATGCAGTCAGGCAGTATAGATATTTGTTGGTGTGTGGGCGGCGTAAATAATCATAAATATGAGTGGGAAGGGGGGGTTCAGTCAATCCGGGGTAGGTGGGGGTCACGTCCGTCCAGAGTTTAGCAGGGTGACGGCTGAATCATGTCACTGAATCTTACACACTGGTCCTTTTTTAAAGGTACAACTCGAGCTTATAATAAGCTGACTCATGCTATCATTTATCCCAACAGGCTCTATTCACCAAAGCAACCGTTGTGGATTTGTCTTGCAACAACATTACCTCCCTTCCTGTAAGTACAAACACAATCTGTACTTAAAAAAAAAAAAAAAAAAAAGCACCATTTTAACCCCTTACATCCCTTAAAATGTGTTCTTGTGACCCCTCACCGCTCACATGAGTACTGAGCAGGTCAACCAAAGAATGACTGTGCTTACTTTTTAATTAAAAAATGATATTTTGTCATAGGTAGGTTTGCAAATAAGGATTCATCTTCACACTATGTATTCAGTTAATTGTTTAGTCTGTAAACGACTCACAAATGTCCATCAGTCTCCCACAGTAACATCTTCTGATGTCTTATTTCGTCTGATCAACAATCCCAAACCCAAAGATATTTAAGTTTCAATCATATTAGACCACAGAACAGCAGCAAATCTCCATATTTGAGATGCTGTAAATGGGGAATGTTTGGAGTTTTTGCTTTAAAAGTATTATTAAAATTGTTGCAGATACATTTTCTGTCAAAAATAATATAGTTCACTGTACCAAAGCGAAGATAGCTAATGTATTTTAATCAATAGCAATCAATAAATTAAATGCAAATGAAAAAAATCAATGTGTAGCTGTCACAGACCTGTAATAACATTAAAGTTTCACATCTTTCAAGTTCTTTTGTTGGGTTTTCTTCACCTGAATCAAGAGTCTGAGGACGTAAGGTCACATTCACTAACAAACTAAGAATATTAAATGATCTGTTTCTTTCATGCAGCCAGAGTTCTGCAACCTGACCCACCTGGTGAAGGTGGATCTGAGTAAAAACCAGCTGACATGTCTGCCAGATGACCTGGGGAACCTGACCAGCCTTCAGCATCTGGACCTATACAATAACAAGCTGACTTCCCTGCCCGTCAGCTTCTCTCAGCTCAGGGTCAGTGCCACACACAGACACTGTTTGCTCATGTTACATCTCTTTACAGTCTAGCACTACATTTGTAAGACATCACTGCAGACTCAAATGTAGTTAAATGTGGTGTGTGAGGTGGCTTCTCTGGCTTTGTTTTGAAATTTGACGGTATCTTACTCAGTACTTTGTGCGTTTTTGCTCTCAGAGTCTCAAGTGGTTGGATTTGAAGGATAATCCGCTGGAGCCCGGCCTGGCCAAGGCGGCAGGAGACTGTCTGGATGAGAAGCAGTGCAAACAGTGTGCCACCAAGGTGAGAGACAGAGAAATAGATGGAGAGAAGAGTTTAGTAAAGCAATCTACAGTGTCTAAAACTCAAGGCCATCTTTTTCAGGTTCTGCAGCACATGAGAGCGATTCAGGACGATGTCGATCGAGCACGAGAGAAACGCCTTCTGAAGGAAAAAGGTGGGTGTGAGGGCATCTTTTTATTTGAGCTTCAAAATGATTTCAGGAGATCGTGATGATGACGTTAAGGGATAAATATCAAACTTCTTATAGAAGGCTGTAAAGTGATAAAAACATTAAAGTCATTAAATGTCTGAAAGTCAGATTTGTAGTTTTGACGTCTTTCCTTCATCCCTCAATCAGAGCTGGAGAAGAAGAAGGAGGCGAAGCAGAGGGAGCGAGAGGCCAGAGAGAAGGAGGCTCGTAAGCGGGAGAAGGCGGAGGAGAAGGAGAAGAGGAGGAAAGAGTACAATGCTCAGATGGCGGCAGTGGCTGCACGAGAACAACAGAAGAAGAAGAGCGAGGAGAAGAAGAAGAAGAACGGACAGGCAGCAGGTGAGACTAAAGGTCTGGACGGTGCACCTCTAGCTCAAAACTGCTGTTGTAGTTGGCTGTTTTATTTTGAAAATCAACTGGATTCTTTATGTCGTTTCTGTGTCTGACTTCCGGCCAAGTTGAGCCGCTCTCTGCAGATTGATGCGGGCTCCTCGCAGTGTCCATCAAAAATAGAAACAGAGCGGAGAACCGCCTCTGAACCAAACCACAGTGCTTCCAGTCGGGTTTGAAACATTGACTAGAATGGCCTTGAAGGGCTACACCGCACACGGAGCATGTTGCATCCATGCCCAGTGGAATTTAGCCTTTAAGCTCAGCTGTCAGTCATGACGTGAAACCCCCTTTTTATAGCATCAAAAATGTATATGACCTATACTACAGTCAGCCACCGGGGGGGGGCGTTCAAGATGTTTTAGCTTCCCTTCATCTCACCCACTTTTTATGTACAGTCAATGACTACCTACAAAAAGTAACAAAAGTTTGAACAGTGGAGATGGGAAGCTAAAAGCTCATACAAAGACAAGGCAAAGTTAACATGTAAGTAAAAATAATAAGGAAACAGTTGCTAAAACTGCTACTACAGAATAAAGGAACAAAGAAATATGTAACAAATGCAACAAAACAAGTCAGTTAGAAGATTAAGATTCAGTCCGGTGGGTCAGGCTGATGCATCCTTTGTGGAAAAATCAGAAACATGTTTCAACAGCCCTGCTTTGAAGGATGACTCAATATCCGACTTTATGGCCAGAGGTTGCCAAAACAAGCATCACATTCATGAGTCATGACAGATTTTATGAGAGTCAACAATAGTTTACATGACTTAAGCTCAGTCAGTCATGTCGTGAAACTTCCTTTTTTATAGACTTCTAGACTAAACTTGTCACAAAATGAACACTTGGACACACATCAGCTTGAAGAGAACTAAATTAAATAATAGAAACAATCTTTGGGGAAAGTTTATATGACTTACATTTCAGTCAGCCACCAGGGGGCATTCAGGGTGTCTTAACGTCACTTTTGGGGAGCTGTCATGTCATCCCCTTTTATGTACAGTCATTGACTGATGATTGATCTGACATTTTGGCCATCGGTTGCCAAAACAAGCATCAAATTCATGAGCCATGTCGTTGGAAAAATGCATCATCTGTACTACTTTTGTACCGTAAAGTTTGTTTTTAGTGTTTTAGGATTCGTCCTCTTATCACTCACTCTTGCTCCCTCTCAGCAGATAAAAAGGTCGTTGTGGAATCGGCGCCTAAACCTCGACGTTCTCTCATTGGCCTGATGTTCAAACTCCTCCTCCTGCTGCTACTGGGATTGGCCGGAGTCGCCGCCGCCTGCAGATTTACCGACCTGCGTAAGGAAGCCCTGTGCGTGCCAGTCAACGTCGCCGTGGATGACGGCCTATCCTGGGCCAAAGAGCAGGAGGGCGTGGTCAGACAGCTGGTGCAAAACCTGTCGTCAGCAGCGAAGGAGTTTCTTGAATCCACACAAGCGTCTAAGAACTAAACTATCATCTGCGTTCATCAGCTTCCAGAGCTGCAGGTTTTCCACTCCTACCTGCAAATCCTGGGATTTTTTTTTTTTTCTTTTAATATGCTGAAAGTCATGAATTCATTAAGATGGGCGACCCTGCATCCCCTCACCCTGTTTGAGGTGCTGGGAGGTGAAGAGTCTGTACAGATAGACGAAGGGGGATGGACAGATGTGTTAAAATCATCTTAAATTCCTATGGAATTGTTGTCACTCTTGTACCCTCTTTGTACTACAGCCTGTTTTTAAAAAAAATGCATCGTCTTAAATGTCTCCCCGTCTGCCGCGTTTTGCACCGAGACCAGAACCCGGAGCCGGTTTGTGCTTTCGCTGCATCACGCGCAGCGTGGGCCACATTTGAAGCGATGTTCAGTGAAACGTCAGGTGGCCCTGTCTGTGCTGCGCTGGAGTGTCGACTCACATGTTAACTGCCAAGTCAGAGTTGTGCATCAGCCAGTGTTAGATGTGACAGTCTGAGCATGTGCAGGGGAAGGCTGTGTGAATGTGAAACTCACTCGTCCGTGGCCTCTTCTGTCTTTACCTCAGTCGAACCAGCTAAATCTCACAGCATGCAAACCAGAGCCCAACTGATACGTGAGTGGATAAACGACGCTTTCAGGCTAATAACTAACAAGAAGCTGCAGAAATCTTTGTTCACCAGAGAGCAAAAGGTCTGTGCATGATTTACATATATAACTGCTGAGTAATCTTCTTTAGATTGACTAATCGTTTCAGCTCTAATTTATATTAAAAGACTTGTATTGGCCCGATAAATCGTCTCGAATGCAGATATCTGTATCGGCCTGAACATCCAGTATCAGTCTGGCTCTAACACACACCCATCCCAGTGCAAAAAAACTATTAAAAAGGACCACACCGATAATTTTGTACATCTTAGCCCTTTTGCTAAAAACTCGACATCACAGATGTTGCTGTTTTGACCTTTGGTTATACTTTACCTACTTTCCCTACACTGATTGGTTTCTATTCATTTTCATAGAGTCTAAATAAGTAATTAAAACATAAACATGATAAACTAAAAGTCTGTAATACACAGACATCGGAATAAATGGCTGCATGGAAAGGGGTAGGGAAAGTAGTCGAGGGGTTAACACTTGTAAAAAAAAACATGGTATGATCCTTCTTAAAGAGTGCCATAGTTACCGTACTCCTTAAATCATCCGGTGATTAAGGACCAAGTGTTGAACCAGCGGTCCAAAGCATGAGATGCCTTTTGTTTTTTTTCTACTCTGTCATCTATGATGTGAAGTACAGAAACAAAAGGCACCCTGCTGATTATTTTTCTGTTCTCTCAGTTTAACTGGTGATTTATGAAATGCAACTTACTTTCATGCAAAAAAAACAAAAACAAAACCTGTCTTTGCTGCTGCTGCTGTGGTTCTTGTACAGCTTTGTCCATGCTCAAACATCGTCGGCACCAATAAATGGCTATGCACTGCAAGACGGGACGTTGTCTGTTTTTGTAACAGGAGGAGAAAAATGGTGGAGAATACAATTTAGCAAATGGAAAATTATCTTTAAAGTTAAGCTCGGGATCCAAAATGGATGATACTTTTTTGTCTGAACAAAATATATTTTAAAGATAACTTTAAAATATAGCCTAAAGGAGCCAAAATGTTATTTAAATCTAAAAATGTCTGACTAAAGAATAAAGAAACGAGACTAAGAATCTGACCAGGCTCATGGTACTTGACAGTTTCCATTACTCGATATTAGAGAAACAAAAATATTGTTTAACAACCAGCCATGATAAAGTAATGAATTTGTCCAATGGTTGTTCTTACACTTGGGCGGATTAAACAAACGACATACGACTTGTTAATTAGTGAACGCTATTAGGTGGATTTTTGGCCTTTGGGCAGGGTCACGCTATTGATCGATCGCATTGAAGCGCATTGTTTATTTTCCCAAATGTCAAACTTTTCCTTCAGAGTTATCTCACAGCATTGTATCCAAATTCAACCTGTGAGTAAATTATGTACTTATTCAACACACTGTGCGGTTTTTAAAGCTAAAATATTACATTAAAAATGGGTTTCTTTGAACATTTTGTCCCCTATAATGTCTCTCACAGGGCTGAGGATGCTGTGATGTGACAGAAAACCACTGAAAAAGTACATTTAATATCATACACAGTATATAAGATGTAATTCCCCAATCTTGCCCGCCTTATGAAGTCATGAGAAAGGAGTCTAAGATGCTGGACGATAGAAATAAACAAATTTCTCTTGATTAAAAAATATTGGAAGTTTGAGAACACAACAAGTCGACTTATTTCTTTCCATTTCACATTTGGGGTCATGTGATGCGAAACGAAAGGCATAACAACAATAAAGCCCCTGCAGTTGACATTCGATGTTAACCAACCACTCGCTGTCCGGTTCTGAACGAATTATGAGAAATGCAGCAGACTAATGTGGCAATTAGAAAGAGCACAAGGCAAATATGTTTCAATCACCGGATGTGCAATTTTTCAGTATCAGAGACAACTACTGTATGAATGCTTCAGAAAAAAAAGCCAGTTTAATTAAATCTTCTGGGCTTTTAGTGTAATAGTGTGGAAGAGGAAGTGGAAAAAGAAGAAACAAGTGTGTGCACTTTTCAAATTATTAAAATCCTTTCTTGCCCAGAGTTGGATGAGAAGATCTATACCACTTTCACTGTCACCTGTAAAGTTCATGAATTAACACAACACAAACTAGAGTTTTGTGATCACTGAGGTTGCCAGGCAGTCAGCAGAGACTCGAGGAAGTCACTGCTCCCGGCCAAGAAATAGTCCGGCACGTAACCTCCCGTAAAATAACAAGATGTTGCTTTCATGCTTTGGTTTTCCTTGGTTTCTGTACAGATTAATAAAACAAGAATCAAACAGTTAATTAAAGAGCTTTACTGATGCTGATTTTGATACCTTATGACAGTGAACGTCAACTGGCGGCCCGCGGGCCACATGCGGCCCGCCACAGCTTTCCATCTGGCCCCCAGAATATTACTGGATTCAGGAATAGCCCGGTGAAGAGGACAAAGTACGTTTCTGCATTTTTCTTTAAGTGAAATGAAACAAACGCCCTCAGAAAAGTAGCTTGTGCTATAGCCCGCCTCCAATCAAAAAAATGACGATAAACGCGTTTCTCTTTTATTGTTTCACGTCTGTCAAAATTGTCCTTTCTTGGGCTTCATTTCCCCACACAATAGCGCACTATTGCAGCGTCTTAATAACAACCGTCAATATAACAGAGAAGAGCATGGTAAGTACAAGCTTTGCACATCAGCAAATAGATACAAACGACAAATAAAAGCGTCAGGCCGTCAGTTATGAGAAATGTTACTCTTTACATCAAATTAAAGTAGCCTGTGATCCAACAAATAAATACTAAGTAAAACCAAGAAAATCACAAGACTGAAATACTCACGTTTGGTTAATGGGAGAAGTGACATTTCCCCTCCGACACTTATCTTTTTAACATCGGGCTTGACAGCTGTTATGCCTGCCTTATGCGCCTGCAGTCCTAGTTCATTTTTCACAACTTCACAGGTGTATGTTGATCCGAACATCGTGAGCACATACATGGCCAGTGTCTTCAGTGTGTCATACTTTTGGGGACGAGCCACCCAAAAGGCGCTCAAGCGTTCAGCACCACGGAGAGCAGCCTTCATGTCACCAGCGGCCTGGATGTCAAGCAGTTCACTGTGATTAGCCGCATCACCTTCCCCACGTTAGAAGTTGACAGCCTCATGAATATGAAGCCTAAAATATCGTTTTCGCCCCCTAGTGGCTTGCTACCGTACAGGTAATATGAGTCTGTTAACGCTGACAAAGGCTAAAAAATAACATACATTTCAAAGGCCAATTGATATATGAAATAATATTATATTACTTAGGATACAATATTAATTTAATTTTACGAGAGCGTCTGGCCCTGATAGTGTCTGCCGAGAAAAATTCTGGCCCTTGGACAAATGTAGTTGATGACCCCTGCCTTATGACCTTAGTTTCCAGTCTTTGTACTAAGCTTACTGGTTGAAGCTTCGTACTTAACATATAGACATGAGAGTGGTATCAATCATTTCCCACAATGTCATTAAACAGCTCATTAGCTCAAGTTGAAACTTTATTAATCATGTTATACACACGAAATTATTTCTATTGCAAGGAGGTGGACTGCCACCTTCCAATCTTCAAGCAGCGAGAGCTGGTACAGAGCGGGGATCAAACCGCCAACCCTTCGGGTTATTGGACGACCCACTCTACCACTGAGCCACGGCCGCCTTGAGCCATGTGCCTGTGTGCATGTGTTGTGCATAATAAATGTTACAATGAAATGAGGAATACTCAGTTACAAGTAGAAGTTTTACAGTACAGCGATAGCAGAAGATTTTTATACAGAAAAATAAAAAATAAAAAAATGCAGAAAGTAATAAAGAAATTTAAGGCTGTAGACTTTTTGGAGATAGAAGATTTAAAAAAGGAGACATTCATCTCATGGTGAAAGTAAAATCTAAAATATGGACTACATGGACAAAGGTTTGTGGACAGAGGTTGTTTTTATGGTTTGGTTTTAGACTCTTAAGACAGTTTGAGGAAAATCCATCCCTCTTCCCGACAATGTCCTGGTACATGACGCAAGGTCCTTTAACAAACTGTTTTATGAGTTTAGTGTTGAAAAAAACTGAACTGGTCTGCACAGAGTCCTCACTTCAGCTCCATCAAACATCTTTGGGATGAAAGTCCGGCTTCATCACTTAACAGAAATGCCCATCCACAATAAAGCTCTTATAGATGAATGAAAGAAAAGCTTTCCCACAAGAGTGCAGGCTGTTACAGCAGCAGATTAATGTCTGGTTTTGGAATGACATGGTGTAATGTTCATGTGTCCACATACTTTTGTCCATACAGGCTAATTAGTTATTCCATATTAAAGCCAAACAGCTCCACAACAGCCTTCTAACTATGTAATTTAGGGTCATAATAGGGTGGATATATCAGGAATTAGTTTCAATTGAGAGTCAAATTATTGTCATTTAAACCTTCCTGATACTTTTTATGTTCGGACATTTATTACATTCTGCAAACCAGCTGGAGCCGAAAGAAACCAACTTTGCTATGTTCAGGGTAATAAATGAACTCATGAACTGTCAAGAAATTAAATATTCTTACACCTGTTTTTCTTATTGGACAGATAAATACAACCGTACACCTTCTGAAGTCAAGTTTCTCTGAACCGAGATTAGTTTGACTGCCATGTTGACCAAAAACTTTGTTAGTTTTTCAGCTGTTCCAACAATCACCAGCTCTAGTTTGGTCGCTATAAATCCTCAATTCACCGAGTGGGACGCGGAAATATTCTCGTAAAATTAGTTTTTTGTCAGAGGAGTTTGGTTTGGTGGCTTTGAAGAGAGCGTAGATAACAGCTCCTACGTCTGAAGGCAATCAAAGTGGTGGAAATATTCAAAATATGAAATATGAAAAGTAGAAGAATTTGCTTTAAAATAAAAATGACTTGCATAAAGAACCAGTACGTCAAACTGTACTGATGTTCAATACTTGAGTAAATGTTATGACACAGTATATTAAAGTGAACAGGAGACTGTGCTGCACATCTGTGTGAAAGAATGATCTCCTTCACAGCTGGAAGTCAGCTCAGCTGCTATGAAACCAGCTCCTGTCTGTTGCTGCAGGTCTGTCTGTAGTCTCTCTCCCTCACGTCGGCCATGTCGTCCAGCAGCCTCGTCCGAACCGACTCGTCCACCGTCATCTCGAGGGTCACCTCTTTGAACACCTTACACACCGACACCTGCGGCAGACACGTGAGCGATGGTTAGCTTCACTTGCTGTCAGTCGTCTCACACTGTGTGACTGTGTGTGATCTTATTACCTCCTGGAAGTCGAGTTTCTTGAACATGGCGATGCTGACCTCGTTGTCCAGCCCGATTTTCACTTGGAACTTTTTGACCCCAAGTTTGGTGACTCCTGGTGGGGAGACAACACACTGATCACCACCAGTCACAAACTGTAACCAGAGCTAACTCCAATGACACACGTTTCCCTCTTTTAAACTTCAATCTGCTATAATCTGCTCACCGTAGCACATCATCATGCGTGTCACCTCTTTCCCGATGCCCTTGCCTCTGTAACTGGGCTCTGTAAAAACAAGAAAATTCATAATTATCATAGAATAAAAGAAAAAGCAGTGAATAAACAGAGAGATATAAGCACATAACTGATTGTAGATGTTTGATAAACCTTTGGGCGTCACCTGCTATCATGACCTCCAACTCGGCCAAGGTGGTGTCCGTGGGGTCAGTCAGGAAGATGTTGACATCCCCCACCATGCACAGCTCCTCTTCTACACTGGTGTCCACCCACCGCTGCTTGTCCAAGATGATGAAGGTGCATTCTGAAAGACAGAATTTAAAATATTTAACAGCTTTTCTGGAAGTAAAGGCTGAAATATTTCACAAGCATGACCTCAGGACGGTGCGATATTTGTCCAAAACTAGCTATTAAAGATCAACTGTCGCTTGTTAATACATGCTGACTGATGTGGAGAGATAAAAACAGCTCCTTAGAGCATGCATAGAGGCTAAAAGTGTCATTTTTCACGTGCACATTGCAGGTAGGCGACCCCTTACTGTCACTATCTTCCCTCCAGCTCCTCTGCATGTCGTACTCCTGCTCCAGGGTCAGCGGCTCTGAGGCGGTCAGCTGCTGCAGCTCAGGAGACTTCATCCACTCGTGATACCTGAAACAGGGAACGGACTGAAGGTGGTTTCTGACTTCACATAAACGAGACGCAGAGAGGAAAACTGATTATCACACCACGACAAACTGTCACGTACCATTTATCACGTTAAGAATAAATCTTGTTGTGACATCAACAGAACAGAACGACTGACAAACTGAACAATTAACTTAAATATTGAGCACAATAACTGCAGAAAATTTGTGTAAGATGATGAATTTGGATGATTTTACGAGCAGATTATTTCCTGTGAATATTTCATCAGAGATGACGACTGATTTGATCTGATCTGACTGACCAAGACGATCTGAAAGTCGATCACCGTCTCCTTTGTCTTGCTGGCGTTGATGTGAAGGTTGTTGAAATTCAGCAACCCCTCTGCACTCCTGCATATTCCCTAATGTGTATGTGTGTGTGTGTGCATAATATATATGCATAATCTATACTTTAAGTATAGTTTGATACCAACACTTTAGTACTTTTACTGTAAGTCTTTCTGCACTGTGGTTTTGCTACTGTTAAGATGCGAGTACTTCATCCACCTCTGCTTCTTTATGTGTCATCCAACTACAAATTATGTTACCATGGAAACACTGGTCTTGTTCTGAGTCAGCTTAATAATAAATAAGATTAAAAATATTTTAAATTATTCTCATGTAGCACACTTTTCTGACTCACTTTCATTTAAAAAAAATAATGTTTAAAGTTCATTCAAACACTGATAACAGACAGACAGTGATGCTCCCTCTCCCTCTCTCTCCCTCTCTCTCTCTCTCTCTCTCTCTTAGTATAAGTCAGACAGACAGGTGTTGATGTTACCTGGGCACGTGGTCTGCATTGTAAGGGACCAGCAGCACTCTGTGTCCCTCCAGTAAAGTGTTCTCGTTGATCTTCATGATGCCAGGCTACATGTAAAGTTTAAACCACCAATATGACTGTTAACGTCAACACAGCTGCAGGTTTACGTCCATGCTGTGCCTCACTCACTTCCTCGTTGAACACTCGGTGGTTCAAACTGAGGCTGCATTCACGGACAGAAAGGTGGAAGTCTCCCCCTGCTGGACAACATCAGGAAGAACTGCAAAAAAAATCAGCTTTAGATGTAGATATAGAAAAAGAATTACATTGCCCACTTGCCCAGCTCCTGTTCTGGCACGACACCAGCTCTGCTCCCCATTCAACCAGCTCACAGCCTGGCTAGTAAACTGACCTAACATTCGATAACAGCAGCTACAGTTGGCAGCAGTTTACTTCACTGTCCATCAGGAAACTCTGTAAATCACAGAGAGCTGAGGCGGAGCAGACGGAGGACATCAGAGGGGAAACCAGAAAACATTTTTTCCATAAAATATGATCCAGTTTCACCAAAATCAGTGAAATAGTTGGTGGTGTGTGACTTAGTGCCGCAAAGTGTTACGTACTTCTCGCAAGTGATTGTACCCGAAGCACAAAGTTGACACCATTCACCTGATTACACATCAGTGTATCATCAACATGAGAAAAGTTACACAGTGTTGCTTTAAATGAAACCACGCTTGTGTTTTCTTACGACAAAATTCTTACAAAATTTTATTTCCAGCATTTTTTTCCAATCTACTGTCTAATTGAATACTTCCTGTATTGCCGTGGCTGTTTGTACACATATTTTCAGTGACATTTAGTTAGATACAGATGACATTGGTTTAGTTGTTGCTTAGTATAAACCCACAGGATACATTATAGGTCTACTAAGACATTCAGTAATAACAAAAATGATGATTCAGATGATCCAGATGAGCTGAGTGTGATTATTAAAGGATCTGGTTCTAGTTTAGAGGCAATGACCCTCAAATTAATGTCAGAAATGTGAGAACAAGTGATTGTTGTTGTTATTATTTCATCATGTGCGTGTGATCTGTGTGTTAAGTGGCCCTGCACAGTCCATGCCACAGTTTGACCGGCTCCTGCGGTGTGTTGACCATGTCCATCCAGTGCTGCAGCTGCGGGCCTCTGGCGTACATGAAGGGACCCAACACCAGCACTCCCAGTAAGGCAGGAGGCTCTGGGAGAAACGAGACAGAGCAGATCTCACGATGTGTATTTTAGAAAAGTGTTGGGAAAGACTGTAAAATAAGTGGGATCTGTTGATGGTGCATGGGAATATTACAGCACACTAGAATAAAAACTGAAATAAAATATGATGCACATTAAGTTGATTGTTTCACCTGAGCGGACGTCATTTGGCTGCTGCAGCTCAAATCTCAGACAGGCCTCGTCCAGGTGCTGCGAGCGGAGTTTAAAGGTCATCCTGTGGCTGAAATACGGGTCGCTTTCACCTTTCACCACACAGCTGCGCTTGATCTTCACCACCTGAGTGTGTATCTGTAAGCTCACCTGGACACACACACCTGGGAAACACACAGGTGCTGTGTTACAAATGCTTGCGAGGTTATTCCACAGACTTAGGTAGATTTGCATACCTGCGTCAGTGAGCAGCTGTAGGCCTCGAGCCCTCAGAACCACCACCGAGAGGCGCTGCAGAGTTGGACTGTAGCTGAGAGAAATCTGCACGTCACCCAGCTCTGAACACTGAGAGAGATTAGAGGTGACAGGATGAGCCTTTATGACCATATAAAAACATCCCGTGTGTCTCTGTGTGTTACCTGTGTGTTGTCCTCTTTCTCCAGGTCCCTCCAGAGCACCCTGCCGGCCTGACCGAGCTCCCCTTCCAGAGGAAACAACACCCTGCCCACCGCATGGCGTTTGCCGTCTTGTTCCACGCTCAGCACACAAACGCTCAGGGTGCTCTGAGGCACACACACTCCCGACACCTGTGGATGAACCATACAGAAAATAGATCTCAAAACACAGTTAGAAAGTGCTTTACAGGCAGAACACAATAAAATAAACTACAATAACAATGAACTAAGAGCTTTAAACCAACAAAGAGAGTACAAAGTGATAGTTTTGCTGGGTCACAGCTTAGATAAATCAGAGTATCGTCTGCGTAAAAATGTATATTGTAGGAGCCATAGGGGAAGTATAGTTTTCCTTTTTTTGTTTTTTTCTTATTACAAATGGGCACCAGATGTACAGACATTAAAGGGAATAAAAGGGGTTCAAATTTAGCTCCATTTTTACCAACTACAACAGTAAAATCCTGCTTTTATATTAATGCATAAGTAACAATACTCTAATTACATAAGAGTCACAGGGGCTGTTTTTCTGCATTGAGTACTTTTACTTTAAATACATTGTCCTGCTTATGCTTATGCAGTTTTTTCACCTGTAATAGAGTATTCTTACAGTGTGTTATTAGTACTTTTAAGTATCTGAATCATTTTTCAGCTTCTGTTCTTTTCTCTCTTAGGTTGCATATATTTATTATTTTTTTTACAGTTTCTGCGTCTCAGCAGCTTTAAATCGTCTGTAAATCGTTTCGTGTCCTCGCCTGGAAAACAAAGCAGTCGTTGAACTCCGGGTCGGGCCCCGTGCCCCGGGCTTTGGCCTGGCGAGGCCGCCGGTCGTCAGGAAGAAGCCGGAGCGCCACCAGTGTGACGTTGCCGTGGAAACGTGGAGGGAGGTTGCCCAGGCGGAGCAAAGAGACCATGAGCTGCTCGCTGCTGTGTCGATATTCCACGGAGAAGCAGAGACGGGTGGCCATGCCGGGTGGAGGGGCCACCACCTCGTTCAGAGGAGGGACAGAGTAGAGGCCAGCCAGCACCGACCCTACCGGATACCATCCTGATGGGGACAGGTTTTACACTGTAGTATTGTTACTTTTACTTTAGTTAAAGATCTGAATAGATGGCTGTATGGATAGCAAATCACATCTTTAACAACAATGAGTCTTCTCTCTCATAGATCATATTATTTAATCACAGTATTATCCTTGAATTTAAGTTTCAATCCACTAAATTTCACTTTAAAAATTCAAAGGAACATGGCATGTATCAAATAAAGGCAGTAATGACCTACTGCTTACTGAGAGTGACCCACGATGGGCTAATATGTCTCTCTGTGCCTCCATCTTTATCTCCTCATCCTCTTTCTTCTCCTCGTTTTTCAGGTCACCCTGGTTTTGTGTCGTGAAGCGAGGAGGTAGGGTGAAAGGGATCTCACAGGGCCTTTCACACACACACACACACACACACACACACACAGAAAAATGTTATTAACTGTGCCTTTTGCAGTATTTTAAATACCAACTCATACTTAAAACTTAAAGGACAAATAAGCATTGAGAGAAAAACACTATAGGATGTTGTGCATGAACATTTTATCGTGGTACTAACGTGGCCCAGGAGCCCTGAGACACCAGGATAACCGGAGCAGAGCATGCCGGTACTGAAGGCACTGTAGAGAGCAGCTCCTCATACTGGCTCTGACCCTTCTTCTTCTTCTTCCTCCACAGACAGTACAACATCAGACCGAGCAGCAGCAAGAACAGCAGACCCACAGACAGACCAACAGCCAAGAGTAAGACCTGGTCTGAACAAACAAACACATTAACAGAGAACGTATACAGCAGGATTCAGTCTAATGGAGTTAACAGGCTTACCTGCCATTTTTCAGTTAGCACCAGCAGAAGGTAACGCTCCACGTCTTCCTACGACTGTAGGTGACCTGTTTTAATGTATGTGAGAGCAGAGAGCGCACGACACAGCTGGCTGATTCTCACCATTTCACGCTGTTATCTGGCTTTTTGGTCGGTGGCCACACTCATACCCATTTAAAGGACCAAAACCACTGATTTAAAATGTTTCATCTCATTTAAAAATGTACATAAAATCCTATTTCACATTATAGATGAACATCTGCAAACGATGCTGTTGTGTTTCAGATTGTTGGACATATTTTGACCTTTTCACCAGCTGTATGTAATGTGGAGTATTTATTATGTTGTGGTTGTTCTTTGTCTACCTGCCCACGAACAACAGCAGATGCAAATTAGCTGTTAAGTAACTCTGGTGCAATTATTTTTGATTGTTCACTGTCCCTCTATTAAATCAAGTCAAATAAATAAAGTAAATAAAATAATCCTGATGTTGTTCTCAAATGCAGACCATCTTGTCATCTTGGTATTGATTTCTGTCTCTACTGACTGCTTCAACAAGTGCAATGCTAAATTACCGAATGACCTTTTAAGTTATAAAAATCAGTTAGGAGACTCGTGTGTGTCTTTCAGCACCTTTGGCGGTCCCAACCACTGATATAATCCATCACAGTAAACATGGTAATAGGTATTGCGAGCATGTCAGCATGAAATTAGCATTTAGGTCAAAGTATTGCTGCTGTTAGGACGTCTGTAGACTCTTAGTCTTGTTTTATATTCATCCACAGCTTTAAATATTTACATTTGATCCCCTTCCCAAACAGTACGCATGTAAATGATTATATACACATGTAATATGACTGCCCTGACAACTGATCTGATCTGAATCAAAATGCTCATTAGCTACTTATCCACCCACTGTTGTTTCACTTATGCATACACATGCACACACAGACTCTGTTCAGAGATTGGACGGCAGCTAATGAGATGACAGCTAATCCCCAGAGCTAAAGGTAAAGCAATGGCCCTCCTTTTTACTCACACGCACTGACACACAACATACACAAACATTCACACAGAGAAATCCTCATTTTCACCCTGAAGTTCACATGAGGTTGACTTAAAAAAGGCCGAGGAGAAGCTGGAGATAAGTCATCACCAGAGGAAGGGGAGGAAGAGGAGACGCCATTTAGCAGTACCTGCTCTGAGGGAGGGAAGAGGGCAAAACAGGACACGAGGTGCAAAAGGTGAGATTTTCCCTCTTTTATCTGACTTCACACTGTATTTTTGTGTCATTTATGTGGATTAACTGGGTGTTTATTCCTCTAGTAAAGACAAATTATGAAGTAGAATAACTTCAGCTCAGAAATACTTCAACTATTTTTTAAGGTTTTAACATAAATATGGATTCATTCATGTATTTTTGGCACTAAATCAGTTAGAGCAGCATTGACGTTCAATAGAAAAAGAAGCATAATCTGCTTTTAAAAGCATAAATACACAGAAGAATAAAA
The DNA here is from genome assembly GCA_946959425.1 of Argyrosomus regius. Lineage (NCBI taxonomy): Eukaryota > Metazoa > Chordata > Actinopteri > Sciaenidae > Argyrosomus > Argyrosomus regius. Next base: position 6,330,155 of record OX336900.1, on the reverse strand, counting down.
TTATGCACAAGATGCACAGCGACTCTGTTTAAAGAAAACTGTTATGTAATTTCTCATAACCTCTATTCTCTTTGTCTCTTCTGCTTCTTTGTCTTCTGTCAATTAAAGGCCAACTGTCTCCATCAATCTGCATTTTGTCTCAATAATCAAATAATCTGGATTGTGTAATCCCATTAGGCTAAGCTGGGAGTGCCTGTGAACGTGTGGGCGTCTGTGGGCGGATGTGTGCGTGACTGGGTTGAGGGTGTGTTTCAGTGTTGGAAAGAATTAAAAGATTAAAGAAATAGTTTGACATTTTGGAAAATACACTCATTCGCCTTCCTGTAGAGACGTAGGTGAGGAGATTGATACCACTCTCTGTACCGTAAATATAAAGTTTAAGGCCATCAGCCACTTGATTCAGCATGGCATGAAAACGGGGCTAAACAGACCCAGAGTGGCTCTGTCCTGAAGTGACAAAATCCACCGACCTGCATCTTTAAAGCTAATTAACATGAACAACATTATATAACCTTAGTTTAATCTGCTTAAAAACCAAAGTGTAAAAACTAAAATTAGTAGTTTTACAGGGGTTATAAGTGAGACTATTTCTGACCCAGGAGTACTGACTCCACTGGTTGCCTCGCTATGTTACAAAGACACAATGCCAGGCTAGCTGTTTCCCCCTGTTTCCAGTCTTTATGCTAAGCTAAGCTTTTCGGCTGCTGCAGCCTCATGTTGAACGGAGCGATATGACCGTGGTGTCAGTCCTCTCAAATAACTCTCAGCAGGAATAAGCGTTGATTTAAAGTAAACTATGTACAGTTTATAGTGAGCGTCAGCTCATTGTTTATCTGTCGGGCCGAAAAATTTACCGATTTGATTCACTCTCACCGCTCTTAGTGTAGTTTTAGGCCACAGCAGGCAGCTGTTTCCAGCCCTACCTGCCCAGATAGCAACTACCTGGTGAACATTGCAGAGCATTTAGCAGCTTAGATTTTTCCCTCAGGAGTTGGTAGAGACCAAAAACATTGCAAAAAAGGGTGAATATTGGAGTAGGTGCCTAACTCAAAATTAAAGATAATGTCTGTGTATTCACAACTTGTTTCTGCTGCCCCCAAGTGTCCAAAAAAATTCAGTTTAAGAAGAATAAAGAGTAATTGAACACTCAAGGATGTGTCTCTCTTCACAGGTTGGTGCTGCTGCCATGTCGAGGCCTCGGCGTCCGGCATCTGAGAGCTACCAGCCAGCCTGTTATTCAAGCAGTCAGTCTGTCACTTTCTCCAGTGAAGCTGGGACTGTGGGACTTGAGGATGAGGACGATCGCGCGCCTATTTTCTCCCTCTCTAAGAGCTCCATGGATGTGGTCATGGCAACAGGTCCGCCACACAAGCGTGACCCGACCTGGACCAGATTGGACTTGAGACGCAGCTCCAGCACCAACACACACTCGGCTGAGCAGAACTCGTTGACTGTCATGTGGCAGCACATCAACGCCACCAACAGCCACCAGCTGTCACTCACAGCCCAAAACGTGGAGGTGGAAAGCCCTCCTGCGCTCAGCGAGCGCTGGGTTGCCAACGTGCAGCGATGGAGCGAGTATAGTGGCAGCACACAGAGCGGCAGAAGCACTCCAGAGACAATTGTATGGAAAGATGGGACCTCACGCCCCTTGAGTCTAACCCAGGAAACCCCTTACTCTTCTGCTCTGGACTCTCCAATGTCCAAACCAACATCTCCACCAACCACACCCTCTCCCTTCATCTCCCCTCTGCAGACACCAACTTTACCACCTGAAGATCCTTTAACCTCTTCTTCTTCACTACTAAAACTGAGCACACATCAGCCGAAAGACTCCTCACCCACCAACTCTCCACCGTTGTCACCCCAGCAGGCTCCCACCTCCTCACCCTTGCCGTCCAACTCCTCCAGTCCCCTCCACCTCACCAGTACAGGGGACGAAGGCTTCCTGGAGAATAACTTGCTTTCTTTGACAATCCCTTCCTCAATCCCATCATCTGTTAGCTTAGCAGAAGGATGTGCATCATCAGATCCTGGAGGTCTTGCCGATGATGTGACAGAAGAACTACACAGTCCTGGAGGCACACAGTTATCGGAGGGTGGAGGACTGAGGAGCCCAGTGCAAATCTTAAGCTCCCTGGTGCCTAATTCTCCAGCAAAGGTGCAAGATTCAGGAGTCTCGGTTTGCCATCTCGAGCTGCCATGGCAGTCAGGGCAAAGCTGTCTGACAGGCCGAGGGTCACCGCTGGTTTCTTCCTTGAGTGACTCACTGTTGGGTGAGTGCTGCAGGTGCAATTTGAACACCAGAGAGGGCATCACAAAGACCCCAAAGGTTGAGGTGTGCAGGAGGGAGGAAGGTACAATGACTTCTCAGCCGGACCTGGTAGATGTAGCAGTGCAAACGACCTCTCCAATGGGCTCCTTGTGGGGCCTCAGGAGGGACATTTCCACCTCCAACATGGGCTCCCACTCCATCTTAGGCTCTCCTCCTGGATCAAGACTGAACCTGAAGTCCTCAGTGGGGTCAAATTCCAACCTGGTATCACCGTCCTCCAGCATGTTTCCAGTGAGCAGTGGAGAGGAGGAGGAGAGACGAGGAGATCGGACGTGGAACTCTGCCTCGTCGCACTATCTGGACAGGAGGAGGTCGTGTCTGAAGATCCAGGGGGAGGAGAGGGACGAGATGGGGAGGAGGAGCAGCATGAAGCAGGTGCAGTGGGACGAGGAAGGGATGACATGGGACGTTCACGGGGCATCTCTGGATCCGGAGGATCTGAACACAGCCATAAGGAAACATCTGTTGCACCAGAGCAGCCCGCGACCACAGAGACGCAGCTCGAAGAAGAAGAAAGCACCAAAGCCTCCTCTCATATCGAACGTGGTAAAGGTCATGACCCCAGAACTTAACCCACCTGTCATGATTGTTACATCGACTTGTTTGGTGGAGAGTAAGGGGACACCAGACGGAGGTAGAAAGGTGGAGGAGGAAGGACGAATCAAAAAGGAGGAAACGGTAGAAGCTGTTAGAATAAGCAGAGCCGAGGGAGAGCATGCCGAAGAAGAGGACGAGGTGTACGGAGAGGAAGGCACCAGCCAGCCGAGGTCACCCTCACATGAGAGTGCACACAGCCGCAAGAGGAGTGTGATCAGGTCACTGAGGAGGCCAGGGTGGTGTGGAGGCTCCAGGAAGGTGGATGGCTGATCTAGGGATCTAATCTAATGGCTTTGATTAGCTTATTGATTACTCATAGCTGATCAAGTCTAAAGTTTGCACAGAGTCACTACTAATACACTCTGAATGAAGCTCAGAGAGACTTTGAGGGCAGTTCTCACTTTCATGTGGTTTAATTACGCTGCCGGTAAAAAAGGTGGAGATGCAATTGTTCCTCCACTCATGAGGATCCACTGTTCATCAATCAATTATTAATTATTTCAGGATGATTTTTGACTTTCTAAGATCTCCCTAAACATCCTCTTATTGTTCAGACACCATGGTGCATATGGCGAAAGAAGGGAGTCAATAAAAATGTTGAAATTTTCGGCTGAGTTCAGTTATCACAATGCGCTCACAGCATTGAGCTTAACATGGTGCAGCCATAGACGTCACCCACAGCTTTCTGAGGAGCCATGTTGGCAGTCCTTTCGCCTCCCGGAGAATCCAAAAAGGGTCAAAGATGTGGATCGTTGGTGGAGCGGCCATGCTGTTAATTATGCATAAATTTAAGCCTTAATATAATTTGAACGGATGAGTTAAATAGAAATTCAGCCTCAGTACAGTTGTCACGAATGAGGAAATTAGCTATAGAGACCAGAACCGTTTTTTGTACCACACTGTAAACATGTTTATTTGTGCTGTGAAGTTTAACAAGACTGACTCGTTCTGCAGCCAGCCTCAAGTGGCCGTTTGAGGAACTGCAATTTTTTTGGCACTTCTGCATCGGCTTCACGGAGGACTAACTTGTTGTCTGGATTTTTAGGGCTTTATTTTATTTTTTGTAACTTCATTTGGTCCCCCTCACTTTCGAAAACAAGCAAACCCACTTCCTGTTTAGTGATCTTCCATCTCTAGTGAGGTCGTCATGAAAGTCAAGAGTAAGAAGTTCATGATGTTCAATAAAACCACATGTTGTCTTTGTATCTCTGTTGTTGTTTGTTCTGTTTTTGAATCAAGATGAATTAAAACATATTAAAATTATGGGTACAGTTCTGAAGTACTATTTTTAGTACATATTAGTGCCTGACTGGATTTTTGAGGCCAATATCAGCCAATATTCTTGTGGGGTTTTTTCAAACATTAACACAAAATACAACCAACGTTTTGGATATGAATCAATGAATCAGTTAATAAATTTGGTTATTTAATAATCGTGACAAAATTTCTACACATATCTTCTTGTACAAGTTCAGATAAATCTGTGAACAGCTAACAACCAATAATACGTCTACTTCACTACATTCCACAGGGAAATATTGTACATTTTACTCCACATTTAACATTTATTAGACAGGTTAAGTTACTTTTACTTAAGAGTATAAGCACAAAACATATAATATGTTTATAAATGATAAATAAATATAATATATACTGTAACTAAGCAAGTTTAAAGTGGTGTTAATGCATATTAGGGCATCAGTATTATTAAAAACACAATGTTTATAATAATATAACATTGTGAAAGGCACAAATCTGCATAATTAGTCCTTATACTTTTGAGATTTTGGTATATTGAAACAATAATTCTTCTGTTTGTTGACATAAGATGACATAAGGCCAAAAAATCCCCACTAAAATTACAGCTGACAAATGAGGGAAATGTTGTGGATGCGCATGTGTGGATTTACTCTCAAATATTTACACAGATAATTACACAGGAGGTGACTCAGCTCAAACATGTTGTTGAAGAATAAACAACCAACTAAAACCACTAAACTCTCCCTCCCTCCCTCCCTCTCTTCCCACACTCGCTCAACTCATTCACTGTGGAAAACATACACAAAGTTGAGTTGAGTATAAACTTGGTGAACCACAGCGCGGTGAGGTTTGACTATTCAGGCGTTGGCCATTCAGATGAGCGGGCACATTCTCTCTCATTCACCGTGGGGGAAAAAAAAAAGCTCGACTCACTAGTGGCTTCCACTGCAGTTATTGTTGTCATATTTTCACAGATGTGTGTAGAGCTGGTGTGGAGGGTCTCTGCTGCTTTTTATTTATTTATTCTTATTTTTTGGTCTTAATGGTCAATGCACTGAAATTACATGAAGATTTCTTTTTCGACCGAGCTAACTAGCCATACAGATAGTAGTTTATTTGCTTTGGATCCATGGCAACAGGTTTGACTGATGTAAACTGTAAATGTCAACGACAATAGCCCAACAGATGCAGGATTTTTATTGAATTTTAAGAGTTTGAAACGTAACATAAAGAGATTTTTGATAGGATCAGGATATAACAATATAAAAACACTAAAACGATGATCCTAACTAAGTTAAAGAACAACTGGAAATAAAAACAATAAAACACTAAAGTCAGAGGATCATAAAAGTGACTACAATTCCTCCTAAGAAGGACGGGCCTGGCATTTGCAAAAGCAACTTTGTCTGGGGTGCAATCAAGAGATGCAAAATAGGAAATGGAAAGTGGTTAGAGCTACAATGAATCATAACAGTGAAATATGTGATGTGGCACAAGGCAGTTGGGGCTTTGCTTGGTCTGTTTTCAAGCAGGAAAAAAATGGCCACAACCTTCCTCAAATTACAGGTAGACAGTAACTAAAACATCTTTCAGATGACATTTGAGGTGAGAAACAGGCAACGCAGTAACAGAATCTTGAATCAGATTTGACAGTTTGATCTGACTGTCATGGTGGGCCAGAGGAAAAGTCAGAGGATCACCAAAGTCAGTTGGACTCATCCTCTGGGGACCACGAAGGTCTGTACATAGTTGTTGATCACCAGCCACAGAGCCATGCGGCGAACGTCAGTCATTCTCTGATGAATTTATCTGATTATTTATCGGCTCACGTCTAACCTGACACTGATATTTCTGTCATTAGCTAATATCAGCCTTTCTTGCTCACAGTTTTGAAGTATTAACATCCACATAACCCACCTTTAAGCAGGTAAACACACAGGTAATGACATCTTTTCTACTGAGTCATGTTTACACAGGATGAACTATAGTGTAGATTTGGGATATCAGAGATAAAGGTCATCTTCGGGTCACTATGTCACTGCTTTACGTCATGTGAGATGATGTTTGTGTACAGTGCTGTATTGCCTTTGTCCTGCGTGCGTGTTGGTGTACTGTGAGCATACTATATGTATGTGAAAGTGCTGATGGGACTCCCCGAAATCCTCTTTCTCTGAGCAGCAGTGGAAACTCATAGCTACAGGAGAACAATCCAGGGCTCGGCCTTTGTTGTGACACAGCTCATTGTCCCTGGAGGTGTGCTGTTATGTGTGTGTGTGTGTGTGTGTACTGTACCTGTGTATGTACATCTGCTGTGTGCTTGCTGCCTGGTATAAATAGCGTGGGATGTGTGCCGGGCCGGTGATTCTGTGGAAAGACGATGGCTGTACCTGGACCTCCTCTGCTCCTCCTTCTGTCTCTGCTGCTGCCGCTGCTGTTAAGCAAGGCATCTCTGCCTGCAGCTGCATACACACTCACCCAAGGAAGACACACGCCACAGCACAAGCTCCTCGCCCTGGGTGAGGGCAAACATACACCAACACACAGCTCTATTTTAGCAAGAAGCTCCTGTTATTTCACTGTTTGTTGGGACTTTATCTCATTTTTTTATGTGGTGTTTCTCTCCTCCTAGACTGGCCCAAGGATTGTGGTATGGCTCACTTCAAGCCCAACATGGCTGAGAGGATTGTGTCTGGAAACGAGGCCAGACCTCACTCCTGGCCCTGGCAAGTCTCTCTGCAGGTAAATCTGTCTTTGTATTGATGTGGCTCAGTATTTAAGGTGTTTGTTTTATTAATATTAATAGCACATTGCCAGTTTTAGGCCTAAAGGTTAGAGCTAAATCTCTGATCTCGGTTGTCTGGTTGTCTCTCACAGGTCCGTCCCAGGGGAAGTAAACATTACATTCATGTCTGTGGAGGAACTCTCATCCACAAGAACTGGATCCTTACCGCTGCCCACTGTTTCCAAAAGTAAGAAACTCATCCATCAGAAGTGGTTAAAACACAAATAGGCTTTACTTTAACCATTAACTACTGTTGTGGTCTCTCAGGGGTAAAGCTGAGGATGCTGGGAGCTGGAGGATCGTCCTTGGGAAGCACCAGCTGAAGCGCTCAGAGACGCCAGAGAGGATTTTCCCCGTGAAGAGAATCTACCGGCACGAGAACTTCCGTTACCCGACTCACAGCGAGCTGGACTACGACATCGCCCTGGTGAAGGCTGGCACAGACATCATCCCCTCAAACTTCATCCGCTACGCCTGCCTGCCGCGCAAGCAGACCGGCCTCACCCCCGGACACTACTGCTGGGTCACAGGCTGGGGAGACACCCGGGGTGAGTGGAGGACAGGGGATATAAAAGTCGACAGCCGTGATGGCAGATCTGTGAGATTAGAGATAATTTGAATCACTGGTTCCCAACCTGGGGGTCCTGACCCACATTAAGGGTCGGCAAAGTTTAATGGGGGTGGGTTTGCAGGGTCATCTAGATTTTAAAAATATCAGTAGTCCTGTATCTTAGCATTTCATTCATGTCTGTGAAGAAAACTACATGAATTATTTCATAAATGTTGATTTAAGATATAAACAGTCTCACAGGATGAGAGTAAAGACCTGAACATAAGCTGAATTCACAGAGCCTTCACTCTCTGCCTTGTAGTTCAGTTAAGGACGCAGTAAAAACAACCAAAGAGCTCATAGCACAGAGGAAGTTCCTAAAAATATCAGGAAAACTCAATTTAAGTTAAGTTAATTGTTCAGTTTATAAGTTGTTCTGTGGATATAATATTAAATATCCACCCAGAAGGGGTCCCAGGAGGAAAAAGGTTGAGTACCAACCAACTAAATACTTTTATTTTGAGATTTGATTACTTCATTATTTTATATATTATTCTGTGGCTTCAAGTTGTGCAATTTCAAAAAACTTGTTGTTTAGGGTTCAGAAACTTCAGAAACTTTAGAAAATTTCAAGAGTTCAACATGCAAAATACTTAATCAGCTTGCTCAAATTCAATTGGTCCTTTTGATTTACAACGTGAACATCACAGAGGACCTTTAAATATTAAACAGAGGGATTCAAACCACATAATTAGACACATAACAGATTGTTTGCACAGTAAAATATTTCAGCTCAGTGGTGGTGAAGTTTCTTTTAATATTCACATAATTTTGGTCTTTCTTTGCTTCCATACAAAGTCACCGTGCTAACATAATTTAGACTTTTAGCATGTTCACCATCTTAGTTTGGCATTTTAACATTAACATAATTAACACTTAATGCAAAGGACAACTGAACGAAATGTCGTTCTTTAACACGTTTCAGGTGGGAAGGAGAACGTGTCTCTGGCAGAAGCCCTGAATCAAGCTCGCCTGCCCATCATCGACTTCAAGACCTGCCGGCAGAAGAAATTCTGGGGCGACCGTGTCCGAGACTCCATGATCTGCGCCGGATTCAGGGACAAGGAGGACCCACCAGCTGCGTGCCAGGTGAGGACTTTATAGACAATGTTGTGTGTTGAAGTGAGAATGAATTTAAAAATGTAAATTTCCCACCTCCTTACCAACCATGTCCCTGCTTCTTCCTCTCCCAGGGCGACTCTGGTGGTCCTCTGCTGTGCCAGATGGGACACGACCGCTGGGAGGTGCACGGCGTGGTGAGCTTCGGCCCGATCGGCTGCACCGTGGAGAACAAACCCAGCGTTTTCACCCGCACCGCCACCTACATCCCCTGGATCGAGGCAACACGCATCAGGGACTTCTTCCTGCACTGAGCTGCTTTGATTTACGTCTTGACGTCCACAGATGACCACAAACTGTTTTCTAAGAGCCACAGTTCATTCATGTTCCACAGACCCAGAACTTAAATCCACTTCCAGATGTTAATACATGTTCTGAATGTGCAATAATTGTTTTCTAACGCACCAGTCCTCGCTCACAGAGCACAGCACAGTACACACTAACTCATCTTTTACATCCAGCCGACATTTGCGCAATAAAATTGCTTAAAAGGCAAAAATCTTTTCCCATTTTTTTATTTCAGTTTTTAAACACAGCGGGTTTTACGGTACAGCTTTACAGTGATCTCTTCTTGCACAGTAAAACAGAAAGCAGTGAAACGCTTCAATAAATACGAGAACTGACCATAAGGCTTAGTTCTGTGTGTAGATCGTTGCTCTTCTACGACAGAAGAGTCTTTCAGTCCAAAAATCAGAACGTGCCGTTCATCCGGTGAACCACACGCACCAGATGTCACCTCACAAATTGGCTTATTTAACCCAAATGTCATGGGTTCATTGATTTCAAAACTAGCAACAATGATATAACAAATCATTACTGATCAGATCAGTGACAGGAACACCTCAGAGGACAAACACGAATGAAGAGAGGGGTGTTATAGGACGGTCTACATCTGGATATCCAGTGGAATTTAGTCCGCATTGTCACATCTTCTTAATTCCCTGGAAAAGGAAAGTTGAACCAGCAGACCTGGGGCACGCTTCCCCTGAAAAGCACACTGCATTTGACCAGAGTCTAATTCCTCTTAGCGCTGTGGTTAAAGGCTGTGTCCTTGAGAGATATTTGGCCCTAATGTGGAAGCAGATGTGTGCGAGGTGGGGTGGGGTGGGGGGAGGTTAGTACAGCCTGGAGGATGATGACGATGAGGAGCCGGTGATGTGGTCCCAGTTGTTGTAGAGAGCGTAGGCGCCAGACAAGGCTAAACCAGCCAGACCTCCTCGGGCTACACCTTTTATTCCACCTGCAAACAGACAGAAGAAGAATGAGTGATGAGTGAACGTCGAATAAACATCTGTCAAACAGAAACTTCGGGAAATCATTTTTTTTAGCCAAAGTACCAGATGGTTTGGAGTTGACACGCTGCTTCATACAGTGTGGAGGTGATTTGTCAACCCTCAAAAGTGTTGCCACAGAAATAAACATGTTTACAGCCTGGTACAAAAAACTGTTTTGGTCTCTATAGATAATTTCCCCGTTCATGACAACTGTACTGAATTTGAATTTATATAGAACTCACCTGTTTAAACTATATTAAGGCTTAAAGTTATGTATAATTAACAGTGTGGCCGCTTTGATTGACAGGTAGTTGCCGTTACAGATGGCTTGTTAGAGCACCCAGGCGTCACTCAGACAGACTCAGGTCCACCTACATGCCTACACTCAGCGGCAGAGGCAGGACTGCCAAGATAACGGCAGCCAGAGCCACCACACTCTGAGCTTCACTACGGCTCTACGGAAACCTGTGAGTGATGTCACGTCATACGAAAGTCAAATAACACGTGGAGGTACACTTCATATGAACTGCAGAAAAGACACCTACTGCCTGATTTAAACAGCATCCCAGTTAACGTCCCAGCAGCCACTGTGTTGATGTCATCTTCTGCTCCTCTGGCCTTCTCTATGGCCACGCCGAAAACACTATATAACAAGGCTGCGATGACAAGAGGAGAATGCACATATGAGAAAATCAGTTAACATGCATGATAACATGATACTGCTGTTATTGAGTTACAATTTTCTTACCAACGGAGCCCAGAGAGTTGGCCCATGAAGCGCCCTGTCTGGTCACCATGTTGATAATCCTGAGAAGAGAAGGCAAACATTTAGAGGACGGCTGTACTAATCCATATTAGCGGTAAAACTTCTGGTAAATTGAACTCATACTCACTGTACATTACGAGGTTTGGACCATGCCATGTCTCTGGTCTCCTTAAGACCCATCCTGAGACCATTTACAGCTCCAAGTGCTGCTCCTGCAGTCGAAACAAAGAGGCAGAAAGGTTGAGTGAGACATTCAGTACGTAAATAAAACCATAATCTGCAATTTTAACAGCCTCTACTCTTCTGGGAAGACTTTCAACAAGGTTTCTGGAGTCTAGCTGCAGAGATTTGCTCCCATTCAGCCTCAAAATCATTAGTGAGGTCCGGCCTGTCCCCCAGTGAGTGTCCCTGTTCATCCCAAAGGAGTTAGATGAAGAACAGTCTTGTTATTCACAGCAAACATCAAAGAAAAGCAGCTCTTTGTGAACCTGGCTTTGTTCATTGGGGCACTGTCACACAGAAACGGGAAAGGGCTCTCCCAAAACTGTTGAATTCTGTACTTCTGACATATTTAGTACAAGTACTGTACTTTTACTACAATTTACACAATTCCAGTGTGCATTCCCCTCGCCTCACCCTCTCCTTTTAGCATGACGGAGAAACTAGGTAACAAAGACATAATTATTCTTATCTTCAGGTGATTATACATGAATAAAAACACAGGTATGAATATTTTAATCCATTTGTGACATATTCTGTAAATAGAGCCCCCTAAATCTGACACACTGGACCTTTAAATCGACTAATCATGGCAGCTGTGTGATGTTACAGAGGTGTTGATCATTTCTTACCAGTCATGCAGGATCCTCCGATGGTAAAGAAAGCCAGCTCAAACCTTCCTCTTGTTTTATTGGCGCCTGTGGGTAGGATGAACTCATCTGTGTCCTGAAACACAACATCAACAGTCATTAGAGTCATAAATACACACTAAACGCAGCTAAAAACAGGTGATTTAACTTTAGCTGTAGCTCACCTGAACCAGGTAACGAGGGTCGACGTTGAGATAAGGAGACAGAGGACTCATTCCTGTCACTGAAACGACATCACAACAAACATGACTCAACATTTAGACACTCAGAAAGATTTAACTAAGCAAATCGGTAAGAGCCTTCCATCGGATAATTACTGCAACAAGTTATTTAACCCTAGCTGATGCGGTGAGTAGCTTCTCCTTTCTTAAAGAACCATGTCTGAAGACACGTCCTGCGGCCGTGGAAATTATGTTAATCAGTTTCAGAACTGTCCAACGCATTATTAAAACCTGGAAGGACGGTGGTGAACCATGATCTTGGGCACATCAGGGCAAGAAGAGAGGCGGATGAAGCGATGCACCCATCGTGCCTGGGGCCCACCTTACAAGTCTGTGGGGGCAGTTTTATGACCTGGGGTTGTTGCAGTTGGTCAGGTCTAAGGTTCAGCAACATTATGTCACCCCAAAGAACGAGGGTCACGTGTGGGCTTTGAGGTCCTCAGCAGTAGTAGTTGTTTAGCTTTGATTGAGGACAGCAGGTCAAAGAGCCAGGGCCAGGGTCGAAGAGACCTTATGTTGCCTTCCTAGACACAACAGATAGCTTGCCGTTGACATTTCTTTGACATAAACAGACAACTGTATTTGCGGTGTTATCTGTAGGGGTTTAAAGTCTGACCACCAGCATGAGTTGGGCAGAATGTGAGACCAACTCTTCTGATGTACTTTGAGAGTGTCTCTAATTCTCCTTGGCCAAGCTTCAATAAATATTACAGCATAAGACATCAGAGGCTCCTGAACACTTCCTCCCCTCCTGACCTCACCACTGAACACTGGACTTCCCATCATCAATGTAAGATCTTGCAATCTTAATGCAATGTCTGTTTAAGCAGACATGTGAGGGCTGTGAAGCTGCCTGACAGTGTGAATGTGAAGTAGCTGTTAGCTGTTAGCTGTGTGTGTGTGTGTGTGTGTGTTGCACGGTGCTTACGTGGGACACCGGCGAGCTCCGTGTTGGAGTATTCAGGGGCGCCTCCTCCAAACAAACCCCCGAGACCCCCGGCTTTGGCACCTCCTCCCGATCCCTGTGAGTTGTTGTCCATGGCTGTAAAATAGATCCGTGTGGGGTCACCTGGCGAAGACAGGTGGAGCCAGGTGGAGAGAGAGAGCTGCTGGCTAACGTTAGCAAGCGCGAGCTATGTTGCTAAACTCCCAAAGTTTAGGATGAACCGATGAACGACGAGCTGCTGGGCTCACCGTCAGAGACAGATGTAGTCCTGTCGGTGTGTGTTGAATCTTTGGTGGGATTTTCAGGTGAAAACACCGAGTTTTAGTTACAGGTGACAGCGCTCGAGCTCTCGTCGAGCTGCTGACCTCCAGATACACGCGCTCTGCCGTAAAGTGACGACTGACGCTGACGCTCGAGCTGTCGTAACCGACAAAACCGACCATGAAAAGTGGTAAAAAAACAAACAATACTGTCGTAAACTTGAATTTAATTTTAAGATATGAAATCCATAGCTCATTTTAAAGTGACACGTAAAGTGAAAAAAATCATCTTAATGACGTTAGCGAGCCCTAAGACTTTACGACACCTCCGCTGATCTGGGATCTGTTTACTTACCCCAAGGGCAACCGTCGCGAAGCAACCAGAGTGTTACAAAACTGACAGCAGGTCAGCGAGCAGCAGAGAATAGTGATGGGATGTTCGTTTTTTTTTAGGGAGTCAGATCATTTGACTCAGCTCACCAAAAAGAGCCGGCGGCTCTTTCGGCTCCCAAACGGAAGATTTGTATGTGTATGCATATATCATTTAAATTATTCAATACATCCTTCCTACATATTCAAAAGTAAAAATTACATTTTCTAATGTCAATAAATTGCTGTAGCCAATTGTTTACATTGGATTTACAGCACTTAACAGCTCTCGGACACTTAAAAGAGCCGGCTCTTTGAACCGGCTCGTTCACGATCAACACATCACTACAGAGAAGGTCGAACAACAAATGTTTCTTTAACCTCTACACATAATTCAATAGTGTTGGAAGTAAAAGAAGCAGCAGGCTGTCTCAAAGTAAAAAAAATACTCTATTACAAATTCAGAAGTAAAAGTACAGGAGCACTATCAGCAAAATGTACTAACTTTGTAGTATGGTCCCCTTCAGAGTACAACACATTTTATAAAGTTATATATGTAATATCTTAATCCATAAAGTAATTATTAACATTAAATGCCACATAAATGGAGTAATCAGTACAATGTAGTGGAATATATTAAAATGAAAACACACACAAGTAAGCTGCTTCATGTTACAGTACTTGAGTAAATATACCTGGTTACTTGCCGCCACTGCATGCACAGATTATAAAATAGCATAAATTATATGTTTAAACTCTCAGCAAGCGAGTTGAGGATACTCAAACGCAGTCTGAAATTATATGAGAGTGCATTTTTATTATTTTTTAAATAAAAAAAACTTTATCAAATAATGAATTTACAAACAACCATGGCAGATACAAATTCTTAAGAGGAATATAAAAAGTACATAAAAAAAGAATAAAATACATGAATATGAAGGGACCTTGAATAGATCTTTTTACATTAAAACCTCAATACAACCAGACTCATTTGTTTATAAAGTCTTATAAGCATTAGGAGTTCTTCTGTAGTCTAAATATTCCAGTTTCTCTTTCATTACTAGTCCACACATTATATGTATATTATGTATATATATGTTATATTATCACTCTGAATGTACAACTAGTAATTAATAGTATGAAATAAATATAGTGGAGTAAAAAGTACAATACTTGGCATCCAAAATGGAGCTAGTGCAGGAGAATAAAGTAGTATAAAATGGAAATACCTTATATTTGTACTTACTTACTTTGTACAACATATTTTACTTGTTGTGTTATTTAATATTTTTGATGATGATTCAGTGTTTATACAACGTAGAACATAATAAAAAAGAAAGAAAGAAAGAAAAAACAGTGAGAGTGAGAAGGTGTGTCCAAACTTTTGACTGGTACTGCAAGTAAAATTTCGAATGCTTGGCTTGTAACCGAATATTTGTACTCTGTGCCACTTCTGCCTTTACTCCAGTAAAGATCTTCTTCCATCGCTGCTGTTTTATTTGCTGCTCACCTGTTGCAGTTTATTTTAAAACTGGTCGTAAAAATATTGGAGTTCCTCACATGTGACACACGGAGGCAGCAGAGAGCTGACAGTAAAACACACAAACCAGGTCAAAGCTAATGCAACTGCTGCTCCTCAGTCTTATTCTAATTAGATTTAATTGACTGATTCAGTTAAAAACTTGTTCTCAGTCTCAACAGTTGAACCTGCATGACGCCGTTTGCATCACTTAAAGTAAAGAAGCAG